>OY728163.1:153917906-155167906 GCA_963277665.1 Viscum album
TATAGGTTACAATTTTATTTGATTTGTATCTCTCAACACCCAGACACTACCTTGGTGTGAGTGTTACAGTGCATAATATCCCTGGAGATAAGATACACCATAAATTCCTACCAAAATAGCACATGATAGTGGGGATTGAGGTAGCTCATTATCTGACTGTTTAGTTTTTTATTCAACTTGATGATCAAATTATTACAATAGTCAATGTTGTTATTAGAGCATTCATATCATGTCTATTTAATCTTATAAAGATATTTGAGGTATGAATTAAACAATTTATTTCATATGAAAACCCAGTAAAAGTTGATGAAAAAATATTTTATGTGAGGTATGATATCACATATGGATTAAACGGTGATAAAATAGAAGATCTAATCAAAAAAATCTATTCAAATGACCAAGAAATCAAAATGACCTTCTAAGAATATCTTCCCACCACCAGTTCCATAGAAACATTAATTATCATTTAAAATTAATTTAGATAAAACATTTAATGATTTCAATATGTCTTAAATTATATATGAAAAGGAAGTATATAGAACATTCATGATAGACATAATTGTTCTCGAGACTATAAATGAGATTCTCAAGCATTAATGACACGGGATATCAACTCTAAATACATACATATGGTTCATTTTCATCATACATCTATCCAAATAGTGAGCTAAAATGTTTATTAATTTTAATACATCTTTATATTTTTATAGGAATTTATATTACTACTATATAAAGGGAAATAATTCAATGAACGATTTGAATTTATTAATCCATGTCTAATTTCTAAATCAAATGTTACGTTGACTAATGAAGAAATTGGGAAGGAAAAAATGATCTACTAGATGTTTTTTTAGCAAAAACAATTATATGAAAGTCACATTTCTATGCCTATAATGTAGAGGTAACATTCTAAAACCTAATCACTCAAAATATATTTTTAATTTCTTCATCACTTATTTGTTTTTGTATTTTTTAGCAGCATTGGATGGTAATTATAGTTAACATTGATTCCATAAATATTTATTTTTTTGATCCAATGCATTGATTTTCAACAAACCAACCACACATGATGTGTATTGGGAATTTTTAATGCACTATAATCAAAATTTTATAGATAAACATCATATTACTTCTTTTAGTCTATATTTTAACAAGAATTTTTTTATGATAGGGTTATCTCTAAATATAGGCTAAATCAGGGAATAAAGTCGATGTCTGGACAAATAAAGCCTATGGACTTCTACAAATGGAAATATATTAAGGTATATATAAATTTGTTAACAATAAAAACATATTTCAAAACATTTCACTTACTTTTATCAATGATTCTATAGTGGATGAAGAAAGATAATGGAATCAATTGTGGATATTATATTTTAAGAATTTGTGAGTGATCATAAAATAGGAAAATATTTATATCACATAACATGTAATTTTTTATAGTAATTACAATTTCATTAAATTTAATTATTAATCATTTTTTATATTTTCTCAATACCATAACGATTTATGATAATTTTCTCACTCAAAATAGGTAGTACATTAGTTTAGAGATAAGTAAGAAGTGTACATGTCCTCATAATTTTAGTCAAAAACAAATTTAAGTGACTACCAAATTTTTTTGAGAACTAGTGTGATCTAAGACATTATAAATATATTTGGGGTGTTAATCATTAGTTTCTTAATGCTTATATATTATTTTTGATATGTTTCTCAAGGTTAAGTATAATGTAAGAAATAAATATTTTGAGAATAACTGACCTGAAATACAAAAAAAGTGTTGGGCATTAGTTGAGGTGGGTGTAGAGGTAGATATAGAGTAAAAGATTGAGGTGGAGGATGAGGTAGAGGAAGATATTGAGGTAGAGGAGGATATGAAGCACTAGATTACAAATAATACAATTATTGGGAAATACAGTAGAATGAGGATCTTACCAAGGATGTGTTTGAGAATAGTTGTTGAAAAGTGCAAACAACACTTGTCACTTGATATAAGATCGATTGTTAAAAATTTTCTGGTGTCTTATTGAAAAACTATTTTCACCACTTGTTCAAGTGATTTTATATAGGAATTTAGGTGGAATTTTTTCCAGAAACAACACAAACACCAATTATATTTTCAAAAAAAATATAATCAACTACAATTTCTATTAGAATATTCCAAGTACCTTGAAATATTACTGAAGTCTGAAAGAAACCCCTAACCAAGAATATAATTAAAAAAAATAATATATGTAATTTATTTCCCATGAAATCGCTACACTATAAATAAATTCTCTTAGTAGTGGATTCAATTGTAAATTAAGAGTCATACAACACCAATCCAATCATCCAAAAAGTATATAATCCAACTCAAATGATTAAATAAATATGTGTGTAATATACCACTAAATCATGTAGCTGTATGAGAAAATTATCGGAGGACAACCATCATTGAGAGATCAGGGTCATCGAGGAGGGTTGATGTCAAAGGAAACATGACATCAAATGAAAATAAATTGCCTTATGAATAAATCAATGAAAAAGAAAAACCAAATTAAAATTAAATCATGAAGATTCAAAAATTCAAAAGAATTACCCATTAAAAAAGAATTTAGTATCTTGATCAAAAATATCTAAAAAATAAATAAATAAAAAATTTATTAACATAATCAATAATTTTCCAAAAAGAACAATAGAGTGATTTCACTTTGGTGGGTGGTGGATGAATTATTTGGGATATTCAATCATCAATTTTATTCATGATATAATATTAAGAAAATATTGTGTAATCTATATAAGTAATATTTCTTATTCATGTACACCTTAATTATGTGAAATAATCTATGATCATAAGCTCGTTAATAGAAAAATCATTATAATTATCAGTAAAAAACATCATAATATAGATATTCCCATATTAATGAAAAAATAATTATGATAATATGTTAGATTTTATCATCACCCAGAATATTGAAAAGGATGTGCTAATCTATAGAAAAATCCAAGAATACTTAAGGCATGAACTAGATTTCAATGTTATTTAGATGATACAAAGTGTGTGTTTCTAGTTGAAAATAACATTTTAGTAAAAAAATACAATTGACGTAATCAACACCTAGAAAAAAATTTCAAGTTATTTTGATACTTTAGGAAGAGGATCCGTAATTCATTTTTGATGTGTAAGGATTTTCCTAACCTTAATCTGATTCAAGATGTGATCAGTATGACTCCAAGTGTTTATTTTTATTTAAAATTGACAATAATTTTAGTAAGAAAGACTATTGACATACTCAAAACTAAGAAAACTATTTAGAATTTTTTTTAATAATTTAGTAATATGATAAATAATTCATTTCTAATGGATAGGAATAAATATCACATCAAACCCCCACACTATGTGATCGGTATGACTCAAAGTGTGTGTTTCTAGTATAAAATAATATTTTAGTAAAAAACATAAGTGGTTTACTATAAAATATAAAACATATTTGGATTATTTTTTATAATTCATTAAAATGATCTTTATGTTATTTTGGATGTGTATGAATCAGAAACACATAAATTAAACATATAGGGTGACCAATATGACTCCAAGTGTGACTATTTATTTAAATTTGACATTAATTTTAGTAAAAAAGATAACTGACATACCCAAAACCAATAAAACTCATTCAAATTGTTTTAATACATTAGTAAAATTATCCATAAGTCATTTAATAGGGTCATAAATTATACCCAACTCAATATGATACATGATGTTCTTGATATTACAAAAATTGTTCATTATTAATTCAAAATTGAAATTTTAGTTTTAAAGTGACAATCACTAAAAACTGAGAAATGGTGTTTAGATTGTCTTGATAATTTAGGAAAATAATTAATTAATAAAATGTGACATGTAAGAATAAATCTCACATTAGTCCCACAAATGATGTTACTACTAGAACTCAATGTGATTTGTTCCATTATAAATTGACATTTTAGTAAAAAAAGAATTGACCTGCTCAAAACCAAGGAAACACATTCAAATTATTTTGATAATTTAGAAAACTAATCCACATGACATTTGGTATGTTTATTGATCATCCACGTCTCAATATGACGCACAGTGTGATTGGAATGACTCTAAGTGCATATTTTTATTTAAAAATGTCATTAATTGTAGTACAAAAGACAACTAACATACTCAAAACTACGAAAAAACATTAAAATTATTTTTTTACTTTATAAAAATGATCTATAAGTAATGTTTGATGTGTAGAAATTAAGCACACCTCTATATGATACATAATGTTCCTGGTATGACTCAAGGTTTTTGTAATCAATTAAAAATTGGCATTTTAGTTCAAATCTCACCCACTAAGAAATAATCATATTTAATCATATTGCCTTTATAAATTATTAAAATTATTTATAAATAATTTTAGACATGTTGAAATTATTCTCACTAAAATTTATACTCTATGTGACTGATATGACACAAAGTGTGTGATTCTAATTTAAAATTACATTTTAGTGAAAAACACAAGTGGTGTACTCAAAAATGGGAAAACACATTTAGATTTTTTTGATACTTTTGAAAAAATTTAAATAATTTATTTGTTACATGTATGAAATTTTGGTATTTACATTTGATGCACAGTGTGACCGGTATGAATCCACGTTCCTCTTTATATTTACATAGTTATTAATTTTATAAAAAACGATAACTAACATACCAAAAACTATGAAAACAAATTATGATTTTTTTTATAATTTATGAGAATTATATAATGGCAATTTTTGACATTTTGGAATTAGCCCCACCTAAATATGACACACAATGTGCCCGATATAACAAAAAGTGTTCATTATCAATTTATATTATTCATTTTTGTTCAAAATGCATCACAAAATAAAAAATGAAAAAACATTCTCAAACTATCTTGATAACATTATAAAATTATTCATAATTAATTTTTTATGTTTATAAATCATTCTCACATCAAATCCACACTTCATGTCACTGATATGACTCATAGTGCTTGTTTCTAGTTTAAAATTAAATTTTAGTAAAAAAGGAGTGACGTACTGAATCCCATTGAAATACATTCATATTGTTTTACCACTTTAGTAAAATGATCCATATGTAATTTGGGATGTGTAGGAATCATTAATACCTAAATATAATTCACGGTGTGATTGGTATGAATCCAAGTGTGCCTTTTTTATTAAAAATTGACAGTAATTTTAGTTAGAAAGGAAACTGACATATTCAAAACTGACAGTTTTGTTCTAAAACTGTCACCCACTGAAAACAAAGAAAAGAAACTCATATTTTATTGATAATTTAAATCAATTAATCATTATTCAATATTTTACATGTAATAATCTATCTCAGTTAAAACCACCACACGATGTGACTGTTATGACCCAAAGTTTGTGTTTCCAATTTAAAATGATATTTTAGTATAAAACACAAGTGTTATAGTTAAAACTAAAAAAATGAATTCTTAATATTATTATGCTTTAGGAAAATGATCCATAATTCATTTGGGACATTTAAGAATTATACAAACCTCAATTTATCGCACAGTGTGACTGGTAGGACTCTAAGTGCATCTTTATATTTAAATTTTACATTAATTTTGTGAAAAACGAAAATTGAAATACTAAAAACTAAGAAAATGAATATATATTATTTTTATAAACTAGTAAAATGACCAATTAAAAATTTGTGATGTTTTTTAAATATCCCCACCTCAATCTGATACATTATGTGCCTGATATGACTTAAAGTGTCCTTTAACAATTTAAAATTGAAATTTTAGTTCAAAAAGTGTGATTCACTGAAAACTAAAAAAACACTTATATTGTCTTAATAATTTAGGTAAATGAAATATAATTCATTTGTGATGTACATGAAATATTATCATTTAAACCCATACATTATTTGATTGGTATGAATCAAAGTGCGTGTTTCACATTTAAAAAGTCATTTTAGTAATAAATAAAAGTGATGTACTCAATCCTAAAGAAACACACTATAATTTTTTTTGATACTTATAGAAAATGATACATATTTAATTTGGGACATGCATGAATCATCTTCAATCTGACACACATTGTGACTGGTAAGACTCTATGTGCATCTTTTTAGTTAAAATTTACATTTATTTTAGTAAAAAAGACAAATGAAATACTCAAAACTAATCAAACACACTCATATTTATTTATACATTAGGTGAAAAAATATATATGTCATTTGTGATGTGTAGGAATCATCAACACCTCAATATAATACATTAAGATCCGGATAAGACTTAAATTTAATGTTATAAAATTATAATTGAGATTTTATTTTAAAGTGTCACTCATTAAAAATCGAGAAAACACAATGGAATTGTCTTGATAATTTAAGAAAAAAATTTGTAATTAAATTTTCAAATGTATAAATTAGATCCAGATAAAACCCACACATTATGTGACCATTATGACTCAAAGTGAATGTTTCTAATATAAACTTTAATTTAATTAAAAAATAAAATTGACGTATTCAAAACTTAGGAAACACATTCAGATTGTTTAGATAATTTAGTACAATGATCTATAAGTCATTTCTCATTTATAGGAATACTACTCAACTCAATTTGGTGTATTGTGTGACCAATATGACCATAAGTGTTTATTTTCAATATATAAGTGTTATTTTAGTTTAAAACATGTATCACAACTCAAAAAACTGATCAAGCAAGACTAGATTGTTTTCTCATCATTAAATATTCTATTACTTTATTAATTTCCATATAATTTTTATATTATACATATTTAGTTAATTTTCATAGAGATAATGTTTCAATATGAACAATAAATATTGTGATGTGTAAAAATACACCACAACTCAATCTGATACCCAATGTTCCTTGTATGACTGAAATTTTAGCTTAAAATTTATACTCTCTATTTTATTTATTGCTTTATATTATTACTAACATAAGAATTTTTTATTATAGTGTTGTGTTATTTTACTCAAGTATGGGTTATTTGATCTTTTATATAGGTTTGTTATTTTTCATTATAATATTATTTATATATTTGTGTTATAAATTCAATTTCTTTTAAAAGTTTTATTCATATTTGAATTTTCTAGTTTTTTTGCTGTTTTTTGTGTTGTAGTGTGTTGTCACATCACACAATAGTATACCCTAACTCTATAATTTATCAGTGCTACGTAATTCACTAATAAAGTCATACTTTATCAGCAGTAATAAATTCACTAATATACTATTCCATTTTAAATGCATGTTTAAGTGTTGATGATGGATTACATTATCAGTGTTAAATAAATCCACTGATAAATGTTGTCTTTTATGAGTGCTTATAAAACAGATAATAAAGTGGTGATATGTCAGTATTTTTTTGCATTGATAAATCCCTCCTTTATCAATTATTTTATAGAACTACTAAAATTATATTCTGGTGCTATTAAATGCCACTATTATAGTAGTGTTGAGAAAATGAGACATCACATGATTTTTCTCTGACCACTACGCATGGTAATAAAAACTCCATAGTAACTAGAATCTGATAACGAGTTCTTAAAATTTTTTATTCATTAAAATTTATAACAATAGAATTACTAAATCCAATCCATATTAATATTTTTAGATAACCATAACATGCTTATTCGATATCAGATTGACTTGTGTTTCATCCTGTCATTACCAGATTAATTTCCTTTACTTATTTAATCAAAATTAAATTTTTTAGATTAGAAACTTTATTTTGATCATTGTAATTGAAATTGAAGGTAATAATGTATGTAGTGAAAGATGATGCACCTAGTATTTAACATTTTTAATCACCAGAGCAACGAAAATCATCATTTTTAGTGATCTAATCCATGTTAAGGTCTTAGTAACTCACATGAATTAATAAAAGCAAAATAATCAAACATAAAAGATACGGTGTTCAGGAAAAATCATTCTTGATAGAAGCTCATTACTAGAGACATAAAAGAACCAGAAGTCGATAGCCTCTAGGTCACCCAATCACACTTCAAGATTCCATGAACACATTATTCATCAAATTCTATGTGTTATCACAGATCATTGATGAAACTTTCATTTTCAACATGATCACCTTGATCACGTCCCTTCAATCCACTAAAGGCAATCTTAGATCAAATTCTTGTAGAAAGAAATTCTCTCTCAAATATGTAGGAAGAGATAGAATCTATCAATTCCAAATTCATGAATAGTCACTAGAATATGAATCCATCCCTACATATATAGTTGGTTTCTCAAATACCTTTGAAGGGTTCCTCTGCCCCCAAAAATAAAACCCTCACTAAATATGAATTAAGTAAATAGTTAAGAATAACTTACTACTCCATTAATATTATTTATATTTTTTCACATAAGTTTAATATATATTAAATATATATTATATGATAAATTCAAGTAATTAAATCAAATCCTAATTCACAATAATATTAAACAAACCATGAATATTAAAATAATATTTATTTGTATAATATTATTCCATATATTTACATAAATTCTTGTAAATACATTTAATAAATAAATTCAACCAAATTATTCTATACATGAATATTAATGAATTTAATTATTTATCAGTGATTAATACAACCCAAAAAACTCTTAGAAGCTATGGTGGGGTCCATTATGTCCAATATACCTATTCAGTAGAGTAGGGATGATTTTTGAATATGGTATTGTGTGTGACCATCTTGGTCGTTATATCGATACTAGAGAATAATATTCACAGAACAAGAGTGGGATCTTGAAATCCATCAAAGCCCCTAAAGAGATATAGAAAATTCATAGCAATGAAAAATATCCTATAAAAAAGAACTGTGTATTATAATCTCTTTTCCATTATATATCTAATAAATAAGGACACACTTGTTTTGTTATCCATTATTTATTTGTTGTTTTTGGATCAAAATAGATAGACATACCTTCATCAACCATCTCAAAGGATTAATAAAGGTATTGCAATCCTAATCATCCAAACCCATTAATTGACTTCCTCATATCAGAATTGAAGAATTATGTCTTAATCATTCAACCAATGTTATATAAATAATGAAACACCCAACACAAGCTACCTCACTAAGAATTTATTGTTGTAGTTGTTTCATTGCATTAGGGTATGCGATCAAATGGTACAAATTGATAATGATTCCATCTGAGGAGACCGATACACATATAAATAGATAGGAACGTCCAATGACAACTAAAACATGGGGTGTTATTATTGATGGTTTTGTCCTCATATTCTCACCTACTAGAGATCACCAAGTATGAACATAATGAGAATAAGTTTAAATTTTTACAGGACCTTAACACATGATAGTTAGAAATCAATTGTGTCCTGGATGTATGATGTTTCTACACTATGGTACATTTGGTTATGATTAATTTCATATTATCTTGAGGTTCTCATTATAGTTTAAGAACTAATATAACATTTTTATATGATAATTAATATATGGACA
Organism: Viscum album; assembly: GCA_963277665.1. Classification (NCBI taxonomy): domain Eukaryota; kingdom Viridiplantae; phylum Streptophyta; class Magnoliopsida; order Santalales; family Viscaceae; genus Viscum; species Viscum album. The sequence continues at coordinate 153,927,391 of OY728163.1, forward strand.
TTACTATTTGATTAGTGGGTGCATTGATATATACACTATAATAGTATGTGTACATCATGGATATACCATTATATACATGAAAGAGTAATAAAATAATTCTATTTATTAGAGTATAGGGAATCCACGATTAGAGTTGTATAAAAAATGATTCTTTTGATACCATTTGATGTATAATTTTTCATTGGTATTTTTCATTTATATCTACATCATTATATGTTTTGGTATTTCATTGGGGTAATGTTTCCTTAAAAACATAATTATTCATTTTTTATATATTATGATCATATTATTTTTTTATTCACTTATCTATATACTTGTTTCTCTTTATAGTGTGAATATCACATTTTACAAAATACAGATTGCATGAATTCACTAAGAAGGGTTGTTATTCTTTTGACATGGAGAAATGTCTTTTAATTCTATAAGTTTTTATTCTAATTAGGATGATTACTGGAATGTCCAATATTTATTTTATAACCAGACACCTTCATTCTCTAGATGGGTAATGTTCATGTGGTCCCTTTTATTAACAAGTGTAAATCTATTGGAGTTCTACATATTTTTATTTCAATTTGGATGATTATTGGAAAGTTTATTTTTTAATATTTGACCATCCACCATTATTCTAAAGATGGTATATGATCATGTAATCTATTTTATTGACATTGGGAAAAGAATGGAATTTGTTTTTGATTATTGACTGCTAACATAGGATGAATGTATATTGATGATCTATATCATTCATTATACGGATTCTCATGTTTTTAATCCAGTAAGAGGTTCCTTTGGAAATGGTATAAAATGTCTTGTTTAATATTATGGTGAATACATTGGGATTGAACAAGTTATTAGTTGGGTCCAAAATTTTGAATCCCCTCGATGCATCTATCAGTATCATGAGACAAAATATGTTTGATTTTTATTTATTCCTCCTTGCAAAACAAAATAGGGTCTTGGAAAAAGACCTTGAAAGCAGGTTTTTAATGTCTGTAACTTTTGAATCTATTAATATTAGATTTGAATTATTGATATCCATTTTTTTCATTTTTTCTATATATATAATAATCCCAATTTCAAGTTGATTATGGATTCATGTTTTTAACTGCTTCCTACCATAATATTAATACCATGAAAATTCCATGATTTCTTTAGTTTTATGTTTTCCCATAAAGAGAATTTCATATCTACCCTTCTTATTTTTTCAATTCCATAGTTTATGCATAAAATTAATAAATGTGACATATTCATAATTATAAAACATATGGAAGAATTTTTCGGAGATATTAAAGAATCATTATGCATTAATTAGTTTTATATATAGTGGAAAACAATTCTTGATACAATGACCCTGGGATTTATTAGTTTAATATGTGTCTTATTTTTGAAAATCTTTAAACATGAAAAGACCATTGATATATAGGAGATTAAATTATATTTATTTATTTTGAAATTATCATAGTTATATTAAGTATTTTGTAGCTGGTATCAAATAATGTATGTAAATTATGTGTTTATGGAACCATATCTAGGAGTTTGCATCTTGGGAATCATCCCAAACGACCTAAACACAATTAAAAAATACATACTTAGGTCTGAGTGGATGAGGAAAATATCATATGGGAAGTCCAAAAAATCCATAAATGCTACCCCTTTTCTATTTTCTAGCCAACTGAATAGTTATAGGACATTACTTTGACGGTCATTCTTACCGACTAGCTGAAATTCATATTTAAATTCTCTTCCTTTTTAATTTTCATCCTATACCTAACATTGTGAAAATTTTAAAAAAATCTCTGTAAGATTATCCAAGTTTAATCAAAATTGAATTAAAAAAATTGAAATGAAAATTGAAATTATTTTATGAAGTTAATTCTAAAATTATAAAAATCCATGCATGGATTCTAAATTAATTCCAAAATTAATAAAACAAGTAAAAATTTCCATTTCACCAATTTATCAATTTAATTCAAGATCCACTAATATAGTGAATAAGAGATGATTACCCATGATTTATATAAATAATGTGGTAACTTTTTATTAAAAATTAGTCTAAAAATTTGAAAATATTGTGGCTCATCATATCCACACATATACAAAATTTTACTCTCAATAAATACAATGAATTCATGTTATCAAAAAACATTAACCTGGTTATGTTCAAAAGAACATACATTAATTCATAGAAAACCATGATTAATATATAGTTATAAGTATCATTCCTTCCATATGAGTTCAATCCACTACTCACAATTCAATTTATGAAAAAGTTATTATTTAATGTTTTTAAACAAAAACAATCTAAGTAGAATGAATATTTTAACAAGGTAAATCATATTAAATATATCTCTCATAAGCTTCATTTTCCAAATTTTATTTTTTGTACTTATTTTATACTTCCTAAATTTCATTTAGATATTCCATTTAATAATTTATCATCCAACGAAATAATTCCCAAAAATATTTTCTCACCCTTTTCAATTATCACTTTATGATTTTTTCACCAGAATGATTTATTCAGTGATCTTTTCTAGTGGTTAAAACCAACACAAACAAATTATAATATATAATGTGTATCTATGACTGGTTTCCACTGTGAGGGTATATAATATATTCTTGATATGATGGATCATAAGTAACTCGAACACTTATTTGAAGGAAAATACAAATACAGTGGTGATTATATTTTCCTATGAAAAGTTCTATATTAGTTTCTATATTCTAGTTTCACTCTAGTTAAAATGAGATATCAATATTTATTTTAATTAGGACCCCTAAGGCGTTAATCAATGACAATGGGATGGTCATCGAAGTTCGAGTCCAAATTTCTAGTTTCCTCAAGCTATTAATTTAATTCCAAAATGATATTATTCTTTGAGAAAACATATCCCAGTTTTTAAAAACGAAAATAAAATGGAATATTTGTTAAAATCTATCATAAATCCTCTTATGTAAATAATTCCATAATGAATGTATCTATAGAACCTAGAATGAATTTTACCACTAGGAAGGACAACATTGACTATCAATTTTACAAGCCTTAAAACACTCAAGAAATATAAAAAGAAACCAAAAAACATGCAAAAATTCCTTACATATTATAAAATAATATCGACAATTGAAAGAGTTCATTTAATAATATCCCAACTTGCATTGAAATAGAAAAAAACAGACAACTAAAAATGATTCCTCTCCACGCACTTATCATATATATAGTTGGATTAATTACAAAAATCATTTTTTTCAAGTAATAACATTATTAAAAAGAGGGTATCTATATAAATGTTAAAGGAGTAGAGACCCTATGTTTGAATATACAACAATAGTATGATGGATTTTGGAATTATATATTGGTTCATTCTAAATATATTCAAAAAATTCCATTAGTTACAATCTATTCACCTTGAATGGGTTTTGTGACTCAAGTACTTTGATTTTGACAGCACCAAATAGAAATGTATTATTTATTGTAAATGGTCTATTTCATTTGGAAAAAAGCTTACTAGGAATGAGATTATTTATCAAAGAGAAAAACAACACATTATCTACAACAATAAAGTAACATATCTAAATAATTTCATCATGGATTGATATGGACTTTTCTTTTTATAAAAGGTAATTCTTATAATCTTATCTCCTCAAATCCTTTAATTCCATTCACTTTAGCTTTATTTACTCTCTAAATTTTACAAACCTCCAGTTTTATTCTTTTAAGATCCCATTAGTATTTTTGTTATAGATCAATAGTCAGGTGAAAATCCATTTTATCAATGATTTTTAAGGGGACACACCAAGGGGTTTTAATAGTTTTCACGTATTCTCATAGTGCATATAATGTCTTTTTTTTCTCCAACCATTCAGGTAGGGATATCATGTTCTTTCCAAAATACATTTACGTTTTTTATTTGAAACATCTTCCTACCTACTATTTTTGGGTAGAAAACATTAGGGGATTTTTAGTTAACTCCTTATATCTTCATGGGGGATTACATAAATTTTTTTCAAAAAAATCCCTTAATCACTAATCATTGATTGAGGTACTCTAAACCTAAAATTTATTTTCCACATATACATTCAATTAAAATATTAGTGTCACTAGTTCATGTATACTTTTCTATAGTGCACTTATAAATATAATATAATTCCAGTAAGATATTAAAAAACAATAATAAAACACAAAATGGACCCATGACTAATCCCCATAAATTAAATATTTATATAAAAAATAATGTTATTGGTGAATTTAATACCTTTTATAAACTCCACTAGAAAAAAACAGATTTTGAAATTATTTATGAATCTCATGTGGGTATTTAAAAATAGATGAAAAAACAACTCCAAACACCTTCTTATATATTTTTTGAGGTCAAAAATTTCCTCATGATGAATGTGTACAAAAGAAATTAAATCAAAGATTTCATAAATATTTTTTTTTCATATATCTAATAATCAGTTGATCACTAAATTTTTCAATAAATAAGGATCCTTGTAAAAATAATATATTTATTCAGATTGAATCTTATGATTTTTATTTTTAATAAGTAATGAGTGTACCTTTTATGTGACTAAAATTTCACCATATCATCATATCAAGAAACTTGGGTGACTTCTTACAACTAATTAATATGAAGAGAGACATCTTGGGATGTATCTATTGGTATTTCTACCATTGTAGTGTGAGGTAACTTTATCCTGTGGCATGTGACCAAATTCTCACATCCCTAGTTTTCTTTCATCGAAATTTTTATTATAGTATAAAAAACTTCTTGCCAACAATTCCTTTTATTAACCTTTCTTGACAAAATAATTGAGTATTCTATCAGTATAAAAACTAATTACTTCTCTTCTTAAAAAATATAATTTAATTTATCTAATGAAAGAACTAAACATATACTTATTAATAATTTTTTTATAGTTGATTTTGGTAATGTTGAAAGTTTTTAAACTATAAGATATCACAAGTGGGTTCGCATCACTCCTTTGGGAGAATATAGCCCCCACATCCTTATTTGAATCTTCTCACAACATCTCAAAGGGAAGTACATAGATTGGTGGATGAGTTACAGGGGTTTTAATTAATCACTCCTTATGTCTTATAAAGGCTATCATATATGATTCATTAAACAAAAAAAATATTTTTCATATTAACTCGGATAGTTATGTGAAATTAATTTTTCCTAAAATACCTGATAAACCTCAAGTTGAATACAACATGTCATAAAAATGATCTAATATATCTCATAGTGGTGGGGTACGGTGGTATAAAAATTATTTTAACCATGGCCTTATATACGCCAATTTCATTCTTATAGATGATGTGGACAAAAATATCTTTTCCACCATTAAAATTCATTTTTCAAATTTTAAAATCATGTTTGAAAAAAGATATATATTTAAAACGTTTTCTATATTTTTATAAAAGAAATCAATGAATGTCCCATAAATGGTAAAATCCTTAAAAAATGCCTACAAGTAGCTCTCATTCAGAATTATAAATAAACATACAGTGTGACATTAAATTGTACCTCAGGCATTAAAATTTCCAAACAGAATAACTTGATATGAGAACAGAACCATGGGATAAGTTAATGTGTTTTATCGTAGTATTTTAAAGATATATTACCTTAATAATACCAAGAAAATACACTAATAAAGCATTAATAAGCATCTACAGCCAGTCTCTCTAACATCTAGTCTATATAAAGAATTGGAAAATGGAATTTTTCATTAAAATGATTATTTTATATTATCAAAACAGACAATCTAATTATTCTATATAATAATGAGAACTAACTAACTATTCTTATTTGGTAAAATGGTGAATCAAGTTTTCTTGAGTAAGATCTGAATGGGACTCACCAATTGGGATTATGGGATGGGGCATATGATTGAAAATCATCATAATCATTCAATTATCTATTTTAGAACATTTATGAGGTCAGGTTGATCCTTATTTAAGGTTGTATCAAATGTTAAGACTCATTTTATAATAACATTTGGTGCATATATTTTTTTTTAACTAATTCTATGGACGTTTCCTAATGACTAGCCTAGTGCCCTAGCATTTTATTTCAAACTTTTCCTATTTTTTAGCTTGATTGGATTCTAATTTTTTTTGATATTATGATATAAAGTTTTACATTTTTCATAAGAATATCTTATTTATGATTAGAGTTAAGAATCATTAGTTTAAATTTATGTGGGTTCTATAATTATGTTTAAAACTCATTTCATTCAATTCATACAACCTATATCTATATGTAATAATATATAGTGGTAGATTTTATAATTTCATCAAAATTACATTAATATATTCCCTTAAACTATATAGTATACAAATTTGATTCCATAATTAAATCAATATTTTTAAATAACATGCATTATAAAAATCATATGATTCTATAAATTCTCATATATGAATTATTTTATCAAAATCTTCCATTTATTCCATATAATAATAAGTAAATTGGGAAATAGTCGATATAGAAATACATTTCTCATTATAAGGGTAGTTAATTTATTTCAAAATGATAATATTTTTTTGTTTGTTCCCCAAATTCCATTGAAAGTATTTTTTTATAAAAATTATTATAGTTATAGAAATCTCCGGAAGTGTCATTCCAATAATGATTGGTGAATGAGAATAATCTATTTATTATTTCATGTTTAGAATATAAAATTTTATAAGGAATATTGGTCATTTCACTCTACCAAAACATCCTCTAAAAATTATAACTAGGTAGGTAGTGTTTCAGTTCAAAATCTATAAAACGACCGCATTTGTATAAAGTTATTTGATCTAGAGGGAAATATTAACTGATTATGGTGTGAATTTTTTTAAATCTAATAAATAATATAATGTGTTTGTAAATTCCAGACCTCCTATGGTGAATTGGATAGTAAAATTACCTACATATTGAAATTCTATAAAATATTGTGTTGTCATTAGAGTAGAAAATTTTATAACTAAATATACCATCTAATATCCTTTAAAATTTCAATTTTTGGTGCACATCTTCCTTAGAAATACATCATATCGTAGGATTTTGTGGATGGCCTCTAGTATAGGAATGTTTATCTCTACCCTCTTGAATATTTCTAAGACCTCTTTCTGTAGAGATTTTTCTTTTGTACTATTTGATGGGTTTATCCTTATTGGGAAGAGTGGTTGGGGTGGAGGTACTTCTTTCATATTTCCATTAAAAGTTTCCTTAATTATAGTTTTCATTTAATCTACCACTCACTCTTTCTATTTATTCTCATGGTAGATTATTTATGTTCCTTATGATATCCAATTATAGTTTTAGTGCCCAATGGTGACTTTTTACTACTCTTATCCTATTTTACACTCATTAATGAAATATAAATAACATTCACCTTGAAGGTGGGAATTTATTTTTAAGCAATTTTTACCTAATACCTCATTGTCCATGTTAATAATGGTATATATAATCTTGTCGAACAACCATTTAACTAATTTGTCTCTAATGTATGAGTCGTTATAGTATTTTTTGATTGGATTGAGACTCCATAGGATTTCTTCATAGGTCATTTTGTAAGGATTATTTAGTCTTCATTTTTTGGTCGCATAAAGTGAGATGATAATAATTTATCTGAAATGATGGGTGCTATAAATTTTGTTGAAAACCTTACTATAAATTAAGCAATTGATGATTTTAGTTTCCAAATCCAAAATGACTTGTATTGTATCCTTAAATTCTTGGATACTAGTTGGTCATTTCTACTGCTACCTTTGGTTTATAGAACCAAAAATATCTGTAACTTATTGGGATCCATTAGTAAGGTTCTATAGATAAAGGAAAAGCATGATCACTCTAGGATGGGTTGAGTAAGGGGATTCCTCTTGACCATTATTTAATGTTATTAATCTCAAAATAATGGTTAGTTATTTAATTGTAGTTTTAGGATATGTAGAGTTATAAAATTTTACCTTTTATACTCTTTTAGTAGTGGATGTTTCACTAAATATATGAGAGTTATGTGACATAATATCTATTAGTTTTTTATCATTAGTAGGGGAATATTTTATCAATCCCCCTATATATAAAGTATCCAAAGTATTTTATCACTATCAAATATACCTTGGTAAAATAATATCAAAGAATTTATGTTCTCGAAGAATTCATGTTGTTAGGACTATGTAATCCGCTTGAGTCTGTCCGAAAACTCACTAATAGTCTCTCAAATTATTTTCTTGATCCCATAGATATCCTTTCTCAGTGAGGTAATAATTAAAGTGTTTAATAATATCTAGAGGAAGGACTTCTAGTTTTCTTTGGAAGTGGTGATTTCTATAGGATTTAAGCTTTATATCCACTCTTTTTCCAATCATTATATGGATAATGGAATGTATTTCTAGATAATTTTAACTATCAAGACTCCTCTAGTTTAGATGTTTCTGAAATATCCCCAGATACAATTAAATTACTATTAGGGTTCTATCTTGATAAACTATGAAATTTTGGTGATAATTTCATCATTATATTTCTAAGCTCACAATATTTTTGATTATTCTATTGTAATTTATTATTATTATTATCAAATTTGTGTGCATATATCTTTAGAAGTGTATATTAAATTTATATCAATTAAATTTTAAATTTTTTCTAACAAAAGAAATATTAGTGGTGGAAGAATAATAATATGGGGCTTATGTTAATGGGCCTATGAAAATTCCCTTTCAACATTATCTATGATCCTTAAATTCACGATTCTTACCTGTTTTGTTTTTTAAACAACTGGATCAAAACAATCGCTGATATGAACTTTATTTGTTAATTTTTTAAGTGAATTTCAAATGAAAACAACACAAATTAAATAATTATCACAACACTAGACTAGATCCCCTACAATGGGGTAGTTGATGAGGAATATGTCCAAGGGATCCTTTTAGAAAATAATTTCAATGTAGTATAATATAGTACTTAGTGAGAGCCTAATTTTATATAAATATATAGAATAATCAAGTTTTTTTCTCTCATTAATTAGTTTATTCTGATGTAGTTGTGGATAAAATATGTTTTGTGCAACTGGAGAAAATAAATAAGGAGTTTCAAATTTGTTTTAAAATATTGTGGTCTATCCTCATATTTCCACCTCTTTCCTGTTTAATTACCTTTCTAATTAATTATTCTTTATCCCTATAACCTATTTAAACCTAACCAATTATCCTTAATTTATTATTTCAAATTTAATATAAATATGAAATAATCATTTCATCCCCTAATCTAACCAATACTAATCATTTGAATCCTCAAATCACATCTATGTTATCCCAATGATAATTATAATTGGTTGAGAATAATTCCCATGTTAAATGCGTGTGAAAATATTGGACAAGGTAAAAATATTACACATGATGAGAAATGGTAATATCATACTATCTAAAGAATTAATGCATTTCAATATAAAATTAATACAACAGATTTAACATCAAAATTAAAAATTTATTATTCGGGGATGATGACATTCTCAAAGGCACAAAAACTAATGGTATAATGTGAAATCACTAAAGAAATTATTGTAAATAAATGAACAAAAAAACATCAATAGTATCATAGAAAAATTTGACTAATCAACATCACCACCCTCCCACTCTGGATTCACGATACAATTTCTGTATTGAATAGTCAATCGGATATATAGATTCCGAGAATCTTATTTTTGCTTCAACAACTCCACCAAACATGTGATTGGAAAGCACTCCTTCCATGATTAAATCTACACTTTGAGAATATTCTTGGTTTTTAATTACCAAATCACATTCCATTGATGGATTCTATGTTCATAGCATGAGGTTCAAGATTCTTTAGTTTAGAAAATAATAAACTATCATGCCAATATGGATACATGATCATCATTATATTAATTACTTTGATGGGTTATATATAGAATATTGGGACCATCCATGGATAATTTAGTAAATTTTATAGAATAATTTTTTTATTTTTATTCGATAAATTTTTTATTTTAGAATTTTATATTTTTATTTCCCTTATAATAAAAATGGAAAAAGAAATAGTTATACAAAGGTGGATGAATAAAATTTATGTGGACGGAAAAAAATGTAGGATGTTCATGGAGGAAAGTTTCCAACATATGGTGGAAAATATCATATAGGGAGGAAAATTTGCACATGAATTGAAATTTGATATGGGTATAAGTGATAAGTCATACAAGCCTTGAAATATCAAATATTGGGATAAAATGTATTACTAGTGGTGAAATGTCATATGAGATTCTAGATATCGCATTTTTATTAATAAATGAATATCCTACATGATAATAAATGGAATATTCATGAATCCATAATATAATTAATGTTCAAATTAATTACGTGTGCCTACAAAATTCCTCTAATAAACTGGAAGGATGGGGACAATATAATACAAAAAGTCTAAAAAATTCATATGCACTACACTTGTCCCATATTTTATCCCACTATAAATTCATATGAAATAACATTAATTGTATTATACAATGACTTGTTAAATATCATAGAAAACAACTCTTCCATTTATAATTTTTCATCCAATAATTCAATTAATGGAAAATTTAAACACATTTCAGTTTAGTTATATCCTAGTTTATTAATATTTATTTAAAAAATTTAAAAATAAAATTAAAATATACTATTGATTTTATTCAATAATTTAGAGAATCATTGTATGGTTTCACAATTAATTCCCAAATTAATAAATAAGGGGTAAATCATGATTTTACCAATTTAAATAATTAATTCTATATCCACTCATGTAAAAAAAGACATGATTGACTTGATCTTTTCTAAATAATGGGTAAACTTTCATTTAAATTTAGTAATTGTTTTCTAAAAATATCGTCTATCTTATGATTTATGTGCATTTAATGTTGAAAAAAATTTGATTAATGTTTTAAGAACGATTTATCCCAAATGTTATTATAATATACGTAGTTTTATAAATGTGTTTATCTGTTGAAAATGTGAAATTCCATGTCATAAATGACATTTTATTCGGAGGAATTGTGATAAAAAATTTGAATACATTTTTACTATTGTTAGATGAATTAATAGTGAATTTTATGAGATAAAAGGGATACATTAGTATTATTTTTTTATTTTCAAATACTTTTCATGGATATATATATTCATAATAATGTTATATTAAATATTACAAATTATTATAAATTAATTTATAATTAATATATATAATTTTATTGGATTTTAGTAATGAAAATATGTATTTTTAAGATGAAAATAAAATTTTAATTGGGTAAAAACATGTTTAGAAATTAGTGGAATTAGATATGTGTTTTTTTATTTTTATTAAGAATATTATGAATTATAAAATGATGTTTTTCCATTTAAAATATAATTTTAGTTAATGTAAATTGGAATATGAATGTGAGAATATACTATTAATGATTAATCAATGTTAATGTAGTTTCAAGTGGTTTAATTGGGGATATTTTTATGGAAATAATTTCATTGGATTTGGTAATAAGGATTTAAAAAGTTTTTTTGGAAAGATAAAGTGTTTAAATTTTTATTTATAAAAGGATTGAGGTATTTGTGTGAAATAAATAGGTTCTGATTTAATGATTATTATGATAAAAATTAAGCTATTTTTTAGTATATGTTAACATAAAACATTTATATAAAATTTCTATATATATGGCTACATGAAAAAAGGCATGTGTTAGGATTTTCATGATATAATGATATGTGAGACCTGAGTTTTACTAGTCCTTATGTTTGAACCATGGATTTATGATGTAACATGTTTTTGGAATAAGAAATATATGATCTATATGATTAGATAAATTGATTCATGATTAATATAAAAGTTAAAAAAAATTACCAAAGAGTATATAAAATTATTTAGGTGACTTGGTTATCTCCTATTCCTTTAGAATGTATATTTTAAATTATAATGCTAAATAATTTATTCATTTTTTATATATTCCTACTCCTTGTGTTTAAAAAATTTTTGTGTGTGTTTATTATATGGATTATGTGGTAAATAGACCCTATATGTAGGAATATGCTGTTAGGAGAAATATTGTAGACATTTTTTATGTATTGGTAATCATGTGGAAGGGTTATCCATTGTCTATTTCACTAGTTTTTTTGTAATATTTTATAATTTATGGTTGATAAAATATACTGTTTGAGAAAAAATATCCCCTAAGAAAAAACCATAGACTATCAACTCTAGTCACCAACCTCTAGTTATAAGGGAGTTCACTTGAGGCTATGCAATTTTTTTCCTCTACAATAATATTTTTTGGGTTGGGATATTACTAAATAGTAGTTTCTTTTATAAGGATTCGGGACATGGTATGAATGATATGTGTGTGTGTGTCCATAAAGACCATAGTAAAAGTGTAAATGACTTAGTAAGCATGGATTTTGTTTGTGATATTTTTAATTGAGATTTTGTGGGTACAATAATCACTCATTTCATGTTGATTAAGGGTTTATTCACTCACTATTTTGTCACTTGGGGATATGAAATAAGTGTGTACTTGTGTTTATGAATGGTTTGTGATTTTATTTCAGTAAAATTTAATAATTACTTGTATTTTGATCTTTTTATTCTATTATAGGATATTAATAATGGAGAATTAAAAAATTGAATTAAATTGGTTATTCTGTGTCATCAGTATGATTTGACTATTTACTTTGGGGTTTTTTTGTAGAAACTGATGAATAATGTGATTATTTCTTTAAAATTATAACATTAAATGATAATCAATGAGTTTTGTTTTGAATAAACATGTCATAAAATATGTATAATGAAGAGACTTATGGGGAAAAAGGATTAGTTGGATATTTTTTGTATAGGATATATATAGTGAGAGTTTAAGAATGTTCCCTTGGTAGAGAAATCCAATACTCTTGTAGATAAGAAAATTACGAAGATATATCATGATGTGACCGAAAATATGGAAGGGAACCCACCTCAAGAAGTAAATATTTAATCTAAGATGGTTTGATAAATTCTTGTTAATAATCATTCTATCTTTATAAAAGATTTTGGGCCTCATGGAGTTGAGTAGTGGACCGAGGGGATAATCAACTTTTTTGGGTTGATCGATGCTCACAAGGGGAATAAAGTAAATATTTTAATCTAAATGATTGAGGGAATAGATAAGCACTTGTGTGCTATCTTGTTCTATGAATATAGGACTAAGGGATTGATATGTGATAATTTTTCAGATTTTTATTTGAATTGTTCTACCCAAAGATACTAAGTATTTATAGAGGTAAATAGTTTATAATACTCAAGTTGGTGAATATATCTTTTCTGGAGTATGTATTTATGTTTTCAACCATTAAATTGACCAATACCTACTCTCTTAGGTTTTAATTAATAAGAACATGAATCCATTAAATAACATGAAAAAATTTACATTAGATGCAACAACATTATTTTTTAAGGAGTATACAAAGGTTGGTATGAAAGGATAAACATGAATGTTTAACTGATTTTTTAGTTCAAAATCAGATACTACATCATGGAGATTTTTTTATACCCTAGGGGGTAAGTCTATTGTGTAGTTAAGGTAGTGCCTCGTATTTTTCAACATTGGTGGTTCTTTAAATTCTAATATAATTTTTGTGTGGATCTTTGCCTATGGTGCGGAGGTTGGAAGGTGGAGTTTGGGTAGTTTTTCCAATTTTTCAGTCACTACGTCATGGAGAAGTAGTTGTATAATTGATTTCTTATAAATAATCAGAGCCTAATATGTGTTGATATCCATTATTCTATATTATATAGTGACCTGTACTTTTTATACATAGGTATAACATATTCATATACGAATATTAAATATATAACATTATTATACCCTCCATAATCATATATTTTAGTATATTTGGAAACATGAATACAAAAATAACTATTTTATAAGTGGATGACGTCATGTCCCACTATGTTTTTCATTACTAGAACCCTTCTGAGATGTATCAAACTTAATACTTTTCTTTATAACCTAGATAATAGAAACATAATAAATAGTGATATGAGATTCTCATTAACAGTAAAAAAGAATGAAATCAATGGTAACTTAATCATTTCATGAGAATTAGTTATGAGATACTGAATATAACATTTACAAACCATAAATAGAAAATCATAGATTATAAAATTAATTCCTAATATAAATATTTTTTGTTTATAAGACATTAATCATAAATAAATCAAAAAACATGATATATTAGTGCATGACATTGGAATATGAAATACTTTTTTGGAATAAAAATAGGCCTGGAAAATCATTTACTTAATACTATCATAGAGGATTTGGTTCAATACTAAAACCAGCATAGCCTTATTAATGGTTCACTCCCAACAATATCATAGTGGGCATAAACCATTACTGAACTGGGTTCACTCCCCATTCTAGTCCCTATTATGACATGAGATATCCATCATTACTCAATCTATTAGAGGTATATATAATTTTATTCCACCCATTATATATTGAAAATCATACATATTTGTTCCATAATATCATTAAATTTTCATTATAGCATAACCCATGCAAAAGACAGATGTTTTATAAACATTTCATCATAGTATGTCTTGTGCAAAGGAAATGGGTTTCATAAATTTTTTTTCATCATAATCATAAACCAACCAGAGAAAGAAAAAGGATGATATCATTGGATAATATCCTTATTAACGATTATGTAGTATCAAAATATATCATGTTAGATGGAAAATTCATTATATAAGATAACTCGAATATTTCGTGAGGAATATAACCTTTTAGTTTTAAAATTAGATATTAATCTAAATATTAAACAAATTTTAAGGAAAATATTTTATTTGAATATAACCTTGTGAACATATAGATTAATATTCAAATCATAAAGAGTCAATACTGGAAGGAAACTCAATTAATGCCAAGTATGTAAAAATAAAAAATCCTATTACATTTTTGGTAAAAAGTAATATTTCCTTATTAGGAAAATGAAAATAATATTTCATAGAATGAAAAACAATAAAATATTATTAAAACATATTTATAAAAAATTATATAAAATAATAACATGGAATAAAAAAATATTTGTGATCGAAGAGAGAAATAAACTATATTTTTTTAAAAACATTATTTCAGTGTATAGAGTTCTTAAAGAGTAGAAAATGAAAGGAAAAAATTTATTTTATAGAATAAACTAAATAAGTATAAAATTTATGAGATTCATGATATATATCCTAAAATTTTATCCTTGAAATCTAAATCATAAACAATCCTGGTAAATAATGAGATTGTAACGTAAACCCCTTATCACATTAGTAGAATTTGAATAATTAGAACCATGAAATAAATAAACATATATGAAGATTTATATCCCATAAATATCTTTATAATAATTATAAAATACAATTATGGGTATTATTTACACTATATAAAAGAAATAAGTCTGGAATGTGGCATGTGTCTCACAAAAATAAAAGTGATATGAAAATCCTCTACCTCAAGTTAAACAAACATAAAAATAACTCTACACTCAAGTATAATAAATTTAAATTTATTATAATTATATAACCAATAAATTTACATAATTATAATATAATATATCATCCACTTATAAAATTACATTACCCATCTATTAATAATTCCATATTAAACTCATTATTTTCTGCTGTTAATGTTTTCACTTTTCATGATAATTTATGTTCGGTAGTTCTTATCCTTATACATTGATCATGATTTAATAATATATATAATTTTATTTATTTTATATAACTTATATATATTCAATATATATGTTTATATTCATCCATTAAAAATTTAAATGAAAATGAATTATACAATTATGAAAGATAGTGGGGCGTATGTGTGCATGAATGTTGTTTTCATTTTTGACAGATAGAAAAAATAAATGAAAAATAATAAGTCGCCTTTAAAACAAAGTTATTATATCTCATATGTATCATATAACAATTAAATATTTTTTATTTAAATCCATGTAAAACAAAAATGAAAACCAAATCATATTACTTCGTGGAGGTGGTAGTCCACACATACACACATGCAATGTTATCGATTTCCATTGAATGGGAAGAAGGTGGATTATGGTTGTTCCATAATAGAAGTAACAAATAAATATATTTAATATAAATTATTTATTATATTATAATGGATACATTTTATTTCTAGGTGTTATAAAAAAATTAATATTGAAAACACTCAGTTATGATTTATACCTCTTTGTTGATAAACCTCTTTGGGGTGACACCTAATGCCTTGAAGGGCTGGACTTTTAGAAAGAATAAAAAAAATAGAGTGTTGATACAGAATAAATTATAGTATTATTTTATTTATTTTATGAACAAAATGTCTCTTTATGATTTTAGATAAGAGGAGAGGGGGTTTCCTTTAATAAGTGAGGGAAGGGAGTTCTTGAAAATTCATAAGTTATTAAATTTTTTTAAAATTTATTTTATAGATCAAATGTATCCAAATTGATAAAATTGTAAAATTATATTAGTATGAGTTGAAATACTTTCATATTTTAAAATTTACATATGTCTAATTGATGGTTTTACCATTATCATTTTTTAAAACCCCATTAATTTTTTTGACAATTACCACAATGATGTAGATTTTTACTATTTTGGGGTAAATGAAATTAATATTAAAATAAAATTAACCCATAAATGGGCATAGATTGATATTATAAACCATATCACATTCTATTTTTATATAATAGTTTTTTTCATAATTTTAAATAATTTAATAAAAAAAACTATTAAATTCCATTAATTTTATTTTTGGACAAACATGAAATATTAAAATATAATATTTGTCTAAATCATTTCAAATGGTTCCAAAATGAAATGGAATAGAATGAAAGGATTAAATGGTATTAATATCATCACTAATTGGAAATATATCGGATTATATATTATTTTAAACCGTAATATTTGGTTTGACCCCTAGTTTACCAATTTTATCTTTATCTATAGTTATGCCTTTTTCAATATCGAACGGTTATAATTTTACTTAAAAATTAAAAATTTGATCATAAATGGACATTTTATGAAATTATATAAAATTTATCGAGAAAATTTTCCACTTTCAATATTTTAATAATTATTAAATTATTAAATAATACATATTTAACATAAAAAATCATTTGTGTCATTTTTGAAACTATTCACATAACATGAATTTGAAAACATAATTATAGAAATCGAATTTTAATTTAAAAGTTTTAGGAGTTTATTATATATTTCAGGGATCTATTAAATTATTGTAACATTATAAGTCAACTATAAATATTAATTTTTGTGTTTTTAAAATAACATACATGATTTTTCAACTGCTTTCATAAGAACTTTTCCCCAATTGTGTAAGGATTTAAGGTAATTATTTCCTAAAAAATAATATTAAATAAATTACCAGGATAAAAAATTCATTATTAATTTATATAAAAAATTATAACCCAAACTAATTTGTTTTTATCCTTTTCACACAATATTAATGTTATTAAATGTAAGAAAGAGATTTTTTGACTTTATCTTTCCATTAAATGTAATAAAAGATTAAATAAAATGAAAATGGAACCAAATTTTATTATTTTTTTATATTTGATGTACAATTTGATACTAAACTATTATAATATAAAAAAGTTAAGGGGTATAAAAATTTTAAATACTTATCCCAAAGTTTTAACCCTATTTTACCCATTTTACCCTTACTAGAGTGGAAAATATTTACTAAGGTCACTATTCATAATGACAAAAAATAAAAAAGGCCTTATTTACCAAATATGAACCACTACATTATAAATATGGAATCATTTTTTTTATTAAATTTTTATTACTTGATGAAATAAATTTATGATAAATACACCAAACAAAAAAATAGTTTTTCCTATAAATACCCTTTAAAGATTAAAACTATTTTTTTAAAAAAATTAATCAATTAAATTGATTTGAATGAACAAAATGGTATTAATTATAATTTATTAGAATTTTTCTTTCTTTTCTACCATTTCAAAAAAAAATTGACCATTGAAATTTCTTGAATAAAATATACATTTTCCACTAAAAATAAGTATTTTCACTATTCATTGAATAGTCAAACATTTTAGAAAATTATTAAAAATTCTTTATAATATAATTTTTAATTTATGTGTTCAAAAATGATATTCTTTAATCAAATTTAATTTATTAAATATTTATAATTTTATTGTAATATTCACCCACAAAAAGAAATAAAATCCATTTTATAAGGAGAATTATTTTTAAAGAATAAAATTACTTTACTAAAATAATTAAGTAATTATTTCATAAAATATAATCAATAAAGTGTTATTTTTTAGGACTGTTATATGTATTTCATAATTTTTTAATACTATTTATACCTTCCAATTCAATGTCTAGGTTATAACAGCCATATGTAAATAATAATTTTCCATTGTTTGTTTAAGCCGAGTTTTTCATTTTATATGCACTATCAAATATAATGTTCTACAAAAATATCAAGGTATTACATTAATTTGACATTTAATAAATTTCATTCTCAAAATATGAACTTATCCTTGGTATTCAAGGGTTTTATGTTTGAAAATTCCTTTATTGAACACCCTATATCATTAAAAGGGTAAATAAAACATTCTCTTGAAAAGAAGAGAAGGGAAATGAAAATGCCATGTGGAATAAAAAATAACTAGGTTTCCAAATAAGTTAACATTATTTGGAAGTGAACATATCAACATTTAGGAAAGAAATTTATAATTAATTATGGATATTTACATAGAACATTGATCAAAATAAAGTGAATTTCCTTTAGAAAGATAAAAAACACAAAACAATAAATCAATGTGGTCCAAAAATTATCTTCAATTCATCAGAAATGATCATAATTGGATAAATGTTTTTTTTCAATACAAATTAATATAGATTTTAGTAATATCATTACCATCTATACTAGGAAGATAAAGGAATAAACAAACTTAAAAAGTACAATTTCATCCTTCAATCAACTTCAACCACAATATTAAATTTTATCCAAATAATGAGTATTAAATATTATTTTTTTCATACATGAATCACTAATATTGAATTCTAATAGGTAACATATTCTATATAAAGATAATAGTTTATTCCTATTATATTTAATTTTTAAATAAAACATAATGGTTAGAAAAATGTAGAATGATATAAAAAATGTATAAGGATTAATGTGAATAAACAATACATTTTATCCAATATTTCCATAACAACTCAAAGGTTTCATCATAGATCATTCAAAAAATAAATAACACTATATCAAAAATTACCTGAAAGAACACAAAATTAAATATTTTTTATCATTAATGGTGATATCATACCTGTCAACATATATAAAAAATTAAATTCATTATTCTAAAATAATATTTCATGTCAAACATCAAGTTAATCCTAAGGGTCAAATATAACTCAACACAATGAAACATCTCCCAAATATCATTTATCACCATAAAATGTCACTATATAATATTATAAAATAGTTTACTTAACCAAAATATCATAAGTCATT
Organism: Viscum album; assembly: GCA_963277665.1. Taxonomy (NCBI): domain Eukaryota; kingdom Viridiplantae; phylum Streptophyta; class Magnoliopsida; order Santalales; family Viscaceae; genus Viscum; species Viscum album. The sequence continues at coordinate 153,946,933 of OY728163.1, forward strand.
TTTAGATACTAACCTTAAAAATTAATCCTAAGATTGGCCATAAATATCTCTAAAAATATCACATTGTCAATGAATTAATTTTCAACCGTCAAGATTATCTATATTTTTTATTTCTCGAACCTGGTTCACTTTTAATAATCTAAACCTAGTGGGTCACATGGACTCAAGAATTCATCCCCATATTATAAAATTTCCCACTAGTAGTGAGGGTCTATGTTAGTGTGGTTGGGAGACTATAACATCAAGATCATAGTGGGGAACAATGGTAATAAAAATGAATAAATTTTATAACTAGATAACCATTAAAAAAATAATATTGAAAGAGATAAACATCCAAATAATATAAATTTACTAAACTATAATAATTATCACTATATCCTTAATGATTTCAATGTTATAATTATATAGAAAAAAAATGGTATATGTAATTAAGTATTAAATACAAAATATTTATTAAAAATAACCAAGTGCCAAAAGTTTTCTCTATAAGTATCAAGATCATAAGCTCTATATTATGCTCTTTTAAAAAAATCAAGAATCTATGATTTTGTGCATTAACTTGTCCCTTCCAACATCCATGAAGTACTCCTTTGTGTCAAGTTGGAGGCTCGAAAAGGTTATGAGATAGACATAGTTGGCCTAAAAATCGGTGTTTATAACGAGTCTGGTCTATGAATATAAATTTAATAGTAATCATGTATAATAATTTGAAGTTGGGAAAAATGCATGAAATGATAACCATGTTGGGATTGGATCTTCATGGATAGCCCTACCAACCATTTCTACTTTAGACTAAGCTAAATGTATTTAAAGAAGTCACTTGTAAATGGTTAGGGTCAAATAGAATAACTGAAGAGTCCAATTAGAATCAACAAGTATGTAGGATATGAGCTGAAACCAATGCATCCTTATCCTTAAAATGTTGATTTAGTAATAAACTATAAACCATCAATATTTGATATAGATTTCAAAGTTTAATCTAAGGGATCACCATTGATATTCCACCATAAAATTATCTAACAAAGTCCATAGAAAATCCTAGAAGAGGCACGACTTGATCCCAAAGAGACAATCCAAGGCATCACTTATTCAAGGACATCAATATGAATCCAAGGGGTAAATCCTAGGAATTATAATTTTCATGTATAGAGTGTGTCAATACTCAATACTAAACTAAAATATGAACGTAGTAATAATACATATACAAGATTTTACGTTGGGTACCATCCTTGTAAAATGGCTCAATTAATTAGGGTGGCGTACTCTATGTACAAAAGGAATTCCCACAGGATTTCAAGGTGAGATGATGTTGACTGCTCCTTTAACATGAAAAAGGTCAATAGTATTAACAGGAACCTTGTTTTTAATAAACACTACTTTTCCATATAGTAACTATTTTAGGATATTAACATTAATTAATTCAATCCATTACCTTTCCATTTAGAAATAAAAATGTTTTATATGAGGTGTCATACCATTATGTAGTTAATTCAAATTTGATATTCAATTAAAACATGCTTCCTATATAAATATTAATTTGTTTTTCTATTTTAAATAATTAATCACATTGTGGAAGACAAACCAAACACACTAAAGGGTGTTTTGTTTAAAAATATACAAATGGTTATATGGGAATATGGATGGAACACACAAGGGGTGGCCCATGTTGAGGCCTTTGACCTCAAATGACAACTTGGAGTCTATTAGGGTGTTTTGGAAACATATTAGGCAACTAATTTAAGACAGATTGATTTTAGGGGAAAAGCATATGTGAAATCTACAATCGACAAATGGTGACAAATATAAACAAAAGACTTGAGGAAATTTTGTAAACCACCAAACTTATGGTGGTTGATGAATGCTCATCCAATATCATCTTTTGATTTGGGATAAAGCAGAATAAAATGGAAAGTAGAAAAAAACACTAAAAATAGGGAATGTTAACTTTCTAGGATGTGGATCCAAATATGTAAAGATAAAATAATAAAGGAAAGAAACACAACAAAGTATACTCCATTGAATTAACAATATAATAAACAGATATCTGATAAGATTTTTATAGAAGGAGGGGATAGAAATCCTAGAAGAGAGGGTGGAGGGGCTCCCACAATGGTTTTTTAATATAAAAAATGATTGGGTAAATTGGGTTTTAGTTTTAATAAGGAATGAGGTAAAATGATAATTTTATCATTATTTAGAGTGGTTTATAGTTAGGATACATGTTTTGGCCAAACCGTTTTTTAATCGTAAGGCTCAACTACCTATGTTGAACTACCAGTGTGGGCTAGGCACATGGTTTGAGAAACTACACATAGTACCCATGGTTCCCAACTATAATTCCTTGGTAGATTCTTGAATGGTCTAGTATTATAGGATTTATTGTTTGGAAAATCATGTAACACCCTATAGGGCTGGCATAGCTGAGGTATACAGTTAATACAACTATGTGCTAACTGTCTTCCTCACTTGAGATTTATGGAATGCTTTGTAAAGTTGTATTTGAAGATTATTTTTGTCCTTATGAACCAAGAAAAACTCTAATAATATATAGAAACATCATTAATTCAACTCATGAAACGTAGATTCTAACTCCAGGTTATGTATAGAGTAATTCCTCTCATGAGGCATTGAAAGATGTAACACATACTCTATTAATTGATTATCCTCCATCAAGTCTACTTTAATACCGATAACTATTGAATAAAAATAAAATCTATAGATTATTCATAACTCTAGTAGAATAATAATTGGTGATAATTTCATCCTCCTTTTAAACTCCAAAAGGATAATTCATAGGCTTTCTACCATAAAAACATAACACCCTTTTCAGTCAATCTCATGAGTGGTTTTGTAAGATGTGAGAAATCTTATATAAAATGTCGTTCAAAGTCATTCTAAAAAAAGAAACAGCATATATCAAATAAATTCAAATTATGGTCCATAGATACCACAACTCACACATTAAATGGGTCACTATATATTCCAGCATCCAAAATAATGTGGCCTTGGAAGTCACATTATCGATCTGTACTTGTAATTTGTTGAGATTTTTAAATAGCTTGTTCTCTATCAGTGTACTCAAAACAATATACATATGTTTGGCATGTTCATGTTGACTATGAGATAATAACATAATTTAATCTATTATGACTAAAAAATGAATCCAAATGTGGGTGGAAAACCTCATTCATCGTATCCATGAAAATGAAAGGCACATTTGTTAAAAAAATAAAAATATAACTTGATGTTAAAAAACACCATATCTTCTTCGAAACATTGTACATGGTATTTATGGAGTCCTACCATGTACCTAATAATATATGGACCACAAATTGTTCTTGTAGAAAACTAAATCTCCTTAGAGACTATTCAAGAGGTTTTCTATACGATGTAAAGGATATTGGTTCTTGACCATAAAATGGTTTAATTTTTTATATTCATCGCACAACCTAAGGGTCATAGATTCTTTCATAGTGAATGAAACAGGAACACCATAGTGGCGTAAAAGGTCATATAAACACCTTAGATTCTAGGTTTCATAACTTTTTCTTGAGTTCTCGTATCTTAGTAAGGGTAATCGTGTACAACAGGATAGATAATGGCATTACTTTTATAACTAGATCAATATAAAAACATACCTATCTATAAATAGTTATTCTAGAAATGTTTTCATGGAAAAAATCATTAAATCACTCCACCACTTTTGATAATTCAATGGTTTTTTTTTCTCCGATCATCTAGAAGGAGACTAGAATTTTGTTTTTCACTCCTCTTATCCAACATCGCTCAGGTATAGCTCAACTATCCTAGCCATCCCATTCACACTTATACACATATATACCACCATCATGTGATAGAAATGATACCCTACAATGATAACAGTCAATATGGTCATGATAGGTAACCAACAAATATCCAAAGAACGATATTAAAGCTTGTTATCTCAATGATGAAGAGGTCCCAAATGAATTTATTACCACCGATCACAAGGGGGAACTCCCAACATTGGAATAAATGATTTAATAAAGCTCCTAATTGAGGGTCAAGAGTCATCACTACACTAAAATTATGAATTTCAATCCTAATGATATACACGATAAATATATATTTAAAAAAATATATTGATCCAAATTCAAGTAAATAAGACACTAAATTAGAGGCCAATAAATTTATCCTCATAATATAGATGCCTTGACACCCTGATCCTTATGTATATGTTTTAGTGTGTATATTTTTCCTATTCTATAACCCAATGTTGAATCTGGACCACCCTATGTTGGTCCACTCAATTGATTTACATATCCTAAGCATGGCCTACTCAGCCACATAGACCTCATCAGTCTTTGTGGCTTGTGGTAGTCCAACATTTAGCTTTGAATGGAGATATATATCCTGCTTCAGAAGTTTGAAAAAGTATAGATCTTATTCTGCGATGATTAGATAGTAATTTACAACAAAACATTTAAAGATGAAACATTCATATTTAATATCAACACTCAACTAGGTCTTGGTTGAACTGAGGCTTCACATGACCTCACCACCCACAATAAATTCATATCGTAGAACATCTATTGTAGATACTATGGTTGTCATTTATTTATATAGAACCCACCATATGATGCTTCATGATTCAATAAAAAATAAGTCCCTACATTGTTGTTGGATCACTATCCCATGGACCTTAATCTTACCTCAGGTTTCACATAGAGATAAGGTCTTGGATCATAATTCCTAAGACATTTTCCCAATAGAAGACATTTACTTGAGATCAAGTAGAATATATGAGCCCATTCTCAACATGTGTCTCTCCCATGAGCTCAAAACTAGAACATAAAGTTAATATTTTTTCAATATATGTAAATATAGATGATTAATCTATAACTGATATGTATCATTCCAATAGATGTAGAAATTCCCTATCTTGGCTAGTTCTCAACATCTTCAGAAACAAATTTTCATAGAAGGAATCCCCTAATTCTATCCAAATCATATCCTATTGATGGTATAACATGGAAATAATGTCCCATTATTTATTATTAGAACCATGATGCATATATGTACATGTCTTGATCCTCCTCTATGTAGGAATATCCATATAATCAAAGATAGATAATAAGACCTCTACCCATTTCTTAGTAGCCTATGGGACACCATCCCCTCAAACAATTAGGTGGATCATGCTACTAGAATTATCTCATCATCCCTTCTAAAGTATGGGTAGGCCATGGGGATCAATTCATAGTCTACATAACCCATATTTAACCCTCTTGAAATGTGTGTCGACTACTAATTTGGGTATAATAGGAGGTTCTACAGCTGACACTATTGGTGGGATAGGTCCAACCACCTCTAAATCATGGTCATCTCCACATTTATGGTGCTACACTTGATTCCGTTGTGGAGGAAAATATTAAATATTTCAAAGGAAATTCTTCAAAACATGATAAAATAAGGAAGGAATTTCTTATAAGGATAAGTTAATCATAATACATTTCCACACAAGACACCCTAACCCAACTTCCCAAGATCTATGGTCAAGGTATAAGTTAAGTTCAATGTTTTAATCATTGGGTTTCCAATATGTGGATTTCCAATTTAAATTTATAAGGAAAAATATTTTTACATTTTAATTGTTATTCCCATTTTACATCAACCACGCATGTTAAAATTTATAACTATCTAGTACATAAGTGCATCCATAATCATATCAATATATATATATATATATATATCAAGTCTAAATATATTTATTTGATATTCCCATGTTATAGGTCATGTACATTATAAGTTTCAATTTTTACTACATGTAACTATAAACAAGAATTTAAGATGGATCAATTTAGATGGATATCTACTCCCGATTTATAGAGTCACATGCATTATTTAAATTAAAATTATCATCCATGTAATTGTAACCAACTAATGTTTTAGCTCGTGTAACCAATGGTCAACATATTCAAAACACTATAGCTTGATAACTATAGTTCCACTATCATCCTATATGGGAAAATACCATTTATATTGATGTAGACAGTTAATTAATCATATTATCTTTTTCTGACATGAAAATTTAGCACAACTCAAATATATATATCATAGAACAAATAACATACAATAGATAATTAATTTAGTATATAAACATGTCATGGAATAATGCAAGGAATATCAATCCTCAAGTTCCTATAACAATTCATGAGAAACTAACTTAATTAAATACCTGGCCTATAGTAAAAATAAAATCTACACTACAAATAATTTCCATAATTTATTTGCATCACCAAATGGTGGAATCAGTACAACCAAAATAAGCATAATCCAGAACATTAGATCTCATCCCAGAAAATTTTTCATTTCCCATTTATGTGGGTTAGCTACTCCTAAAAACAATATCATTACAAAATTATAAAATTTCCTAATCACCTATATACCATCCCAAATATACTAATAAGAAAATAATCTCTCATACCACATTATGATGTCCCCGAATTGGTTCACTCATAAGTAACCAAACCCAGTAAGCCACATTGCCTCAAGAGTTCTAATATTCTAGAGGCTTCTGAATATCAGTGAAGGTCTAAGGCAGTATATTAGGGAGACTCTATACCATTAAAATTATAATATAAAATGGTTATAATATAAATGAATAAATAGTGGAATCAGATAACCATTAACAACTAGAACATCAAAATAGATAAACATCTAGATATGATAAACAAACTAAAAATAATAATCATCACTATATAAATAATTATTTTAATGTTATGATTATATTGGAAAAGGAACAAGTATACATGGTAGAATTCATAAAATAAAATAAAATTATGAAAAAAGAAAAAAATATAAATTACTATGTCTATAAGAATCATGATCCAATACTCAATTTTGTGCTCAATGATCTAATGCTATACGAAAAGAAGGTGCCCATAACCAGGAACATTCCCTTGTCCCTACCTGCATCCAAAAAGTGTTCCTATATACCAAATCTCCCTCCTGAATAGGGTTTTATATACAATTAGTAGGACACCACCAATGGGGTTTATAACAAGTTCAGTATGTGAATAAAAATGTAAAAGTGTGGAGGTATAATAATAAATATTAGAATAAAATATGATAAATATTAACAATGTAATTATATTATCTTCATGGGAAGCCTGCCTAACCATATACACTTCAGCCTAATATGGATGCATCAAAACAAGTAACCTATAAGTGATCAATGTCTCGAGATTATAAACAAATATTCCAAGTAAAATAAATGTGTTACTATGAATGGAGGTGAAAATATGGAATCCTAGACCTTAGAAGATCGAGCTAACTCCCAAAAATAAACCATGTTGCTTAGATATAAAATTATGAGTGTAATCCAATGGATCACCCTCATAATTCCACTGGAAAAGTGTTTAATTGAGTCTATAGAGTACAGAAATAGTAAATCTCTGTCTAATAATGACAAGATCCTAAGGAGAGAATCCAAGTTGTCACATGTATGTGGACATCAAATCAAATCGATGTATTGAATAAGAGACATTTGAATTTCTGATTATAGAGTGAGTGAATCATTGGCACCATTTTAAGGGATTCACATACCATAAGACAATGATTAAATTACAAGATTGGTATCTTACTTGGAAACTATCTCAATGATTAAAGGTGGAATCTTCTATGATTAAAAGGAATTCCTTGCAGAATCCATGGCTGGAGAATGTCTTGTAACTGATTAAAAAAAACATTTCTATATTTATATTAAAAATATTTTATTTAATAAATGATTATTTTCCATGTAGTAACCATAATAGTTTATTCAAATTATTTAATTTAATACATTAAATTTTCACATCTAAATGACAAAGATCAATATATGGTTTCATAACATCAAATTGTTGATTAATATTTAAAATTTCCATGTGAACATGTGTTTTAAATCAATATGAAACTATTCATCTATTTAAATTAAGTAAATCCATTTGTTAAAGCCAAAACAAATGAATAGAAGGGTGTTTTCTAGTAATATAAAAATTTTCATATGGTCTTATAGATGGAACACCCAAGGGGGGATCATGTTGTGCTATTTCAACTCCAATGATAACCACGAGTTTATTTGGGAATTTGGGTGTCAAATTCGGAAACTAATTTAAGAAAATTTGATTTTAGTGGAAAAGAGTGAGTGAATTGAGAACCTGGAACAACAGTGAAAAATATAAATGATTATAGTTGTGGTAAAACAATATACCACTAACCTTATTATTGTTGATGAACCCTTTGATAGTATTAAATTGTGATTCAGGCTAGAATAGAAGAAAATAGATAAGTAGAAAAAATACCTAAAATTAGGGAATATTATATTTCATAGATATAACACTAAATATAGAGAGATAAATCAATAAATAGAGGTAAAATATCTAAGTAATTACCTTGGTATAATCTACACAGTAGATGGTGGTCCGATTATAGTCAGATTGAAGTAGGTGCTTCAATTCCTAGGAGAGGAGGTGGAGGATCTCCCATAGTGGTCAACTACTATGAGAAATGAAGAATATAATCTTAATTTTTTAAGAATTAAAAATCTGAAAGGGTAGTTTTACACTTATTTAAAGGGTTAGATGGTTTGGCCACATTGTTTTTCCAAACTGTGCACTAACCATGCAGCCCTACTACATAAGTGGAACTACTTGTAAGGGATAGGTGAATAGTTTGACAAACCATACTCAAGCCATGTGGGTTCCCACTTTAATTACAATTTAGTTTCTCATGCTTCCATTTTGTATGAGTTCATTGTTTGAAAAACCATGCAACACCCTCCAAGGAAAACACGACCGATGTTCACGGTTAGAACAACTTTACATTAACCATGTACCCCATCATTTTTTCAAAAAAATAGGGATCTATTCTCCAGAATATCCCAAACACCTTTTAAACCTTCATTATTATATTGGTCACTATTATAATGGTCAAATGAAAGTTTTAAGCTTAACATTAAAGAGTTATCACATTATAATAAAAGTCATGATCTTATAATATCCCAATATCCAATAGGACATAATCTACATAAAATCAAATTATATATTATCCTAATGGGTTATTTAAACTACAAAAGATTATTATTCTGAAAACCCAATAAAATCATCCAATCACCTCAAAATTCCATTTATTAAAACATAAAAATGTGTATTTTTTTCTTTTGAACATCTAATAAACGATAAAATTATAAACAAATCAATCTTAAGTGAACCTCACAAAAAATTATATATTATTAGAAAAAATAACACAATCGTTATTTCCCATATAGTATTACCAACAATTGAATATATTCCGTCAATAAAAAAATGCAATTAACATAATAAATGATGACCTAAATCAATTTTTCATAAAATCATTACCCAATTTTGAGGTTACCAATACTATCTTATATAATTCATCTATGTAAATATTCCCATTAATCCAAATAAATATTATTAACTTAACATATAGCACATATTAAGGGTTATATTTCCCAAAATCATGTGTTCTCTATAAAATTCACCTTACCCCTAAATTATTTTTCATGGTTATCAGTACCATTCAAAAAATATTTTCAAATCATGAAAGGAAAAAAACTATTGAACCATTCATAGATGCTTCATGATTCTTATAACAAGAATATCATTTCTATAAAAATTATAAAAAATGTTGAATTCTAATTCATAGACACTTCAATCATTTTACTTTAATGATTGGAATAGCAAATGACCTTACATGATATGCAGTAATACATAGATTAGCTAATTAAACCAGATAATTACCAAGTTCCCTATATATATGATAATTGATTCCATATAAATTCATTCCTCTATGAACATCATTTATATATATAAAACATCCTCCCCTTCCTTTGAGACATTATCTTAGGTGATCCTTCCAACATTATTTGTATGATGAAAATTGAAATTTTGTTCCTCTATGGCAATTACCATATGAACATTAAAAAAATTCCATCTTCCACGTACTTTAATCATTATGAAACACATCTATGTATACATTTTTTTATCATATATCATGATATAAGAGTATGAATAATTACATTGATTCTCCTTGCAGTTATTATTTCATTTTGTTTGTTGTGATAAAATCTTTCAATCTCCCATAACATCCACCATTAATAATAATCTTCATAGTTCCATCCATTTTCTAATACTGAAACCATAGTGTGAGAAACAATAATAATGGCGTGAGATCTTGAAAAATCATTTATTGAATGTCAAAATCATGAAACCATATTTCTAAATATATGAAACCTTGGGTTTTACCTAGGTAATCTATAACCATTTTCTATTAAAATCCATCATGATTGATTATAAAAAATATTTTAATTAACCAAATTACATACCTTAAGTGTTTCATACCACGATCATAATAATGGTACACTCAACAAGCACCATAATGATAGGTGAGATATTCTAAACTAACTCTTTCTCGATTAATTACCCCTAGATGCATAAATTCCAAAACCATGTCCACTTTTAATATCTAGAAAGATATGTATTTCTAAGAAAACTACATAATATCTTCCTTACGAAAACATTATGGTGTTATCATGTACATAGACATATCCCAATGATTTTTAACAATTCTATCTAATCCAAATCCCCAATGATTTACTATACACTTCTGATAAAAACTATAGTGACCCATATATTTCATGCATAGAAATTATATCATAATAGATTAATATTCAATACATAACATTATGATCCATAGTATAATCCTATAAGTTTAATATATTTGGAAACATGGCTACATAAAAATCATGTTCATAATTTAACTACATTATATCCCACTATGTTCTTCCAAATAATAACACTTCATAGACATATCTAAAACAACCCTGCTCTTTATTTCACACATAAACCTAATTTATTACATAAAATATTCACTTTATTCAACATAGATGTTCGATAGTTTTAGATTATTTTTGGATTAAGAACATTACATAACAAATTAAAACATGAAATACACATCTTTATTGAAAACATATTTTACATAACCATACACATTCCTTTGTACATAGAATTGCATGGGATAATCTAAGGACATGCATAAGAAAATGGTGAGATATAAAGACCAATAAGGGAGTAAAACATTCATTACATGAAGAATAAAGTACATGTTAGGAAATAGGCATAACAATGGAGCATACGAGAAACATGAACATAAAGGCATCATATAACATGATTATCATAACATGAAAATGTGGGCACAACATTTAACATGATATTAAAATGATCCAAGCCTCATTGCACATGTATCATGAGAAAATACTCATTGTACATGAATTTGAATGATTAAACTATCATTTCAAAATTCATATCATGAAAATAATCTTTACCCAATGCATTGGAGAGCTATCAAGGGTCACCCTTATTATTCATTTCAATTAATGCATAAGTATGTCACATGTATCATATAACATTGATTCATTAGACATAATCATATCTTACATGATAAATAAATGAGGAATTATTACATGAATCCTTAAAATAAATATGTAAATTTTCATAAAGGTGAATACCATTGGCAGAGAAATGGGCTTGGTATTCCCTACACAATGACTTTGGCTTGGAAAATCGCGGTGCAATTTCGGCAGCAGAACGATGTGACATAAGAATTCATAAAAATGGTTGATGAGAGAGAAAAGTTTGTCTCATCATATGGACATGAAATTAAAATTAAGGGATCACATAGAAACCTTTCCTAATATATATAATGGAATTTATATTCATAACACAAAATAATTGCATGAATGTAAATAAGAAGAGTGAAATTCCTAACGGAATTTCAGCATGGTAACGGGTGTACATGGGAGGCATTAATGAGATATAAAAAGGTCAATGATAATTAAAAAATACGGAGGAATTTATGGGGGTGAGAAATCATACCTGAAAATTTTAATTGTAAAAAAAAATTTATAATAACAAAATGAAATTTGGACAAAAAAAGAGAAAGGATGAAATCCCATACTAGGAAGTGTGATCCCTAAGGCTTAAGAGATGCTTGAGAGAGGCTTATTAGGATATTGGGGCACCTTTGGATGATTGTATAGGGATTATTAGAGATTTTGGTCATCTTCCAATTTCTTTGAGTGAAGAGGAAGTGAGAGCATGGGTGGGTTTATATAGGAAAAGAGAGGGAATTCGTTATTATTTAGGTTGTGGACACTACACATTAAACTAATCCAAACCACAAAACATACCATGGATTTTTCACCTTGTTTTCTTCAAAGGGGAGTGGAAAAAAATTATTTTATAATTACAATGGCCTAAATCCTTAAAATATTTGGCATTCTTCTTTGGAGGTGAGTCACAGTCTCAAGGAAATCAATTTAAAAAGTTAAAATGTTTTATATGTCTTGGAGGGTTCACTAAGGAACAATAAAATTAATCAAAAAAATATATAAAATCACATTATTTTAGAGATAAAACATATATTGGCTGAAAAACTCATTTATATTAATTTATTACATCACTATTTGGTCATTATGATGTCATAAAACAGATTATATATTTAAAAGATTTTTAATTTTTACCCAAAAATTTGACTATCTTAGAAAATTCTGAAAGAGTCGCCATTGGATAATTTAGAAATCCTGATCCCAAAAATAATATTCATAGTATCTAAATAATTTTATAAATATTTTAATTTTTAGTATTAAAATGAAAACTGACATTAATAAAAAAATTCATGGGTTTTGTCAAAAACATCATTCAAACCATAATAAAAATAAAAATTGTATTTATAAAAATTATACGATCATTTATATAGAATAAAAAGTAGTTTAGTAATAATATTTCATTAAAATATGATTTTATTTAAAAATCCATTAATTCACCAAATTTTATTACTTAATTGAATATTAACAAAAAATACTATTTGTTCATTTAAAACTATTTACAATGTAAAAAAATAAAATTAAGGTATATTATTATTCTATAAAAAATAATTCACATAATCCTAGTTCTAGGATCTTGTACTGACTAACTGAAACTTTATTTTTATTATAAAATGAGGGTGATCAAGTACCACCCTGAAAAACATCCTCAAGGAGGACGAAAGTAATTCAAACTAAGCGCATCCCCTTGATAAAAAGAGTAACACCCCATGGGGAGAGAACCAGTACAAGAATAAACAATAAGCTCCTCCTTTGAGCTCCCCCTTCAGGAAAACTCATCTGCCGCAAAATTTTCCTCCCTCAAACAATGTTGAATGCTCCTCCCAAGCTCTGTATCAAGTGCACAGTTACGATGAACATAAGCCAGTTCCCATGGCGGATTGTACCTTCCCCGCACCGCACGAACCAAAACCTCAGAACCTATTTCCACTACAGTCACCTAAAATCCTGCCCTCTGACAAACTTGGAGTCCTTCCAGAAGAGCCCTAGCCTCGGCACCCAAAGAACATCCTGGCTCAAAATATGCACTGAAGGCGATCATTACCGAATCGCTTGAGTCACGTAACAACCATCCACCTCTCATGATCCCAACTATCAGTGATCCATCAACGTCCAACTTTAAACCTTTACTAGGCGACCACAATCTGATTCATCGGCCTTCCAGCCAGCCGCTCATGGGCGGAACATTTGGAGTAATGAAACTAAGCAGACGGGCGCTCCCTCTCAACAGAGAACCCACCTCGAGCAAGAGTGACTTAATCTAGACCCATAGGTATCCGGTAGAGTGCCGATCACCCATCCGAGATTGATTACTCGCTTCCCAGATAATCCAGCAAATGGAGGAGAGAATAACGCACCTCTCCTTGCATGTGATGGACTCTGATCTATTGAGCCAGGTGTATAGAAAGTCATGAAGAGAGGTGTAAACAGCAGGCATATTCGGAAGAGGAAGGAATCTAGACCAAAGAAACCTGGCCTAATCACTCTGGAAAAACAGATGTAGCACGTTTTCATTCTAAGGGACATCGCAGCAGTGGCACCGCGAGGCCATGTGAACGCCCTTACTCTGGATATTTTCCTCTGTGGGAAGAGCTTTGGTAATGATACGCCAATGTAGAAAACTCATCTTGATTGGAATCTCTTTACACTAGTACTTTAACATCCACGCATCCGACCTCAACTCGCCATGATGTTGCCTCCTGTAATCCCGTGACAAGAACATTCCCAAACTAGAACCTGTGAAATAGTATTTTTCCTCCTCAGTGTTCAAGGTAACCTCCCTAAATATTTTCTTCTTCTCCTGCGACAGTACCTCTTGAATAAAGGCTGGAAAGCAGCAAGCTTCTCTGAAATTCATCTCCAGTGTGGGGTACCCCAGGAAGTACAGCTTTCCACCCACCCAATTATCCATCCAGAGATGGATGTCACCCTTCCCAACAATCCATCTTATAGATTCCTATAATTCATTTAAACACAAGAACATTCGCCTTGCAAGACCAGTACGAGGAGGTCTACGAACCTCCAAAATCACCCCATGTTCACCATAACGAGCTGTAAAGAAAGTGGTCGAGAGTGAGTCTCCCTCAATAATATCCCATGCAAGTCTCTCTTGCATGCCTTTCAAAGTATCCTTAATGTCACAAAGACCAACACCCCCTTCTTAAATCAGTTTCTCAAGCCGAGCCCAAACACTCTAATGCAAGCGGCCAGTATTATTAGAATACCAGAGAATGGAATTAAGAATATTTTCCATTCTATCAATGGTTCCCTTTGGTGGACATAAAACTGATAAGACATGCATTGGAATAGCCGACAACACACTGTTAATCAAGATAACCCTCCCACCAAAATAAATAAATTTGTTCTTCCAATCAAAGATACGCCCCAACACCCGATTGGTAGACCTCTCAAAGAAACAATTTTTAATGTTCCCACAAGCAAGTGGAACCCCAAGGTAGTCCATAAGGAGAGACTTCTTGCAGCAACCCAAGAAATCTTGAATGAACCTTGATCAGCTGTCCGAGCATTTTTTGGAAATAAAAACATTACTCTTGATGGTATTGATGCACTGACCACTCAAATGCCTATATCTATTAGAAATCTCCCTGAGCACCCGTAAGGATCTTCGCTAGCTGTTTGTGAATATCAGGATATCATCAGCAAAACATCAAATGAGACACAACCTCCCTACCACCTCTGCTGACAAAATGAATCGACCTTCCTACCTCTAAACCCTCCTGTAAGTTCCTTGAGAGAGCCTCCTGAGCCAAGATGAAAAGATTCAGATAAAGTGGATCGCCCTGCCGGACTCCACGTACTGATTTAAAAAAACCAAAGCTTTTCCCTTTGAGAGAGATGGAAAGCCAAGGGGAGGAGTAACATCTGAAGTAGAGGTCACAACCCCACTCATGGAATCCCAACTGCCTCATAACGCAGATAATAAAGCTCCACTCCACATTATCATAAGCCTTATCCATGTCCACCTGAAAAATAACATTGGACCCAACAGTTTTCTTGTTAAGATAATAAACCAATTCACTAGAAACTCCCACCACCCATTGAATATTCTAGCCTTTAACAAACATGTGTTGCTCCCTAGACACCAACCTTGGAATAAACTGGCTCAACCACTTTGAAATCAGACTTGCCAGAATTTTATAGGACACATTACAAAGCCATATTGGTCTATACTGATTAATGCTATTAGGCTCCTTAACCTTCGGAATCAGCACCACCCTTGAAGCCGCAGCCCCCTGATTAAGAGTACTACCATGGAAGAAATATTATATAGCCAACACCACTTGAGGACCCACAATGCCCCAGGAAGCCGCATAGAAGGAGCCTGGAAAGCCGTCCGGGCCCGGAGCACTATCCTGAGGCAACTCTAGAACCATCCTCTTAACGTCCTCCCCACTAGGAATGGCCTTAAGAAACTCATTCTCCGCATACCCAACCATGCTGGGAATGCACTGCCAGAACTTCACGTCCTCAGCATCCCCATCCAACACACCTTCCTATCATGAACCCCACCTTCCAGAAGACCTTAAAATTGTTCCAAGGCTAAACCCCCGACCACATCCATGTCCGAGGAGAAGACCCCATTTCCCAGATCAATGTTGAGCTTCATTCAACTCTTTTACTTAAGACATGCATTAAAGAACCCGCTGTTGCGATCCCCTTCGTTCAACCACTGCACCCGAGCACGTTGTTTATAATCTCGTTCCACTTCCAAGAGTTTCTCAGCAAGAAACCTATGTTTCTTACAAATAATAGCAAACCGATTATCATCCCATAAGGACTGAAGCTCCTCATCCATGTTCTCAACCTCGGCTTGGATAGCATTTATACTGAAAAAGGCATCTGGTTTTAAAGCCCTCCACTCTAGAAGGTCCTTCTTAAGCCTCTTGAATCTAAATGAAAGGCAGCGTCATGCATCCCCAGCCACCTCGCGATCCACAAGGCCCTCACCGTCTATAAAATCCCTCCAACTGGCACCAATTGCTAGAGTAAAGGAAAGCCCGCCTCCCCGAATTATTGCAACTCACCTCCACGAAGCGGAGCATGGTCAGACAAGGAACGAGACATGTTGGTGACCTTCGTTTTAGCAAAGGTGTCATGACATTTGATGTTGGACAAGAAGCGATCAGGCCTGCTCCATATACAAAGCGGGCCTCTTCAGTTATTACACCATGTAAAATGCCTTCCTTGATAGCCCAGGTCTAGCAGCCCCGCAATAGTGATGAAATCACGGAAGTCCTGCATGGCGACTGCTGAAGGCCACGAACCCCCTATTTTCTCTTCGGGTTCCATGATGGAGTTAAATTCTCTTCCCACAAACCAGGGAAGATTTCCATACTGGAAGGATCCGAGGAACCCTCAAAGCTCTGATCTCCGCTGCACATCAGTACTAGCGTACACAAAAGAGAACAAAAAAACAACACCAGTGCAGGAAACTTTTGTGTTAATGCATTTAGAGGAGAGACTAATCACTTCCATATACACAACCAGCTTCCAAAAAAAACAGATGTGTTGATTAACCTGACCGCCATGCAAAAACAGTGGAAAAACCATCCGTCTTTCCATGGATGGGAGTTTTTTCTGATCAGCCTTCACTTCAAGAACAGCAATAACAGAGGCATTATGCTTATGAGATTCAATAGCCATGAAATCACAATTCTCCTGAGCCCCCAACCCGCGGGAATTCCAAATGATAACTGAAGCCATTACAAAAGCCCCCTCCTGACCAACAGGCCTGGGAAATCAGAAGAATAAACCGCCAGCGATAACCCAGCCTCCCTTGATTTCGAGTGGGTAATAGGACCAGCCAACTTGAGCGACAGCCTTCCAAGACGCGACCCAAGAGAAAAATTATTTCGAGAACACTCCGAGCCCTCCAGAAAAGAAGGTCTGGAAGCCAAAGACGGAGAAAACGCCCCCTCCTCATGGAGAATGGAAACCAGCAGTCGACGTTTAGGAGAGGTTCTTGAAGATCGTACCTGATTTACCACCTCCGCCGGAGGCAAGGCACCCGGGGGGGATTGAACGGGTAACGAAGGAAAGCTAGGGAGGAATGATCACTTGATGAACTCTGGGGAAAGCTGGGACGAGATCTTGAAATCCGACGAAAAAGATGACATCAGATGGGAAGCATGAAAGAGAATAGCCCATTGGTCCCAAGAAACAACTTGCTCGACCACTGGCGCGACATCCTCTGAGAAAACCGAATAGCATCAGCCCGACGACGACAGAAGGATTAGATCTGCAGGAGCATATGAGGAAAAAGAATCATCCACGAGCACACCCGTCGCAGGCGCATGAGTGTCACCATCGGAAATCAAAAAACCCCCGCTCTTCCCAATGGTTATCTCCTTCCCCAGAGACTCAGATCTCTGCTCTGAGCCGATAACAGATTTCCCTCGATCCCCGGAGCCAGAAGAGCTCGCCACACCCTTCTTCCTCCGACAAAACTGTTCTGAGTGACCATGGATACCGCAAACCACGCAAAAGCATGGAGGTCTATGAAAAACCAGTCATTTCCACCATCTCAGACAACCATCAGACCGAAGAAGAACCCTCATCGGCAGCCGAGCCGAGAGATCAAGTGCCATGCAAATACGAGGACAAGCCGCAGACAACAAATCCTCATAGCATCATCCGATCTGAGGAAGGTTCACAAGTAATCTCCCACCGACAGCAGGATCTCGAGGTTCTGGAATGGAAGGGGAAGGCCAAGGAGACCCACCCACACTGCCACCGAGGGGTCCTCTCTACCAAATGGAAACTCCCAAGACCAATGGAAGAATGAAAACTCCCATGAGCCACATCTGCGGCCTTCCCTGGCCCAAGCCTGAGCGAAATCATCCTTCGAAGCAAAGTGAACACAAAACGCCGACCTGGAAATATCAGAGACCGCCGCCGGTCTAGAGAGGTCCCAAGAACAAACAAATTCTCTGAAAAAATCAAGCGGGGTCTTGCTGCGGCGGAACCGCGCCACCAAGGTCAGGTCATGAATGGTTGAGGCCAACCGCAACTCCTGATCCACAAGCTCCACCACAGGGCATCCCTCTTCCAACCTTGTCTGCCTGGAAACCACCGAGATCTTCGGGAAGGAACGTCCACACGCCTCTGCGAAACATTCGGAGGACTCCGACGGCAGAGAGCATCTTTGAAGGAATGCCTTAAGCCATTTCACTACTACAAAAACCGGCAATCAAAGCGCTACCTTTATCAGCGCTAATCAAAAAGCGCTGATAAAGGATAATCTTTATCAGCGCTATTTAAAAGCGCTGATAAAGGGATGATTTATCAGCGCTTTTCTAGCGCTGATAAAGGACCGGTTTTAACAGCGCTAGAAAAGTGCTGATAAATCCCCCTTTTATCAGCGCTTAAATTTTAACAGCGCTAGAAAAGCCCTGATAAAGCCACCCTTTATCAGTGCTAAAATTTAAGCGCTGATAAAGGGTGGCTTTATCAGCGCTTTTCTAGCGCTGTTAAAACCTGTCTCCCATTTTATTAAAAGGAGGCCGACAGTCTCCTCTTTTTTATCGTGCCCTAAGCTCTCGCGGGACTGTACCCTTGCGACTGCTTCCTCCCCCCGATCTTCCCTTTGCCGGACCTCCGCAGTACTCCTTCTCCTTCTTCTCGACCCTCTTCCGCGGATCTTCCTCCCTTCCGAACCCTACTCCTCCTCTTCAACGGTTGGCGGCTCCTCCCGTGCACCCCTACTCCGGCGGTCGCGTCTTCCAGGCACCGCAGAAGGCTCCCTCACCTCTTTGGACTTCCGATTTCTTCACCCAAGGTATGTGGATGCCCTAAATATTGTTATCCAATGTAGGTGTTTATGTGGTTGTCATTTATTTGTCGTCTCTGCTTCCCCTCCTCCCTCTTTTCAGACTGAATCAATGTTATTCACTCTACTCCTGGTGATGATTTTTTTTCATATGTTTTCGCTTATTTGTTCTTCAAATCTGCTACTGCTGTGTGTTTTTTTTTTGATTTGATTTTCCTTATGTTAGTAATGTTTATTTCTACTGCATCATGAATTTACTCCACTTTAACTTCAATTGGTTCTGTTACTGGTGTTGATAGTGAGTCACATTAGGGGGGGGGGGGTTTGCAGGGGGTGTGAGCGGGGGCTGATGTGTGCAGGGGTACGGGATGGGTAGGTTTGGTGTGTGCAGGAGGGGGGAGGGGAGGGGGCAGGGAGTGCAGGGGGAGGGGGGTAGGGAGTGCAGGGGGAGAGGGTTGTTTTGTTGTACGAGGTACAGGAGGGGGGAGGCTGGTGTGCCTGGGGGAGGGGGACAGAGGGTGCAGGGGGCTGAAATTTTTTGTGCAGGGGGGCTGAAATTTTTGTGCGGGGGGGGGGGGGGGGGCTGGTGTGCCTGGGGGAGGGGGCAGAGGGTGCAGGGGGAGGGGGCTGAAATTTTTGTGCAGGGGGGCTGGTTTTTTTGTGCAGCAGGCTGGTGCAGTGCAGGGGGTCCATCGGGTTGGGTCTAGGGGGGTTGGGTTTGAGTGGATGGTTCGGGTCCGTTGGGTTGAGATGGGTTGGATTGGTTTGGGTCGGGTTGGGTCGGGTTTACACATATAACCCGACCCAAATTGACCCGACCCTCGATGGGTTGGGTTGGGTTGGGTCCTTCGGGCATGCGACGGGTAACCCGACCCCACTGGGTCGGGTTGGGTCAAGTTGGTTGCTCCGGAAGCTTGTGACCCAACCCGACCCGACCCGAACTTTCTTGTTCGGGTCGGGCCTTGAAACACCTCCAACCCGACCCGACCCGACCCATGGACACCCCTAGTTTATATGATGCGCTATTGTGCCGTGTGGTGAACCTTCTGCATGTTGACTATAATATGTAAAATTAATTTAGTAGATTATCATGTCTTAAATTGGTTAGTCATTGTGCACCAAACTTATTCTTTGGAGGTTGTATACCTTACTCGAATCACCCCCTTAGGGTGTGTCTCTTATAGGCCCATGACCCCTATTGATCTTTGGCTTGAAATTGAACCACCTTTGACATGTGTTGATATATCCCATGCCCATGGGTTTATTAAAGGGAATTAATGATATTTATGTGTAATGGACATACCCATGGACTACTTGATCACTTATAAATAAATTAAATAAAAGTTGAATGGTAAGGCCATGTTCCTTAACCATTTTTAAACAATGTAGTGCTATTGATTATATACCTTGGACCCCATCTTACTAATTATCAGTTATAAGACTTAAATTTATCAAATTAATTGATAAAATGCAAGGGTGATATTCCTTAGACTTGATCATAATATGATATGGATGTGATTACATCATTATTACCTTCTTTAATGAATATGATGTTTCATTGATTATTTGGAATTAATAGACATGAACTTCCATATTGCTTATTCGAAATTAATGGAATTAACATTCTATATTGTTTGTTTGGAATTAATGGACATGGCGTTTTGTATTGCTTATTCAGAATTAATGGACATGAAATTCCTTATTATTTATTTGGAATTAATGGACATGATGTTCCATATTTTTTATTCAAAATTAATGAACAATATGCTCCTTATGGTTTACATGGAATTAATGGACACGACATTCATTATTGTTCATTTGTAATTAATGGACATGATGTTCCATGTTGTTTATTCAGAATTAATGGCAATGAATAAAGATTGGATGGATGCTAATCGTTTGACAATAGAGTATGAGAACGGAGTGAACAGTATCATGCAAAGGATCCTTCTGAACTCCTTTGTCCATGTTTACATTGTTGTTATTCTAGACTAATTACTCCAGAGGAGTTGGAAGAACATTTGATATGTCACGGAATAGATAGGAGTTATAAATGTTGGAATAAACACGGGGAAAAAGCTAATGTAGCTATTGGCTGGAATAAAACTGCATTTTATGGATCATCAGATATGATTACAAATATGGATAATGAAGAAGACCGTATAGAGGATGTGATTACAGATATCAATGATGATGAAGATCGTATTGAGGAAATGACAAGGACAGTTGAACATGAACTCCGTGATTGCCCAAAATTGATTGAGAAGTTAAAGAGTTGTGCAAAGACGCCATTGTATGCTGGTTGCACTAAATATACTGCATTGTCAGCTGTACTGAAGTTGTATAAATTGAAAGCAGGCAACGGATGAAGTGATGTCAGTTTCACAGAACTACTTGCTCTTTTGAATGACATGCTTCCAGAATATAATGAGCTCCCAAGACAGACATATGAAGCTAAACAAATGCTACACTCGATGGGTATGATTTCTGAAAGAATACATGCCTGCCCGAAAGACTGTATATTGTTTCGCAAGGAGAACAAATCACTTACAGAATGCCCAAAGTGTGGTGCTTCTCGATACAAGAAAGATGAACGCAGTCCTACGAAAGTTGTATGGTACTTTCCAATCATTCCAAGGTTTAGGCGTCTATATGGAAGTGAAGAAACTGCAAGACAATTGTCGTGGCATGCAAATAAAATAAATAAAGATGGAAAATTACGTCACCCGACCGACTCTCCTAAATGGAAGAGAATTGATCATGAGTATCCTGAATTTGGAAATGAGTCGAGAAACCTGCGTCTTGCGTTATCTACCGATGGACTGAATCCTTTTGGTTTTCAAACCAGCACTCATAGTACTTGGCCTATTATGTTGGTAAATTATAACTTGCCACCCTGGTTATGCATGAAACGGAAATTCATTATGTTATCTTTGCTTATATCAGGACCAAAACAACCAGGTAACGATATTGATGTATATTTGGCTCCCTTGATCGATGATTTGAAGTTACTGTGGGATTCAGGTGTTATGTTGTATGATGCTTATGAAAAAGAATACTTCACGTTGAGAGCGTTGTTGTATGGGACGATAAATGATTTCCCTGCTTATGGAAATTTGTCAGGCTATAGAATTAAAGGAAGTCAAGGGTGTCCTGTGTGCGAACACATTCGGTTTCTATTGAAACTTAAGGACAACGATCCATGAGTCAAATGTGATGTGTACAAGTCAAACCCGCCTCAATCCGAGGCCCGGTGTGGCCAACACCGCTCAAAGTGCCTCTGTTTTTGTTAAAAATGGACTTAATTTTAAGTGAAATCAACAACTAACATACGACAAACCAACCAAACGCATTCAGATTCTGTTGAAACTTTAGAAAAACGATACATGGGTCAAATGTGACATGTACAAGTCAACCCCGCCTCAATCCGAGGCCCGGTGTGGCCGACACCACTGAAAGTGCCTCTATTTTTGTTAAAAATGGACTTAATTTTAAGTGAGAAATCAACAACTGACATATGGGAAGCTGACCAAACGCATTCGGATTCTATTAAAACTTAAGGACAATGATCCATGGGTCAAATTTGATGTGTATGAGTCAACCCCGACTCAATCCAAGGCCCGGTGTGGTCGAAACCACTCAAAGTGCCTCTGTTTTGTTCAAAATGGACTTATTTTTAAGTGAAATCAACAACTGAGATATCCACCTCACATGTACTGTAGACCTTCCCCCAAGACTTCGCATGAATTTTTGAGATACACAAACATGGGGTGGATTACATGGCTTTCCTACATGGAATATATCCCACTACACGTCTTTAATGAGCCAGCTACGCAGTTTATCCCTTGTACAGATACACATGAAGAATCACACGGGATCGACGTCATGTACTAACATAGGGCAAGGGTGCATAAGAGGACACAAGATCAAAGGGTAACAAGTATATGTTTTTTAACATGCCATGTAATTTCCTATTGATATGACATGTATATTCACACAGGCAGCTGAACATTGGAGTTACCCAGGGTAAAGGGACAAGGCATGTGACCCTTTAAATGACACATAATTTTATGTACCATGATTGATCTCTTTGAACACTATATCAAGGACATATTTCATTAGGGTTGGCTCCCATGATCCTTCCTAGGATGGTTTTGGTATCTTTTCCTACTTACGGTAGTACGATCGCTTCAGCAGGACGTCCTAGACATAGTTGGAGTCTCTCTGAATGTCCTGGAGTGAGATCATATATCTATTTTTGAGGTCCAGGTAGAGTCATGTATCAACGCAACCAATCCTACCAGACATCGATCCTATATATAGAATGTTAATCTTGATGTCTCATTATAGTCCCCCAGTTTATGATATGTTACCTTTTTTGTATTAATATACATAATTACTAAGGGTGATGGTTGGGAGAGTTGGGATATCCTTTTTATGTATTGCAGAATGATTCAAGGAGCACGAGATTTGCACGATTTGTCAAAACCAAGTGGCAATCCAAGGAGAAACAATGCATAGTTGAATGTTCTAGTATTTATCTTCTGAGTTGTGTAGGAATATTTTGTGATACTATGTAATGAGGTAGTTTTTGTTTCTGGGTAGACGGTATCTAACTCATGGTAAGAACACTGTTTGGTTGGTTTGTGATCGGTTGATGACATGCTTGTGGTTGATATACTGGTTTTTGTGCAGGTCTGTGGTTGATATACTGGTTTTTGTGCAGGTCTGCTCGGCTGGCTGTACTCGTGCAGGTTTTTTTTAGCAGCAGGCAGGGATTTAACAGCGCTAAAAAAGCGCTGTTAAAGGAAACATATAACAGCGCTTTTTTAGCGCTGTTAAAGGCGACATTTAACAGCGCTTTTTTAGCGCTGTTAAAGGTGACATTTAACAGCGCTTAAAACACTCTGTGAAAGGACCCCCCCGCCCTTTATCAGCGCTGAGCTTTACAGTGCTTTTCTAGCGCTGTTAAAGCCTGATTTTAGCGCTGTTATTGCCCGTTTTTGTAGTAGTGTTTGTACATAACCCCATATAACACCCACATATGACCAAAAGTTAAGGTGTGCAATGAGGAAAAATTATTTGGGTGGCTCATATAACATCATTCGGGTGGTAATCTCTATCAAATTCTACTTCTCACATCGGAAGTTCCATACAAACATAACGTGTTGATGCTTGGATTGGTATTGATCATGAGAAAAGAGAAGTGGTGCCTCCTCCTTTATGATCTCTGAAAAATGGGTTTCATATGAAGCAATCCCACTAGATGAATTCATCACTTCTTTTGTCTGAGTTAATTAGATTTGTTAATGCCCTATATTTATACTAATAAATGGATCACTATACAATGGCTATATTAGTAATGGTAATAATTCGTAACAGTATTTGGAAATCCAAAAACATAAAACCAAGGAATTTCATATTTTATATAATCTTTATACATACTAAGACATTAAATTAGATCAACATTAATTTTCATTGATAAAAGTTTGGGTCGTTACAATCTTTCCCCCTTAAGAAATTTTTCACTCAAAATTTTTTTTCCCACACTAAAACATATGCGGGTAACTCTACTTCATCACCACTTATGATTCCCACATTACATCTCCAAACATGTGGTTTTTCCACAACTATTTGACAAGGGTCATTGTTTAATTTTTATATAAGTTTGTCCCTATGATCTTACATCCTCAACGACTTCTCTTAATTGGAGAGGTCATTCTCTGATGGTACCACCTTAGGATTGAGTAAATGAAATGGGTTAGGTATGTACTTCCCTAAGGGTGATACATGGAATGCGTTATGTACTTGCAATAGGTTCGGTTGGAGTTCTAGTCGATAGACCACTACTCTAATGCTATCAAGGATCTCAAAAGGGAAGATATAACTTGGACTAAGCTTTCTATTTTTCCGAAATCTGATAACTCATTTCCAACGTGATATGCATAGAAATACCATATATCCGACATCAAACTCTAGGTCTCGCTGATTATTATCAGCATAGCTCTTTTGAAAACTCTGAGCAGCTTTAATGTGCTGCTTGATTATCTTAACCTTCTCTACCAATTCTTTGAACATTTCTGGACATAAGAGTTTTCTCTCCCCAAATTCATCTCAACAAGATGGTGTTCTATAACACTTCCCATAAAGGGATTCATATGGATCCATTTGGATAATTGAGTGGAAAATGTTGTTGTAAGAGTAATAAATTAGAGGATTATGTTGATCACATTCGCCTTTGAAATCCATTGAACTTATTCTCAACCTATCCTCAAGTGTTTGGATGGTCTGCTCATATTTTCCATAAGTTTGAGGGGGATAAGTCATACCGAAGATCAGCTCCATATTTTTATCATGTTGAAGACACTTAGAAAACATAGAGGTGAATCATGGATCTCGATCATATACCATCGATAGTGGAACTCTATGCAGCCTTACCACATCTCTAATTTATATCAGTTACAGTTTCTCTAATAAGAAATCATCTTGAATTTGCATGATGTGGGTAGTCTTTGTAAGATGATTCACAATAACTTAGATATCATTTTTTCATTTCCATGTATTCGGATGTCTAATGACAATGCCCATGGTGATGATCTCCCATTTCCATGATGGTATGGGTAATGGTTTCATCATCCCCTTAAACTTATGCCTCTCAGCCTTCCCTAGCTGACATAACAAGCACTTTTATGTATACACAACGATCTCCTTCTTCATTTTATCCCACCAAAAATGCTCTCGGAGATCTAAATACATTTTTGTGTTTTCTGGGTGAATAGAGAAATTCGATGTCACGACCCTCCCTCGGGGTCCGTGCCGTGACTACCCCAAGCCCGCCTTCCATAGGCCAGGGGCTGGCGACTAGCACCAAGGCGTAAATCCCAGTAAAAAGGGAAGGCATTGCCTTTGAAAAGTAAACACTAAGCAAGCAGAGTACAACTGAAAGTGCGGAAAAGTAAATGGGCCAGTATACAAACCCAAACTGAAAGTAAAGTACAACTCGAAAATGGAAAAACAGCAGCTGAAAAGTAAAAGCCGCTACTCCGAGCTGTCAACTGGAAATCCCACCTGAAGGGTGGGTACAGATAGCTCCTCTGCTCCACGGGTCCCGTCATCCGCTCCGTGCACGTCCCGCCCAGTGGTCCACCTCCGGGTACCGTCCCGCTCTACAAGCCTCAGCTAAGGTCAACGCTGTCCGTCGTCTGCAACCAACACAACGTAGTGCGGGCGAAGCCCGTGCAGCGGTGAGTATGAGCTACTCAGTAGGGACCCCGAGACCCCTGAAGGTCTCTCAAATCCACAAAGGATAAACTACGAAGAAAAGTACAATCACGAAGTAACAACCGACACTGCTTAGGTATATGCCCATACATATACCTATGTCATCAATTAAAATACGCTCCAACCTCCGAGCCCAAGTACAACTCAGTCCGCGCAGGAAAGTATACGTATTCCACATAGGAAAGCAAAACATAACCCACACAGGATTGCACAACACAATCCACACAGGAAAACAACAGGATTCAGCTCACACAGGTATACTTCTTCAAGGACGATAAAGATGATCACTGATCCAACTAAGTCGTCGGACCCACGAAGGATCGATAGGTAACTAACCCCCGCAGAAGACCCACACAGGATCGGGCTCACACAGAACCTGTAGGCGCTGGCTCACACAGAACCGCTGAGCGCAAGGACCCACACAGGATCGGGCCCACACAGGACCTGTAGCACTGATCCACGTAGGATCGCTGAGTGCTGAAGTCGTCGTCGTCGAATCCACATAGGATCTCTATACTGTCGTCGTCAAATCCACACAGGATCTCTGTACTGTCGTCGTCAAATCCACACAGGATCTCTGTACTGTCGTCGTCAAATCCACACAGGATCTCTGTACTGTCGTCGTCAAATCCACACAGGATCTCTGTACTGTCGTCGTCAAATCCACACAGGATCTCTGTACTGTCGTCGTCAAATCCACACAGGATCTATGTACTGTCGTCGTCAAATCCACACAGGATCTCTGTATTGTCGTCGTCAAATCCACACAGGATCTCTGTACTGTCGTCGTCAAATCCACACAGTAGCAGTCGTAGCAGTAGAACAGTCGCAGCCAGCACTAGGGTTCCCGCACACAGCAAACTCGTACGGAGGGTCCGCTCCACGAGCCGAGAGGCTGATACATAAACTGTCACGAAGACCGAAGTTGATGTATCCAAAAGTTCCGTAACGTCAACAGGAACTCAACATAACTGACGGCGCGTCGATCGGACGCCCGGTCTGAGAGTTATTGGCATTTTCGTCTCCGGGGCCCGGTTGGTTTTTAAGGAAAAACCAACCCGACCGCACTCCACCTGCGTCCAAACCTCGGGCGGAGTATGCCAAAAGATCCGTCTCACTAAGAGGAACACAACGCGACTGACGGCGCGTCAATCGGACGTCCGTAGCTCAAGATATGAGCGTTTCCGCTCCGAAGGCCCGGTTGGTTTCGTGAACGAACCAACCCGGCCGAACTCAAAGTTAACCGAAACCTTGAGTGCGATATATCGAAACGACCGTCTCGATCCAAGGATCGCGTTGCCGCAGACGGTTCGTCATTCGGAGGTCCGAGGCTCAAGTTATGAGCCAAGAACCGAATCTGGTCCGAAACGGGGGGTCCGGGTCCGGGCCGACCCGGCCCGACCCCCCCCCCCCCCCGGGCGGCGCGGCGGCCGGCGGCGGCGGCCGACGGAGGCGGACGGCGGCGGCGGGCCGCGTGGCGGCGGTGGGCCACGTGGCGGCGGCGGGCCGCGTGGCGCGGCGGCGGGCCGCGTGGCGTGACGGCGGCGAGCCGCGTGGCGGCGGTGGGCCGCGGCGGCGGCGCTGGGCGCCGCACGTGGTGGTCACGCGGGGGGCTTGATTGCCCCCGCTGATTGAAGGCGGCGCGGCTTTGCCGCGCCGATTTTTGAAGGAACGGCCCCCGCACGTGGGGGCCGCTTAGTCACAAACCGGGGGCTTAATTGCCCCCGTGGTTTTGAAAGGAGGCACGGCCTTGTGCCGTGCCAAATACAAGAAACGGCCCCCGCAAGTGGGGGCCGGCTGGAACAAACCGGGGGGGCTTTGCCCCCCCCCTCCTTTAATTGAACCGCCCCCCCCATTAAGAGGGGGGTTTGAAGAACCGGCCGGGGGTTTAATCCCCCGGTTTTATGACATCCGGCCGGCCCGCTGGCCGGCCGGTTTTTACCAACGGGACCGGAATTTCCGGTCCCGCCCTCGACTCCCGACGCCGGCGGCCCGGCCGCCGGTCTTTCCTTCCGCCGCGGCCCGGAACCGGCCGCGGTCTCCTCGTCTCACCGCGGCCCGGAACCGGCCGCGGTGTTCGTCGTCCGGCACGGTGCGACGGCACCGCACCCCTTTCGCCGTGCCATGAATTCTCCCAACGCGGCGCGACGGCGTCGCGTTCTTGAAATCTCTCCTCGGAGAAGCGCGACGGGGTTGCGGAAAATTATAAGCATGTTCATCCGCGTGGTGCGACGGCACCACGCCTCTTGCTTCCACCCGTATGAATAAAAACGAGAACTAAGGAGGGGGGGTTCGGCCGTGTTCTTGCGGTCCGACCCCCCTCACGTTAAATAATAACATAACTAAAGAATATCCAAAAGCCTCACGTTTAGTCATGCTAAAATCCATGATTCAAGAATGGAATAAAATAATCAATAAATAACATCCCCTACCTCGGGTTTGAGATTCAAAGAATCTTCTACGTTCCGCGGAAGACGGCGTCGCGGAAGTCGGGCGTCGCGGTCGTCGTTCGTCAAATCCGTTGACGAAGAATTACGTCCGATGCGACACGTTGTTGGCGGATCTTCGTTTGCCGACGAAGAAGGCCCGAGGAGGATGCGGCGTTCCCTCTTGTTGACACCGAGGACGAAGAAGAGAGGCGTCGTTCTTCGTCGGAGTTTGAGCGTTCTTCGTCAAGATGAACGTTCTTCGTCAAGAAGAAGAAGGTGGAGGAGGAGCTCTCAAAAGCTCTCAAGGGAACAAACGACAACCCTTTAACAAATAAGATTGCATCTTATTTTATTAACACACAACTCAAAAGAATTTCAAAAGTTTGAAATTCAAAAGAGTTTAACTCCCCAAAAATAAATTAAGTAACTTAAGACATTAAAGAGGGGGTTAAAGGAGTTGGGGGGATTTGAAAAGAAAAAGGGGGGTTCGTGTGGGCCCCACCACACTTAATCCTCCCAAGGGAGGTTAAGTGGGTGTGGGTCCCACTTCCAACCTCTTTTGATAGGTTTTAAAATAAGTTAAAATAAATTTGTCTTACACAAATTTTATTTAACTTAACTGAAAACCCCAAAACGAAACTTTCAACCCGCAACAAACGCAACTTCCGAAAAGGTCTCATTAAGCGAATATCGGCGCTGCGAGTTCATCGGTGCCCTCGGATTTCAATTCCGAGCACCGGATCAAAAGTTAGGAATTCCCGCTCGTTCGTTCACTGAACGTACCCGAGCCCAAACTTCGGAAATTAATTCCGGGCACTCCGGGCCTCGGAATCAGGTGCCGTCTGAAACCGCGCTCTTGTAAAATTCTAAAGAAAATTAAGAAAAAATTTTCCTTGAATTTTACGGGTCTTTACATTACTCCCACCTCAGGGCTTTACGTCCCCGTAAAGCTACATCAAAAACTAGGGAAACCAAAAGAGAGTACTTAGCACGCATCTGAGCCTCCCGCTCCCATGTGCTCTCCTGAAGATTCCCGTGCCGCCATCTGTTGCGCACAAGAGGAATCGATCGCCCATGTAGGACCCGCTCCTGGATGACATGGACCTCTTTTGACGTGGCCCGGACCATCTCTGGTCCCACAAGAGCTGCAAGATTTCTTCTTTGCCGAAAAGAGAAACCTGGTCTCATCCCCTGGATGAACCACATTCTTTGCCTAAAACAGTCAATCCTAACATGGATGATACTAATCCATACCAAGGATGACGTCGTAAGGCCTCGACGCTACTACTAAGAGATCCAACCGTTACTCTCGCCTCCAAGGGTTGAGTCACATTGTCGGCATCAGTGTGTGGTAACTGGGTCTCCTCCAGTAGATGTCTCACAAGTGAGGGTCAAGTCAACAGCCAAAACTGGAACCTCTTAGTAACATTACGATAGAGGACAGGAACGAAAACATCACAAGGTATGCGTCTTTTATTATTGCAGCTCGTAATACAAGACGCTACACAAAAGCAACAAGGAACCAGAAGTACAAAGGATGTATCCACTAGTTCTGCTCCTGTCCATCGGCTCCCAGAGCTCCATGATCGAAGGCCTCGGCTGCCTGAAGCTGAGCTCTCCCCTGCGGTCGGGGTGGACCTCCTGGTGGTGGTGGTGGTAGAGCCTCAAAGCGTCGTCCACCACCTGCTGCTCGGCCAGCTCCTCTGCCTCGTCCGCCTCCTCCCTGCAGACCGCCACGGTCGAACCTCTGCCTCTGCCTAGGTGGTTCCTCAACCGTCTGCTGCTCCTCCGCATGGCGGGTCGGGCAGTCACGAGCCATGTGGCCTTGCCCGCCGCATGCATAGCACTGTCTTCCACTCGAAAGACTGGCTCCGCGTTGTGTGCCCTGCACTGCTGAGCCAGTACCCTGAGGTCTGGTCTGTCTGGACCCCTGAGTCATTCGTCGACTGCCTGTTGCAGATGACTCTGCCACGTGCCACCCTGCGGTGGGTCGCTGTGCTGGTGTAAACTCAGCAATGAAGCTCTCGATCAGAAGGGCCCGCTCCAGTACTCCTGTCTAAGTCGGTATGCTGAGGGAGATCAGCGATGCCCTGATCTCGTGTCTCAAACCCTGCTCGAAGGTCCGGGCCCGGAAGAATGGGTCCCGTACCATGTCGGTCGAGTAGCGCGAGAGATCGGTGAATCTCGCCGAGTACTGAGCGACCGTCATGCTGCCCTGCCGCAGCTGTAGAAGCTCCTGGATGCGCACCGCTCGGAGGGTGGCCGGGACGAACTCAGAGCGGAAGAGGCTCTCGAAGTCCGTCCAGAGAAGAGATGCATCATCGTGCACCTAGAGCATCAGGCTCCACCATCGTCCTGCTGCTGCGTGTAGTAGGCTCGCAGCGAGGATCACCATGAGGTCTGCTGGTGTCCTCACTAGCCTAAACACTCGAACCACTGCCTCCAGCCAGTCCTCTGCTGCCTGGGGATCCGTCTCCCCGCGAAACCTGGGCGGTCGCTGGCGCTGAAACTCATGCAGTGCGCTGAGGCGACGTGCATCGTCAGCGTCTGGTACCGGTAGCATCGGTGGATCGGCGGGTAAAGCTACCGCCGGTGCCACTACTGAAAAAGGGCCCTGCACCGAGGCCTCGTCGCTCGGTGGGCTGTCGTCTCGCTCGACTCTCGGAACCCTAGCTGGCTGCCATCGTGGGGCCATCCTGAAAAGGAAACAGGTGTGCCACGGTCAGAACAGTATACCTGGTGAGCTGATATAAGTAATCACAAAGAAAACTTTGAAACACACACGCAATCAATGTTTTCGTGCATTATGTCGGAAATCGGAAGTCAGGGTCCTGGTGTACGGATACGTCGGCCGCCGCACCAACACTGGACTCCCTGGACTGATAACCACACTCAATACGCTAAACATTATTGCTTCACATAGAAAAGATCAGAGTTCGCGGTAGAACCGAACTCCTCTGATACCAATTTGTCACGACCCTCCCTCGGGGTCCGTGCCGTGACTACCCCAAGCCCGCCTTCCATAGGCCAGGGGCTGGCGACTAGCACCAAGGCGTAAATCCCAGTAAAAAGGGAAGGCATTGCCTTTGAAAAGTAAACACTAAGCAAGCAGAGTACAACTGAAAGTGCGGAAAAGTAAATGGGCCAGTATACAAACCCAAACTGAAAGTAAAGTACAACTCGAAAATGGAAAAACAGCAGCTGAAAAGTAAAAGCCGCTACTCCGAGCTGTCAACTGGAAATCCCACCTGAAGGGTGGGTACAGATAGCTCCTCTGCTCCACGGGTCCCGTCATCCGCTCCGTGCACGTCCCGCCCAGTGGTCCACCTCCGGGTACCGTCCCGCTCTACAAGCCTCAGCTAAGGTCAACGCTGTCCGTCGTCTGCAACCAACACAACGTAGTGCGGGCGAAGCCCGTGCAGCGGTGAGTATAAGCTACTCAGTAGGGACCCCGAGACCCCTGAAGGTCTCTCAAATCCACAAAGGATAAACTACGAAGAAAAGTACAATCACGAAGTAACAACCGACACTGCTTAGGTATATGCCCATACATATACCTATGTCATCAATTAAAATACGCTCCAACCTCCGAGCCCAAGTACAACTCAGTCCGCGCAGGAAAGTATACGTATTCCACATAGGAAAGCAAAACATAACCCACACAGGATTGCACAACACAATCCACACAGGAAAACAACAGGATTCAGCTCACACAGGTATACTTCTTCAAGGACGATAAAGATGATCACTGATCCAACTAAGTCGTCGGACCCACGAAGGATCGATAGGTAACTAACCCCCGCAGAAGACCCACACAGGATCGGGCTCACACAGAACCTGTAGGCGCTGGCTCACACAGAACCGCTGAGCGCAAGGACCCACACAGGATCGGGCCCACACAGGACCTGTAGCACTGATCCACGTAGGATCGCTGAGTGCTGAAGTCGTCGTCGTCGAATCCACATAGGATCTCTATACTGTCGTCGTCAAATCCACACAGGATCTCTGTACTGTCGTCGTCAAATCCACACAGGATCTCTGTACTGTCGTCGTCAAATCCACACAGGATCTCTGTACTGTCGTCGTCAAATCCACACAGGATCTCTGTACTGTCGTCGTCAAATCCACACAGGATCTCTGTACTGTCGTCGTCAAATCCACACAGGATCTATGTACTGTCGTCGTCAAATCCACACAGGATCTCTGTATTGTCGTCGTCAAATCCACACAGGATCTCTGTACTGTCGTCGTCAAATCCACACAGTAGCAGTCGTAGCAGTAGAACAGTCGCAGCCAGCACTAGGGTTCCCGCACACAGCAAACTCGTACGGAGGGTCCGCTCCACGAGCCGAGAGGCTGATACATAAACTGTCACGAAGACCGAAGTTGATGTATCCAAAAGTTCCGTAACGTCAACAGGAACTCAACATAACTGACGGCGCGTCGATCGGACGCCCGGTCTGAGAGTTATTGGCATTTTCGTCTCCGGGGCCCGGTTGGTTTTTAAGGCAAAACCAACCCGACCGCACTCCACCTGCGTCCAAACCTCGGGCGGAGTATGCCAAAAGATCCGTCTCACTAAGAGGAACACAACGCGACTGACGGCGCGTCAATCGGACGTCCGTAGCTCAAGATATGAGCGTTTCCGCTCCGAAGGCCCGGTTGGTTTCGTGAACGAACCAACCCGGCCGAACTCAAAGTTAACCGAAACCTTGAGTGCGATATATCGAAACGACCGTCTCGATCCAAGGATCGCGTTGCCGCAGACGGTTCGTCATTCGGAGGTCCGAGGCTCAAGTTATGAGCCAAGAACCGAATCTGGTCCGAAACGGGGGGTCCGGGTCCGGGCCGACCCGGCCCGACCCCCCCCCCCTGGGCGGCGCGGCGGCCGACGGCGGCGGACGGCGGCGGCGGGCCGCGTGGCGGCGGCGGGCCACGTGGCGGCGGCGGGCCGCGTGGCGCGGCGGCGGGCCGCGTGGCGTGACGGCGGCGAGCCGCGTGGCGGCGGTGGGCCGCGGCGGCGGCGCTGGGCGCCGCACGTGGTGGTCACGCGGGGGGCTTGATTGCCCCCGCTGATTGAAGGCGGCGCGGCTTTGCCGCGCCGATTTTTGAAGGAACGGCCCCCGCACGTGGGGGCCGCTTAGTCACAAACCGGGGGCTTAATTGCCCCCGTGGTTTTGAAAGGAGGCACGGCCTTGTGCCGTGCCAAATACAAGAAACGGCCCCCGCAAGTGGGGGCCGGCTGGAACAAACCGGGGGGGCTTTGCCCCCCCCTCCTTTAATTGAACCGCCCCCCCCATTAAGAGGGGGGTTTGAAGAACCGGCCGGGGGTTTAATCCCCCGGTTTTATGACATCCGGCCGGCCCGCTGGCCGGCCGGTTTTTACCAACGGGACCGGAATTTCCGGTCCCGCCCTCGACTCCCGACGCCGGCGGCCCGGCCGCCGGTCTTTCCTTCCGCCGCGGCCCGGAACCGGCCGCGGTCTCCTCGTCTCACCGCGGCCCGGAACCGGCCGCAGTGTTCGTCGTCCGGCACGGTACGACGGCACCGCACCCCTTTCGCCGTGCCATGAATTCTCCCAACGCGGCGCGACGGCGTCGCGTTCTTGAAATCTCTCCTCGGCGAAGCGCGACGGGGTTGCGGAAAATTATAAGCATGTTCATCCGCGTGGTGCGACGGCACCACGCCTCTTGCTTCCACCCGTATGAATAAAAACGAGAACTAAGGAGGGGGGGTTCGGCCGTGTTCTTGCGGTCCGACCCCCCTCACGTTAAATAATAACATAACTAAAGAATATCCAAAAGCCTCACGTTTAGTCATGCTAAAATCCATGATTCAAGAATGGAATAAAATAATCAATAAATAACATCCCCTACCTCGGGTTTGAGATTCAAAGAATCTTCTACGTTCCGCGGAAGACGGCGTCGCGGAAGTCGGGCGTCGCGGTCGTCGTTCGTCAAATCCGTTGACGAAGAATTACGTCCGATGCGACACGTTGTTGGCGGATCTTCGTTTGCCGACGAAGAAGGCCCGAGGAGGATGCGGCGTTCCCTCTTGTTGACACCGAGGACGAAGAAGAGAGGCGTCGTTCTTCGTCGGAGTTTGAGCGTTCTTCGTCAAGATGAACGTTCTTCGTCAAGAAGAAGAAGGTGGAGGAGGAGCTCTCAAAAGCTCTCAAGGGAACAAACGACAACCCTTTAACAAATAAGATTGCATCTTATTTTATTAACACACAACTCAAAAGAATTTCAAAAGTTTGAAATTCAAAAGAGTTTAACTCCCCAAAAATAAATTAAGTAACTTAAGACATTAAAGAGGGGGTTAAAGGAGTTGGGGGGATTTGAAAAGAAAAAGGGGGGTTCGTGTGGGCCCCACCACACTTAATCCTCCCAAGGGAGGTTAAGTGGGTGTGGGTCCCACTTCCAACCTCTTTTGATAGGTTTTAAAATAAGTTAAAATAAATTTGTCTTACACAAATTTTATTTAACTTAACTGAAAACCCCAAAACGAAACTTTCAACCCGCAACAAACGCAACTTCCGAAAAGGTCTCATTAAGCGAATATCGGCACTGCGAGTTCATCGGTGCCCTCGGATTTCAATTCCGAGCACCGGATCAAAAGTTAGGAATTCCCGCTCGTTCGTTCACTGAACGTACCCGAGCCCAAACTTCGGAAATTAATTCCGGGCACTCCGGGCCTCGGAATCAGGTGCCGTCTGAAACCGCGCTCTTGTAAAATTCTAAAGAAAATTAAGAAAAAATTTTCCTTGAATTTTACGGGTCTTTACATTCGAACTATGTGCATCATCCAAAAGTTCTTTCTTCTACTCTAGATTTTATGGAACACATAGTTTTGACTCAAATCTCACAATTCCTTCTTCATTAAATTGGACTCTGTATATTTCCATTTTCTGATAGTTTCCACTTTCTTCTAAACTCACACATTATCCTTTTTATCATCCTTTAACCTTTCTAAAAGAGACTATTGAGAAATCATTTGTGAAAGGATTGATGATGTTCCCTTCTTTATGATTCCCATGTCAATCTTCATCAAAACTAAGAATATTGAATCCTTTTAAATTATCATTAGTGATAGAATCACAGGGTCATTTCTACTTAGAGCACAATCCACATAGTTTTATTTCCCAAGGTGTTAATGGATTGAGCAGTAATAGTCATTGATCATCTCTAACCATCTTCATTGGCACATGTTTAACTCTTTCTGTGTGAATATATACTTAAGGGTTTTGTGATCTGGGTATATTTCACACTTCTACCCAAAGAGGTAAAGTCGCCAAATTTTTAAAGTGAAGATTACTAAAGCCAAATCGATAACGTGTTTTGGATATTACTGCTCATGAACGATCAATTTACTTGAAGCATAGGCAATGACTTTGTCATTTTTCATCAACATACAGTCCAATATTGTCTTCGAAGTATCACTAAATAAAACAAAAAGGTCTCCACTTGTGGGTAATTTGAGCACGGGCATAGTGATAAGCCTACTTTTCAAATATTTGAATCCTTATTCACATTAATCATTATAATAGAACTTTACTCCCTTTCCAATTAGCTTGGTAAGAGGGTTTGAAAATTGGGGGAAATTTCTCAAAAATCAGTGATAATATCCAGCTAACCCGAGGAATCTACGGATATCCATTACTGATGTTGGCCTTGGTGATCCGTAAATTGAAGTTGTCTTAGAGGTATCCAAAAATATCCTGTTTCATGTGAGGATATGACTCAAGAATGTAATCTCCTTCATCTAGAACTCAAACTTTCTATATATTTCATAAATCTTCTCCTTTCGCAAGGTCTCTAATACTATTCTTAGATACTTCACATTCTCCTCATTGGATTTAGATTATATTAGAATATATTCTTTAAAGTCTACCAAATATATTTCTATATAATCTATAAAGACACTAATAATAAAATCCATCAAGATTGTGGGAACATTAGTGAGTTTGAAAGGCATCACTATGAGTTATTAGTGCCCGAACATTGTACAAAAAGCAGCCTTGAGGGTATCCTCCTTCTGTACCCTTACTTGGTAATTTCCAAACTAAAAATACACCATGGAGAAATGTTTTTATCCATGTAACTGATTGAACAAGTAATCAATTTTTGGTAGAGGTTACTTTTTCTTTATCGTGATTTTTTTGATCTCACGATAATAGATGCAAAGGCGCATTGACCCATCGTTCTTATTGACGAAGAGGACGGGTGCACCCCATTGTGAATCACTTTTTCATATAAAACCTTTATCTAGAGTCTCATGTAGTTATTTCTTCCACTCCTCAAGCTCCACCACAACCATATTATATGGTGCCTTGTATATTTGTAACTCCCTAGGTATAAGGTCAATTGAGAATTCTATAACTCTTCTAGGAGGAATACCAGGAAATTCCTCAGGAAACACTTCAACAAATTCCCTCACAATAAGAATATCATCAATGATGGTTTCTTCCTTAGACACTATCATCTGAGCATGATATGCATGCTAATAGGGTGGTAATATCCACACTTGAGATGATGGTGGTATTTGATTCATCCCCAACCTTGCACTTATACAGAATTGGGGGTCAATTCACCATATGGAGAGTGATTTCCCTCTCATGGAAATTTATGTTGGATCTATATAGAGAAATCCACTCCATTCCATGGTTTGCATCAAATTAAACCAAAGAGATTATTAAGTGTTTTTCTAGGAAGTTCATTCCAAAAATTATGACATGGGTGGATTTATATTCATGGGATGCAATTATTTCCCCATTTTCCGTTATCACCAACATCTTTACTTACATGATTTTTGGTGGTGTTGGTATTGTTCTACAAAACATTCGGAATATAAAATAATGTTTATAACTATAAAAAAAAGTATGTTCTATATTCTTGAATGAATCACTATAGTACTTTTTACCACTTCTTTGATAGGGTTCACTTCAGTGGTAGTGATAGAAGAATCTCACCCTTGATACCTTAGAGGTTGTATGATGCCTCCGAAAACCCTTGGCATAGGGAACCAGTTTGAAAAGACCACTAGTTGTTTATAGTTGAAGCAATGTATAATAAATTGAGGCTCCAATGGAGAATTATTATCCATTTTTGTAGCCATAGGTTTCTGTTTTCAATAGCTAATGGCTATGTTCCCTTCTCTCCACACCTAATGAATTTCCTCATCCCTTTCAGGAAATTTTCAGGGTGCTTCCTTCTGTACATTAGGTAAGTGGGTTGATGGATTTTCATAGAACTGTTGGATTTATCAATCAGACCTCCATAATTAAAGTCCACCTTATGATTGTTATCCCCATGATACCCCTAAGATTATCTGATCTCCATTTTGACATTGGGGGTACATCAGACAATTTACTCATAGTTATTGAAGTCATGGATCGCCAGGGCTTTCCATAGGATAGGTATTAACCCACTAAAGAAGTGTTAAACCTTGCACTACACGCAACCCAGACTTGGCTTAAATTACATGAAATTGCGACCTTCCTCGATAGTGTGTGTTGTACGCAATACCGGGTTTCAGTAAACAACGATATATTATTATAATATTATTATGAACTAGACGTTATGAATAGTATTTACTAAATTTTGAATTTTATGACATTATAATTCATCTTAGAAATTTTATATAACATGGTATGAGAACAAAATAAATTTTTCAGGTAAAATATGTATTTTTTAAAAAATGCAGATTTGCCGCCTTTTGATGGTGCACCCACTTTAAATCTAGTTTTTTACATGTTTATAAGTTAAATTTGACAAAATAAAATTCTTCTTTGGAATCAGGATATAATAATTTACTTTGGATAAAATTTTCATATTATTCTGATAACTTTCATATTTTAATGAATAGTAAAAACACGCTATATTTTAATTTAAAAAAAAATTCATCGTAATAATTTATGTGGTTAAATTATAATATTGAACGGTTTTAAAGTATAAATAGAATATATTTTTACCATTTAATATAATTTATGTCATTAGCATTTATTTTACATTGAATTCATAGGTAAAATAATTTCAATATTTGGCAAAGTTTTAACTTTTAAAACCTGTTTTCTTAACAATGGGATTAATTTTAAATTAATATCTGAAAAATATGTGTTTTGAATTTTGAAAAATGGATTTCATATTTGGAATCCGTGGGTCCAAATTATGTTAATAGGCTACTTTTTATTTTTGGGCACTATGAATAGTAACTACGATAAATTTTATTTACCATAGTTAATGGTAAATTGGGTAATTAAGGGTAAACCTAGGATTATAAAATTACGCTAATACATTCCAAAATTATATTGGATGACTCAAAGTCGACCCAAATCACCTAAGGGTCAGATTAGATTCATTTTATGAACTTTTGACCACGAAAATAATTTAATTATTATTAAAACCAAGGAAAGTGAGAACATGTCACTCTCTTAAATTGTATAAGTATAATAATTTTAATTTAGTGATAAACTTCATAAAATTTCGAACATGAATAGTCTCCAGAAAGATAAATAAAATTATCTACATCATGATAATTTATTTTGAATTTTTAGGGATTAAATAATTGTCATTAATGGTGACACAATAGTGATGCAGAAATTGTTTATTTAGTGAAAAATCAATAATATAGTATTTATTAAAATAACAATACCTATCAAAAAGACCATAAACTTGACCAAACATTATTGGTCGAGTATATATATACCCTAATCAACCAAGGTTATATTTGAGGACCATTTGGAGCCTTATAAAGCCGAATATAACATTTATAGTATTTTATTTTAAAGGATGTCAAAGATGCCACCTTCATAATTTAATAAATATATCAATTTAACTACTATGATCTTAAGATGATAAATTCAGGTAAGAATATTATTATGAAATTTATTATATTTTTATTCATTATAGGATTTTAATTTAAATTTTTATGCAACAAATAAGTATATTAAATAATTATACAACAATGTTGTACTAATTATATCATTAAGAGATATACCAAATAAATGGTTTTACAAATAGTAAAATAAATATTATATGAACTATTTAATGTTCTCCACTAATTTTCTAGATAAATATAATGTTAGGAATCTATTAAATATTTTATTTCGAATATATCCTCTGTGTAGATTTTATTTAAATTCAAATAAATGAATAATGTAAAAATTGACACTATTGTTATTTCATAAAAATAACATACTATTAAATTGTTTAAAAATCACAAAAATATTTAAAAATTATGAACTGAAATTTATATAGTCTATAATGTCATAAATTATCTAATTATGGATAATTCACAACACATAAGTAATTATTTATAACAATTTAAAATTTAGAATCTTAATACAACAAATAAAATTTAATAGATTAAATAAGGATAAATCATGTTGATAACGTTTAAAATAAATTCCCTACATGTCTAAATTTTATTGGTTGATGAGATTACAACCCTATATCATCAAATATTTGAATATAAGTCATTTTTGAAGGGTTTTAAAGTGGGTTTAGATTTATTATAAATTAATATTTTTAAGATTTCCAAAGGTGCCCCTCTCCTCCCTTATAAAAAGGGAACCCCTTTCTACTTCTCTTCACACCATTTTGAGCCTTCATGCTCGGCCAAACCCTGAAAATTTATCTTCTCCGCTTTCCTAGAAATTTACTAGGGGTCCTGGTCTACTTCAAAGACCAATCATAGTGCCCTAAGAGGAGGTTTCAAAGAGGCGTATCGAAGAAGAGGTAATATCTGTTACCAATTCTTTCAAATTAATTTCTTCTTCTACGTCCTCTTATTTAGTTGATTCAATATATTCTAATAACATAAGTATCAATAATATAATGATATGTTATTATAAATATGAAACAACCCCATTTCACCTTCTATCCATCCTACGGAAAACGAAATCACCGCGAGTGTGTACGTACGGAATACCGTCTCCACGCCGTGGTAAAATCTGTTTTTCCACCAACACCTTACATGGATGGGTATAATGGTGTAAATAATAACTATATATGGTTATTATAACATCATACTGATTCTGATTTATTATACCATCCACTACAATTCTATTCAATAATTATGGGAACGATACCATCGCTCGTGCGTACGTACGGATTACCGTCTCCATGACGCGATGAGATTCATTCTCCATGTTAACCATACATGAATGATTATAAAGTTTATATAATGAATAATAATGAAATATATGACATAATAATTCTACTGGATTTATGTATATATATATGTATGTCATCTATTTAATTTCATTCAATTCAATAAGGAAATGAAAACAACGTTCATGCGTACGTACGACCTACCGTCTCCATGAACGATGTATTTCATTCCTTTTATCTATCTATAATATATATGTATATGATTAATATATATTATATATAAATAATTTTATACATTCTGGAATTATGTAAATCAGGATATAAGTAATAATATCATGAACGACAAGTCGAAACACATACGATAAATGAAATGATTTTACCCAAAACACTGCTTTAACATGGAATTTACAAAAGAACGGGTAATATAAAGTCATAAGTGAAACATATATGATATCATAAAAATGAATATAATTATTTAATAATTCAATGACATTATTTAAATTATTATACAGGAGGTTCGGATCCATACGAATCATATCAAACCTAAGGTAAGGGATAACTATTCCAATCTCGCTCTTATCTGAAATTGTTTATTCGTAAGTAGTTACTGGGGTTATAATTATCATCCACGTCCATGTTTTCTAAAAATGTTTTCATGTACGTTTAATGTCATTTTTATCCATTTTTTTAATTTTTCAACATGTTATGAAAGGAATCTTACTTTTTTTTACCAAACAAGGAACTTTTTGACTTTTTCGACAAAAGTACGAGAAGAATGTTATTTTTTAACTTATACGGCATGAATGGATTTTTAGATCATTATTTCAAAGAAGCTTCCTTTACATGTTTTCAAGTTTATTTTTAATCAACTTCTTTTAGTTTAAAATTTTATGACATGTTAAGAAAGGAAAAATGCTTTTGAAGTAGAAATAATATTTCCTCAAGAATAAAGAACAAGTGTTTTATCAAAATTATTTTCCATCTAAGATAATATAGGGTTATGATTCTATCCCTATTTTTACATTGATTTGATTATGTTATGATGGAATTATTTTTATTATGTCCTTTTATCTTATATGGATTATGTTATGATGGCTTGATGTTTAAGATTCCCATTTTTATTACATGAGTTATGCTATGATGTATGATTTATGATTTTGTGGCACACATAAGAATGGTGCCATTATGAGATGGGTGGGACCTATATCTCCATCCAATGAATTGTGTAAATATTTATATCTCATGGGATATTCATGGCTGGAATGGTAAGTTAATACGGTTCAGTGTTACAGGACTGAAACGAGGAGTTAACTCGATTCAGAAAGGGACTTTGTCCACTAAGATGGTCTTGGCAGCAATGTCTTGGCTACTATGGAAATCATAACATGTGCTGAATGGTTTCCACAATTACATGTTTTATTCCGATTATGTTTTATCATGGTTGATGTTCCATTATGATATATGCCTTACGTACTTCCACGATTTATGTATTTTCTCATGATTTTGATGTTTAAATTTCATGTTCATGTTTTTTCTTTCAAATGATTATGGATTGATTTATGTTCTCTGTGTTTTCCCTTACAGAGAATTTGAGCTCACCCTTTTTATGTTTTATTTTCCCTAGGAAATAAAGAAAGGTTTTAGGTATGGAAACAAAAAGGGGAATATCGTTATGGGAGGTGTTGAAGATCTTTCAACATGATTAGAAGTTTATATTATAAGTTTCCAAAGACACTAAACTATTACGGTCCTAGAGTGTTGGTTCTTATTATGTATTAATTATTCCGAAATAGCAATTTAATGTCCATGTATATCAAGCTTAAGTTATCTACAATTGAGGGATTGGATGATCCATTAAAAGTAGGAGGCCTTTGTCTCATAAAGCTATCGATTGTGAATTTTTCATTCTGGGGGGGGGGGGGGTTTAACTTTCCTCTTGGATAATGTTTATATTCAAAAAACGAGTTAACTAAGATATAATGGTGACAAAGTTTGCGATTCCCGCTCCCCTCAGATTGGGAATCTCATTAGAAAAGTCCTCACATTGATCTTCGCATCGGTTGTCAGCATGAGTCCTCATATTAAATGCCATTGGATGGAATAA
Source organism: Viscum album (assembly GCA_963277665.1). NCBI lineage: Eukaryota > Viridiplantae > Streptophyta > Magnoliopsida > Santalales > Viscaceae > Viscum > Viscum album. The sequence continues at coordinate 153,990,071 of OY728163.1, forward strand.
AAGGGAATTTAGGGGTAACACATAAAGGGTAATACAATGTCAAAAAATGGATGACTTATAAATTAATTTTATTTCCTTAACTTATAAATTCCTAAGATTTAATCTAGGTTATTCGTTATACACTTCCCAATATATATTATTAGGGAATTTGTTTTATTCCCATGATAATGGTTCGTTCTTAGATTACGAATATACCAAAGCATATCCCCTGAGAGTTTCATAACCAAGAGTGCATCAAGTCCAATTGTTATGCACCAGTTCCCGTACGAGACTATCTCAAAGTAGTGTTTTTGGGTTTTAACCCTAGATACACTTATCCCAGAGCCGCATATACCTGCTCATATCTAGATAGCAATCTATTTTTTTGATAAACCAGTTAAAAATTACTCACAAAAATTTAGGGATGTTTTTTATTATATTTAGTATTATCACCAATTCATTTAATTAGGTTTTCTAATCTTAATCCCAAAAATAACTAAACCAATCCTCTTATACCAACTATAACAACCAAGCTCTTTATTTTACACTTAAACCTAATGTATTACATAAAATATTCACTTTATAAAACACAAAATATTGAGAGGTCTAGTTTATTTGGGTCTTAGGAACATTACATAACAACATAAAACCTGAAATACACATCTTTATTGAAAACTTCTTTTACATGACCGTACACATTCCTTCGTACATATCATATCATGGGATAACCTAAGTACATGCCTAAAAAATGGGTGATCTATATAGCCCAATAAGAGAGTAAACAAGTCATAACATGAATAATACAATACATGTTAGGAAATTTTCATATCAATGGAGCACAATAGAAAAATGAACATAAAGGCATGATATAGCATGATTATCATAACATTGAAATGTGGCAACCACATTTAACATGATAATAGCATGAGCCAAGGCTCATTGCACATTGAGCATTAGTAAAACCTAATTGAACTTGAATTATCATGAGTAAACACTCATTGCAAGTGACTTATCATGATATTAATCTTTACCTAATGCATTGGACCACTATCATGGTGCACCCTTCTTAATCATCTCATTTCATGCATAAGTGTTTCACATGGATCCTATAACATGGATTAATGAAAAATTATTAATTATTCTATGATAAAGGAATGTAGAATTAATAAATTAAATTCTATAATAAATGAGTAAATGTGCATAAAGTTGAATAACCTTGATAGAGAAATGGGCATGGTATTTACTTCACAATGACTTTGGCTTGGAAAATCGCAGTGCAATTTTGACACCATAACAACATGAAATAAGAATTCATAAAAAATGGTTGATGAGATAGAAAGGGTTGTATCATTATATGTACATGAAATGGATATTACAGGGTTTATATAGATTCATTTCCCAATATATTAAATTGAATTTAGATTCATAACACAAAATAATTGCTCGAATGTAAATAAGAATATTGAAATTCCTTACAAAATATCAGTATGATAACAAGTGTACATGGGAGGAATTATTGATAGGGAAAGAGGTATATAATCATTAAAAAATAAGGATGGTAGTATGGGGGTTTTTTTAAATCGTACCCCAATATTTGTATTTGAAAAAAATGGTATAACAACATAATAAAATTTGGGAAAAAAAGAGAAAGGAAGCAATCCCTTACTTGGAAGTCTGATCCCAAAGGCTTTGGAGAGGCTTGAGAAAGACTTTTAGGGAGCTTGGGGTGCCTCGGGAGGATTATAGAGAGAGGAGGTCAGAGGCCGGTTGATCTCCAAAGGATTTAGGTGAATATGAAGTGGGAGTTTGGGTGGGTTTACATAGGAAATGAGAGAGAATTCTTTATTATTTAGTTTGGGACACTATGCATTAAAATAATTCAAAACGAAAACCATCCCAAAGTTTTTGCCCATTGTTTTATTCATAGGTTATTAGAAGACATTATTTTATAATTCCAGTGGCTGAACATCTTAAAATATTAGGCTTTCTTATGTGGAGGTGAGTCACACTCTCAAGGAAATCAATTTTAAAAGTTTAAATGTTTTATAAGTCTTGGAGTGTCCACTAAGGCACAATAAAATTATTCAAAGAAATATAAAATCATATTATTTTAAAGATAAAACATAAATTTTCCTAAAAACACATTTATTTTATTTTATTACATCATTATTGTGTCATTATGATGTCATAAAACACATTATATATTTAAAGGGTATATAATTTTTACCTAAAAATTTGATTGTCTCAGAAAATTATGACAAAATCACTGTAGGAAAAATTTGACATCCTGATTACAAAAATAATATTCATTTTATCTAAATACTTTTCTAAATATGTTAATTTTTAATTTTAAAATAAAAATCTGAAATTAATTGAAATTTCATGGGTTTTGTCAAAAATAGCTTTCAATCCTCAATAAAAATTACAAATGTATTCATTAAAATTATACAATCATTTATTTTTAATAAAAAGTAATTTAGTAATAATATTTCATTAAAATAATATTTAATTCCAAATCCATTAATTCATCAAAACATATTTATTAATTGAATATTAATTTAAGATACTATTTGGGGTTTAAAAACTATTTACAAAGTAACAATAATAAAATGAATGTATATTCTTTATTTTATACAAAAATAATTCACATAATCATAGTTCTAGGGTCTTGTTATATAACCCCTTATAACACTCATATATGACCGAAGGGTAATATGTGCGATGGTGACAGACTCTTGGGGTGGCTCGGAAAAAATTGCATAGATGGTAATCTCTTTCAACTTCTACTTCTCCCATAAGTGGTTCTGTTCAAGCTTAGCGTGATGATGCTTGGCTGGGGCTTGGTCAAGAGAAAATCCCATTGACGCAAACTCCTTTCCAAGCTCTAATAAATGGAATTTGTATGGATCAATTATATTATATGTGGTCATCACTTCCTTTCTCTAAGTAAATTGTATTTGTTAAAGCTCTATATTTATACTAATCAATTGATAACTGTTCAACGACTATATTAGAAATGGTAATAATTTTTAATGGTATTTTGAAATTCAAAAACATGAAACCAAGGAAGTACATATTTTATATAACCAATTTACATAATAATACATTTAATTAGATCACAATGAATTTTCATTGACAAAATATTCGATCATTAAAATATCATCCTTATTATTTTTCTTCATAACCTTGGGAAATTAAAAATAAGTATGGGTGAGTTGAGATGACCAGTATCGGTAAATAAGGGAGATTATCAATGATAAGATAACCATAACATGAGGATAAGGTTATATTAACATTAACACATAATTTTAAAACCATAACTAATATATAATAGATTATAATATTGAATCATGAAACAATTATTGGTATTGTATAAGACATGAATCATAATGTTATCAAAGAACCTTATCCATAAAGAAGAAAACATTGGCATATGACATATGTTTGTGAAAAAAATAAGTATAGAGAACCATTTACATGGTATTCAATTATCAAATAAAATACTATCATAATAGATTATCTTTACTCTTCAAATAATAATATCATTAGTCATCTTTCAATCCTAATATGATCATAGTGGATATATTCCCTTGCTGAATTGGATTCACTCCCCATTCCAATTCTTGTTAACTCATTTCATATCAATTTTTTCCCAATACATTGGAGTTCTACACATTATATTTTCACCCATAAAATAATTAAAATCAAACATATGTTTTCCAAAGGTTTATAAAACCTTCATCATAGCATAAAAAGTGTAATGTAAAAATGTTTCATAAAAATTTCAACATTTCATTATATCATAACCCATGGAAGATAAATCAATTTCATAAAAATCATTACAACATACATTTAATCATTATAAATGAATAATATTCATGATATAATTGGATAATATAATTGGTAAAGATAATGTAAAATCATTATATTCCACCTCAAAAAAATTCATTATTAAGATCACTGGAATATTTATTGAGAAAAATACACTTTTCATTTTAAATCACATATTAAGTTCTAAAAATTCCTTAAATAATAAGGAAAGAATTTTATTTTAAAATAACCGTATAATCTCTAAAAGGAATATTCAAATAATTGGGTGAACATAATATTAAAAAACTTCTCACATGATGATAATGTTAGAATAAATATTCCATACACATTTTCAGCAAAAAAAGTACTCTATTTAGAAAACAACATAAAGAATACTTTGAAATAATTTTAAAAAAATTATTACATGGGTAAAAATAAATTAAAAAACATATAATAAAATTAAAAAATTCTTGAAAGCATTTTATAGAAAACCTATACATGTAAGAATAATGATTTTTTGTCCAAGTGATAAATAATGTTGATTTTTGTTAAAAAACTATTTTTGTCTCTAGAGTACTTAAAGGGGAAATTTTTGTGAAAAAAATTTAATATCTAAAAATAAAAATATAAGAATAAAATTAATGTACATATTTAGATATATAACATGATATTTCATCATAAAATACAAAATAATAAACAATCTTGATAAACCATGAGATTACAACATAAATCCAAAAAAAATTTGGTAAATTTTTTATTATAATACCCATGAAAGAAAGAACATTATATATATACTTATATCCCATAATTTTCATTATAAGTATCATTAAATACATTCAATCATACTATATTCAAAACATAAATGATTCTAGTGGTGTATATAGAATGTGTCTCACATAAATAAATTGGGAGGAAAATCCCTTAACTCGTGTTTGAATTGCTTTGATGGTTCTCCAACATAGTTTATAATAAATTAGTATGTAATATAAATCTATAAAATTGTTATATAAATACTTATATTATCATTTATTGTACACTTATAACATTTATTACTGATTTTTTAATAATTCCTTAGTAAAATCATCATTTTCGGGTGTCAACTATTTCTTTTTCAATGAGAATATTTGTTCGGTAGTCCAAATTATTATACATTGATCATGTTTACATCATCTAAATATTGTTAAAAGTGATATAATTTTTTTATATATATTCAATATTTATATTTTTAGAGTCATCCATAAATTGTACAAATAAAAATAGTGTGCACCATTCATGGAGAAGGTGGGTCATTAATATGCATGAATGTGGTTTTCAGTTTTAATAGGTTGGAATGAAAGAATGATAATAATAATTAGTCTATAAAAGATAATTTTTATATCACATATATATGATAAATTAACTTAATATATCCTTATTACCACCCATATAAAATTAAAATGAAAAATCAATCACATCACTTTATAGAGGTGATATTCCACACATACACATGAGCTACATTATTGTTTCCCAATAGATGAGAAAATGTTTTATTATTTTTATTACATCAAAATTGTAAAAAGTTATTATATTATTTTATATATAAATTGTTTATTGTTTTAGAATCAATTCCATGGGTTTGTAGGAGGTATAAGAATAAATAAAACTGAAAACACTAGGTCAAGAGGTATACCTCTTTACTAAGAAACCCTTTTTGGATTACACCTTAATCTTTGAGAAGATGGTAACTTATTTTTTTGAGGAATATTATGTGGATACTTTATTTTGTTTACTTCCACTTTCAATTACTATGGTTAATCCTTTACAATCGTCTAGTTCTTTTCTTCTTCTCAATGTAATGGAACTGATGTTTGTTTTAGGGTTTGGGATTGTCTGAGAATGAATCATAGCTAAATCTTTATTTACTATATCATTCAGGGTGTTCATAATCTGTATAAATTTTCCTTTTGATTATATTTATTATAACTCATGAGTGGTGTGGGTGGCGTGCTGATTATTTTTATATTCAATTACCTATCTTAGCATGTCCTTCATGTAATGTTCTTGTGGTTTTCCTTGCTTATAGCTTGTATATGGTTGGAAATTCTATCTATATAATGGAGGGGATGAAATTTTGTTGATAACACTATTAAAATGGAGTATTTTGAGTTTTATAGCTCCCTGATCCAAATTGTTAAGTTGGAAATTCAAGAAATCCTTGGCATCTATTTTATTGATTCAAGAATTGTATTTGAAACATAGAATGACAACTTTAAATTTCTTAAACATGATGGATTCTATTAGTAAAATTATCTTAGGAATAATATAGTTTGAAATCCCTTGGGGTGTGGTGGTTTATTATTATTGTACATTATTAATGGATAATTTTGTCATATAGGAAGTTCATACATAAATTTTATTTTCAAATAAGGGTGAGTTAAATATTTTTTCTAAATATTCTCCTCTAGTTCTAGTTTTTCTATAAAACTATTGGGAATTTTTAGAGATACATTCAAAGAGTATTATTATCTGTGTTGGTGAATTATTAATAAATTCACCTCATGAAGAAAAATCAAGTAGTTTCTTTCATTATCTATCAATACATGGTAGAAAATTTCAAAGAAGTGATGTTCTTCATATGGGTGATGTGGGAAGGGTGTGGTATTATTTTTGAATCTATCTCAGAATTCAATGATATGTTCTTTAGTTTCATGTTTGATTCCATAAATTTATTTTCAATGTTTGTAACTCCATGATAAAAGAAATAATTTCTAGAGAAATATCGTTGGAATATCTTTCCATGAGATGACTTCGCCAAGATATAGATTATAGATCCACTCCTTAGCATTTACGCCAAGTTAGAAGGAGAAATCCTTATAGCTGATTTGATCCTAATTTAATTATCTTGTTATAAATCCATTATAAACATCATTAAATTATCTTAAGTGGATAATGATATATTAACTAAATATCCCATGAAATCTAGTCCAAATCCTAATCATTCTATTTTTATGTTCATAGTTTTGATGATCATTTAATTTTAATTGTCTACTTTAATAATTAAATTAGTCTCAAACATTTATCTTATAGTCCTATTAAATTGATATAGATTACCTTCCATATCATTACTTTCTATTTTAGATTTTAAGGATGATTAAACTGAGGAAGTTGTGTCTAATAATGAAATGGTGAAAACTATTTTTCCATGTCTTATATTTTTCTTTATGTTTCGTGTCATTCCAAAATAGTTCACTGAACCTATGGATCAAATCTAATGAGGTTACACGAACAATGTTAATTCGTTTTAAAATATTTAAAAAAAAATTCATCAAAACAACAGCCTCCTTGGAAATGGTGTTGGGTATGATGTGAGAATTTCAAGGGGTGCTTATCAAAACAATATTTGAACCCAATAAATATGAATAATAGTGGGACTCAGTTTCTCTTTGGGGAAGATACTATTATATGTGTAAGGAAATATTGTTTTATGGGTAAAATATTCTAAAAGAGAGTAATAATAAAATAGTTTGTTTTAAAATCAATTAATAAATAAATGACCCACTCTTATATTATTCCCTAATTCACAAGTTGAGTTATTATTCATATGGTTTCTAATCACCCTCGCATCAATTTAATTCTACTAATTACTTGATGATGAAATTTTATTTTAGATAGCTAAATAAAATGATCATTGTATTTCCAACCCTTTACTATCCTGATATGTGGATATCTCTATTTACCTTTAGATTACCCATGAATTATTCTATTTCATGTAGTATACTAAATCTAAGTTTCTTTTGTGTTCAATTCTGATAAAAATCAGAAGAACATAAAATATATATTAGAAGAAAACTCTACTGATAATACAATCAACCTATACAATGGAGTTATCAAAATCATAGAAAAATAATAATTAATTAAAAGGGGAGGTGAGGGGATTCTCTTTAGCAGAACCGCTAGTGTTCCATCACTATAGTATTTAATATAGATAAACTAAAAAACCCAGGAGTTTCAGTTTTTGGATCTTCAAATCCCCCTTCCAGATTATGTTCTTCCTCTTATATAGTGCCAGGATTCTAAAGATTTTCTCTTGTGAAGGGTCACATGTTTCTTCATCAAATTCTATAATGTATGTAGGGATAATGTTTTCATTCAGATTGATTATTTAAATGTGTTGAGAAGGAAGGTTCTTGAAGACTTTTTAAGGAATAAATACACTCCCACGATCCAGACTAATATACTTTTAAATGTGGGTTAATCTAGTGAAATATAGTAGTGGTTAATGTAAAATTGGTATTGTATTTTAATTATGGGTCTGGCTGTTTCAAATATCACCTATGAAAAATTATTTTTACCCATGTGACATCATGTCTACCAATATATTCAACTTAGATTTTACCATCATTTATTGGTGAATGCCAAGAAGATCTTTATTATGAGAACTACTACTTCATGGAAGTATGTATTTTACTACTTACCTAATTCTCAATACATACACCCACCAGACTCTATTTAATGGTTATATGAGATTCTAAATAACTCAACTCTACACTTCATCCTTTATTTATCACATATGAAAGATTGGTCCTTTTTCATGAATCTTTGGTGTCACAAATCAATATTTACCTTCACAGCATATTGGAATGACATAGATCCCAGAAAAGCTATATAGGATGGGAATATTTTCTTGTGGAATGCTCTGCTATATCATACCATGAGTCGGTGTAGATATCAAATTGTAGTGGAGTACTTCCATGATTTTCATGGTAAAGTGGCTTTACTCTATCATCATCTCTGATACAGGGGTGGCCGAAAAAGATTCCATTTTTTAGTTTAGGGTATTTCCTATTTCTCCTCAAGGATGAATATAAATAGTGGATGAATATTTTAGAGTAGAACCAAATTCATGGATCGAATTCATGAATCAGTCAATCTGGATATTTCGTATTAGGGGAAGTGGAGTCTTGGAGTATATAATGGAATCTTGGAAAGTAGAGACACATTAGGGTAGGTGGGTAAAACATACAGTAATAATACATGTTTTGAGGGTAATTTTTAGTGTTCTAATAATGAGATAGTAGATAAAAATGAAGGGATAATAGTAGGTATTCATATTAAGAGAATAGTGGCATTGTAAATGGATTTTTTCATGCAATCATTTTTTTACTTTTTGAAAATTTTAAGAACATGGTTGGCTGATTGAACTCACAATATGTAGAATTATCATGAGACTACGGTGTGATAAGGGGATAACGTGACCATGAGTATTTCTCAGGGTATGTTGAAGGAGTGATTACTATACCTACCAAGTGAGAATATGTTTAAACAGGGAGGCATGCAGTCATAACCCATGGTAATGATAGTGATTGTGTATGTGTTGGTTCCTCTGGCCTTTGTAAATTTTCAACCAATAATACAATATATTCTTATTTAGTGTAATATTTTTTGTATAATTAAAGTCCACTATATTAATAAAATATGAAACACCAAATTTAAATCCATTTTCGAATTAAGATCCAATTTAAAAAAGTCAACAAAAACTAATATCAACATAGTAATTAAACAATCGTGTGTGGTATTTTAAAGGAATTAAAAGGTGTTAATGATGAAAACTACATCTCACAGAAATGGCCACACCACATGGGTTCTTAAACAAAATTACATCCAAAATCAATGTATCTTTCCTATGATAAAATCATAAAAACTAAGGTAAATGACTATGAAATATTGGAAAATACCATACTATAGCCTCTAATCCTTCATTGGATCAATATTCCATAAACACCGCTCTATTATGTGGTAACAAAAAAATTTGAAAAACATCCAAAATTATACCATGAAACCTCTATTCCATATCCATATCTCCACTTCACATCTACATCAAAATATCTATAACCATTAATGATGAAAAGTGTGCCATAGTGCCAAAACTATACTAAAACCTTACCATGTATAGAATAAAATAAACTCCATGCCCTAGAATCCATTTTAAATATGAAAATTCATTCTATTATAACACATTCCCCTTGCAGACAAACCTTTTCATATTGGTTAAAAAATAATGTTCTTATAATATTTCCATTTTATGACTTATCATCCTTAAGAAGTGTCTCTAGGATTCCTACTCAAAGAACTGAGGCCATTTTTTCCTAAACATCAAACCCTCACTCTCATATTTCCATCTAGATCTTTGTTTTCTATAATATAATCCAAACTAGTTGAAATTTCTTCCCATAAAATACCTTTTCACTCTGGTCTATGTTTCACTTTAGTTAATCCATAAATGATTTAGTTGGTTATAAATAAATGTCCTAATAGTCGATCCCATGTATATGATTAGGCATGTACATAAAAAGTTGAGAAATGTAGAATGTATCTTGCATTTATTGAAAAATAGGATAAAGTTAAATTATGTAAGAGACTACTCAGATACATTTATGGACCTAAAATTTCCCCAAAATGCATGATTCAATCATCCCCTGCTTCAATAATTGATTATTCCCCAATCATGTTTGTACCCGTATGAAAACTATTTTTCCATTAGAGAACTCTGATGTTCATTTATGATAGCCAGCATATGATAAATAAATTTTCTATATTGTATCCAACCACTTCTTAATAATCTACACTCTCTTAGAGGTCTCTTCTACTATACATGGCACAACAACTGGTTCCTCACCCACCTTCCTCAAATATATCCATGAGTGGAATTACCATCCATTGAGAGCCCCAGATGGTACCAACTAGATAGTGGCCTAGAAACATTTATTTTACATGAACCCTACAAAGTCTAGATGATCATCCCATGATCCACTGATATCCAAGATCCATGATAAAATACATTGGCCTTCAACCATATTTATTTAGTTGTTAAAGAATCGTGAGACAAAATCAATGAAGTATCTCTTCATACCTAATAACCAAAATTGATAACGAATCTCATGGAACATCTTTATAGACTTTGATTCACTTCCCTCATTTAAGCACGAGAGTATCACATTAGCTTTCCCTTAAAGGTAAATAGTAAAAATATTATCCCATGGATTTTTCTCACATCATCATCACCTAAGGACCTCCCAAAAATAGAATCATCTCCCACCAAGCATTCTTGTATCACCACACATTCAGGTCATTATCCTTAGATAATTTCCACCTAGTCTACTAAATATTTTGTTATCATAGAAGGTTTTCATGTAAGTAATCCTTGGTCCTAAAATTAATACACTATCCACTAAGCCATCAAACTCATTAGTCAATATTCCTCCTGAAAAGGACATTCTCCAAACTCCTACATCGTGGAAATTTTACTATAGAGAGAATCTACAATGATATTTTATTTCCACATACCATAATCCATCTCAAGGGTGAATGTATACGAAAAATAAACCCAATGCATCGCCTTAAAATGGTGTTCTTGAGGAGTGATGCTATATTAGAGGATATTATGTTTTTTTTAAACATAAGTCTTTTACTAATGAGATAATATCACTAACACTTCTGGGCATGGACAAAATTTTACAACTCCAATTCGTGTATTAGGTTGTTCCCCTCAGGGGATCATAGCTGATGCAACCCATACTAAACCACTTGATCCCTTTATATTAACATAGCTCCAAATATAAGAGATGAGACATCATATTACACTATGTATCCAATCCCAATATCTTGTTATGTTTTAATCATGATTGTTTTTTTATTTTATATTCAACTCTAGAAAACCATGTTTTTAATTATATATCCACTAAAACTTCACTCCCTTCTCTATAATCCTAGTAATAGGTGATATAAAATGGGGAAAGGCCTACATGAACCACTAATAATACTCAATAAAAACAAAAAATCTATAAATATAAAACATATCACTGTGGAATTACCAAATATCATAGTTTGGATATTCTATAGGTCCACATAAATTTACACTTTAGAGTTCACATTCCAAATGAACCACGCCTACTAAATCCAAAATTTACGCATTGATAGTTTGGAATAAAGATGATGTGATCAAAGTGTTTTAATTACAATCACAAGGTTCCTTATGTAAATTTATGAATTCCATGGTTATTAAAGGAAATACTCAATAAACACCACAATAAATGAGTTGAGATACTGGTGGAAAATACTATTTATGAGATCCATGAACACTACTGGAAAATGATTCAACCTAAAAGACACAGAAAAATACTCATAAGGTATTTATCTACCCATGAACATTGTCTTTGTAATATTCTCATCTTTGATCAAAATATGGTGGTTTTCTAGACATTAGTCATTCATAGAGAACCACTAGGCTCCCCACAACTCGGGAAACAGTCATGGATCCTTAGTAATGGGTTGTGGTTCTTCATTTTCAATTTTTCTAGATTCATTTTTTTATATACAATATAAGACTATAATTTTCCTTCTTTTTGAAAACACCATAGAACCCTAGGGTGATGTTCTCAATATAATAAAAAATAGCTTATAAATCCCCAAGATATACCTGTAGATAAATCAACTCATACGATGATATATGTTATAATGAAATAGACAAAGAATTCAATTCAGGCTTCAGTTTAATATCAATGTTAAATCTTATCATAGAAGTGATACTAAAGAATTCATTCATCTAGAAACCCTGATAAAGGTCCATGACTCGAGGAATATAAGAGGATAATGTTGGGTCTATGGTAAGAAACATGACAACTACATTTGTTGTAATAGCTCTAGCCTAGGTTAGGTATGGTCCCACTCTACCATTTCTAACATCCCATTCTATAAAAAAACTTATCTCCCTTATGTATATCAAAGGATACAGGTCACCTATAGTAGTTTATGTGAACTTGATAACTAGTCTACCATTCCATGTCAATGTTCAAAATATCCCATTGATGTTCATAGAAAATAGCTACTTTTGGACATCCTAGACATTTTAATGATAATACACTTTTTTTCCACACGTTTTATCAAGATAAAGTAATTTAGAAGAGAATTTGACTGATAATTCAATTTTAGTAACAAGATTATTAGATATAAATGAATGGGAATAACCATAATAAAAAAGGTATTAGAAAGTGTAGATGTGATCAATACCAAAACTTAGACAATTTTTGTTCCCTTGACATATTTAGTTAGAATCAATTCAAATTTATACAATCATATTTCTTCATATCCATGACCCTCATCCAGATATCCATGAATCACCTATGTCATCAGCTTTTGAGAGTTCTAAACCTACTATTGAGGACTCTAGTCTATCCCATGACATGATGCTTTATTTTAACTTGAACCAATGTGAGACATCATATATGATTCCTTCAAGATGAAACATTGAAAATTGTAGTCTTTCTAGATTAATGGAACTTAATTTGATGCCTTAGGAAAAAACATCATTAATTCTGAGCCTATCTATAGTTAAAAAAATAAAAACCTCATTCTTCAGTAGATGGTACTAAAGAAGCCATGTTCAGATTCATCTATTTTACAATGATATGGTCTGAATTATTTTTCTTCCTCTTTATACTACTAATAGTATTATAGGAAATTCTACTAAATGAAAAAAATGAAAAAATTTTACCTATGCTTCTATAGATCCCTTCCAATTTTCAAATCCTTCAAATTCACCTCTATATGTATTTCCAGGTAAAAGTTTCTGACATGGAATCTCAGTTCCGTACAAAGTCTAGTCTGGAACTTCATGAACATTAACTCCCTATTCCTAATAAAGAGAGTATAGATTTGAAGTAACTCCCTGTAATCTGTGGATTGTGGTGGGTTTTCTCATGTCTCAAAGTGGAATATGGAGGTTTTATATTTTTTTTGAAACTTGAGAGTTAAAATTTTGAATGTTGAATGTGGTGTGGACTTGTTTATGTGGATGTGGGTATGTAGGAATAGCTGGCTCTTTTTTTGTGTTTCCCACATACCCAAAAAGTGTCTATTTGAAAAATAAAAAAACAAATTGTTTGTGGTGGTGTGGTGGTGTTCATAATCTCATTACATCTTTGACATACTCAATAATAACTCCTTAGAATAAAGGACTATAAATTTCATCCACGCCAGACCTTCATATATCCTACCCTAGTTCATAAAACCCCACCACCTATAACGGGGTACTGAAACCATGAAGGTATATATATTTACTGAAATGTACTCTGGAGTCTCTACAAGATCAAATATTCACTTAATTATATCAAATTATTCCTCAACATCCCAAGGAACTTGATTTCCATGTAAGGATTGAGGGTGATATAGATGATATTCTTGATCATTATCGACCATATTCATGAAAAATCCTCTACCTTGAAAAAACACTATAGTGAAGACTCCCGGATGATGGTTCATTTATATCTGAACCACTAGAGTGTGTACAAAAACATTGTCTTTCTTGCCTAATAGTAGAATTATGATGTCCCCCTTGCTTGATCATTCTGTCCTGATTTACTAGGAGCTCCATCAAAGCATCTCTGAGGTAGTAATTTCATAAATTGTGAATGAATCCTCAAGATAACATGAATATATTTCTTAATAATATATCTTATGAATTTTAAGACTCATAAATAAATTCTATCGGAAGATATATCCTAGGAGATACCCCCACCTATGTAATGACCCCCATAGTTCTACTCATGGATTAGTCATAGTTATCCTTTCCTCCTTATTAGTCACAATCACATATACAAAAATTGGCATGCTTAAATTAGAATAATAAATTCTAATATAGATATTTCACAAAATTTGGGAAAAATGATATATGACCCAATAGAAAACCCAAATCAAGGCATTTATATTAAGAACTACCTTGAAATACACAATATGAATATAAAAACATACATCCACACATATACATGACATGTTATCCAAAGTGACCAGTCATGATGAATGAACAAATAAATATTCAATAAAATTGTAACAAAATTTAAATCATTGATAATTTGGTGTTCTATTTCTCATTATCTAGCTAGGAACATGGAAACTCCCATAACCATGACCCACGTATCCTATATCATTTATACAATAATCCCAAAGAAAAATAAATAAAATAAAATCATTTAATAACACTTTTTAACACCCCAATCTGAATCACCATATCCTAACCAAAGTGCCACATGGCCTCATCCATAGCAACATATATGTAGAAGGTTGTTGGCTATCAATGATAGTCAAAATACTATCATTTGTGAGACTACAACCTTAGTATCCACAAAAAAATATAGAATAAAAAATAATAATAGAATAGAGCAAATAAGAAATTATATAACATAATATATGGTAAGTATCTCAAGTCATATAAAAATAATAATCCTAGGACCCCCAAAGTGGTAGGACATCAAGAGTAGAAGAAATATAGAGAATAAAAAAATACCATCACTCCACACTCTACCCTGGTATCACCTCTGAATTTAATGATCAATAACCAAACTCTTTATCATTGGGAATTTCTCTTTCTTATATCCTTTTTCATGGTTTCTATATATGCATTGAGATTCTCATGCAGGGTGTGTGAATAAAAATTGTAGGACACCACAAATACATTCTTAACATGGTTTCACATGAATAATGTTTTATGACAATATAATAATTAAAAAATTAAGAAAAAAATCAATCATTCACGTATCGATTAGTAATTCACTAAACATGATTTCAAATATACCTAGCCATAACTACATTGGCTCCATTCCATAAATGTACTCATAGTGTAAGTCGTTAATATGACCACAAAAACACAACATGTATCCCAAAAAATTCACAAGGATAATAATTATGACTTGTCTATAAGGTGATAGGCCATATAGAACTACATTAACATACTACCTTAGGATAGGCCGCAAGGCTGTCATATGTTGATACTGTTTCCTTGGTCGGCTCACTGAAGACCATCTAATCTTACTATTGATTATTAGGTAAGATCCCCAAACACCATCATTACCCCAGGTCAAGAAACTCAAGGAAATTATATTACATATTCTAATTAATTCTAGTAATAATGCCACATCTATAATATGATCACACTACTCTATAAAGATATCATGCAATGATGGGTCCGTGGATAAATTTTATTCCATGAATAGAACAAAAACATCACAACCTACACCAAATAGAACACATGGAAACAGGGAATAACATTGATAGGAACAATATAATATATCAATATTGAAAAATAGTTTCCAAACACATACATATGTGATAAAACTCAATAATGGTCTTATGGGTTAAACACACACACCCTTGTGATCGAACATCAACTATGGTCTCATGGGATACAAATGAACAAGCATGTGACCCAACTAATGTATGGTCTAAAGCATATATGTACACAATATAATATCATTCTGACAATAACATAAATGACCACTCTATGATAAGGAGCCTCATAAATAATGTTTCTTGACATTAATGTCAATAATTTATAAGACATGGTTTACAAATCATGCCTGCATAACAATAGGATCAAGCTTGCATGTGAAACATCCTTAAAACCTATCATAGAATTTCAAAAAATGGATTATAGAATAGGATTCAATAAGTACATGAAGAAATATTTTAATAAATTAAATTCAATATTAGAAAAGGTAAAAATAAGAAAAAGAGAAAAACTCACCATGATTCACTAAAAGTCGATCCACTATTGTTAGGGATGAATAATATATGATGATAGCTAAAAGTGCTATTGAAAATGACCAAGAGTTTCCCAACTATATAGAAAAAAATATGAGATAAGGCTATGTTGTAGTATCATTAGGAATTTATAGGTAATATGATAAATCATGCTTCATTATGAAACACATAGGGATACACTACAATGTATCCCAATATAGCAAGGACTGTTGTGCAATGTAGTAAGACACACTGTAGTGGTTCCTCATCCAAAGAATTTCAGGAATCCACACCATGATTAACAACAAGATAAAATAAACTATGGAAAATAACTATGTAATTCCCTAATATTTTAAAATAATCTTATGTTTGATAGTGTATATAAAATGAAACACTAAAATATAAAAACACAATGAATTATTATTATTTAAATATGACTGTTATAACCTAGTTGTTGAATTAGAGAGTATATATAGTTATAAAAAACTATGAAATATATTTAAAGTCTATACACAAAAAAAAATATCTTAAGTTAATTATTATGAAATAAGTACAATATTTTTTATTAAATTTATTTTATTCATAAAAAATAAGTTTTCTACAAAAACAAGTTATTGAATCTTCTGAGAAACTATTATAATTAATTTATATAAACTTTATAAATTAGATATGACTAAATAGGATATATTTTATAATTAAACATTTCAAAATTATCATAGGTTGATTTTTTGATATTTTTCTGAAAAGTTTTATTTTTCAATGAATAATGAAAAATACTAACTAATAATGAAACAAATATTTTTAGTTTCAATAATTTAAAAAGTACCATTTTGTTTTAATAATTATTAAAAGTTAAATTATCTATATTATATTATTAAGGATATAATTTACTTCTTTGGAATCAATTTTTTCATTGAATTTGGTATATGAATATTTTAATACATAAAAAGGTACTTAAAAAATTCATTTCATTTTGGATTTTTATATTAAATTAATGTATAACTCTTCAAAACATTAAATACTGATAAATTGATTCAAAAGTTGGAATCATGTGGCACAAATGTATTAAAATATTCCCTATTTTTTTTTGTTATGAATATTACCGATGGTAAATATTTCTCACTTCCGAAAGGGTAAAATGGGTAAAACTGGGTTCATACTCTGGTATAAGACTTTAAAAATTCTCTAATACTTTCCTTAATCCTATTAAATATTTAGATATAAGAAATATCCTTCAATATTTCCAAAATATTTCAACATGGGTCCATTACCTTTTTATTTTTAAATTTATAATATTTATGTAAAATATAAAGTTTAAAAAGATACTCTCTTGATGTTAATATTATTAATATTATTTTATATTCATAATAACAACTTATATTTGTTTATAAATTATTATTTGAAATATTATGAAATTTTATATTTAATGGTAATTTTTTAAAATAAAAATGATGATTTAATTACCGTAAATACTTATATGATTCTGACACGGTGTGTGTCCATGTGGTAGATAAATGAACTATATTTTTTTAAAAACAAAATTAAATATTTTTTGAGTTGGTTATAGTTTTTCAAGAATTGTTCTGCTCAATATAACATATTAGCCATGTTTTAATGTTTTAAATTAAAATTCAATATACATATTTTATTTCATTGTGAAATAATTTGAATAGTATCAAAATGGCATAAATCGTATTTGATTTTAAATATATTTTATTATATTATTTAAAATTAAAAAAATATAGAAAAAACAATCAGGATTATAAGTGGCCTATAATTCATTCCTCGTCCATTTACGAGCAAATTTTCACCTTATAAGTAAAATTTTAACCCTTTAATGTTGGAAATTGCATTAACATGGTTAAAGTTATAATTTGTTAAAAAAGGGGTTAAAGAAAATGATAAGGTTTTAAATAATATTGAAACCTATCTAAATTTTCTTGGATGACTATATTAATACCTTGTAATCCTTATATTTTATTCCATAAAATTTTGGAATCATTTTACTTGAGTTAGAAACATATTATACTATAGTATTTCAGGTATTTCCCACAATGACATTAATGGTATTTTATAATATATAATATTTTATTAAATGTAGTAATATTCATACAAATTCATTATTTGGAAAATTAAATGGGATTTGGTTTCAAATGTCAATCATGGTCCAATTTTGGGTCACATTTCTTTCAATTGTATATTATTTTACCACTAAATATTTCAAAAACTATTTTATTGAGGGCATGAGGTGCTAATGATATTATTATATGTGGAACCCAAGGGTTTTCCTGGGTTTCTATTCATCAAGGGATACAATGATCTTATGATGTGATCTTCTACACTTCAATTATATATATACAAATAGGTTTTGTATTCCATATATATAATTTTGGGAACATGTTCAAACAGATATCAGTGAGGGCTGAAGCATGTCGAATGCTCACTTGTGGATGTTGATCACAAGTGGAGATGGTGTAATATTTATGGGGTGTGTTTTATCGATTTATTTATATTAAACATGCACCTTCATAATTAAGGATATAAGATAGGCATGTGTTGGTGGTGGATAAATGAGATTTATATTCACACCCTAAATGGGCCCCTCAAGACATATGTAGAAATTAAGTATCTATGATTAGGTAAGGGGTTTATATTAGGAATTGAACAATAGTGGTCGAGTTAGAGCTTCTATATGGTATGGATGGAAAGGGAACATGGTGGTTGCTTTATCACATGGAGTTTCCTTTTTTGTTCAGCATGATTTATATTCATATGTATTGATGGTAGACCATGAGAAATCAGATTTGTCTACTGATAAGTATGACTTGATATGTGCTGTTTATTACTCTACAAATGGTATGCTTTGGTATTATTTTTCATATATTGTTTCTTTATTCTTCTAAAAGATTGTATTATTCTTTCTACTATGTTATGTTACTTCTACTACTATATTTATATATAGACCATCATATTTATCTTCCACTGAGGGTATACTCTCCCCAATATCCCCTCTTTAAACCCTCACTACTAGTCAGAAGCCTTTGGCGTACGAGGAGGTGTCCCTAGGTCCACTTTGTACTCAATCTTGGGGCATGGTTTAAGTGGATCATGGGTCAAGGCGCTACAACAACCACCCATAATTCAAACATATTTTGGTCCCTTTTCTTTTGGTTTCCATCTAGAGGAATTTTTACCCTACTAATATCATCTCCTGTTAGATCAAATCACTGTTGTAAGTGAAAATCCTCTTACGATGAGTTCTTTTCTATGTGGACATTGATCTATAAAATTATATTAATTCATTATTTTTAGATAATAGAATGGTTTTGTGTTCTATTGGATATTGGTTGATTGATGTCGAGATATAGATCTAAGGTATTTTTTTACTCCTCTCGAGATCACTTTTTATATATTTGGTGATTTTCCTCAAGGCCGACACATCTAAAATTCAACATGGTAGGATTTTGGATTTTCCTTGTATGTGTTTCTATGATTTTCTATAATCTTTTAATTCATTTTTTCTTGAGAATTAATATATATATATATATATATATATGCTTCTTAATTTTTAACACATGTTCTATGAATGTTGTCTTTTAAATTCCTAGTGAGACATTCATTGAACATATTATCTTTGAATTAAACTCGGCATGAACTTAGTTCTTAAAATCATAATCTATATAAAATGTTTGGGAATTATTTAATGAATTTGTTTTGAATTTATTTCCAATGAACATTACAAGGATTATTTGGTGAAATTGAGGGCTTTGCCCTTGGTTTTTATTCTAAAAATGATATTTATTGATTTGAATGAGATGAGTTTAACTATTTGATGTTTTATAAATAGTTTCAAATGCATGAATTTTAGAAATTCCAATGAGACCAATTTGAATGATTTGACATATGTTTAATATAAGATAAAGATAAAAACGAGGTTACCGTTATAATTAAGAGGTTACCATCAACTAGGGGAATATGATAATTAATAGAAAAGTGTATAAATATTGAATGGTTTTATACCATGATTCATCCCCTTAGTGTTCCGCTCACCTAATTCCCATGAGAGAATAAAAATTGGAATCATATCATAGGGTTACCTTTTTTATATATTTTTTTATGATAAGGTTTTGTTTTTTTTATAGTCGATTTTTTATTTTTATTTTATATTTAAGAAGAATTATGAAAAAAAGATAAACCATGTAGAAGAACTATAATTACCTATAAAATCCATTATGTGGATGTCATTATAGAAAACGAATGATTCAGTTGAATGAATCTATAAATCAATAAATAGAAGGTATGGAAAATTAATATTCTGAATATTCTAAAATTATTAATATTGCTCTAGGAATGAATTATGTTTCTAATATTACATGTTATGTTTGAACAATTGCATATTAGGAGACCCCAATAAGGATAAAAGGGGATATATTCTAGTTTTCAGAGGTTATAGATAATATGATAATATAAGAAAATATAAATTTAAAGGAGGATAAGATGTCTTATGTGATACATATCAATGTTATGAAAATAAATTTTGAAAAATGAAAGAGCCTAAACAAAAGGATTTATGAATAAAAAAACCTAAGGTAGAGAAATAAATATGAATATGGGAAGATGGATGTGATATATATCAAAGTTGGAAGACCCAAATAATATTCTAATTGGAAGAGTCTAAATAAAAAAATTTATAACATGAATTCCAAGAATATGGAACTCAATGCACATATATGAAAACTGGTTGAGGAGAGGAAAATGACATAACATGAAAAGTTACTACATAAAGACATAATTGGTGAATTGAATAAAAATTTAAAGGTGAAATGCAATATGCATTAAAAAATTCCCATGAATTAGAGGATGATATTTATGGTGGGAAGACTAAATATAAATCTATGGATTCTAATATTTAATGTAAAATAAAAAATATCAAGAAATTAAGAGAGGGCTTGGTCTCGACCGAGAAGAAAATATAATAAAAAAATTATAATTGTAAACCTATTTAGAATAAATATTCTAAATTATTAGTTTATTATCCTTTAGTAGACTACATAAAATTAAATATATTTTTTCTACATAAAAAGAGAATCATGAAATTATTATTATGTAGTAAAGACCATGATCTACAGGGTAATATGGATTTGAATAAAATTAAACCTCTATAATACATGAGAACAATTGATCCATGGAAATTACAAAGAAGATATAAAATCTTCTAGGTGAGGAAAATATATACAATAATTCATGAAAATAGTTAATGGTTACTGTATGGACAAATAAATATTATATAGAGATATTTCTTATTTTCGTGGAATCTATGAGTACATTTCAAAATACTTTGTCAAGGTATTAGAAAAGATTACTTATTATCACGTCAACATACTATAAGGAATGATAATTTATCCATCTCATCAATGAAGGTATGGGTATCATTATGTTAATTACAACCATGATAACCAAGCATCATTTGGATAATTTATGTGAATAGTTAATGTAATGAAATAAGGTAATGTGTGTAAATCCAATAATACATCAATTCCATTGAGAACTTTGTTTAGGGGATTCATATAGAATCATTCCATGCTGAAAGATTTTATAAAATAACATCAAAAACAATTGTTGATATGATTATGACTTGGAATGAGAAGAATAATATTTTTAAGTAGGAGATAAAAACACTAGTTGCTAAAATTCGATAAGGCCATGTTAATGAATTTTCCAAATTAAAGGAAAATACTGAACAAGAAACCATTATTTGCATGAAAAAACACACCTATAAGATGTATTGGGGAAATAATGATCTACAATTAATGATAATATAAAACCTTGTAGGTAAATCAATCCAAGGACTATTTTATTGTGGATATGTCTTTAAAGGGTAAAATAATCCCAATAAATTTGAATAAATATTTAACTTAATTAAATCAAATTTGGATAAGAATATAAAAGTAAGATGATGGAAAGTGGGAAAATCATCTTCCACAGTGCTTGAAGAGAAACCTCATCATGAGGAAAATGTAAGGTACCTCACTCACTAATGATGGAAAAGTATTTAATTATTTTTTAATAGGTGCATAATTTAGGTGGAGATATGATCAATGGGGAAGTTGTTATAATAATTCACATGAATAGATTCATAAATAATATCTTCTAGATGTATCTTTATAAAGATGAGGAAATTTAATCTAAATATAGAATATAAACTCTATATATTTTGGTAATGTTTCATGAAAAAAATAATGAATAAAGGAAATTTATGGAATGAATCAGTTGAGACTAAAAATATTCATGAAATATGTGTTGATATTAGTAATTGAAGACAAAATTTTTATCTGGACCATGAAGCTACAATAAAAATATCCTAACTCATTTAGAGGTGTTAATCTACTTGTATGATACTCAAAACAAGATCTAAAAACTACATATAGAAATAATGTCCTTGTTGAATGTTGAATTTTTTCAAGAGGTTCTAATATAGGAAAAAGTAATGTTAAATAAATAATCAATTTATCTAGTGGTAAAAATCTATATAGGTGTTTTAAAGTGATTTTATTCCATGAATTTAGTGGTAGGAGTCCACTAAAAGAGAATGATATATTCAAGGAATTCGTGTCTAAAGAAAGTGGTAATTAGAACTTTTTTGTTATCATTAGAAGATACATGTTGTTGATCTATTATAATAAGACCACTAAATAAGTGGACATATTGGAAATAGATATTTAATTAAATATCATGTTCATTTATTCATGTTCTAACAATTATAATCAGGTTCTATTGTTTAAAGGATACCAAAATATTTCCTAGAAATGGTATTTCCAAATATGGTCCCCAAATAAAAAAACTAATATATATGATGTTTCAATTCTAGTTGAGTTGATAACGATTGATTTAATGATATTAAAATATTCATAGAAGAAACTTTAACCTGTGAAGAATGACAAAACCAAAAATTTACATGGTATCACAAGTTATATACTATAATGTACAATTAATTTATTCAATAAGTGATGAAATTCCTAAACTCCATGATATCCATCTAATATACTAATCATTTGGTATGAATTTGTGATGAAATCATAGGTTGAGTTTTTTTATAGACAAGTCAAAAAAATTTATGTGGAAATGGTTAATGAAAACCAATTGTGAAATATGGTCAACATTGAGGGAGTTGACATAGAATTTCATTTCCTACACCAATACAAGATTTATTAGGCTTATAAGATCTTTTTAACTCTCAAAATGATATGTGTCCTTCTTAATCATTGGATTTCATCGATTCAATGTAGCTATAATGGATACATTGTACTAGAGTTTACAAAGAGGAAATTCTATAATTTTATATTCAAGTAATAAATGTTTTATTTTGAAAAAGTAATAAAAAGTGTTAGTCTAAAATCTATAATTAGTTTGATCCAAATGATTATCTTCTATTAAAAAAGGATGATATGTTATGATAATGTATTCTTAACAAATCAACATGGTATATAATATTTTCTTGTGTAATTTAAAGGGAGATCCAAAAGGATATCCCAATGGGATTGGAATCTAAAGGGGGAGTACATAATGAAGATAATTTCATCCCCATTCATAAATGGGGATAATATAAAAAGTATTTTTCTACATTTTACGTTATTAAAAATTAGAGGGATAAGACAAGTCAACTTAAATCCTTATTCATTCATGATGATGATTGTATTTGGTAAAGTTGGTTTATTTAATTTATAGAGATACGGTAAAAAAATAAAAAGGGGTGTATTTTTCAAAAACAAATTATTTGTGGTGGATTCGTTGGTAATATACTGTATTATGGATTTTTTACTCACAATAGATCATGTGTGTGAGAACAACTATTAAAATAGAGCATTTATTCTTATATTATTATTATTGGAATCAAATTGGTGACATATGATAAATCATGTTGGATTTGTCATTCTTGATTTTTTTACAAAGTATCTTCTTGGAGTACAGATTCATGAATTCGATGTAATTATTGATAAGGAAACTACTAAAGGGTTTCATAAATCCAATTAATTTTTGTTAATTTCTTATCTACAATTCAATAAAATTTTTGGAAGTGTTTTGTTTGAAAAATGAAACTCTATGTTTAAATTGTTATTTAATATTTAGAAATGTACCTTAGCATGATACATTATAAAATATATTTAATATAATATTGGGGTCATTTAATTACATTTCCCAATGATTTATAAAACATTGTATTTCCCATGAAATATAAATCCTTATGAAAATGATTTTTTATATATTATAAATTATTAGTAAAATGGATTTCATATTACTTATAATGTGTTAGGAAAAAGGAATTTGAATGACTTATAAAGTGTTTAAATAATTTGGATGCCATGTAAAAGGAGTAACCTATGAATCAAAATAAATCCAAAGTCCATATATAACATTGTGTCATTATAAGACTTCCATATATTATATAACATTCAATTTTTAAGAGGTGAGGCAAGTATTCTTTTTCATGAGAAGGGTAAATTGACTCGTGAAATAGTAACAATTGATAGAATCATCAAGGGATTTGGAAATAATAAATGTTCAATTAGAAATAATTTCATGGGTCAAATGAAAATAATTTTCATGTTGTGAGGAAGAATTTTTCACCACGAATCATCTACATGAATCAGAAATAATGAGTTACATTAAATTATCTTTTAATATTAATTTTTTTGGAAGATATCATAGAAATTTTATGGAAATAGGTTATCAGAGGTTTTAATATATAAAATATAAATTTTATTCCATTTGGAAATATTTCAATAGGTTTCACAAACGGTTTTTGTAGATTTGGACATCACCACACTACATATCATGGATGAAATAAGTTTTCGATATAAAAACTACTAGAGAATCATGATTGGGAAAATTTTGAATACATGACATCCTAATTTATGAAAAAATAATGTACAAATAAATTACAGAGGAGTGGAAACAACTCTACATTTTAGATTCTGTTATATGTGATGGAATAAAAAATACTTTTGTATCTTATGCCATTGAAATTTTATATTGAAGTTATGGATATATCCTCTCCATAAAATAAAATAGATATTTGTTGTAGAGAGGAAAAGATAAATAATTTTTCCTCTATTAGAATACTAATGTGTTGAATAAGATAAGGAAATGAGAAATTTCTCAATGATCTATATTATGGAAAGTAATAGATTTTTTAATTATAAAATATTGGTGGATAATAAATAATTTATCGATGTGTCGTGATAATGGGAATTATAATAATTACACTAGAAGGAATAAGTTCACTATCATTATTGGAACATGAAAGAGGAGCCACATGTTGATCCCTATAAAGTAAAACCATTGTTTAAATTTAAATAAAATGGTGTTTTTTTAAATGAAATATATACACCACATATAAAGGATAAACTTTATGTGAGGATAAATTTTTCATCTATATAGAATTTAGGATTCCCACAACTAAATAACAATTTTTTTATCATGGATGGACACACACTCCCTTAAACTATAAAGATATCTTCCCAGGACTAGTGCACAAAGGAGGAATGGTAGTAAGCCCTGGGTTTCATTGGGTCATTCCAGAAACCATTTTAGGAGTGTGACCCAATATAAGAGTACCCTAGCCTAAACCCCAGAAAAGTAATTAAGCATAGTGTGTTTTGGTGAATCAACACATTTTTGATCACATGATTCGTGAACTATACTATTGAACTGAAACAAATAAATATCCATCTATATTATGTGTATTAATTATTTTATAACCCATAAGACAAAATATGATAATTTTGTTAAAATAAACCACTGATTGCTTTTGATAAAATGAATGTTTAGGAAAGCAATCAAATAAACATGAAACAATTAGAAAAATTAGAGGTTAAATTTTTAATTAAGTGGTCTAGATCACCTATTGTAGTTAGAAATTAAATTAAACTATTAAAATATAGAAATGATCTATATCTTAATCTACTCCCCACCCCTTAGGGTGTGTCTCACTTATGTACCTTTGGGATCATAAGATGATGAAGAAGAAAATCCTTTTATCGGTTAATCTAAATTGAAAACCTATATTTTTAATAAGTTATAGCGTATAAGCATTGATGCTTCCAAAATAGTGGGGTCCACTCCAAATTATATTTTAGTTGTGATAATTATTTGGTCTAATAATCCTTTCTTATGGGATCAATTGAGATTCATCAAGTGATAAATTAGGTGGTGATATCTAAAAATCATTCTCATAAGGATTTTATCAAATTATTTAATAATTGTGGTGCCCCATATTTTTATTATTATCATTCCATGATTTGAATGTCTCTATTTCTATTTTTTTAACTTGTTTTGAATTATTAGTGGGAATATACACCGGATTACATAATATTAAGAAACATAAAACCCTTATTTAAAATTAAAATTTTTACTATTATTCATGAATTTAATCATATAATGTTTTCATTAGAATGGGAACATTGGACGGTGTTTAGAGGAATTATTATTGAGTAATTTTATTCAACCCTTACCTATATAATTTTTCCATTCATTATATTTTTTGTGTAAAGATACCTTCTAGAGGAAAACTATTTCCTTGTTAGTAAAGAAATATATTTTTCATATCAATGCATAGAGAAGTGGAGGTTTGAGTGATATGGTACTGTTCATTTTCTATTTTTAATATTTCAGGATTTATGCATATCAAATGTTTTCTTATTTATTACTATATAACTTTTTATGGGTGATATAATAATGGGAACACAAAAAAATTTAATCTATTTGATTTGGAAGGGAAATTGCATAGAATACATAGTCATGTGGAATGCAATAATGTTATTTTTTAAGCAATCTAGAAAACAACAGTGATGCGATATGAGATACATAGAAGGAACAAAAATATACATGAAATTCATTAATGGTTGGAGAGATGTGGGTTGATATTCATATATCTAAATTTATCATATAGTTTGTCCATGTAAGAATTTTGTTTTGGATTTTTAAATATGAAAAAATAGCATGTTATGGTAGTCACATAATTTTTGGAAGGGCTAAGTTTTTCCTAAATGATACATAAGTCAATTTTTAATTTTGTAGATCAAGGACCATTCTATATGTAATATGGAAAATATACCGAGTAAAAATTAAAGAAAAAAATTATCAAATGGTATTTTTGATTCTAATTTATGGGTTTAACCACTGTAAAATCAATTATATAATTACATGAATGATGGGGTCTCACTAAAAAAATAACTGGTACATATTTTTTTCAACTCATGCATGAAAATTCCAAGGGGTTTTTATTTTTGATCTAAACAAATCATTAGATGGAAAATTAGAGATCCTGGCTATATTTAAAAAAGTTTTTTTTTACCAAGGATGGTATAATAATGATTTTCATTATAACCCTCAATTATTTTTCATCAGTTGTTGATTAATAAATTTATTAAGCTGATATAACTAATTAATTAATATAATAAATTATTGTACATAAATTCTATAATACAATTATTTATTCCTTATTACATCTCCTACAGAGGGTTATTTGTTCATAATTTTCATGAAATCTATATTGTTGGAGGTTTGAGACATAATATTTTGGGTGTTAGGACATCATATCAAATAAAAATACCCGATCACGTGACATCGATGAGTAAGGCCTTTTATTTAATAATGGATGTGAGTCTTCTTCCTCATTAACCAATCCAAAACCATGGTAAGGCTTCATGAATATTTTGATCCATTATTAAAAGGATCTATATTGAAATAATATATAAAATTATATTTCCTCCACTAATCAAGGATTTAATGATTGATTTTATATATTTTTTTTAAAATTTACTGTTACCAATTTATGCAGAATAATTTGTTAAATTTGTTTATTTTAATAAATACCCACAGATGAATTTTGATGTCTGATGTTATGGAACATTTGGGTATAAATGTTTAACCACAATATTTATCATGAACTGTTTGATGAATTAATTAATGTACTATGAATGATGAAACTAGATTATCTATTTATCTCTCCCACTATTATTTTCCATCTCTACATCAAATAACCTGGTTTTTTCTCCTCTTATGCTTAGAAAATGGTCATTATCCCTATCCGATATTGACGATGGTGTAAAAGAAGAAATATTTGTAAATAGTATTTCTTGATGATGATGGAGGTTTTATATAGGGGAATCCCATGAGAAGGGGGAATCTTGGTGAGATGGAATGGATTATTTGAGATAAGAAGAGATAATATGGAATGGAGTAGTGATATAGGGATAGTGTTTGAACTTGATGATGGTTGGAAATGATCCAGTTGTAAATAGTGGATAATTCCATTGTTTAACAGGATGAGTTGTGATTGTGACCAATAGTTATTATGTGGAAACCATGAAGAACACTGCATTATTGGGTAACAAGTGAGATGGAGAAATTGTTTCTCCCCAAAAAATAATTTTAAAAAATACGAAACATTGGTGGTCACGGGTTATAATTATTGGGATGGTGGGGACCATGATACTTCACACTCTATGGAATTTTTTAATTTATTTATATGAAATTAATAATATTAATAAAATGATTATATGTAGAAGGTGGTAACACGAACCCTACACCTTACATATATGAAATAAAAAGTGGTTAGAAAGAGAATTAATGAAGGGAAAATATTTTTCAGCAACTGGTGAGTTAGAGGAAACAAATTATAAAAAAACTATTAAAAAACATGAAGTCTCATTATCTTGCAATATAGAATATCTTCATGATTTCAAGTTGAAGTATCCTTGTATAACATAAAAACATAATTTTATTTGAAATAAAGAGATATTTAGTTCCATGAAATCCACTATTTAATAGTGATCATTCTATACATCAAGGAACTAACCTCCTATGTTACCATTATCTCATGGATTTTAAAGTCCAAAAAATAACATGTAAATTTGATATCCTTGAGTTTATTCGAGTTGGTTCAAGTTCATACATCATTAATAAAAATTAATTACTAAGTATTTTCCTCTGACTATAGAGACCCTATGAGAATAAATCCTAAAATAAAAAAATCCATCACCAAATGAATATGAAACTATTAGAGAGAGAGAGACCTGATATATTATATCTTCAATTGATCAAAATTGATACCCTAATAAAACCAACTTTTCCATCATGTATTATCCCACAAACCCATATATCATTGATGAAATTGTGAAACACTATTAACATATATTCCAAGAAATAAGGAATATAAATTACTTTTGATAAAAACCAAATAGTGGAAATAATAATTTTAATCAACAACTATGGGATTCATTATTAATTCTATTGATGTAAAATCAATAACCACTAGTGATCTAAAATTTAAAACGTGAATATAATAAAGATAAACTGTGAAAATCAATCATTATGAACCTAATTCCAAAACAAACTCAAGAAAAAATATACCTCATTCTCATAGAAATAAAAAAACAAAAATCGATATTATTAACATTGATTTGATAAGAAATCCATAGAGGATTTGTTCTTTATATTAGTTGGAACTGATAAAGTCATTATTCTTATAATACCTAGTTGATTATACCAATTGAACAAGACCACTATAAATTTATTAAAAACAATCATATCCTTTGTTTCTATCTAGCAAAATATTTCATCTGGTAGCTAAGAAATCGCCTTTTTGGTATTCTTATGCCTAAAAAACTTTAAAAAACTATCCTAATCACTTTTCATGCATCCATAATTAACATAATAATCCTTCCACGTTTTCGTAACATAGGTAGGAGGATCTATATTCACTATAAAATCATGATTGATATCAATCATTTATTAGTTTGAATATCCCTCTTAGTGTTCATTATTTGGGAATCAAGATCACCTTTTGGTTACATAATTTTAATTCCATATGATCTAGTAAAAACAATTTTTTTATTTTAAAAAACAATATCTACCCAATATTTACTTCTTATGAAAGATGAAATTATCATCATCAGTAAGTACATTAATTTGTTTTTTTCATACGGAAGATTATTATTCTTACTTGACTACTTCAGACACATCATCAATTTTTTTATTTATAATTAATCATATTATAGATATTAACTTCTGTGATAGGATTCCTTATTTCTATCTCTTTCTCCTCTAAATTATAGAAAACTAATTTTTAACTTTTTTTGGAGGTGTCAAAACCACGCATTTCTATTCAGATGATTTAATAACATAACAATATTCATTATAGTTCAGAAAGATTCAGACTTGTGTCCAATATTGATGAAAGATGAAAAAAATTTATGATATTTTTTTAATGAAATTATTTAAAATCCTAGGATCACCATTTTATATGTAGACATTAGATGAATTTGATTTAAATAGATATATTTAAAGACAGATACAAGGAGTCGATGTCCTCAAAAATTTCTCTATAAATGAGTCCAATAACTGTGGCCAACCAATGAGGCTAGTGACAGAGAAAAGAGATAAAAAACAAATAGATAATATTTCCTTCAAACCCAACCTAGATAAGAATAATTTAGGGTTTAATATTAAAAAAAGATTCTGAAAACCATTTAATAACAATCGTCAAATATATATATTTGTACTAAATTCCCCTATACCAAGAGTGTTAATAACCATACATAGAATTTACTCTGATAACCACATAGAATCTATTATGATGGCATAATCCAAAACTAACAAACCTATTAGATTAAAAAAAAATTAAGAGAAAACAAGGTGGGTTATCATCTTGGAAATTGACCAATTATGCCAAATTGGAAGTATATAGAGATATTTTCAATCACCATCTTTGAAAAGGAAAAAAATAGTTATTTCATTTTTCAAATGGATCAATGAAATATTAGAATCATTATCTTTCTAACCCCCAATAATTACATACATAATGGTTAGATTCGTAGGATCCATATTTCAACTATGATCACCAACTAATAAGAACCATTATGAGTGAGACTTCATTTGATAAATTAATAAACAAATTATGTAATAATTATAATTTTTTGGTTTACTTTTTTAATGTTACTTCTCATTATGAATTAAAAATTAGGATATTACAATGTAATCATAATCAAGTCTTTGAGATGAATGATTCAAGACCAATGTGTGATACATAGAACAAATTCATGGTATGATTCCCTTATCCTTTAATGTACTGTCCCTCTTATTTTATATGATGTGAATCATATTTTCAATATGATATAAATTCTTGATAAATAAATAGAATATTATGAGTATTATTCTATATAAATCAGATTCTCGTGGTACATTTAACTATCATTGGATGTTTTAAAGGCATGATAAAGTTATTTATGACTTAGTTTCATTTAGTCTATGGTGGGGTTTGAGCATGATCATCATATCATTAATTGGGTCTAGTTCATCACTCTCATCAGTTGTGTGGTTCACCCACTTGTTGTTTGCTTACCCTATAAGTTGTGTTCTTGCTTTGATCTATTTGGGGTGTTGGTTCCCTATCAATGAATTCATATCCATACTCCATAAATTATCTGGTACTTTA
Organism: Viscum album; assembly: GCA_963277665.1. Classification (NCBI taxonomy): domain Eukaryota; kingdom Viridiplantae; phylum Streptophyta; class Magnoliopsida; order Santalales; family Viscaceae; genus Viscum; species Viscum album. The sequence continues at coordinate 154,021,905 of OY728163.1, forward strand.
TGTGTAGGTTCTATATCTAATAATTTATAATTTTCTCTCATATAATGTGAAATAATCTAAGTGTAGGTAATTCGACAAGGTTAGTTATCCTCCCCTAGAAAAATACCTTTTTACTTGGTAAGGTGTTTTCCCCCACTACATTATTTGTCTAGTTATGTTAAAATAACATTAGACATACTTTTTGAATTATTACATGTTAGTACCCCCTTAACCTACTATAATCTTGGGTTATGGTGTAGCTTCCCCGATGGATTTCCATAACGGTGATGAGTTATTTTTCATTTTGGATAGAAGAGTGAATTATACTTTCAATGGATGAATATACATATGGGAGAAATATTTTTGTATTAAATATTCTAGTGGATATGTTAATCTTGGAAATTTTAAGCTAATATAATACCATGGGGATTTTGTTTCATAATGTACTCCTTGGATTCCTCTGTGGTATGATGTATGTATGGGATATTGAGTATTGTTTATGTTGTATTTCTATCACTCCAGAGATTATTAGATTCATGTGAGTTATTACAATCATGTATGGGATATGGGATGATTTAGACATCATTGTGTTCTTGAGAATTTTATTTATTGGGTATGTCTATAATTTTCTTATTTTTATCTAGGTCATGAATACTCTCTCCTCTTGGATCTTGATCTGACCTATTATTTAGTATCATCATTTTGGTTTCTAAGTTATCCTATTTAGTATTTACATACTCACCACTGCATAGGCCAATGGTCTATATGTGTTATTCCCTTATAGATGATGCACATATTTGATGGTTTTCTATATAGATGAGGAGATCATGTATTTAGATAGAAAATAATTCTTTGAGATTATTTGTAGTGTATGAGAGTACATGATGGTTTGTGGTGGTGGTGGTGACTCATGTGGAAAGGGATGACTAAAAATTATATTTAGTGAGGAGGATCATCCCAGTATATGGCGTATATTATTTTAAAAGACTAGATTCTTTATAGTTATATTTTATTTTTCTTCAATTCTTTTACTTGTGTATGGATTCAGAAAAAATTTATATATATTGTTAATTAATTTATATATTTCTTATTAGTGTTACTATTTTGAATTTTTATTATATATTTGGAATTTTTCTGGTTTATATCAGATAATAACTATAATATTTTGATATTTACCTACTAAGTGATAGTCACCAACACTCATCCTATTGTAGAAAGGAATAATGTGAAAATGTCGGACTATTATTGGCTTGGGTGGGGCCCAAATAGATCATTTCATCTTATAGTTTTATCAAAGTGATTATTTTCTAGTCATGGAGCATAGAGTTATGAGTCATGTTAGGACTAGTATATGGAAGCATATGGAAATGATTTTAAAAGTTTCTTTAGTTAGATTATTGGGATGGGGATTCCAAAATCAGTGCTAGAGCCAATTTATCTATTCAAGAGAACTCTAATAACCTAATTAAAGACCTTGATATTTGAAGAATCATTGTAGGGTAAAAACTAGTTGCTACATGTATCAATAGTGGTCAGATATTTTTCCTATTTCATTCCTATTTTACCTAATGAAGACATTATATATTTCAACTTGGATCGCCCAACTAGATATCTTGTGATACTAAATAGTACACAACATTCATGGGGAGGAAATTATTTGATGACCCATGCATGTAGTTGTGTTTCTCATAACTAATTAGGGAGTGGTGTGTCATTTTCACTTATTTAGTTGGGAGATATCCTCACCCTATGATCCATGAAAATTTATATCATATTCATCTTAGTATGGATCATTCTTGTATAGTATATGGTCGGTATCATATTGATTTGATGAGACTACCTATATGTTTGGGATGTTGAGTGTGTGTTCTGACAATTGAGGCCCTATGGTTTGTGAGGGTAATGTGATCCTTTCGAATTAATGTTTTACCTAGATTCTGGGACTCATGTTTCAATTTGGTTTATACATTCAATATCTAGATGACGATTCTTGTATAAATATCCTTAAAATAATAGTGGGTAATTAGTGGGTGTTATTTTTATTGAACTCAAAATGGGAAACTTCTATCATGGTTGGTCATAGAGGTCTTCTTTAGGAAATTATTTCATTTAAGAATTTGAAACTATCTATAGAGTAGCTCAACCTTTCTTGATATGTATCAAGGGCCACATACCTCAAATTATTATCCATGTACATGATCCATAGTTGAATTTTTCATACTCAATTTTTCGATAAGTGAACAAAATTAAGGGTTATAGAGCCATGATTTGTCATTATTATAATACAACCTTAGAAATATTCCCAAGAGAGTGTGAAAATATTGAGAATTTTTATTTTAGGTACATTGTGACCATGAGAGAAGGCTGGCTTTTCACCTAAAGATAGTGATATTAGTGTTTATTATGGATATATATGTGTAAGAAAACACCGAAATATGGGATTTATTTAATGAAATTAGGGGTCTTATAGGGAATTATTTGGTTGGGATTGAGTAGTGCATGATTAGACGAAGATAGATTACTATTTTATATCTCTTTATAAACACCAATCTAACTTAGTTCCTATCATGAATAGAATACTGAAAGAATTTTCTATGGGAATATGTTGTTAATGTATACCAGTAGTTTGGAACTAATGGATACATTCAATGTATAATTTTTATTTTCATTTTGGGGGACCCTGTACTAGATAATGTAGGTGGGATATATTCTTACTACTGTATAGGATTTTGAGTTGGAGGTTATAATAGAAAACATATCCAAAAAATTATCAACTAGAGAGTCTATATTGATGGTAGATATCATTTACACACCCATTAAGTATATGTGAGACCGTCATATTTATGTATGGGGTTTACGGGATACAGTTTAGTCAATATTTATATAGTGAAAATGATCAGGCCATAAATCCATACAAGTCCTTTGATGAGATCTCTCACCAATGTCTCTAGTTTTAATACACTACATATGGGTGTTGAAAGTGGAGCCACCTCCCTTAGATATAAATTCATCTTTCCATATGATGGTATGGATAGATTTGTGTATTATTGGAATTCAATTTAAATTCAATTCATGTGAATGTGGAAGAATGTAGGAAAAATTATGAAGGGTGACACATGGTTGTACCTTAGTGAGAGACCTACACAGTCATATAAATTCATTACAGAGATATAATTTGGGTTTTGTTGAGTGGATTGATAAAAACCACTATATAAATTATGAGGTATATGGAATAAACCCTTCTAGGTATCAGTTTGTTGAGGATACTATTGGCCATTCAAGGATTTATACATTCTCATTCAATAAGGCTTCTATCTATTTATTGAACTATTATATTTTGAGAACTATATTAATAAGATAGCAATGGTCTTTTGATTTTGATTCCATGATATTTGATAGAATAATAGTGAATTAGTAATGGAATCGTGGTCGAGGCTTGTATTAAGGAGCACTATTTCCAACTGATTGAGAAGACACTTGAGTAGCTAGTTTGATATTTGTTAATTTTTCATTGAAATAGAGTTATGTTGACACCATAAATTGATATTTTCATCCCCATAATAATATTTTTTTCATTATAGGCCCACTCTATTGATATCATTTTTACGATCCTATGTGATTTTTTATTCCTATGATAAAAAACTAAATTGTTTTTGAAACTTTTTATAGAACATATACAACTTATCTAGGTGTATAATGGAATTCTTTTGGTCTTCGTGTCAAATATCATAATGTTATTTTGGGTTGGTGACTATCCAAATTGAGTAAAATAATAAGTGTGGAATGTCTAGTGGACCTTTATGGGTGTACCTATCATATATCAGTGCTTCTTATTTGGTGTAGTGAATGCTTTATTAAGAGGTTGTGTCTTTTAATTCACTATGGTAGGTGTAATCCTGGGGTCATGGGAATAATGAGAAGTTCCAAATAAACGTTTTCGACCTTATTCTTCATATTGTAGTGGACTAGGCCCTTAGATGGTTAGTGATGTGTTATTGTTAATTTTAATGAGTTTTTTGTTTCTAATGTGGTAATCTGTTTATTTTTTATAATTTGGGAAGAATACTCAAATGTGATTTCTTTAATAGTGGATTAAAACTTGTTGGATTTTAGGATAAAAGTGAATAATTTAAAGAAAAAATTGAGGTTGTAATTGACGGTTTATTTCACCTTTATGTGAAACACTACAGACTTTGGAGGCGATGAATTTTTGGAAGGATGTCACAATTGAGTTGATGTGGACTAGATGAGCATGCTACTTTGTAACTCCTCTAGTGTTATTTTACAATAATTGTGAATAAATGAACATTAGAATGAATAATGAATGGGGTACACTAATGAAACCACCATCTTAGACAGTCATTAATGATGTAGAAAATATCACTCCAACCAAAGATATATTTGTTTATGAACCTACCAATGACTGATGTTATTGGTTTGTAGATATATATTGTCTCATGTGGCAGGGTGACCATCAGTCATGGAAATTTTTTGGACTATGGGATTCAAGAGTCAACATGTCACGACCCGTCCTCGGGGCCCATGCCGTGACTACCCCAATCCCTCCTTCCATAGGCCAGGGGCTGGCGACTAGCCCCAAGGCATAATTACAGGTAAAAAGGGAAGGCATTGCCTTTGGAAAGTAAACAAGCACCACAGAGCAAGCAAGTAGAAGTAAACACTATGTAAAAACTGGGTACAATAGTAAGTGTAGAAAAGTAAGTGGGCTAGAATACAAACCCAAACTGAAAGTAAAGTAAAACTAAAAGGGAGAGTACAAAAACTGAAAAGTGAAGTCGCAGCCTCGAGCCATCCACTAGAAGTCCCACCTAAAGGGTGGGCACAGATAGCCTCCACAGCTCCTCGGGTCCAGCCGTCCGCTCCGAGTACGTCCCGCCCAGTGGTCCACCTCCGGGTACTGACCAGCTCCTCGTGCCTCAACCACGATCAACATTGTCTGTCGTCTGCATCCAATACAAGTAGTGCGGGCATAGCACTTGTAGGGGTGAGTATAAGCAACTCAGTAGGGACCCCGAGACCCCCGAAGGTCTCCCAGAATCCACAAAGGATAATCCACAAAGGAAAGATACAATCACGAAGTAACATCCAACAATACTTAGGTATATGCCCATACATATACCTAATTCATCAATTCTCGTTCGGCTCCAACATCGGAGCCTATGTACAACCCAGTCCAAACACAAAACACAACCAAATCCACACAGGAAAGCACAATGTAATCCACACAGGGTATCAAGTCAAACTTATCAAAGATAAGGATATAAAATCAAGACATAGCTCACATAGGTATACTTCTTCATGATGTCAAAACCACGACTGCTGGAGAACTCCTCCTCTGTTGAGTACAGTGGGCCTACCGCTACAACCAAGCGTGCCAAACTCCTCCTCTTTCGAGAATTGTGGGCCTGCTACTACAACCAAACGCTTCCCTCCATGGGTCTGTCGCTACAACCAAGCACTCCCCCACATAGGCTCTAGAGGTACTCCTACTGTTGAGTACCGTAGGTATGCCACTACAACCAAGCGCTCCTCCGCTGTGGGTATGCCACTACAACCAAGCGCTCCCCCTCATAGCCTCCAGAGGTACTCCTTCTGTTGAGTACTGCGGGTCTTCCGCTACTACTAAGCGCTCCTCTGCCGTGGGTCTGCCCTTACATCCAAGCGCTCCCCCTCATAGACTCTAGAGGTACTCCTTCTATTGAGTACTGCGGGTCTGCCGCTACTACCAAGCACTCCTCTGCCATTGGTCTTCCGCTACAACCAAGCGCTCCCCACTGGGCTATCCTAAATACACTGAGTCGATAGATCACCAGTCATCAAGTCTCAGCCAGCTACTAGGTCTCTGTACTCTACTAGATCGTCACCGAGAGGGTCTTCTCCACGAGCTACCAATCGATACACCAAGTATCACGATGTTCCACGAAGAAGTATCTCAAAGGACCGCCTCATCATAGGGGTCTCAACGCAACAGACGGCGCGTCCGTCAGACATCTGTTCTGTGAGTTACTATCCTTTTCGTCCCAGTGGACCGTTTGGTTTCGTGTGCGAACCAACCCGACCGTATCTCGACTGTACCCCAAACTCTCATAGGGCATGATCATATGGACCATTTCTCATCGTGATCACCAACGCTGCTGAAGGTTCGTCAAACAGACGTCCCGTCTAAAATCTATCAGCTTTTCCGTTCTAGGGGCCCGGTTGGATTTCGGGTTCAATCCAACTCGGCCATTATCCAATTATATATGAAATTCATTCGAAGCATGCCAAAAGTTTCGTCTCATCAAGAGGAATACAATAATGTCTACGGCACATCAATCGGACGTTCGGAGCTCAAGTTATAAGTGTTTCTGCTCCGAGGGCCCGGTTGGTTTCGTGTACAAACCAACCCGGCCGAACCCAAAGTACTCCGAAACCTTCAGTGTAATATACTGAAACGACCTTCTCGATCCAAGGATCGCATCTCCACTGACGGTGCATAGATCGGAGGTCTGTAGCCCATGTTATGGGAAAACGACCATGAGAGGTCCAATATAAGGGGGTTCGGGCCCGGTCCGACCCAGCCCAGTACCCCTTCGGTCGGCCCGAACCGGGGCGACCCGACCCGGGTCCGGGTCCAGACTGCTTGGGCACGGCCCGACCCGACTGGAGCGGCACGGCGTGGCGCGGCCCAGCCTGTCAGTCCGGCCAAGCGCGCTGGCGCTGGCCAGGTGGCCAGGCGGCTCGGCCGTTACGGCCAAGAGAAGCTTGGGGGGGGGGGGGGGGGGGGGCGGGCGCTGCCCCCCGCGTAGAGAACCTGCGGCCCCTATGTGGGGGTGCCACACTTGCTGGCCAACCGGGGGTTACGAACCCTCGGTTTTTCCCCTGACCGGGCGGCCGGCTCTGGCCGGCTGGCTATTGCCGCCACGGGACCGACGCTGGCTGGTCCCCCTACTCTGACGCTGGTGGCCTAGAACCAGCCGCCGGTCTCCCTGCTCCGCCGCGACCCAAGCCGCGCCTTTGGTCCGTCCGGCGCAACGCAACAGCGCCGCTTCTCCCCCTTTCTTTAAAATTTCTGTGCGGTGCTTCGTCACCGCGTTTCCTTGTTCATGCCGCAAACAACATCAAACAATCAAAGGGGAGAGGAGGGTCAGCCATGTTCGTGCGGTCTGACCCCCTCCCATTATTGCTGTATCAGGTGGCTCCAACAAAAATGAATAAAGGCGACAGAAGAATTTGTTAAAAACAATTAAAATAAATCCCTACCTCGTCGAATTCGATGAGCAAGGATTCGTCGCGGAATTAACCATCGCGGAAGAAGGCGTCACGGAAGGAGGATCGTCGTGTCGCGGAGAAAGGATTCGTCGGCGTCACGTCATTGATCTCTGAGGATCCGGCGTTCTTGTCGATCTTTCTTGGAGGTCGGCGTTCCTCGCGTTCTTCGCGTTCTTCGCGTTCTTCGTCGAGGAGGAAGAACTTCATGGCTTGAGAGAATTCTCCCCAAACTGTAGAGACCCAATACTAGACGTACATGGACATTACATTACTTTTTCGGAATACATAATAGATAACAAAAACAGACACAAAAGGACCGTAATAGTTTAGTGTCTTTGGAAACTTGGAACGTAATCTTCTAATCGTGGTGAAAGATCTTCAACATCTCCCATAAAGATCTTCCACTTTTTTTTCCTTACCTAAAACCTTTCTTTTAATCCTGGGGGAAAATAAAACATAAAAAGGGTGAGCTCAAATGCTTAGTAAGGTTAAGCATGGATAAAATAAAACATACCATATACATTTGAACATAAAAACATGAACATAATGTTTAAACATCAAAATCTTGAGCAATGACTTAAAACATGGAAGTATATAAGGCATAGATCATAATAGAACATAAATCATGATAACATAGCATGGGAATAAAACATGTAATTGTGGCATCCATTAAGCACATGTAATGATTTCCATAGTATCCAAAGCATTACGGCCAAGACCATCTTAGTGGACAAAGTCCCTTTCGGAATCGAGTTCACTCCTCATTCTAGTCCTGTGATACTGAACCAGATTAACTTACCATTCCAGCCATGTCTATCTCATGAGATATAAATATTTACCCAATGCATTGGAGGGATATATAGGTCCCACCCATCTCATAATGAAATCATTCTTACTTGTTCCACAACATGAACATAAATCATTCATCATTACCCAAATTATAAAATGGGTTTCATAAACATCATCCCATCATAACATAATCCATACAAAAAATGGATATCAATTCATCATAAGAAAAGTGAAACCATGTAAATCATAGAGACATTAAACTTGAAACATATTCTTATGATATAATGTCATCCTAGATGGAAAATGGTTTTGATAAAGCATTTGAAATGAATTCTTGAGGAAAATATCCATTCTTATTCAAAATCATTTTCTTTTCACAAAATGTCATGAAATTTTAAAAGAAAAGTATTTTGTTGAAAATAGTCATGAAATTTTTAGGAGGAAGCTTCATGAAAATAAGGCTTTATAAAACCGTAAAAATCCGTTCGTGCCGTATAAGTTAAAAAACATTCTTCTCGTACTTTTGCTGAAAAATTCAAAAAGTTCCTTGTATGGTAAGAAAAAGAAAGATTCCTTCCATAACATGTGGAAAAAGTCAAAAAAAGGTAAAAAGGACTTTAAACATACATGAAAACATTTTTATAAAACTTGGACATGGATGATAAATATAACCCTAGTAAATACTTACGAATGAGCAATCTCGGATAAAAATGAGATTTGCAAAATTATCCCTTACCTTAGGTCCGATATGATTCATACTTATCCGAACCTTTTGTATAATGATTTAAATAATGTCATTGACTTATTACAGAATCATATTCATTGTTATGAAATCATATATGGTTCACTTATGACTTTATATTACCCGTTCTTTTGTAAATTCCATGTTAAAGAACGTTTTGGGTAAAATCGTTTCATTTGTCGTCCGTGTTTTGACTTGTAATTATTCATATGATTACATAGATCATGATTACTAAATTAAAGAATATAAAACATGATTAATATAATATATATTCATAATATACATATATATAATAGATCGATAAATGGAAAGAAATACACCGTTCATGGAGGCGGTAGGCCGTACATACGGATGAACGTCGTTTTCATTGAATTGAATGGAATTAATTGGATGAAATAAATATATATATACATAAATCCAGTATCATTATTATTTCATATATTTCATGATAACTTATTATATATACTTTATAATCATTCATGAATGGTTAATCATTGAGAATGAATCTTATCGCGTCGTGGAGACGGTATTCCGTACATACGCACGAGCGATGATATCGTTCCCATGATCATGGAATTTTATTGGAGTGTATGTATACTATTACAGAATCAATATCAATTTAAAATAATCATATATAGTTATTATTTACACCATTATACCCATCCAAGTAAGGTGGTGGTGGAAAATAGATTACACCACGGCGTGGAGACGTTATTCCGTACGTACACACGTGCGGTGATTTCATTTTCTATAGGATGGATAGATGGTGAAATAGGGTTGTTTCATACTTATAATAAAATATAAGTATATGAGTGATACTGATGATATTAATTCATAACGAAACAACCAAAGAAGAAGAAGTGGATGAAGAAGTAAAGTTGAAATAATCAGTAACGGACATTACCTCTTCTTTGAAGCGCCTCTTTGAGACCACCTCTTAAGACACTAAAATTGGTCTTTGAAGAATTTCATGACATTTAGGATGTTTCTAGGGAAGTGGAGAAGAGAATTTGGCAGGGTTTGACCAATCATTAAGGCTCAAAGTGGTGTGAGGAAGAGAGGGAGGAGGTTCCCTTTTATAAGGGAGGAGAGGGGCACCTTTGGAATAACTAAAACTATTATTTTATTATAAAATAATATTCGGTTTTTTATATCTACATATTGATATATTTATAAGCTAAGGTGGGGATGGGTCGAAATCGTCTCATCCAATATAATTTAGAAAATTTTAGGTCATTATATTAACCATATCTTTTAGTTTTAACTCTTAGTTAGTTAGATCGACATTTACCATGTCACTTTGTATTTTTATATTATATAATCAATAAACATACCATATACATCCAAGAGACCCCATGTGATCCCTTAATGATACACATATCATGATATAAGTATCTTGGGAGAGCCTTATATTTTTAAGAATATAATAACAATTAATAATATAATATTTGTTTTAAAAACTATTTTATGTCAATTTTGACACAATTTGGTAATTGATTTTTTTGAAAATCATAACAGAATTAGAAGTTATAAAAAATTTAATTAAATAAATACTAACATGTCTTATTAACCTATAAAATTATTTTAATTCATAAAAAATCTCAAATTACATTTATTTGGTTATTTATAACATCACTTATGTCAATATTTCATTAATAAGATAATTACTGCATCATCTTTGTGACATAAATAAATTCAATTATTTAATTTCTAAAAATTATAAATAAAATTCAATTATGTAGGAAATCATTTTATCTTTCTAATTAATATTTATAGTCTAATTTATCTAATGTATAATCCTATATTAAAATGATTTAGTTATTAAACATTGATTTTAACTATTTTAACTCTTCTTTAAATAAAGTAATAAGAAATGTCCTAATCTAATCCAAGTGGGCCTAAATGGTCATATTTTATTCCTAAGGTTGTTTTTGATAGAATTAAACTTATCTAATAGAATTAGGACATGTGTTAGGGTAATAATAGTAACACGTTTACCCTTAATTACTCTATTTACTTTTAACCGTGAAAAAAAAGTAAAATGTTACTATTCACCAAAAATTATTTTTATCTCATTGAAACACATTTTAGTCCTCGATATTAACCGTTTCTCTTGGATTTTAGAAATTCCACTCACATAAGCGGTAAAATTAAGTTTTAAGAAAAATTCAGTTTTTTTAACTACCACTTAGTGGTTTCACTATTCATCAAAAAATAAACGTTTCCAGAAAAATACCAAAAATTAGGCCTAAGCTATATTTGATATTATGAATTCAAAAATGATGTCTATTATACCAAATTCAAAACATATTAGTTACATTAACTAATTTAAAAATTAATTCCCGTCGTCAAAACAAATAGCGTGTTTTTAAGAGATAATAACTATCAAAAGATAGACACATGTTTATGTCTGGTTTAAATGTGAAATTACATCCAACTACCAACAATGTATTAAATTGTAAAAATATATTCTAAATATACTTTAAAACCACCCAAATTAATAATTTATCACTATTAATTATTTCGATTAAAAAAGTTTTTTTTAATAAAATTTAGTAATTTTCACTATTCATCAGATTATGAAAGTTATCCACAATGTACCAAAATTTTACCCTAATCTAATTTCAATATTTTGAATCCAAAAATGAATTCCATTTTAAAAGATAAAATTTATAAAATATCAAAATGTGGGCATTAATATTCATAACGGCTAGTTCATAAAAATATTATAATAATATCTCGTTTAGAGAAACTCGATATTGCGTACTACACATGCTATCGAGGAAGGTCGTGATTGCGTGTAATGGAATCCAAGTCAGGGATGCGTGTTGTGAAATCTCCTTTTGGTGTAGCATACAACACAAGACATTAATGAAATTAAAAAAAATATTTTTCATAAAATCTCGGGGTGTTACATTCTACCCCCCTTAAAATGAATTTCGCCCTCGAAATTCATCGGGGTTATAAATGGTTTACTACTCAAAAGTTTCTTTAATAGAAAACAACATCGTAAATAGGAATACAAAAACATGGATTTAAAAACTAAAGTATGAAACATAATGGTTACCCAAATTAACTCATCACTGGGTTTCCACGTAGGAGAACATAGGTAAAATATGGATATGGAAGAAAAATCTAACCATCAAGTTCTGATGGAGAGTGATAGAGAACATGGATATGAAAAACCCAACAATCACAAAGTCATAAATTTGTGACGATCTAAGGTACCATCTAATTCATCGGATATAAGATCACTAGGACAAAATTTTTGGTTTTCAAGATCATTTCCCTAAAGTTGATGAAATTGGAATTAGAAGAAATACTTTCGTGATTTTGGTACAGTCTCACCGTTGGTCATTATTTGGACAATTTCCACTTCATCTCTTAAATAAATGAAGTTGAATTTGTAATTATTGAAGTGTTAGGAGATCACGTGATAGAATGATGGGTCATTCCATCTATCTCAAACAAAAGGTTAGAAAAGTTATCAAAAAATACATAAGTCCATCTATAGTGAGATTAATCATATATGGTTCCTAAAATGGACTTATACTTCATATATCATACTGCTTAATATAATAAAACTAGTTTCTACCATACAAGAACTTCATGTAGGCCAGTGGTAGGCGATAAAGGCAAGTCGCACTTCAGTTGTGGGTTCGATTCCCACAGCCTTGTCCGACGCGATGGGCTGTCGCCCATCCTGCAGGTTGTCCTTTTTCTAAAACTACATTATTATAACATCCCATCAATAATATCGAAAAAACCTCTATCCTTAAACAATACTAACTTATGTCTCACATAATCCATTATAATCTTTAGGCTTATCTAAAATACTTCAGACCAAGCTCATAGTATAAAGAAAATGATTACTTGAAATGTCATCAATCAAACATGAGGATACCATCATTTATCCCCCATATATCTTTTTGGTCACATTCCAATCATGTGAATACCTTAATCATGTATTCTCTTGAATAATAAATACCCATTAAACCTTAGTGAAAACATGAATGCTGTCAAATGTTAACTCCTTCCGCATACCAAAATCCAAAATTTCTATATACTCAAACCGTGATATGACCTTCTTCTTATATCATTCATGAGATCATGAATACTATCAAACATTTAATTTTCTCCTTATCCATTCATTATGCGCATATCATCTACTTTCCAAAAAATATCTGAATAAACATTCATGGTCACTGGTACCATTCATCATATACTTTCAAAACATAAGGAAAGAAAACAGCGTAACAATCCTTAGATGTCTCTTTATTCCATTGTACCATGAGATTACTTATACAACATTACACTTGATAAATATGTAATCATTTCACTACCTTCTTAAACCATTGACCGAGCATCAACAATTCTTTCATCTCACATATCATTTGTAGTCTCTTCATCATCCTCAACATAAATACTACCCATATGATCAAACTGATTCTCTTCATGAAACTTTCCCTTAGGGCATTGCTTTTCATAATGCCCATACATTCCACATTTAAAACATTTAACCATTGTTGATGTCATAGAAAGTACATTATCCCCATCCATGGTGTTAACTGAACCTTTTCCTTTTCACTTACTGGCTTGGTGTCCTTCTTTTCCACACCCAAAGCATATTCCAGTTCCCTTGAAAAATTCTCCTTGATGCCTCTTCCCACATGATTTACATAGGGGAAATTGAACTTTCTTTCCTCTATGATCATCATGAAACTCCATCTTTCTCTTATTAGCTGAGTCAGAAAACTTACCAAATTTGAGTTTATTTATCATATTATGAGATTTTTTATTCGACGTAATAATGATGTTTGAACTTCCAAATCCCATTTCATTTGGTTACTCATGAATAATATCATTCCATTGTCCATCATATCCTCCATTATCGTGAATATTCATGTTTCCAACCATTTTCTAAAACCCAAAAAGAATAGTGTGAGAGGCAAAAATTATGCTAGGGAAAACAACATATTAAAGGGGGATTACCCTCAATATCTAACATCTTAAGTTAAATTCTAAGATTGTTATCGTATTTCTAGAACTATATCCTATACATATACTTATCCTTAGGGACATCCCTAGACATACCTCAGAAATATCTCTAGGGATCTCACTAACGTTTTGGCATCCTAGTTTCCAAAGGTTAACTAAAACTTTCCTCTGATACCAATTGCAGAGACCCAAATCTTGACATACATGGACATTACATTACTTTTGTGGAATACATAATACATAACAAAAACAGACACACAAGGACCATAATATTTTAGTGTCTTTGGGAACTTGGAACATAATCTTCTAATCGTGGTGAAAGATCTTCAACATCTCCCATAAGGATCTTCCACTTTTTTGTTTCCTTACTTAAAACATTTATTTTAATCCTGGGGGAAAATAAAACATAAAAAGGATGATCTCAAATGCTTAGTAAGGGTAAGCATGGATAAAGTAAAACATACCATATACATTTGAACATAAAAACATGAACATAATGTTTAAACATCAAAATCTTGAGCAACGACTTAAAACATGGAAGTACATAAGGCATAGATCTTAATGGAACATAAATCATGATAACATACCATGGGAATAAAACATGTAATTGTGGAATCCATTAAGCACATGTAATGATTTCCATAGTAGCCAAGGCATTGCATCCAAGACCATCTTAGTGGACAAAGTCCCTTTCTGAATCGAGTTCACTCCTCGTTCCAGTCCTGTAATACTGAACCAGATTAACTTACCATTCCTGCCATGTATATCTCATGAGATATAAATCTTTACCCAATGCATTGGAGGGACATATAGGTATCAGCCATCTCATAATGAAATCATTCTTACTTGTGCCACAACATTAACATAAATCATTCATCATTACCCAAATTATAAAATGGGTTTCATAAATATCATCCCATCATAACATAATCCATACCAAAAAAATGAATATCAATTCATCATAAGAAAAGTTAAACCATGTCATTCATAGAGACATTAAACTTGAAACATATTATTATGAAATAATGTCATCCTAGATGGATATTGGTTTAAATAAAACATTTGAAATGAATTCTTGAGGAAAATATCTTCTATTATTCAAAATCATTTTCTTTTCACAAAATGTCATGATATTTTAAAAGAAAAGGATTTTGGTGAAAATAGTCCTGAAATCATTTGGAGGAAGCTTCATGAAAATAAGGCTTTATAAAACCATACAAATCCGTTCATGCCGTATATGTTAAAAAAACATTCTTCTTGTACTTTTTCCGGAAAAGTCAAAAAGTTATTTGTATGGTAAGAAAAAGAAAGATTCCTTCAATAACACGTGGAAATATTAAAAAAAAGGTAAAAAGGACTTAAACATACATGATTTTGTTTTTATAAAACTTGGACATGGATGATAAATATAACCCCAGTAAATACTTATGAATAAGAAATCTCGGATAAAAATGAGATTTGCAAAATTATCCCTTAGCTTAGGTTCGATATGCTTCGTACGTATCCGAACCTCCTGTATCATGATTTAAATAATTTCATTGACTTATTATAGAATAATATTCATTGTTATGATATCATATATGGTTCACTTATGACTTTATATTACCTGTTCTCTTGTAAATTCCATGTTAAAGAGCGTTTTGGGTAAAATCGTTTCATTTGTCGTCCGTGTTTTGACTTGAAATTATTAATATGATTACTTAGATCATTATTACTAAATTCCAGAATATAAAACATGATTAATATAATATATATTCAGAATATACATATATATAATAGATCGATAAATGGAAATAAATACACCATTCATGGAGACGGTAGGCCGTACGTACGCATGAATGTTGTTTTCATTGAATTGAATGGAATTAATTGGATGAAATATATATATATATATATATATATATATACGTAAATCTAGAATCATTATTATGTCATATATTTCTTGATTACTTATTATATATACTTTATAATCTTTCATGAATGGTTAATCATTGAGAATGAATCCCATCCCGTCGTGGAGACGATATTCTGTACGTACGCACGAGCAATGATATCGTTCCCCTGATCATGGAATTTAATTGGAGTGTATGAATACTATTACAGAATCAATATAAATTTAAAATAATCATATATTGTTATTATTTGCACCATTATACTCATCCAAATAAGGTGGTGGTGGAAAATAGATTACACCACAGCGTGGAGACGTTATTCCGTCCGTATGCACGCGCGGTGATTTCATTTTCCGTAGGATGGATAGACGGTGAAATAGGGTTGTTTCATACATATAATAACATATCAGTATATGAGTGATACTGATTTTATTACTTCATAATGAAACAACCTAAGAAGAAGAAGTGGAAGAAGAAATAAAGTAGAAAGAATTAGTAACAGACATTACCTCTTCTTTGAAGTTCCTCTTTGAGACCTCCTCTTAGGGAACTAAAATTAGTCTTTAAAGAAGACCAGGACCTCTAGGATGTTTCTAGGGAGGTGGAGAAGAAATTTTTTTTGGGTTTGGCCGAGCTTGAAGGCTCAAAGTGGTGTGAGGAAGAGAGGCAGGAGGTGCCCTTTTATAAGAGATGAGAGGGGCACCTTTGGAATAACTAAACATATTATTTTATTATAAAGTAATATTCGGTTTTTAATAGCTACAAATTGATATATTTCGAATATTAGGTGGGTATGGGAATAAATCCTCTCATCCAATAGAATTTAGACATGTTTAGGGCATTATATTAACCTTATCTTTTAGTTTTAACTCTTAGTTAATTAGATTGACATTTACCATGTCACTTTGTATTTTTATATTATATAGTTAATAAACATACCATATACATCCAAGAGATGCCCAAGTGTTCCATTAATGATACAAATATCATGATATAAGTATCGTGGCAGAGCCTTAGATTTTTAGGAATATAATAACAATTAATAATATAATATTTGTTTTAAAAACTATTTTATGTCAATTTTGACACTATTTGGTAATTTCTTTTTTTGAAAATTATAAAAGAATTATTAGTTCTAAATTTTTTAATTAAAACAATAATAAAATGTCATATTAACCTATAAAATTATTGTAATT
This sequence comes from Viscum album, assembly GCA_963277665.1. Taxonomy (NCBI): domain Eukaryota; kingdom Viridiplantae; phylum Streptophyta; class Magnoliopsida; order Santalales; family Viscaceae; genus Viscum; species Viscum album. Next base: position 154,038,773 of record OY728163.1, read on the forward strand.
CATTAAAAGTCTCAAATTACATTTATTTGGGTATTTATAACATCAATTATGTCAATATTTCATTAATAAGATAATTATTGCATCATCTTTGTGTCATAAATAAATTAACTTATTTAATGTATAAAAATTATAAATAAAATACCATTATGTATTAAATCATTTTATCTTTCTAATGAATATTTATAGTCTAATTTATCTTATGTATAACCCTATATTAAAAATAATTTAGTTATTAAACATTGATTTTAACTATTTTAACCGTTCTTTAAATAAATTATTAATAAATGTCCTAATCTAATCCAACTGGGCCTAAATGGTCATATTTTATTCCTAAGGTTGTTTTTGATTGAATTAAACTTATCCAATAGAATTATCACATGTGTTAGGGTAATAATAACAACACTTTTACCCTTAATTACTCTATTTACTTTTAACCGTGGTAAAAAAAGTAAACAGTTACTATTCACCAAAAATTATTTTCATCTCATTGCACCACATTTTAGTCCTTTATATTAACCGTGTCTATATAATTTTAGAAATTCCACTCACAAAAGTGGTAAAATGAAGTTTTATGAAAAATTTAGTTTTTATTACTACCACTTAGTGGTTTCACTATTCATCAAAAAATGAAAGTTTCCAGAAAAATACCAAAAATTAGGCCTAAGATATATTTGATATTATGAATTCAAAAATTATGTCGATTATACCAAATTAAAAACATATCAGTTACATTATCTAATTTAAAAATTAATTCCTGTCGTCAAAACAAATAGCGTGTTTCAAGAGATAATAACTATCAAAAGATTGACACTTGTTTATGTCTGGATTAAATGTGAAATTACATCCAATGAACAACATTGTATTAAATTGTAAAAATATATTCTAAATATACTTTATAACCAATCAAATTAAATATTTATCACTATTAATTATTTTTATTAAAAAAGTTGTTTTTAATTAAAATTTAGTAATTTTCACTATTCATAAGAATATGAAAGTTATCCAAAAAGTACAGAAATTTCACCCTAAGCTAATTTCGATATTCCAAATCCAAAAAAGAAGTACATTTTGAAAGGTAAAATTTATAAAATTTCAAAATGTGGGTATTACTATTCATAACTGCTAGTTCAAAATAATATTATAATAATATCTCATTTAGTGAAACTCAGAATTGTGTACTACACACGCTATCAAGGAAGGTCGCGATTACGTGTAATGCAAGCCAAGTTAGGGATGCGTGTTGTGCAAGATCCTTTAGGTGTAGCATACAATACAAGACATTAATGAAATTAAAAAGAATATTTTTCATAAAATCTCGGGTTGTTACACAAACCCTCTTGCACAACCCACCCCTAATAAAATAAGAGTTGTCTTATTTTATTAACACAAGCCAACGTATGAATTTCAAAAAAAAATCAATTAAAATAATTAATTGAGGAGTTTTAAACAGTCCAATTAATGAGGTTTTTATTAACCATAATAAATGCAAGGGTTGACTTCATTAATAGGGGGTGTGGGTGTGTTACTTAATTAAAGAAGGGGATTTAGGAAGAAAAGAAAAATGGGGCTCATGTGGGCCCCACCTCACAAATATCCTACCAAATGGGTAGGATATTTTGGGTCCCACTTCCAACACTTAGCTTAGGTTAAACAACTTGATGTAAAATAAAAATTGTGCGTCCAATTTTTATTTTATTCCTTTACTTAACCCCAAAATTTAAAAACCACACCCGAGAAAACGCAACTTCGGAAAAGTTGTTTCTAAGAAATTACCGGTGCTGTGATTCCATCGGTGCCCTTAGAATTCAATTCCAAGTACCAGTTCAAAAGATAGAAAAACCCACTTGTTCGTTCACTGAACGTACCTGAGATAAACAACGGAAAATGATTTCGGGCACACCGGGCCTCAGAATCAGGTGCCGTCAGAAACCGCGTTCTTGTAAAATCCCATGGAAAATTAAGAAAAAATTTCCCTTGAATTTTACGGGTCTTTAAATTACTCCCACCTCATGGCTTTACTTCCTCATAAAGCATTAACACAAACTAGGGTTACAAAAGAGGTACTGAGCATGCATCTGAGTCTTCCACTCCCATGTGCTCACCTGGAGGTCCCCGTGCTGCCATCTGATGCGCACTAGAGGAATCGACCATCCACTTAGGACCCGCTCTTGTTGATCCTCAATCTCCATCGGGACCTCCACAAAAGTCACCCCATCGCCAACGTCCAGCTCTACATGGTCGATGATATGCTAAGGGTCGAACACGTATATCCTCAGTTGAGATACGTGGAAGTCGTCGTGCACCTGGTGTAACTGAGGTGGATGGGTCAAGTGGTAAACCACCTCGGCTACCCTATTGAGGACTCGAAAAGGTCCAATGAACCTCAGAGATAACTTTTTGCCTCGGCCACATCTCCGTAACTCATGTCGAGGTGAGACCCGTAGGGAAATGTGGTCACCATCCTCGAACTCTAGTGGTCTCCCCCTTTTGATAGCACTAGACTTTTGCCGGCTCTGAGCTGTCCTCATCCGCACTTGGATGGCTTGGACCTTTCTGGTCCTACAAGAGCTGCTGAGATTTCTTCTTTTCCTATAAGAGAAATCTGGTCTCATCCCATGGATGAACCTGGTTTTTCGCCTAATACATTCAATCCCGACATGGATGATACTAACCCATACCAAGGATGATGTTGTAAGGCCTCGATGCTACTACCAAAAGATCCAACTGTTACTCTCGCCTCCAAGGGATGAGTCACACTGTCGGCATCAGTGTGTGGGCACTGGGTCTCCTCCAGTAGGTATCTCAAAGTGATGGTCAAGTCAATGGTTTTTAAACCAGAACTTCTTAGTAACAACATAAAGAGAGGACAGGAAGGCAAACGCCATGAGAAAGGTGTCTTTTATTACTGGAGCTCAATGTACAAAGACACAAAGCATCTATAAACAATCATCAACAAAGCTAGAAGCAGCATAAACAAAAGTCTCCAGGTCTGGAGCTAGTCCCACTCCTGTCCATCTACTTCCGAAGCTCCATGATCGTAGGCCTCGACTTCTTGAAGTTGAGCTCTCCCATGTCCACCAGTTCCCTGCGGTCAGGGTGGACCTCCTGGTGGTGGTGGTGGCAACCCCTCAAAGCATCGTCCACCTCCAGCTACACGGCCAGCTCCCCTGCCACAATCTCCTGCTCCATGCGGTCTGCCTCGATCGAACCTCTACCTCTGCCTGGGAGGTCCTTCATTCCTCTGATGGTCATCCGTATGGAGGGTCGGACAGTCACGAGCCATGTGACCAACCCCGCCGCAAGAGTAACACTGTCCACTCATGGTAAGTCGTTGTCCACCTCAGGTGCCTCGCACAAACGATCATGTGTCATGCGGTCGACCACCTGTAGGTCTAGTCCTCTTGGACCCCTGCGTCATCTGTCTACTGCCCGCTGCAGAAGACTCTACCACATGTCAGCTAGTGGTGGGTCCTGTTGCTGGAGACTTCTCAGCAAGGAAAATCTCCACTAAGAGGGCTCGCTCCAACACCCATGTTTGTGTCGGAATGATGTGAGAAACAACTAATGATCTGATCTCTTTCCTGAGCCCCTGCTCGAAGGTTCGCGCCCTAAAGAATGGGTCTCATACCATGTCTGTCGAATAGCGCGAGAGATCGGTAAACCTCACCGTGTACTGGGCTACTGTCTTGCTACCCTGCCACAGCTGTAGCAGCTCCTGGATGCGGACCACATGAAGGGTGGCTGTGACAAACTTTGAGTGGAAAAGTCTCTAAAATTCCGTCCAAAGGAGAGATGCCTCGTCGTGCACCTGGAGCATTAAGCTCCACCATCAGCCTGCTTCCGCATGCAGGAGGCTCGTTGGAAGGACCACCATAAGGTCAGATGGTGTCCCTACCAAATGAAAAACTCGTACAACTGCCTCCAGCCAATCCTCGGCTGCCTGAGGGTCTGTCTCCCCACGGAACCTGGGTGGTCGCTGACATTGAAACTCGTGAAGTGCATAAAGGCGACGTGCACCGTGAGCGGCTAGGGCTGGGAGCATCAGTGGCTCGGCGGGTAGTGGTACCGCCGGTGCCTCTACTGTCAAAGGGCCTTGTACCGAGGCCTCATCGCTCGGTGGGATGTCGTTCCACACAATGCTCGGAACCCTAGCTGGCTGTCATCGTGGGGCCATCTTGAAAAGAAAAAGATGTGCTACGGTTAAACAATATACCTGGTGAGCTGATACAAAGTAATCAGAAAGATAACTTGAAACACACATGCAATAAATGTTTTCGTGCATTAAGTCTGAAATCAGAAGTCAGGGTCCTGGTGTATGGATACATCGACCGCCGCACCAACACTGGACTCTCTGGAATGATAGCCACACTAAATACTCTTAACACTATTGCTTCATATAGAAAAAGATCAGAGCCCTAAGTTCTGTGGTAGAACTGAACTCCTCTGATACCAATCTGTCTCGACCCGTCCTCGGGGCCCATGCCGTGACTACCCCAAGCCCGCATTCCATTGGCTAGGGGCTGGCGACTAGCACCAAGGCGCAACTCCCGGTAAAAAGGGAAGGCATTGCCTTTGGAAAGTAAACAAACACCATGGAGCAAGCAAGCAGAAGTATACACTAAGTAAAAACTGGGTACAATAGTAAGTGTGGAAAAGTAAGTGGGCCAGAATACAAACCCAAACTGAAAGTAAATTACAACTGAAAAGTAGAGTACAGAAACTGAAAATTAAAGCCGCATCCTTGAGCCGTACACTAGAAGTCCCACCTGAAGGGTGGGTACAGATAGCATCCACAACTCCTCAGGACGAGTCGCCTGCTCTTAGTATGCCATGCCCAGTGGTCCACCTCCGTGTACTGACCTTCTCCTCGTGCCTAAACCATGATCAACACTGTCCGTTGACTGCATCCAACACAAGTAGTGCGGTCATAGACCATGCATGGGTGAGTATAAGCTACTAAGTAGGGACCCCGAGACCCCCAAAGGTCTCCCAGAATCCAAAAAGGATAATCCAAAAAAGAAATATACAATCACGAAGTAACATCCAACACAACTTAGGTATATGCCCATACATATACCTAAGTCATCAATTCTCGTTCGACTACAACATCCGAGCCCATGTACAATCCAGTCCACACAGGAAAACACAACCAAATCGACACAGGAAAGCATAACGTAATCCACACAGGGTATCAAGTCAAACTTATCGAAGATATGGATTGAAAATCAAGACTCTTCTCATACAGGTATACTTCTTCATGATGTCAAAACCACGACTGCTGGAGAACTCCTCCTCTTTCGAGTACAGTGGGCCTGCCGCTGCAACCATGCGCACCGAACTCCTCCTCTATTGAGAATTGTGGGCCTGCTGCTACAACCAATTGCTTCCCTCCATGGGTCTGCCACAACAACCAAGAACTCCCCCACATAGGCTCCATAGGTACTCCTTCTGTTGAGTACCGCGGGTCTGTCGCTACAACCAAGCGCTCCTCCGCCGTGGGTCTGCCACTACAACCATGCGCTCCCCCTCATAGCCTCCAGAGGTACTCCTTCTGTTGAGTACTACGGGTCTGCCGCTACTACCAAGAATTCCTCCACCATGGGTCTGTAGCTACAACCAAGTGCTCCCCCTCAGAGCCTCGAGAGGTACTCCTTCTGTTGAGTACCACGGGTCTGCCGCTACTACCAAGCGCTCCTCCGCCGTGGGTCTACCACGACAACCAAGCTCTCCCCACTGGGCTATCCGAAATACCCTGAGTCGATAGATCAACAGTCATCAAGTCTCAGCTAGCTACTAGGTCTCTGCACTCTGCTAACTCATCACTGGGAGGGTCTGCTCCACGAGCTACCATATGATACTCCAAGTATCACGAAGTTCCATGAAGAAGTATCTCATAAGACTGCCTCGTCACAGGGGTCTCAATGCAATAGACGACACGTCAGTCGGACGCCCGGTCTGTGAGTTACTAGCCTTTTAGTCCTAGGGGCCCGGTTGGTTTTATTTGCGATCCAACCCGGATGTATCTCGACTGTACCCCAAACTCTCATAGGGCATGATCATAGGGACCATTTCTCAACGTGATCACCAACGCCACTGACGGTTCGTCAAACGGACGTCCGGTCTGAAAGCTATCATCTTTTCCGTTCCAGGGGCCCGGTTGGATTTTGGGTTCAATCCAACCCAGCCATTATCCAACTGCATCTGAAAACTCATGCAAAGCATTCCAAAAGTTTCATCTCATCAAGAAGAATCCAACAAAGTCGATGGTACGTCAATCGGACGTCTGGAGCTCATGTTATAAGAGTTTCCGCTCCGAGGGCCCGGTTGGTTTCGTGTACGAACCAACCCGGCCAAACCCAAAGTACTCCGAAACCTTGAATGTAATATACCGAAACGACCATCTCGATCCAAGGATCACGTCGCCGCTGGAGGTGCATCAATCAGAGGTCATCAGCCCATGTTATGGGCAAAAGACCGTGAGAGGTCCGACATAAAGGGGTTCGGGCCCGGTCCAACCCGGCCCGGTACCCCCTGGGTCGGCCTGAACCGGGTGACCCGACCCGGGTCCGGGTCCGTTCCGCTTGGGTGCGGCCCGGCCCAGCTGGCGTGGCCCAGCCCGGCCAGGGCGCGGCTCGTCCCGGCACGCTAGCGCGGGCCAGGTGGCCAGGCGGCCAGGCGGCTCGACCGTTATGGCCGAGCGAAGAGGGGGGGCAGGCGCTGCCCCCCGCATAGAGAACTCGCGGCCCCCATGTGGGGGGCCACACCTGTTGGCCGACCGGGGGTTACAAACCCTCGGTTTTTTCCCTGACCGGCCGACCCACTATGGCCGCCCGGCTGCTGCCGCCACGAAACCGATGTTGGCTAGTCCCCCTGCTCCGACGCCGGCGGCCTGGAACCGGCCGCCGCTCTCCTTGCTCTGCCACGGCCCCATCCGCGGCCTTGGTCCGTCCGGCGCAGCGCGACGGTGCCGGCCCCTCCGCCGCTGCCCCACTCCAACCGCGGTGCTTTTGTAGTTCTCCGGAGAGGCGCAACGGTGCTGCATCTTTGGTTCGTCTTCAACGGCGCGGCGCGACGGCACCGCTTCTCCCCCTTTCTTTAAAATTTCCGCGTGGTGCTTCGGCACCGCGTTTCCTTGTTTGTGCCGCAAACAACATCAAACAACCAAAGGGGAGAGGAGGTTCAGACATGTTCGTGCGGTCCAACCCCCTCCCGTTATTGCGGTATCAGGCGGCTCCAACAGAAATGATGAAAGGTGACGAAAGAATTCACGAACAACAATTAAAATAAATCCCTACCTCATCGAATTCGATGAGCCAGGATTCATCGGGTAATTAACCATCATGGAAGAAGGCGTCGCGGAAGGAGGATCGTCTTGTCACGGAGAAATGATTTTTCGGCGTCGCGTCGTCGATCTCCGATGATCCGGCGTTCTTGTCGACCTTCGTCGGAGGTCAACCTTCCTCGCGTTCTTCGCGTTCTTCGTCGAGGAGGAAGAACATCACGGGTTGAGAAAATTCTCCCCAAACCCTCGTTCACAACCCACCCCTAATAATATAAGAGTTGACTTATTTTATTAACAGAAGCCAATGTTTGAATTTCAAAAAGAAACAATGAATTAAAAGAATTAATTGAGGATTTTTAAACCGCCTAATTAATGAGGCGTTTATTTACCAAAATAAACGCAAGGGTTGACTTCATTAATAGGGGTGTGGGTGCGTTACTTAATTAAAGCAGGGGGTTTAGGAAGAAAAAAAATGATGGGGCTCGTGTGGGCCCGACCTCATAAATATCCTACCACGTGGGTAGGATATTGTGGGTCCCACTTCCAACACTTAGCTTTGGTTAATCAACTTGAAGTAAAATAAAAATTGTGCGTCCAATTTTTATTTTATTCCTTTACTTAACCCAAAAATTTAAATACCACACCCGAGAAAATGCAACTTCAGAAAAGTTGTTTCTAAGAAATTACCGGTGCTGCAATTCCATCGGTGCCCTCAGAATTCGATTCCGAGTACCGGTTCAAAAGATAGAAAAACCCACTCGTTTGTTCACTAAACGTACCTGAGATAAATATCGGAAAATGATTCCGGGCACACCGGGCCTTGGAATCAGGTGCCGTCAGAAACCGCGTTCTTGTAAAATCCCATAGAAAATTAAGCAAAAACATTCCCCTCAATTTTACGGGTCTTTACACAACATAGAATGGATTAATGTTTACATTGAGGTCCTAAATTGATATGAGGGGTATCATTCAACCTGGGTGATCAAAGAGGTGATTTCATTCATAGAAGGTGGTATACAATGGAAAATTTTAACTAAAACTCTAAAAACAAATTACATGTGATTTTCGGTTATTTTACACATGAAGTTTTGTATGTGATTCCCTTTTTAGAAGCATTGGTTAGTTTATTTAAGGGAAAATATGTTCCAATAAAGGGGTAGATGTAGTGACCCAATTTTCACCAGATCAATACATAGCTCAATGTTGATTTTTAGAATCCCAAAACCATTAAAAGGTTAAAAGGGTAGTTTACCCTAGTCAAAGAACTTTTTTAAATTGTCTCTAGTTTCACATGATTATGGGGTATGGTGTTCACCATTATACTGAGTTATTGTGGAATTGTGGGTATTATATTCCCTTGATAAAAATATATTAAGTGTAAAAAAATTATTTTATTCCCCACATGGAAAATATAAAAATCTATTATTTTATTTTTAAATGAAGCCTTAAATGAAAAATATAAGATCAATGCTATATTTGGAATGTGGTTTTCACAATGGGATGGAATAAATTAAGTTTACATCAACTCCCTAATGTGTTTTCCTTCATGAGTGGATTGATTATTTAGTTTAGTTGATTTAATTTATTGATTGATTATTTTTAATAAACCCAAGAAGTACCTCTATTTAAAACATAATATGTTTCATCTCTAGGGTTATCTATTCAACATTCTAATGAACCCTACAAAGAGGGAGGGTGGAGAGACAAAACATCAGGTGGCAATGATAGTAGATCAAGAAACTATACTTGATCATGTTACATCAATTAATTAGACATTGGATTCCAAATAAGGTGATTTTTTCTTCATCGAATACCAATCCAAAACCCATTTCTAGATTCTGGAATTGATGTTCAATGTTATTTTTGGGATATCTACTAAAATATTTTTTAAAATTTAACTTCCTATATTCTATGGATTTCATATATGAGTTTATAGTAATTGGATTTCTCATTTATATGACCTATTTTTGTGGAATAATTGATTAATTTTTTTACTTAAAAATAATTCCCTTCCTTAATAATAATAATACATGTCATATAATTTTATGGTAGAAATATTTAAATATAGTATTGTCCTTTAATATTGTTGATGAATTCATTGATGAATATCAAATGAGTATGATGGATTACAAATTTATTTCCCTCTTTCCACATATCCTTATATATATTCCATGTATTTATTTTATTTCCTCCCATGTTCATATGATGGCCTTCAATATTACACTTGGATAATGCAAGGCATGATGATCAGTAGTGGGGATTGATGATCATGGTTTCATACGATATGGGAATCCCATGAACATGAAGGAATGTTAGTGAGTTATAATGACATTTTCTAGTGAAGGGAAGGAATAATAATGTAGTGGAACAATTGAGTGATGAGAAATGAGTCCAAAGATAATGGATAAAGTGTCAAACATGCATGGTGGCTGACAGTGGATTCTATGTATGTCATATGAAAGTATAGTTGATAAGTTTACAGTAGTTTCCTTACATGACATTTAATTACTTAGAGAACAGTGTGAGGGATATAATGTTTTATCCCCATAATTGATTTCATAATAGTATAATAATTTATTTAAAATTGTAGTGGTCACATGTTATAATAATTATAAGTATGGACACCTTATTTCTTCTCAAACCACTTGCATTCATTTATTTATGAATTTTAAATAAATATAAATAAAAAATATTATTATTATGAATTATTTATTTAGTTATAAATTATTATTATAACATAATGTTGACTACCCAACTGAAATCTCACAATTAGTGCATATAGATGAATTATTCATGACTAAAAAGTGCTAAATAGATCTGAATCATGTAATACACCACATGTTCCTCCCTATAATGTCTCTCCTATTGGATATGATGAAATAAATATTTTCTATCTGATAAATGTTTTGGATAATTAAATAGACCATCCCATGTAATTTCTAAATATATTCCAATATATAAGTTCATTTTTCTATATGATTCTATTTATGTGGTTAGATAAAAAGATTTTGGATTTATCTATATAGATCCAATTATGGATTATGACTATGATTCTCATAGTGTTATGAGAAAAACAGATCCTCACTATCATACGTTGTGTTATACCCCCACCTATTATATTCTTTCCCCACATGTCGTGTACTTTTTTGTGTTACTTGAGGTGTGGATTCTCAATCTACAAAGAAATATACTTTACCTATATATTGTGAACTAATCAGGGTGTAGGTTATATATCAATAATGTTGTACCCGTCATTTTTCTCTTGTATTATCCTTGAGATGTAGGTCTTCAACTCGTTTATCTTACCCAAATGATATTTAATAATTTTCCTCTAATAAATAATGGGTAGCCCACTATATTTTTGTCCTTGTGATATGAGATAGTTGTTAGCCTCTATGGATGTAGTAGTATAGCTCAGTACTCCCATGACTAACATCTATCTTTTATTATGGTGTGGGTTACCCAAAACTTATCCAGAATGAATACATGGTATTAGTTGTTGTGGAAGACATAATGTGACATCCATTGGACTATTGTGTATATTTTACCTAGGATAGGTCTTCCAATAGGGTTTGTAGGGATGATTTAGAATTTAAAAATCATGAGTCAAATAGATTCTTTATGGTGTGTGATCCATAAGGAAATCCTTGGATTCCTTTGGGAGATAATGTATAGATGAATAATATGATTCACTATTTTTGGGATTTTTAGTACATAGAAAATTCCAAGATGCTTTTATGGTATAAATATTATGGGTTGGAGTTGGGATGTCTATGTTAACTATGTGTTATTAAAAATTATAGATTTAGGCCATATAGGGATTTTCCTACCTTTTTAATCCCTTAGTTACCCTATCCTACTGGAAGGTATAGCTACTTAATTACTCTATATTTCATCAAGGATTCCTAGGTGTCTTAATGAGTATTTTTATACACAACCATGCATGGTCCTTTTTTAAACATGTTTTTTGTGTGATCAACATGTTTATTTTTTTTGTCTTGGTGGTCAAGTTGTAAGTGTTCCTTATTTGGATTTCATTCATGGGGATTCTTGGTTGTGCATTATAGATCATGGTTATTCGTAATGACCATAGTGACTATTAAAACTAGATATTAATACATAGCTATATACAGTGAGGTGGACCTCCCTGGTATCTTTTGTATTAAATATTGGAAGAATTTATAGTTGTACATTTCTATCATTATTCTATTAAATGGATTTTTCTTATGAATATTACTACAAACATGTGATATGTATAGTTTAGTGATTTATATATTTCATTCCAGTGTCACTATTTTTTATAACACAATGATGTAATGTGATGTTATAGATTTATATGAGCTAAGGACACATATATTGTTTTTTATTCAAACCCATTTCATGTCATGATGACCTATTTTATTTGATGTAGGTTTTTTGTGGAACTCATAGCCTATGTTTGACCCAGGTGGGGCCCTGGGGGTGGGATCATGTCATGTATTTAGAGTAAAATAATTTGGTAATCATTAATCATAAAATCTCCAAATAGATAGGAAATTTATTTATCTCCCATGTTATTGTCCCTCTAACATAATAACTTTTGTCCTCTAATGAATGCAATTTTAGAATCTATGTCCTTTAAAAATCCAAAAAAGTTTGGATGAATACATTTTATATTTTGTCATTTATTTTAATTTTTATATGTTTTCATAGAATATAAGAGAAAAATATGGTCTATTTATGTTCTAATTAATTCATAACTTTTTTTCTCAAGAATATCGATTGAAATATATTCATTATCAATATTTTACTGGTATATTTAACATGTAGTTTCCTAATTAAAATATTTCAATAAAACACTTTTATGGAGAATGAGAAGGGTTATAAAGGAAACTATTATATTCTGTACATTTGTTAAGATTATCCCATCCTTAGAAACATTTTATGATTTCTGGGAACACTCTAAAGGTGATATAGATTTTTTTTGTTAAGAATTAGGATGGTAAAATTTAAAAGGGAATTAAAAACTGTCACAAATCCTATTATGTGGATTCATTTTTGGAATCAATGATAGGCGTGAGTATAGAAATGAAAAAAATTAAATATAGTTTCAAAATAAAATAAAAACCTTAATATATTAAAATTAATTTTTCTAAGGTTATTTTAATATAAATAGGCTAATGAAATACTTGTATGAGTTTTCATTTGTTCCACCAAATTGGTGTTCGTAGCATATTAGGTAGATGCATTCTGTTTTTTTAAAGAATCATGGTAGATATTAATTTAATTTCAATATAAATACATTTTATTCATAATAATCGAGGATAAAACCATCAATTATTTGAAAATTATTTGATTGTGAATGGGATTATTTTATGGTAACAAAAAATCAACCTATATTGAACTAGAGTAGAGAAAATGTGTTAATCTGAATTATTTATTACAATAAATATGTTAATCCATTTTAATTGAGTTTTCTATAATATTTTCTTATTAATGGTTCATTGTTATCCTTGAAATTAATTAAAAACTTTTTCTAACATTACATGATGAATCATTATTCACTTAATTATTTATTGGCTAATTTTATATGTTGTTATAATAAGATAATTGGGAATTATTGAGATTCAGTATAGGAGGTATCCTCAATGACATCATACGAAAGCTGTTAGAAACTTTCCTATAGGTGATACTCATATGGAATTGCGTTTTTTTATTAATTTGATTTTTCCTTCCTCGTACGTAAAATGGAAGTAAATCATGAACCTACTTATGATATAGACCAATGGCTGTAATTATAATGAAAAATATCATTTATGCTTTCGAGATACATTATATCTTGATGAAATAGAGGATTTAATAGAAAAATTGAATATATTTTCCTATTTTTCAATACATAAAAAATATCCTTGGAAAAAATTTCATTTATATATAATAGAGACAAATATGAAAGTGGTCGAACATGGTGGTAAAAGAAAATATAAATGAGGGGCTTCTTTGAGAAATATTCTGATACATGTTCAATTAGTTGTTTTACACTTATATGTTACATAAATTAAAGTAAAATATTGTTTTTTGATGTAAACCTAGTGGATTTCCTGATTATGATACCAATTTCATACTTTTCCATTCTTATTATTTTTTATTAATCTAATCAATAATTAAATCCTCAAGGAATTTATATTTGAAATGTATTTTCATTTATAACACTAATTTAATCTGATCTAATTAAATCTACAAACTTATATTGAAGTGGTAAGTGATGTAGTTTTGGGTGATTGAGATATATAATGAAACCAGATACATATGTAATTATACATTAAAGGAGTAACATTATCTGATTAAAAAGAAGAATAATTCTAAATAATTATAATCCAGAACTAAAATTTTTAGAGGATACAGAATTTTTATTTCCTTTACTATTTGAAAGTAATGTCAAAGGAATTTCAATTGTTGTGACATCTAAAACTATATTTCGATATTGATCAAAAAGTCTGATATTGATGTGGGAAGCTGGAGAATATTGGAGTATTTTTTCCATCACAGTATTGAGGATGAAGTGAAAGTGGATATACCAATTCTCAAGGAACTAGAGTACAATAAATATGATCAATATAGGTATACTCTTGAGCTATTAGAGGAAAGGCAAGAAGTGAGTTTTTGACTACACATGGGGGATGGAAGGATATTCTTATATAGTTGGAATGTTCCTAGAGAAAAGGATATCAAGATCATTTTTAATATATTATTAAACTCATTCCAAATTGAACATCATATTATAAATGGTTTTAAGTGATATTTTGATGTATTATACTATGGACTATCCTTTATTTGATACCATAGAATCAGGATCATTCATATTTTCTTATGTGGTTAACTAGATGGGTGTACATCTGTTTCTAATTCTATATTTTTTGAATATATATCTTCCCCATGTGGATAAGATAACTCAGGGTTCTAAATCCACCACATGATTAATTATGATCAGATGCACAAATGTATCAGGTAATTTCATAATCCTTGAAATGGGAATTTATGGATTGATTATTTAAATTGATTAGTGGATTTTATTCTTAGATAAAATTAATTGTTACCATGGGAGGGTTTCATTACATTAAGTAATGTTATCACTTATGTATTCCAGGGAAGATGTGTCTTGATTACATGTATAATAGGAACTATGGTCAGGAAAATTAGTGTTATTATATATAATTTAACAAAACTAGTTTAGTGTGATGTAGAATTAAAATTTATACCATGTTTTATAGTAGCAGAGGATAAATACATGGACATATTTCAAATGTTTTTTAGATTATCTCCATAATTAGAAGTTATTTTTTTCATCAATCAACTATGTAAAATGTGTTTGATATTATTTATATATTATTGAAACGATCTATTAATATTGGGTAATTAAACATTTAATTTAATAATTTTTATATTTATGATTTCAGTAAAAAAGTAATTCTCTATGGGTTAGTCTCATTATTTTTGGGATTAATTTTAATTAGATATTGAAATTGCGTATATATTATAGGAAACATAGTTAGGTGATATTTAAAACCACATAATAATTTATACATATCATTTAATTGGTTGTTCAATTGAAGGAATTCAATTTTTTTTAAAATTATATATCATTTGATTATTTTTAGAAAAGTGTCTGATATAAAAATAAACATAAAAATGTGTTTCATAGATGGTCTATGCTATATTGATATGTTTTGATTTCATATAGGATCAATAATTTACTAGTGGTAATTATGTACTTGTTAAACCTCATATAAAAAAATATTTTCATTTCCATCATTGTTTTCTTATCAACTACATTTTGGGTAAATCTTAATTATGTCTGGACAATTAAGATATTTTTTGGTTTCTTCTAATATTATTTTGTGAGAAACAACATTATGATAAATTTTCTAAGTTCCACTTATGGATCCTTGATCTAAAATCCATAGACTATATAATGTCGGCGAAGGATATTTTCAAGAATATGAAGATTTTATATGAAATAATTTCTTAGATAATTACCAAAATAATTTTTGAAACCAAAATTTCCTTCCTCATGTTAATATATTACCTATAATTCATTAATAATTTTTCAAAGCATTATTATTCTAAACTATATGTATTTAAAATTGGTTTTTCATCTTAATGGATCGAGGAATTTGATAAATAAGTTTTAGATTTTAAAAAAAATATTAAACAAAACCCTCATATTAAAATTTAAAAGACAACGCGATAAGAACATTGTGTATTAGAATATATCTCGGACAGGCTTAAGATATAATTTGAAGCATGGTGATAATTTAGTATCTTATGATTTTTGAAAAATAAACATAAAAAAATGAATTATCACACTCATGCCCTTGAGTCAGAGGATGTATTTTATTATTTTAAATATTGTGGGAACTATTTTTTAATGAAATTATCTTGGTTTATACCTATCTAAAAATATTAATTTGAATTCTATCACAGTGATTTTTGAACCTGAGACAATGATAGTGATTTAAATATCATAAAACCATTAACATTTATCTTCCAAAAAAATATGTAATGGGAATAAAATAGTAAATGAAATATGTTGTAAATCATATACTCAAGATGTTATCTAATTGCAACATCAGGGAGAATGGATGATTATTAAAAACATATATCAAATATATATGGTAAAATAATATGGTATATGATTTTTTTAAAATTAAATGACCCATTTAATCTTTTAGACCATGTAAAAGAATCTCATTAAATTGATGTATAATATATAGTAATGAAGAATGTTCTTGAAGTTCCAAGGGATTATTGAATAACTGAGATGGGGGGGGGGGTTGAACCAATGATAGTAATTTATAAAAATCAAGAATAAGAAACTTAAACCCTATAACTTGTAATATGTTTTCCTTATAATGTTTTTTTAATCTCATATGCATGAAAATTGTGGCACGTAAATAAGGAAAATAGGATTTACAAGGTTCAACCTCAATGTGAGAACCTACATCCTTACCATATCCACTCATGTGAGACTTTTTAAATTCGATATAATGAAGAAGTGAATATAAATTTGGTTTGAAATCATGTTATATTCCGTCTATATCTTGATAGTAATGATTATACTAACACCCATTATTTTATAAAATTGTAGAGACCCGAAGCCTAGAAACCTGTATTCAGTTCGTTCATTATTACATTGGCATAAGATATAGGGAATATCATTTCAAAGTACCAATATGTTCAATAATTATAGAGAACCATATAATTTAATGACACCCATTTTACCTTGGTATAAGTGATTAAAACATAATACATAACAACAAAAAATAAACTTCATCCTTGAAAACTCATTCATATATTTATTCTTCATAACATGGGGAAACAAAACAAAATAAGGGTGAGCTCAAATTCTCAGCAAGGGTTAAGTGCAATGGTAGCTATCAAGAATCCATAATAAAAATCAACATATAATAAAAAATATTCCAAGGTAAATATTTTAACGTGCATTACATTTAAATAATTTACTATCATAATTAATGTAACGCTAAATTACTAAGAAAACATGGCATATAAATAACTAGATAAGCCATAATACATATGGAATGGTAAATAAATAAACATAAATTACAATTAAATAACATTACTACATGAATAGATAAGCCATAATCAATATGTAAAGGTAAATAACAATAAACACATTCCATTTAACCAATGAACAAAGACTCAAATACATACAAATATAGTATCATTTTGAAAATGTCATGGGTAATAATAATAACTAAAATGAAAGAAATAATGAATTATCAAACTTCATGTTTCCTAACCACATGATACATTTACCATAAAGGCCATTAATGAGATAGTTTAGAATATACTAGGTACAAATTTCTCTAATTTGGAAAAATATATCACTACTTTCTAGACCATTCATAAGATAGTTTAAAGCATAGTGGTTTTAAATGCATAGGGTTTGGCTAATGGATTTCATCTCATGAGATTACCGATGGATTGAGGGGATTTAAGTAACCAACCCCCAAACCATTTCACTCTCATCCAAAGTATTCCACATTCAAAGAATAATCAATTTAATACATAAATAGTGTTCTTTATCATCAAATATCCACATTGATTAATGAATACAGATTACTCAATATTTCCTCATATAAATAAATAACTTTCAATGTAAACATAGTATGTCTAAAGGGTGTATGGTTTAAGATATAAGAATATTAAAGATAACTAATATAGATAATTAGGGGAAATATAACATCTAATATTTACATGAAAGTGAATATTTCCAGGGGAAATTTATGACTACAAAATTAATCATGGAAGTGAATATCAATAATATCCTTGGTCAAAATAATCATAAACCATATAGAGGAAGAATAAGGATGGTATCAATACAACATATAACCATTAGAGTAATAATAATGGGATGTAATCATTAATTAATTGAAATACCGTTAAAATGTATTTAAAATATTCTTAAAGAAAAATATTCTTTTTATTTTGAAAATCCTTTTCATTGAAAATCACTTTTTAAAAAATTATTTTAAACAATCCTCATAAAATTTAATATAAAGATAAAACGAAATGATGGTCATAGTGTAATTTAATTATATACATACCATAAAATATAAAATAACATTCCTTTTCCACTATAAAAAGGTTAGTAATCTGAATTATTTATAAAACATTGAGAATATTCATTTCATATTTTCTGAAAAAAACCAAGTAAATTGTTTTTGAAAACAATATAATATTTATTTCAAAATATTTTTAATGAGTAAAAATGGGTGAAAATTCATTTTATAATTTTTTTTAAAGGTTTAAACAATTTTAAATTATTTTTAGAAAATATATTTTTGGAACAAATCAAATTTATTACTGAGGAGATAAATGTAATCATAATTTCTTAAAAAATTTATCAATTATTTTATGTATAAAAGAGTGGAATATTTAAATATTAAACTATAATATCATGAATAACCATAGGTGGAAAAAATTAAAGGGTTTATTAAAAAAATCAAATTATTTCTTTTAATTTAAATTCAAGAATAAACATTCCTGATTAAAGTGATATTGTGAAGTATACCCTTCCGAATATCATAACTTTGAAGTGAGAATTAACCAATGAATCCATTTTGTGTATCAACTAAAATCTACATAATAAAGGGAAAATAAATAATAATTTAATCAATAGTTATTATATACATAATCATGTAATATCAATGACAACAATGAAATATTATAACCCAACAAAAAGCAATGGAGCTAAAAAATTATTTACCACTTGGTAAAATTTATGTAAAATCACAAAAAATTAAATAATTAAAATTGAGACTAAAAATTACATGAATAATTAATTTTTCCTTATATTTCAACTCAAATGGGTATAATATACACTATATAAAATAACCTAGTTACATAACATTACAATATTCCTCAATGAAATGAAATTATGATGAAATATATTATATTTCACATCCTTTTCGTTAAACATGATTTATACTCATGTATAGTGGTTTTAAACATGTTATTAACATTGAAAAGAACCATATTAAAATTTATAATTTCATATATTAACCTTATATAACATCTTACTTACCATTCATTAAAATATTTTGATATTTTCCCTATTTTTATGTTAATTGCCTTCTTTTCTCATACATGTTTCAACAAGAAAGATCCAGTTCATGCACATATTATATAATTGTATCATATCCATTATAATAATTATGAAATAATTATCACTTTTTAAATCAATTTAATATTAAAACCAATCATTAAACATATTTATGAAAAATAAAACATATAACGATCATGGAAAAGGTATGTTATACGTACTCATGTGCAATAATTCCATTTTTCAATGATCATTAAGGGAAGGTGGTAAGAAATATTTTACCTTTATAAAAAGAAAATAATATCATATACTTCATATTATATACTTATATATATCATCCATGTGTTTTTTTACGTAAAATATAGTCATATTTATTTATGAAGATGCTAGTCCACAAGTACACGAATGATATGAACATTTTTAAGTGAGTGAAAATGAAAAAAATTAAACTGATATATATTATCTTTACATAATGATAAATATTTCATTAATATAATATTTATTTCATTTATAGAAAATATAATCATTAAAAGTATATTTATCAATTTCTATATAAATCATTAGGGAAAGGTGAATCACATCGCTTCAAGAGGCAGTAGTCCACCCTACACATGAGTGACTTTATCGTGTCTCCTAATGAATTGAAGTTAACAAGATTTATAAGATATAATGAATTAAGTGGTATAAACATGTTCTAAATATCATATATATAATTTATATCCATAATCAATCACAATTCTTCATGTTTTTAATGGAAAAATGAATGACATCAGTTCACGAGGTAGCAGTCCACCATCCACACAAATTATGATTTATTAACCTATTTTATGTAAGTGAAGATGGTTATAGGTCATTATAATATTATAAAAAAAATAAACAAAATCTGTAATATAATTAGTTTATTATATCATAATTTTTTAATAATAATTTAATTACATGGAGAAAAATATAAAATATATATTTTCATTGAACAACATTACTGATTCTTCAAGTATCCTCTGTAGATTAGTTGTAGTGCCTTAAATCATTGGATTTTTTTTTTCAAAAAAATGGTTTTATAATGATTGTATGGATGTTGGGAATTTATTTGGAGAGTAATTGTAAAACAAAATGTGGTTTTAAGGTGTTTAGAAGAGGGGAGAGGGGTGTCCTTTTATAAGTGGGGGAGAGGACACGCTTGGTATTTTTTAAAAGAGTTGAGGATCACATGTTTTTCCTATGTTACAAGGGACCAAAATGGACATTTATAGAAAATTATATGATTAATTTTCTTAAATATTTCCATAATATAATTTATATAAAATTTTATTGTTCATTTATACCCTTATCTTTTTAGGATTACCCTTGATTAACCTAGTTTTACATTAAATGTGGTAATTAATTTTTACTATAATCACTACTAATTTTGGTTAAATATTATGTCAGTCTTATTAGAAATGATAAATTTCACTGATTCCAAATATGAAACAATTTTTCTAAATTCAATCTACATAATATGAAAATTTTAATTTAAAATTTATCTTATGGACATGATGAGAACACATGTTTTTAAAGTGAAAATGGTCAAATGTTTACAAAGTTTTTTATATAAATTCCATATTAAAAGTAATAAAACTAAATAATTTGAATCAGTTGATATAAAATTTATATTATTACACTTTTAAACCAATTAAAAATAAAATTTATCATTATAAATAATTTAATAAACATGTAGTTTTCAATCAAAATTTGGTATTTCTTACTATTTATCGAAGAAAGGATACTTTTTATAAAAATTACTAAAATTAAACCAAATATAATTTTGATATTAGAATTTTTGAAATTAATTTTACTTTTACAAATAAATTTTCTAAATTTGTTAAATTATAATTTTAAATTAAGTTCACATAGCATGATTAAGTCGTCTATTAGAAAAAATATTGTTTTATGAAAATAATTTATTTTATTTTAAATGATTATTATTTCATTTATAATCACTAGATATATAATAATAATGTGTAAAATATATTTTTTTTTCATGAGTTATTTAATCGTATTATTAATCTCCAGTCCAATGGCTATGTGATAATTTTCATATTAAATAATAATATTAATAGTTTCTTGTTGTTTTGAAAAACTAATACTTGCGTGTAACTCATGATTTTAAAGAAACTCATTATTACATTAAAAAAAATCTAAAATCATTGTTTCATGTAACGTAATAAAAAAATAGTTTTTAATGTAATTAGGGATAAACTCAACATTCCATGTCAAATATTCTATTGAATAAAATGATATTTGTTTAGAGTTTTAGGTTGTTACTTTCTACCCACCTTAAATAAATTGCATTCTTAGAATTTAAAAATGATCTCGATGGTCGATAGATTTATATTTGAAAATTTATCAATTGAAAAACCAATGTAATAAACGGGATAATAAATTATCTAACTAATAATAGAAAAAGGTAATTAGCAAGGTCATATATTATAACATATAACTTGGTTTTGATATGGAGAACATTGGTGGAAAGTGATGGTATGGGGATAGAATAAAAGAATAAATAATTATAGAGAGTGGTTAAGGTCATTGATCATATTTAATTAAATGATCAATGGAATTTTAATGGTATCTAATCCGTAAATCTATGATTATTTAAAAGACAATCTGCTTCCTTAGATATAAATGTAACATTATAACATTTTTCTCAAGATCCTTTTTCTAAACATGATGAATTATTTTACAATGAAATATTCTTGATATGTTTCTATTTTATAAGAACAATGTCATCTTATGGTGTTCCTTATATAAATTTAGAATTCATCATTTATTCCCCGAAATAAACATCAAAAAATAAATTTTATATTTATAAAACACTAAAATTTACTTTTAATGGATCATAAGATCTATAAAATAGTGAAAATATTTCCTTCTGTCACTAACTACTTTCCATAACCAGTATAGCTAGAACAAGTAATCCAATATACATAAATCCTCATATGGTGAAGTGATATATTAATATATAAAACCTTGAAATTTTTTAACTTAGACCATTTCATAAATGGTCTACCTTATAAACCTCCCAAAATATCAAGATCCAAAACATTAGAAACAAGTTCACTAAATTAGAAAAATTAATATACCATTATTCCCCTAAAAAATAGTATATATCTCTTAAATTTCACAGACAAAACATATGAGTACCATCATCATGTAATATCTGTATGCATGGTAATAAACTGAATTATTATAAAACCTTATTAAAAACAAACATGCTTACTTATTCATTAAATGAAACATATATTTTTTGGATATAATCATTTAAATCCAATTTAATTTACTCCAACAATGATAAAATAAACCACTTTTTCAATGAATCATTAATCAATTTCAAGGTATTTATTTCTATCCAATTTAAATTTTCTATATAAATCATCTCTTCATCCCAAAAATAATTCTATCAACCTGAAGAACATATTAGAGGATATCTTTCATTCAATAATAATTTTCAGTTTCTAGTGAATAATTATTCCTTGTCATTGGTACTGTTCAATATATTCTTTAAAATCCTTAACAAAAAAGTACTATAGTACAATACTTTAACATTTAATAATTCTTATAACAATTACATCTTTAATAAATTACTCAAATAATATAATTCTTGAATCCAAACACAATTACATTAATCATTCCTCGTCACTTGTCATAATAGAATAAGCTTGACTATGATCAACTATCCTTTTTTGGTATATTACATTGATACATGATACATTGATTTTCATGTTTTCCTATCTCCTTGAAACATTCTACATTTTAAAATTTTTTGTGACCTTAGATTCACTAGAATTATTTAATTTCTCTACAAAATTTTAGAAAACTATCATTCTTTTTAAGTAATTACTGGGGCATTTCTTTACACAATTTTCACATGTGGGAAAATAATTCTTTCTCTTCTTTCTATTATCTATCTTATTCTGTAGATTCCTCTTTTTAATGTCTTTCATCCAAATCCATAAGACTTATAAAATTATTTCTCTATCTTGTTAGACGTGGATAATATGTCCTCATATGATGATAATTTTTTGGAGACTAGTTCCCTTCAAAATATTATTTTAGACCCATAAAATAAATGATTATTCTAACACTTCGGAATACATGCATTAATAATATTTTCATTACTTCTACTAGTAACTATTTATAAACAATAGAATAGACTATATTATGTCATATTAATATATAATAAAATTTATAATCCAAAAACTTGTGAAATAATAAATATAAATTGAATGTTTTATAAATATCTATCCTTATAATCATAAATATAGTTTCTTTTGTGATATATCTATTTTCAAATCCTTCAAAATGGTTTGTAAAGAAGATGTGAATTATACTAAGAATATCCCCTTGTACTGTAAAACTAGGTGTGTAGTAAGGAGGGTTGTTGTACATTGGGTGATAATCAGGTCAATCCCAATGTGCCCTTTTTAGAGTTATTACAACTAGGTACATCTGGGATAGAAACACATCCACTTGTAGTATCCAAACATGGATTTATTTCATGGAAAGACTACAAAATCTATATCTTAACAAAACAATAGTATTTTATTTTATACTTATTCACAAAGTCTATCATAGGGTTATGTTCCCTAATATATTTTATCCTAAATCTACTTCCTAAGGTATCAACTAAACTTCTTCACATGCCAACTGTAGTGACCCTGACCCTAGTAACCTAGAGCTGATTCTTTCTTTATTACATTGGCATAAGATACAATGAATTGCATCCCAAAGGACCAATCAGTGTTGTATTATTGGAGAATGGGATAAATATATTTTACCCTTTTACATTGTAAAAATAAAATAAAACATAATAAATAACAACATAAAATAAACTTCATTCTTGAAAACTCACTTATAGATTTCTTCTACATAATCTTGGGAAAGTAAAAAAATAATGGTGAGCTCAAATACTTAGAAAAATATAAGTATATTGTAATATTTCATGAATAAAGAAACATAATCAACTTGTAATGAACAATATGGAAAGGTAAATATGATAAGACACATTCCCTTAAAAAATTAATATGCACAATAAATGGAAAAGTATATAAAAAATAACACATTCCATTTATATAATGATATAAGAAATAATTAATATTGAAATATAAATAATGGAAAACAGTTTCCTTTTAAATAACTTTAATCCATGAATAGATAATAAATAATCAATATGTAAGGTTAAATAACTAAAAACTCATGTTATTTAATCAATAAACTGAGAATGAAATGAATTCATAGATAATATGATTGAGAAAATATAATGTATAATAATAATAATTTAAATAATGTATATTCGTAATTATTAGATGTCATGTTTCCAAATAAAAATATATATTTACCGTTAGACCTTTCACTAGATGGTTTAGAACATGCGGGGTACAAATCACTCCAGTTTAGCCTAATATGGCACTATTGTCAAGGACATTCACTAGAATGTTTAAAATATACTGGTTAAAAAGAATAAGTTTTAACCACTGATTTCTTCTTATGAGACTACCAATGCATCATGGGGATTTCATTTACTAGTTTCCAATCAACTTATTTCATGTATAAATTATTCCTCATATATTGAATAATTTATTTAATTCACAAACAATGTGACTATCATCAAATTTACACATTGATTAAAGAATACAAATTTATCAATACTTCCCTAGATAAACAAATAACATTCAATGTAAACCTCGTATGTTAAAATGGTATATATTTTACAAAGTAATCACATCCGTGATAAATAAAATAGATATTTAGGGGAAATTTAATTTCAAATGATCATAGGAAACTGAATATTTCAAGGGAAAATTAATGACACATAATGAATCAAGGAATTAAATTTTCAATACAATCCTTGGTCAATGGTGGAGAATGTTTGGAAACTCTAGAAAATGTAATGGGCTTTTACCTCAATGTACTCACCCTACGTGCCTCTCCAAATTCAAATTTCCCCACCCGTTAAACCACTTATTCCTTACCAAGGGCTTCATCACTACCTCCCATAGAAAACTGTTTCCACCCTTCTCCCTCATTTATTCTTAGCAATATAGATGCATGTAAGATAATCACATTTATTCTTTTCTGTAAAAAATATTATTTGGTTGGTCCCTCCATTAAGAAGATCATCCACTGTTCATCTTATTCTTGTTTTTCTCATCTGTCATTGATTATATAGATTCATATTGGAGATCTTAAAGTCAATGTTGTGAATGAATCCCCATCCCTGGATTTCCCTTCTAACTCCTACAATGAAGTTGTGGGCTTCTACTTGTGTAAATTAGTGTCAAGGTTTGGGTTAGATAAACCTCCACTAAGACTTTTTTAAATTTTAATTCTCTCATAGGGGCTTGAATATATATCTCATATCTCTATCCTTAGTCATAATTTTTTACCTGGTGTTGGGGTCCTATGATGAATTTATGAAGGCATGGGATAGAATTCATTAATCCGTTTGTAAATGGAGGTATAATAATTTCTAGTGGTTAATATAATATAATTTTTTTCGGTATTTATCTAATATAGCAGTATGGGTTAATCTTCCTAGCCTCCCCCTTCACTTTTATAACTTCTATTTCCAGTGTGGTATATGAAACAACCTCAGATACTTCCTCTATTCAGATGAAAACGTAATTCATCTTCTGGATGAGAGAACATCATATATTTTCATTGAAATAAAATTATCCATTCCTTTTCTATATTGAATCCTCCTTAATGTGAGAGATACTCTATCATGTTAGAAATATATGATATACTAATCCCCCGCTAGATTCTACATAGGATGTCACCCATAAAGAAATTCTTCCTCTGTTTTTCAAAATAATCCATCCAAGTGTGCCTCCCAATCTCATGTGGAACCCCCCATTTCTACCCCATATCAAATGGGGGAATATGCCACTGTGGTGGTTTATTTCCCTTCTCCTCCACTTGTGTTGGCTCTTGATCCCTAGCTTGCACCTAATGCAAAGTTTCTTTAAGTTCACCCTCCATTGATGTCTGATAACTCATCAGAGGATCCTACCCGCACAACCTTGAAGGGATCATGTAATGATATAATAATTCTTCCCCATGACCTCTTCCTATCCAATTATACAGTCTAGGAAAACACTTACCAGTCCTTCTATCCCCTTCCCTTTAATTGGTTTCTCATAGTTCGGTGATTATTTTATGGCATTGTAGGAGGGAACCTTTTCTCTCCTCAAATCCTATGAAAAGTGACCCATGCTCCAATTTCACCTCTCCCTTCTGGATATCTAATGGTTTCATCACATTATCACATATGGATTTGGCCATGGATGATAATGATCCCTCCTCATCAACCATCGACATCGTAATCAGATCACATTCCAGACTTTAACAAACCCTCTCTTCTTCTTAATCTATGTAATTTTTGGCATCAGTAGCCAAATATTGGAGTTGTGTGATTCAATGATCTCTTTTATTATCTGGGATGTGAGTTTAATGGGAGAAAGATTGAAGAATGACTTCATGTCTTCTATGTTCTATAATCACAAGGTTTCTCTTGTTGTTATCCTTGAACATAAACATAATCAATAAAAATTTCAGGACTTCACGTACATGCTGGGGCTTCAAAACTGCATGCATTGGGAGCCTTTCAACTTTCATATATAGTTTTTTTGTAATAGCTATGTATCTATGGAGAGGGTTTTCTTGTCTAACCAACATATCAATATAAGGGTTAGATGAGCTGGTTTATAATGTTTTATTTCCTTCTTTTATGATACGTGCACCGCAAAGGATAAATAGATTCTTAGGATGGTCCAAAACAGTGTCAACCCAAAGGATTCTATCTGGATGGTTGGGGGTAACTTAAATATCATCATAGAGGTAGTGGAGAAAGAATTTTGAGGGTTTTATCCATGTATGTATAAGGAGGCCATCAATAGATTTGTATCTCGTAATGGACACTTGGATCTGGGGTTTACCAGAGACCAATTCACATGGTGTTATAATCAAATGGGGCTTCATTTGATGTGGTTTCAGTTGGACTGATGCCTGGTTAATGTCTATGACATTGCTATCTTACCTGATTCTCTTGTGTATCACTTGGTTTGAGATCTATCATACCATTATTCAATGTGCATTCATTTGGATACTAGTGCTCTCATGGATTTCAATTTTTCTATTATAGCATGTGGGCATGTGACCCTGAATATCATCAGGTGGTATGGACTTCATGGGAGAGAAACATGAGTTAGGGGTCCTGGGTTGGATTCCATAAAAATCATTGAAGACTAAAATAGGATTTTCACACCAAGGAGTCTATAATTCCATACCGCTTTTAGAATTTGGATAATATTTTGAAGAATATTGAGCAAGTAGAGGTAAACCTTTATTCCTCGTGGGATGATGCTATCATTGGTTCATTGGTTTTCCTGATAAATAATCTAACTAAAATATTACAAGAGACGTAAATAATGGAAAGGGAAAGGTCCTAGGTGAGGTGTCTTATATATTGGGATAATAGCATGATAAGTTTTAAAGAACTCATCTAGAAGAGGAAACAAATCATCACTCCAAATATCCTTCTTGAGGATGGATCATATACTAGTGAACCACCTATCATCAGAGGTATGTCAGTATCATTTTCTAAATCCTTTCTCACTGATACAAACCCACACATGTATGGAGGATCTCCTAGAGTCCATACTTATATTTTTTATAGCATATCATTGGTTTCTTCAACCATGATTAATAATTTCTATGAAAAATTACAAGATGAAAGGTAGGGCTAGGAGGGAATTGTTGATTTAAATTCTAGATGTTCCCCAGTACCAGATAGATTCCAATGTAAATTTTACTCCGTCCCTTGTATATTATTAAGAAGGATCTTGTGAGTCTCATGCTATAATTATTCTTCTGAGGTGGTTTTTATAGGGTGGCATGTTCCACTACTCATAAACTTATTTTTAATACCATAAACATGAACTATATTAATAAAAATCATCAAATTATGATGTGAAACATCCCAAATAAAATACTCACTATTGTTATTAACAGGTGAATCTCAACCTATCTAAACATTTGGGTTTCATAGGACTAGCAAGCCATCCTTACGGGAAGGTCTACCCAAAATTCCATCCCAATGCAAGATTAAATTGTGGTTGAGTTTAACAAGATGATATAAAGGTCTAAAATTTCTATTGAAATGGATATGGAAAAATTATATAATACGGTGTAATAAAGCTTCATCATCAGAGTATTGAGATGAGTTGGTATTTCTAAGTGGGTTTTTGATATACTCTTTTGGTGAATTTTCTCCCCTTGGTTTTTAGTTTATTCCATGGCGAAGAGATATGGGATATTTAAGTCATTTTTAGGGATAAGAAAATTATATACCCTTTCTCTTAGTATCTTTATTCTTGTTCAATTTACTTTCAATAGATATTTAAATGAAAGAATCTATGAGGGATGCATCAGACTGTTTCATCGTAAACCTAATTAATTAGTCTTTCCCACTTATTCTTCATAGAAAATATACTTCTATTCATAAATGAAAACATCATAACTATTAAAGAGGTTAATTATTCTCTTCAATTATAAAATAAGTCGATTGGCCTGATTATTAACCAGGAATCAATTAATGTCTACCTCCCATTATCATGGTCAGATAGAAGAGGGAAAAAGTTTAAAAAATACTAGAGGTTATCAAGAGATCCATTCCAAAAGACTATTTTGGTGACCTAATCTCATGGGTTTGAATCCAAATTCACCACTTAAATGGGCTATTAGAAAAATTTCAAAGTATATTCTAAATTTTAAAAATCATTTCTTTTCATTACTGGTCTCAAAACATTGGTCAATTTTGTGCTTATTTCTATTCCTACGCATGTAATATCATCCCTAAAAATCCCCAAATTTGTCTTTCCTGTAATTGAGAACATTTTAACTACCTTCATCTAGTATTCACATGATGAGAAAAAATATCAATGGACCTCTTGGTAAACATTGTCATGGGTGGTTTTTAATAGAGGAATTCAATTTATGAGAATCTCTAAACAATGTTTTTCCTTCATTTGATGTTAACTTGGGATTACATGGAGGTGAGGTCTCAATGGGAATACATCATGATTAAAAAATATGGAAATGCTAGAATAATTTGGGGGGAAGGCGATCCAGGATCTAGGATTCGATTCGGCAACACATTTCCACATAGATATAACACTATAAATGGATCATATGGTTTGGCTCAAGTAATTACAGGAATGCCAACTTGTTGGGAATTGAGCTAGCTTTCTTGAAATTTCTAGGGGTATATATTTATTTTTTTGAATCCAGTACTCTCACAAATTTTTTCCATAGATTCCTCAACTATAAAAATCATGATATTTTTAATATCACTGATCCAAATTCAAAACCTAATATACTCATTTTTATTAAAGAAGAAACGAGGTTATTCTCAATGAAAATGTATTGATGTTCCTTGAATGATAATGTAAACCATGATGCATGGGGAGGGATACATGGTGTAATGAGTTTTCAATAAACTTAATTTCCTCATCTAAGGAATATATAGTCATGATCTCCCTATAGTTGATGGGTTGAGTCATAAAAAAATAACCATTGTCTTCTAGTGTATTTACTACAAAAATCTAGAGGAAGAGTCCTCTATACATCTATTATTCATGGGAGAGTGGGATTACTTTGTTTGTAAAATATTTTTCATCATAAATAGTTCAGAAAGGAAGACTATGAATGATAACTTCTTTCATAATTGGTTCTATAGCTCAATCAATAATAGTTATAAATATAAGGAATGATATTTCTTTTTTATAGTTGGTTGCTACTATATTTGGAAGGTCCACAATAAATCTAGGCATGAGAGTATTTTTAGATTGAAAATGGTGGTGATTCTTAGGGAATGTGACCTAGAATTTGAGATGGTCCCTCTTTTTAAGCACTAGGATCGCTATACCTCTTTGCAGTTTCTCATGGACAATAGGTAGATTGAATACATGCATTATAATTTGGTCATGCAGGGCCATTGGAGACACTTGATACCCCCCATTTGGCAGTGTTAAACTAAATATTGGAAAATCATGCACTAATGGGAATATGTTGGGTGGTAGGGTTGTTTGTAACCAAGTCAGTTTTTTCATTTATGCATTAAACATTTACATGGGATAGAGTTATTTCCTCATTGCTGAAGTCTTCACTATTCTTAGGGAGATTTAATTGTGTTTTTCCCATGGTATTGTGTAATAATGGGTTGAAATAAATTCATCAATTTTTTAAAACATCCATCGGGGTGGATATTTTAATTCTATGGAAATTGATTTATTTATCTCACATATGTAGAAATATCTTCACAATTTGAATGCAGGTCACCCACACATGGTGAGATTGGAATATGGTTGCAGATTTCATGGCCTTTGGTGACACTCATATTAATCCATGAAATTTTTTTGATTCCACTATATGACTTCCCACAAAATGTGAAATTTTTTTAAGAGATAACACTATGGGGATCCATTATTTTAGGCCTCTCTAACTATCTTTATGGTCCCCAAAAATAAAATTTATTAATAATGAATGGATTCAATACTATACATTATAAAAATAATCCTTAACCAACCCGAGGATTATCAAGGATTGTATCAATATAACATGTACCCATTATAGTAAGAATAAATGTTTTTTGTTACTAAATAATAGAAATAACATAAAAATATCTATAAAACATTCTTGAGGAAAATTATTATTTTATTTAGAAGACAATTTGAAAATTATTTCCCTTGAAAATCACTTTTTAAAACCATTTCATCAAAACAAAATTCTCATGAACATGAAATGAAATCATCAATGTAATAAAGGTTAGGATGGAAGGTAATTCCACACATGTCATAAAAGTTAACAAAGCATTCCTTTTTCATATTAAATTTTTTAGGAATGTTCTTTTTTCAAAAAATGATTAGAAGATTCCTTTCACATTTTTCATAAAATCCAAATAGACATGATTTTGGAAATGACATAAAATTACTTTTAAAACATTTCGTAAATGAGTAAAATTATGTTAAAATTCATTTTATTAATCATTTTTAAATCATAAAAAATTTATTGAAGATATTTTTATAAATCACTGTTTTCTAAAAAAAATATATTTCTAATCGAAGCATTAAATAAATTCAGATTTTCTTTAAAAAATTCTAAATTATTTTATGTACCAAAGAGTGGGAAATTAATTTTATCTTTTTATATTATTCATTTCATGGAACACTGAAAATAGCTTTTCACTAAGTCAAGAATTCCTTTCACATGAAGCTAACATATAGTATGTAACAAACAATCCCAACGTTCACATATGTTGCCTGGAATATCAAGGTTAGTATACATTACATGCAAGAATGGCCTTCCTCAATGGATTGCGTAACGCCCAAGACCAAGTGTTTCCGAACTATAATATATTATTAAAAATATTATTTTATTGAGATATAACCAAGTAATTAAGTTTATGGATATTAATATTATTGAATAAATTGTGAAAATTTATTGTTTCAAAAAATAAAAAATGAATTTATAGGTTAGCAATTAATTATAAATGAATTTGAAAACTGATAGAATATAATGGAAAATATTTTTATAGTTCCAAATATATTTTAAACAAGTAAACTAAATTATTTACAATTAGTAAGTGATATTAATATAATACATATGTTATATGTTCAATAAAATATTTTTTATATTTATCAAATATATTCGATAGTTGTAGGATAAAAAGAAACCCCACATTATGCTTACAACCCCTATATTTTCAATAAGGCATTGTTTACTGCCTTTTAATGGTTAACCCAATTTAAATCCAATATCTTGAAATTTAATAGATTTAATATTTCAAAATAAACATTATATTCAGAATAAAAACATAAAAATTAGGTTATTAAATTTTTTTTGGTATTTTTACGAATGGTTTCATCTTTTAATGAATAGTTAAAAATACACGATCTTATTTCAAAACAGCTTTTTCATATAATTTATTTATATGGTTAAATTATATTTTTAAATAGTTTAATAGTTTAGTTAGATAATATTATTACCAATTAATCCAATTTAGGTCATTAGAACCAATTACACAATGACATTGGACATAAACAGATAGCAATCTTTTGATCAATTTACTTTAAAAATCATAGTGTTGTCCCGATGGTGGGATTATTTTTAAATCAATTTCTACCACTTATGTTATTTCAATTTAGAAAAATGGATTTAATATTTGTAATCATAATAATTTATAATTTATAATAATTTCATATTTATTTTACATAATATATTAATGAATGTAATCAAAATTAATTGCATCGGTTATGAATTTTTTTTAATAAAGTACTAAAGCTTAAATTTAAGACCCAAAATGACCTAGAAACTTGTCCAAACCCCATTGGATGTCCATATTTATACCCTATCATAATTATTATCGATCGTGTCCATTACAATATGTGGTTTCCATTTATTATGGAGGTGGAGTGGTACACTTATTGGATCGACTTGTAATATGTAAAACATGGGTGAAATTCTCTCTTCAAATATTTACAAGAGTGCCACTCCTCCTCCAAAATAAAAGGCCACCACCTCTACTCATTCCTCACACCTCTAAAGCATTTTAAATTATTCAAAGATATGCCTCTATAGCCTAACAAAAATCCTTAATTCAACCTGAAGCCACCGTTTGGGAAGAAAGCTTCTCAAGGAATCCTTTGGGCATAAACAAAAAGGAGTTACCAGTTGAAGAGGTTACATTTTCTCTCAAACTACTTTCATTTCTTTTCCTTATTCACCCCATACACTCTCATTGTTCCATAAATTTGTGACAAAACAGTATTGTTACATATAATAGGATGCTTTTATAAAAATGGTATAACGACCCTTCTCTTTATTACACACTTAAACATGATTAATTTCACAAACATGCACTTAAGACAAGTTTGAGGCTTGAGAGGTCTAGTGTCTTGGGAAATTAGAAACATTTAATAACAACATAGATCATAAAACACAACATTTTTATTAAAACCTTCTATTACATGACCATAACATTCCTTCATACTTAGCATTTCATCGGATAACCTGAGGAAATTCATAAGAAAAGGGTGAGCAGTAAAGACCATTAGAGGAGTAAACAAGGCATAACATGAATAATATAGTATGTGCTAGGAAATATGAATATCAAATGAGAAAAAGTGAAAAAAGAACATAAAGTCAGGATATAGCATGATTATCATAACATCAAAATGTGGCAATAACATTTAATATGATATTAGTATGAGCTTACACTCATTGTACATGGAACATGAGTAACCCGAATTAGACTTGAATTAGAATGATTCTACCCTCAATTCACTAGAATTATCATGATTAAACCTGCATTTCACTTAAAATATCATGATACTAATCTTTACCCAATGCATTGGTGTGCTATCAGGGCACACCCTTCTTAATCATTTCATTTCTTATATAAGTGTGCCACATGGATCATATAACATGGAGGAATTCAACATAATAATCTATTACATGATTAAGGAATGTGGAATACATACTTTTGAGTACCATTATATAAGTATATGTTCATGAATTTCAATACCCTTGATAAATAAATGGGTGTGGTATTCAATACACAATGATCTTGTCTTGAAAATCGCGGTGCAATTTTGGCAGCATGATGGCATGACATAAAGATTCATAAAAAATGGTTGATGAGAGAGAAAGGGCTATCTCATAATATTTAAATTAAATTTAAAGTAATGGGGTTATATAGATACATTTCCTAACTCATGGAATTTGGAAATAGAAGGTGTAACATAATAAATAAGCCTCAAGAAGGAGGAGAAATGGAATAAATCATACAAAACTTTGGAATGGTAACTGGGGTACTTGGGAGGAATTAATGGTAGATAAAGGGGTATCTCATCCTTAAAACAAAATGAGGGTAGTATAGGTGAGTTAAAAAATCATACTCCAACATTTTTAATTGAAAATAAAATGGAATAACAGCATAAAGAAACATGGAAAAAATGAGAAAGGAAAAAATTCCGTACGTAGAAGTGTGATCCCAAATGATTGATATAGGATTAAGAGATGATTATAGAGAGCTTAGGGTGCCTTGGGTGAATTCTAGAGAGATTATGTAAAAGGTGGGTTGAGATCCAAAGGTTTTGAGTGAAGATTAATGGGTGATTGAGTGGTTTTATATAGGAAATGATAGGGAATTCTTTATTATTTAGGTTTTGGACACCACACATTAAACTAATCACAACCACAAACAATCCCATGATTTTTTCCAATGGGTTTTGGAAAAGTATAGTGGAAAACATATTTTATAAGGAAAATGGACGAAATTATTAAAATATGAGGCCTACTTATCTGGAGGTGAGTCACACTCTCAAGGAAATCATTTTAAAAGTTAAAATATTTTATAAATCTTTGAGGGTCCACTAAGGCACAATAAAATTAATCAAAAAAATAAAAAATCACATTATTTTATAGGTAAAACATATATTGTCTGAGAATACCTTTTATAGTATTTTATTACATCACTATTTGGTCATTTTGATGCCATAAAACACATTCTATATTTTAACGGTATTTAATGTTTACCCAAAAATTCGACTACCTCAGAAAATTATGAAACATTCACCATTAGATAATTTTTTCATCCTAAATCAAAAAATGATATTCATTTAATCTAACTATTTTTATAAATATCTGAATTTTTTATTTTAAAATAAAAACCCAAAATTATAAAAAATTCATGGGTTTTGAAAAAAACGGATTTCAAACCTTAATAAAAAATTAAATAGTATTCATAAAAAATTATTCGATAATTTTTATTTAATAAAAAATTAATTTATTAATAATATTTTATTAAAATATTATTTAGTTAAAAAATCTATTAATTCATCAAAATATATTTCTGAATTGAATTTAAATATTAACTAAAAATATTTTTTCTCCTTTAAAACCCATTTGAAATGTAAAAAAAATGAATGTATATTAATTATTCTACACAAAAATAATGCCCATAATCATTGTTCTAGGGTCTTGTTACATAACCTCTTATAAAACCTGCATAAAACTTAAGGGTAAGGAGTGTGATGGTGACAGACTCCTGGTGTGACTCGGATAACATCGCTCGGGTGTTAATATCTATTAACTTCAAATTCTCCCATGGGCAGTTCCTTTCAAAATTAACTTGTTGAAGCTTGACTTTGGATTGGTCAAGAGATAATCCCTGTGATACTACCACCTTTATGAGCTCCAAAAATGGTCTTCATACGGAGAAATTCTAGTGGATAAGTCCATCACTTTCATTTTGTGAGTCAAATGGATTTGTTAAACCCTATATTTATATTAATAATTTGATAATTGTTCAATGGATATATTAGCAACATTAATAATTCATAACGTTATATTAAAATCCAATAACATAAAACCAACTAAGTTCATATGTTTTGTATACCTATTTCACATAAAAATAAAACTAATTTGATCAAGAGTACTTTTCATTAATAAAATTTCGAGTCGTTACAATCTTCCCCCTTTAAGAAATTTCTCCCTTGAAAATTTCTTTTACCACACTAAAACATATAAGGGAAACATTCTTCATCACTTCCTCTGATTCCCAAATTGGTTCTTCAGACTTGTGGTTTCTCAACACCATCTTGATGAGGGGAATTTTCGTATTTCATATAAATTTTTCCTTACAATATCAGATCTTCATCGGATTATCTTTCTAGGACATGTCATTCTCCAATGGTACCACCTCTAGATTGAGTACATGTGATGGGTTAGGTATTTACTTCCTCAAGAGTGATACATAGAATACATCATGTACATGAGATAGGTTTGGTGAGAGTGATAGTCGATAGGCCACTACTCTAATGGGATCTAGTATCTCAAAATTGATGATGTACCTTGGAATAATCTTTCCCTTATTTTCAAATCGCATAACACTCTTCTACGGTGATATTAGAATGAATACCATGTCTCGAACATAAAACTCTAGGTTTCATCGATAGTTATCAACATATCTATTTTATCGACTCTAAGCAGAATTAATGTGTTATTGGATGGTCTTAACCTTCTCCACCATTTCTTCGACCATTTCTAGACCTAGGATTTTTCTCTCCCCAACATCCTTCAAAAAAGCTGGTGTTCTGCACCTCTTCCCATAAAGGTATTCATAAGGATCCATTTCGATGCTTTTGTGAAAATATTTACTGTAAGAGAACTCAACTAGAGAAATATGTTTATTTCATCCTCCTTGAAGTCCATTAAGCATGATCTCAAAATGTCCTCAAGTGTTTGGATAGTCTGGTCAGATTGGTAATTAGTTTGAGGATGATAAGTCGTACTGAATTTTAGCTCAGTATTCAAAGCATGTTGGAAACTCTTTAAGAACATAGAGGTGAATCTCATATCTTGATCAGATTCAATCGATAGTGGTACACCATATAGCCATACCACTTCTATGTTTTATATCTGTTCCAGTTGATCTAATGGGAAATCCTCTCTAATTGCAATGAAGTGTGCAGTATTTGTAAGATGATCTATAACAACACTGATATCATTGTTTCCTTTTGATGTCTTCGGACTTCCAGTGATAATGACCACGGTGATGTTCTCACATTTATATGTTGGAATGCGTAATGGTTGCATCATACCCTTATAATTTTTCCTCTTATCCTTCACTTTCTGACACACTAGGAACATTGATGTACACTCAGTGATATCATTCTTCATGTTATCCCACCAATAATTTTCTTGGATATCTCAATACATCTTTGTGATTCCAGGGTGAATGGAGAAATTTGAACTATGTGTAACATCAAAATGTTCATTATTTAACTCCATATTTTATAGAACACTTAGTCTTGACCCAAATATAAAAAGTTATTTTTCATTAACATTGAACTTCAAGGATTTCCCATTTCTGATACATTCCACTCTCATCTGAATTCCCTCATCATCCATTTAAGCATCCTTTAAACTTTCCAAAAGAGATGGTTAAGTAATAATTTGTGAAAGGATTGATGATGTTCCCTTCTTTATGATTCCCATGTCTATATTTCACAAATCATAGAATATTGGATCCTTTTCAAGTATATTAAATGATAGAATTGCTGGTTACATTCTACTTAGAGCATTTTACACCTTGTTCGCTTTCGTAGAGTGGTAATGGATTGAAATTTCATAGTGTTTGATCATCTCTAATAGTCTTCATTGGTGCATGTTCATCTCTTTCTGTGTGAATATATACTTGTGGATTTTTTTATTCAAATAAATTTCACACTTCTCTTCAACGATGTAATGTTTCCAAAATATTTAAGCAATTATTACTGCAACTAACTCCAGATCATCTGTTGGACAATTTTTCTCATTAACATTAAATTTCCTTGAATCATAGGCAATGAATTTGTAATTTTGCATCAACAGACAGCCCATGCCCTTCTTCCAAGCATCACCAAATACCACAAAAAGTTCTCCACTTGTGGGTAGTGTGAGTAAAAGAGAATTCATAAGCCTCATTTTCAACTCCATTAAGATATCTTCAAATACATCTCTCCAAGAAAACATGACACCCTTCTGGGATATCTTGGTTAGAGGGTTGGACAATTATGATAAATTTATCATAAATTGGAAATAATATCCAACTAACCCTAGGAAACTACAGATATCTTCCATCAATTTTGGGCTCATAAATCCATAAAATGAAGCTATCATGGAGGGATCTATAGATAATACATTTATTGTGATGATATAACCCAATAATGAGACTTACTTCAACCAAAACTCACACTTTATATACATTTCATAGATATTATCCTTTTACATGGTCTCTAGAACTATGCTGAGATGATCCACGTGATCCTCCTTAGTTTAGGAGTATATTAGACTATCATATATAAAGACTACCATAAATTTGTCAAGGTAATATATAAATACTATTAAAAAATTCCATGAAGATTTTTGGATAATTAGTGAGTTCATATGGAATTACTATGAATTCATACTGCTTGTACCTTGTACAAAAAGCAGTCCTAGGGATATCCTCTGTTTTCATTCTTACTTGGTAAAATCCCAACCACGGATCCACCATGGTGAAGTATTATGATCCACATAGTTGATCAAACATGTCATAAATTAGTGTTAGAGGATACATGTCCTTTATCATGATTTTTTCAGCACACGATAATCAACGCAAAGGCGTATTGACCCATCCTTCTTCTTGATGAAGAGGACTGGTGAACCCCACCTTGAAGAACATGGGTGTATAAACCCTTTATCCAAATTCAACTTTAGTTATTTATTTATCTCTCAAGATCCACGAAATCCATTCTATATAGAGTCTTGGATATTATAAACACTCTAGGTATTAGATCAATTGAGAATTCAACATCTCTTCTTCGAGGTAGACCAAGAAATTCATGGGGAAACACTTCACCAAATTCCCTCAGAATAAGAATGCCTTCTTGGATGGATGCTTCCTAATACTCAATAATATAATCAGGATACACATTCTTATAAGGTATTAATATCCACACTTGAGATGATGGTGCTAAAAAAGTTTCATCCTCCTGCTTACACTTTTACAGAATCGGAGGTTGATTTTCTATATGGAGAGTTATTTCCCTCTCATGGAAATTTATGTTGGCTATACATATGGAAAGCCAATCCATGCTAATAATTTCATTAAATTCTACCAGAGAAAGTATGAAAAGTTTCTATGGGATTTTCAACCCATATAAGGTGATAGAGGAGGAGTTATATTCGTGGAATGAAATGATTTCCCCATTTTCAGTTCTCACCAACATCTCTACTTTCATGATTTTTAGTGGTGTTGGGATTATTCTACTAATCCTTTGGGAAATAAAAGAATGTGTATAATTGGAATCAAAAAGTATGTTCTCTATTATTTAATTAATAACTAGTGTACCTATCACCAAATTGTTTTCAGGGTTCGCTTCGGTGGTAGTGATGGAAAACAATTTCCCTCGCTGCCTTGGAGGTTATTGGTGGCCTCCAAAAAAAATTGTCTTAGAGTACTAGTTTGAAAAGTTCAATAATTATTTGTAGTTGAAACAATGAAAAATGAATTAAGGGTCTAATAGAGAATTTCTCAACTCTACCATAGTATTTGGTTTTTATTTCTGGAAATTAACAGCCAGTTTCCCTTATCTACCACACCTAAAGCATTTCCTCATACCATTTAGGAAATTTCTAGGGTGATTCTTTCCGCACCTTTGGAAAGTGGGGTGCTATAATTTCTTAGAACCATTTGGTTTATCCATAAAACCACCATAATTAAATTCCACTTCCTTCTTTTTACCCCCATGATACGTATGATATTCTTCTATCTTCATTTCAACTTCGAGGGGACATCAGACAATTTCCTCGTTGTTATTGAAGTTAGGGATAACTAGTATATTCTGTAGTCCATGTTTCTGCCCACCAAAGAAGCGGCCAACCTTTCATTCGGGGGGTAATGGAAAAGGAGAAGGCATATCATGCAATACTTATGATGTTTTCCTCATACACTTTGATGGATTCGTCATTTTTTTCATGAGGGAAAGTAAGACCCTTTCCATCTAAAGTCAGACGGTGCGCAGAAAATATTTATTGAATTTTTTTTCCGAAATCCTTCCATTCCAATGCCTCGATATATTCCTCAAGATTTGTATTTTGATCAATTTAAATTATTTATTAACATCACTCCCATATAATTAGAATCAAGAGGAACCATCTCTTGTTCATAATATTTAAGGTTGGATAATATCTTCACGAGGTATTTAAGCCATTGTTCGTCGATTGATGGATCAGATGATCCACTGAAAGTAGGAGGCCCCTGTCTCTTAAAGCCCTCGACTTCGGCTTGTTATTTATTAGGGGGGTTAAATTCTTCACTTGACCCATGTTTTTATTCAAAACTTGAGTTAACTGAGAGAGTATCGTGAAATATTTTATGATTCCCACTCCCATTGGATTGGGCATCTCATTGGAACATTCATCACATCGATTATCACATCATATGGTAGCCTGAGTCCTCCTATTACCGGCCAATGGCTAGAATAAAAGGAATTTTAGGGTTAACACATTAAAGGTAATCCAATAACAAAATGGAATAACTTACGAATTACATTTATTTCCTTAACTTATGAATTTATGTGCATTAATCTATGTTATCCATGATCTACTTCCCAAAATATATTCATAGGGGAATTTTTTTTATTCCCTTAAAAATGGTTCATACTAAACTTATCAATTTACCAAAGCATATCCCCTAAGAGTGTCGAGAAAAGAGTGCAACAAGTCACATTGTCGTGCACGAGTTTCCATTCAAGTCTAGCTCAAAGCAGTGTTTTCAGGTTTTACCTCTAGATATATCTGTTCCAGAGCCACCTCTACTTGTTCGTATCAAGACAGGGATGTATTTTCTTGATGAAACACTTAATATACACTCACAAAAATATAGGGATATTTTAATTATACATAGTCTTATCTCTAAATAATTAATTAGGTTTTACTAATCCTAATCCTAAAAGTAACTAATCCTATCCTCTGATACCAACTATAACAATCTATCTCTTTATTACACACAAAAACATGATTTACTACATTAAAAATCACTTAAGACAACTTTGGGGATAAATAGGTCTAGTTTCATGGAAATATAGGTACATTAAATAACAAATTAGAACATAAAACACAACATCCTTATTGAAAACATCTTTTACATGACCGCAACATTCCTTCGTACTTAGCATTTCATGTGGTAACCTAAGGATATGCATAAGAAAATGGTGATATATAACACCTAGTAAGGGATTAAACATGACATAAAATGAATAATATAGTACATTCTAGGAAATATAAATATCAATGGATAACAAGAAGGGAATGAACATAAAGTCATGATATATCATGATTATCATAACATGGAAATGTGGCAATAACATGTAACATGATATTAGCATGAGACAAGGCTCATTGCACATGGATAATAAGTAAACCCTAATTGAACGTTAATTATCATGAGTAAACCCTCATTTCACATGAATTATAATGAGTAAAACCTCATTGAACTTGAAATATCATGATACTAATCATTAAACAATACATTGGAGAGCTATCCAGGTGCACTCTTCTCAATTATTTCATTTCATTCATAAGTATTCCACTTGAATCATATAACATGGAATCATTAAACATCATAAGATTTTCCATGATTTAAGAATGTGGAATACATAAATGTATATACCATTAAATATGTATGTGTGTATGAAGGTTAATACCCTTGATATAGAAATCAGTATGGTGTTCACTAGACATTGATATCAGCTTGGAAAACTAAAGTGGAATTTTGGTAGCATGAAGACGTGAAGTAAAGATTCATAAAAATGATAGATGAGAGATAAATGGGTATCTCATCATATTTACATGAAATTGACAGAAAGGGGGTCATATAGATACATGTACCAACACATGAAATTTGGAAATATAATGTGTAACATAATAAACAAACCTGAAGAAATAAGAGACATGAAATAACTCTTACAAAATTTCAGCATGGCAACAGGTGTATTTGGAAGGCATTAATGAGAGATAAATGGGTCTATCATCATTAAAAAATAAGTATAGATGTATTGGGAGGTGTGAAATCATACCCCAACAATGGTAATTGAAAATAAAATGCAATAACAACATAATGAAACTTAGAAAAAACTGAGAAAGGATGTAATCCCTTAGAGGGAAATGTGATCCCAAAGGCTTGGGAGAGGCCTGAGAGAAGATTAGAGGGATATTGGGGCGCCTTGGGAGGATTATAGAGAAATAAGGGAAAAGGGTGATTGAGATCCAAATATTTTGAGTGAGGTTTAATGGAATATTGAATGGGTTTATATAGGAAAGAAGAGGGAATTTTTTATTATTTAGTTTTTGGACACCACACATTAAACTAATTGAAACCAAAAACAACACCATGGTTTTTACCCATGGTTAATTCCAACGTGGAGTGGTGAAATTTATTTTATAAGGCCAATGGACGATCATATTAAAATTTTTGGCATTCTTATGTGGAGGTGAGTCATACTCTCATGGAAATATTTTTAAAAGTTAAAATATTTTATAATTCTTGAAGGGTCCACTAAGGCACCATAAATTTAATCAAAAAAAAAATATAAAATCACATTATTTTAAATTAAAAAATGTATATTGGAAAAACAACCCTTTTATAGTATTTTATTACATCACTATTGAGTCATTATGATGTCATAAAATACATTATATATTTCATGTTATTTAATTTTTGCCCAAAATTTCAACTATCTATGAAAATTGTGAAAAATTATCCATTATATAATTTCGACATCTTGAATCCAAAAATTATATTCATTTTACAAAAATAACTTCATAAATTTGTGAATTTTTACTTTTAAAATAAAAACTGATATTTATCGAAAATTCATGGGGTTTGACAAAAACAACTTTCAAACCTTAATAAAAATTTCAATTGTATTCATAAAAAATTGTATGATAATTTATATTTAATAAATAGTAATTTAGTAATAATATTTTATTAAAATATTATTTAATTAAAAAATAAATTAATTCATCAAAACATATTTATTAATTTAATTTAAATATTAACTAAAAATATTATGTGTGCATTAAAATCTATTTACAAATTAAAAATAAAATTAATGTATATTCATTATTCTATAAAACATTTATGCACAAAATCAGAGTGTTGGGGACTTGTTACAAAACCCCGTATAACACCATCATAATACCTAAGGGTAATGTGTGCAATGATGATAGACTCTTGGGGTGGCTCGGATAACATCTCTTGGGTGTTAATCTCTATTAACTTCCACTTCTCCCGTAATGTGTTGAATCTCATCTTGGGATTGGTCAAGTGATAAGACTAGTGATGCTACCTCCTTTATGAGCTATGAAAAATTGGCTTCATATGGATCAATTCTACTAGATGAGGCCATCGATTCCTTTTTTGAGTAAACTGG
The DNA here is from genome assembly GCA_963277665.1 of Viscum album. Classification (NCBI taxonomy): domain Eukaryota; kingdom Viridiplantae; phylum Streptophyta; class Magnoliopsida; order Santalales; family Viscaceae; genus Viscum; species Viscum album. The sequence continues at coordinate 154,081,713 of OY728163.1, forward strand.
ATTTGTCAAAGCCTTAAATTTATACTAATAATGTGATCACTGTTCAGAAGATATATTAGCAATGGTAATAATTCTTAAGAAAATTTTAATGTCCAAATACATAAAACCTAGGAAGTGAATATGTTTTATATAACCATTTTACATAATAAGAAATTTAATTTAATCAATAATAATTTTCACTAATAAAATTTTGGGTCGTTCAAAATAGTTTGAACCACACTTACACACACTCCAATCTAATGAATATTGAACATATTGTTTCTGTGTGTGGAGAAATACTGCCCCACAAAATGATAATTGTTCAATTTTCATTTACCACCAATTATGGATTCCCAGATGATGGAAACCATATTTTTATAAGATATATATAATATATATTATCTATTTAAGCTTTTGTATTTATTTTTACAACACATACCTTTTTTACATCCCTTTTTATGTTAATACGATAATCTCTTTTTAGGAAGTGTAGACTACTGCCCCCTTAAAGCGATGTGATTCGTTCAAAAACCACAAGGAATGTATTAAGGGTTTAGTGAACATATAATATATATACACACATATATATATATATAATATTCATGATACAAGAATAATTATATAAATATACATACATATATATACATATATGTCATATACATACTTTCATTCAATACAACATAAAAATAGAAACAACGCCCTTGCGTACATATGGATTACGGTCTCCATGTACGGTGTATTCCATTTCATAATTAATTATCCTATAGATTATCATGATAGAAATATACTGGATATAAATTTTATTTATATCATTATATAATTTTTGGAATCATCATATATGTATAAGGACGAATGATATAAAAATTTATAACACATGCGCAAAACAAAGCGAATATTACCGGAGGTGAAAAATTAACATAGAATTGTTTAAAAGAGGGTAATATAAGGTCATAATAAAATTATATATAGTAATTTATATAATAATAATATGATTATAATATTTATAATAAACTTATATTTATTTTATATGAAGCTAGTACGATATCAGATAGAGTCCAAACATAAGGTAATTGGATTTCATCTCAATTTTAATTTATATGGGATACATGTTCTATTCACCACTATTTTATTTTTTGTGGATTATGTGCTTCCAATGATTTTTTTATTTATATTATAATTATATTTATGATTATTCATTTTTCCATTTTATGACCCTTCTTTCATTAGGATGGACATTCAAAAGTTACCAAAACAGTAAAATGTTTTGTCTCAATTTTCCTTCTTTGAGACTCGTGTTTTGTTTTTCATATAAACTATTTTTTGAGGTGCATATATAACCATTTTTCAAGTAATATCATGAAAGAATGTATTTTAATGATATTATATGATTCATGTAATTTAATTTATTTACTTTGAGAGTATGAACCCAAGATACCATGTTGTAAGATCATATTGAGACAACCTCATTTCTTGTCAGGATTGTTTATGATTATTCTTACATTGATGAAATATTATTATCAATATATAAATAATATTCATGATTTTAATTACCCTTTGTTTATTCAAGGTATCATCTATTTTAGTACCATTTTCCCACTTTTTGGTACTTAAGATAATGTTTTTATGTAAAATATGAATGTCTTCCTCTTCGGTCTGAAATTTATTTTATTAAAAAACCATGTTTTCAAAAATGTTTTCAAAACGAGTTCAAAATATCCTTGAATATCATGTTCAAGGAAAAAGTATTTTAAAAATGTTTTATTATTTCCAATGGTTCCATTATATTTTTTCAAATCCATTTTCAAATAATAATGTTTTCAAATGATTTTATGTTATAAAAACTATTTTTCAAATAAGAAAGGATAATTTACTCAAGATATGTTTTCAAAAGATCATTCAAAATTATTTCCAATCTAAGATATCATCCACAGGTGTTACTCATGAATTTATGGGGAAATTATTCAATGTTGCCATTAATAGTTCATCTTTTAATGGATTGTTTTTGGATTGCATGATACTTATGAAACCTGTATCTCTTTCATATTTTATATGATTTTGACACACGCTACTTTTCATGGGGTGTTCTTATAATGATATTATTATGAAACCTTTCTATTTCCATAGGTTATGATATGTTTACATGTTTATGACAACCATATCATTTCATGGGTTATGATATTATTATTTATGATTTTCGGGCACATGAATGTATGATTTCTTTATGTGATGGGTGAGACCCATATCTCCCAAAATTGCATTGGGAAAAGTTTTATATCTCATTAGATAAACTAATATGGTATTGGGAGTGAACCGTGGCTACTATTATGTCCATGAGAGTGAACCTTGACTACCAAGATGGTATTAAGAGTCAACTCATGCTACTAAGATGGACATGGGAGTGAACCATGACTAATATAATGGTATGGTGAGTGAACACATGCTACTAATATGGTCATGGAAGAAATTCCTTGGCTACTATGAAAATAATTATTTTCTTATGTGTTTTCCACACCTCCATATCTTACTCTTATGTTATTATATTGTTTATTATGCCCTAAACATCCTTCTTATTCATGAATTCTGAAAATAAAATCTTTATTCCATGATTGATATATATAATAATGATATGAAGGGTATTATCTACTAATTTCATGATCACATTGTCATATAGATATTTTCATGTTTACACTTACATGTCTCCCTTCTTTTCCCTTAATGGGACTGTGATCTCACCCCTTTTTTATGTTTCTTTCCCCATATTGTGAAGATCTTCACTATGTTTGATGTGTCTAGGAAGGGTTCTAGTCAAGAAAAACCTAGTGGGAGATAACATAGATCACATATGTATAATTGTTTATGTTTCCTTGGGGGCCTCCGAGCAGCTTCTACTTTCTCTACCACAGCGTCTAGGGTTTCGCCTCCGTACTCAGCTCCTCCCCTCTCTGGCCATCTCACCCTGGTTCTCCTCCCTTTGAATCATCTCCTCCCCATGGACGGGTTGGCACGACCGGACGATTTTGTCGTGTGTAGGGCTCGGTTTGTGCGGAGGTGACTTCTTTTCATTGAGGTTGATGACAGGTCTGGAGTGGCCTGGGGAGGGGGGGTTTTCATTCCTTATTTTCCTTGTATTAATTTTAGTGTTGATGATTTTCTCTAGTGGTATCTGCTTGAAGATAGAAGCGCTAAGGTTTAACTCGTCGTCGCCTCATCCCTGTGGTGGATCCTCTTCAGATTCCTGAGGTGTTCTCCATGGAGATCTTGGGATTCGTCCTCCCTGATGTGGTTGAACGCTTCGGGCTTCTACGACTCTGATGGTCTGATCCACAGGCGTAAGACTGGTTTGTTCAATGGCATACTCTACGGAGTTTTCAAGGGTTTTCTATTGGTTTTGAGTTGTTTTCCTACGGAGATCTCACATCATGTGGAGGTCATCAAGTGGTTTGCGGCGGCTGAGTACTATGAGGGTCTGCGAGGGTTTTCATCGGCGGTTGGGGTGGCTGCATTGGGGTTTTCCTTGGTTGATTTTCAATGTTCTGGTAGATTCTGGTTGTGAAATGGTGATTCCTACCAGTATCTGGGTTGGTGGTTGATGATGGCGGCAATGGTGAGGAACACCGATGAATGTGTTGTGCGGTCGATGGTTCGACGCTTATGGTGGTGATAGGGTAGTGGTGCACGGAAGGCTTGTTGGGTTCCTGTGTTTTTCTTTAATTTGGTGGCTGGTCCATATTGTCTCTCCGGTGACATGATGTTGGATTTAGCATTGAATGGTGGTGCATCGTGATGATTCTCGAATCGATACGAGACCTGTTGGTTGGTGTGCGATCAGATGAGTGGACAGGTGGGTGGTACGTTGGATGGTGTGCGGCTCAAGGGCCTGCTTTGTTTTTTGAAATTTGGGTTTTGAATGTTTTTTATGCTTGGTTGTGGTGCTTGGGATGCATTTTTGTTCTCTTTTCGGTACCGGAAACCCTTAAACTAGCCATTAGAAATTGAAAGAAAATGATTAGAAGTGTTTACGTTTCCTTGTTTTCAAAGTCACCATACCAACTATAGTCACTGGGTGTCTATTTGTATAATGTTTAAGTATTCTGTAAATGTTATGTAATGTTAATGTTTCAAAAAAGAGGATTAATATAGATGGTATTAGAGAAAAGGTATATTTAACCTTTAGAAACTAGTATTATAATACATTAGTGAGATATCTAGGTAAATTTCTAAGGATATATCTAGTGTTCTTTCTTAGTGTAAGTGTAATGATGATTTAACATTTAGGAAAAGGTTTCAGAATTTTGGGAAAGGATAGAGTGAGTGGTTTCCTAGAAATAAATCCTTGTCATGGTACTACAAGTGGATGTGGATCTGGCACAGAAGTACATATGGGTAACAACATAGACAAGATGTTTCGGTCTTGACTCCGGATAATATGGTACACAACAACGAGCCTTGTTGCGCACCTGATTTTACACCCTCTAGGGATATGCTTTGGGAATTGAAAAAATATTCACAAACCATTATGAAGTATTTAGATATAATTTTGATATTAATATCCTCAGATAAGCCTAAGGAAACATAGATCAAGGAAAGTGTCATGATTTAAATATCCTAAAAGTAAATCATTTCATGACTATGTGGTTTTCTACTATGATAAGTAATTATCACACTCTGTTTCTGGTTTTATTCAATGGAAGGAACCTAAAAGAACTAGATTAACGATGAATGTAATGGGTGATTTTTTGATGAGCAGTCAAGTGGGATGATCACTATAGTAAAAGATGTTGTAATCAAGACTAATAAGTTCTCATAGAACATGATTAATAATGTTTATCTTAACTAACTATTAAACTCATAAAGGAAGATAAAGGAGTTGGCTAAGAGTTCAGTTAATGGAGATCATGGAGGAAAGGAGATTCAATTTCATTTACGTAATGAATGTGGAAATAATTGAATACTTTTATTTATTATAGGAATAGTAATATGTTTTGACTATAGAATAGAAGGACATAAATCAAGTGACTACAAGGGAAAAATGTAGATTTTTTTTAATTAAATGTATGATAATATTGTCCTACACAAGTCATCATCAAAGGTTAAGTGTTTTTTGTGTGGATTAAATGGTCATTATGAAACACAATTTCCCAAGATGAATGTAATTAAATAAAATCAGTATGGTGGTGTGAGTAATCGTTACATTGATGATGATGACAAGACTACATAAGAAATGTGAAAAGAAAAAGGTATCGTGTAATAGGATGAGGTACCCCTTTTAATGGAATATGGATGAATTACAATGATCAAAGTTTTATGTATTTGGATTAAAAGGTTATGAATGAATAAAAATACAAGGATTTTTGTACTTATGTTTTTCTCTCAGTATTTATAAGTTTGTATTGAATGTTCCTGGTCGACCACTGAAGTGATTTAATGACAAGGTTATATTTTGACTAAGGCAAGGTAACCCTTCATATGTTCTTTAGGATAAGATAATGATGTATTAATAAGGATACATGGGATATGAATAAGTAATTTGGAAAATATTTGTTACCTTGGAACTAAGTATGTATTTGTTTAATGGCGGTTTATGCTATCACGGATGAAGTTAACAATATTTTTTGTTCTAAAGAATAGATCCAATACACATTGGAATAAGGAATATTTCATGTGTTCTAAAAGGATTAATTGTAATTCAGTTTATTACTATGTTTCTAGAGATAATTTTATGAAGGTATAAACATGTCTACATTTTGAAAACCAAGAGTTACATTTTTTTAATATAGAGGAATCAATTTTAGGATGATTTCATGACTCTCTTTATAATGTTTTGTTTGTTCATATCTGATAATGGATACAAGGTTAACCATTCGAGAAACGTTTAAGTTAAACTTCAGAGGATTTATTTCTACATTGTGTCTATATAGAAAAACATGGTTAAAATTCTATTTAGTGGTTAACATTATTTCAAGGATGTCGATCTTTTATATTTTGTGAAAAAATTCATCTTTTCTGTCTGTTGACAACCAATCACGTCTACAAAGGTGATGTATCTTAAACCCATGACCGAATTATTATAATGGTTTGACACCTACTGCTATCTTATTCGATGCCCTAATTAATTTATATTTATTTTTAATGAATAAATATTTATGAATAACCATTATTGTTACTTTTTATTTTTATGCATGTTGATTTTGAATAGATAGATAGTTGTAATTTTTAATTTTTTTTATATAACATAAAATCTTTTAAAAAATGTATTCTAATGATTATTGAATCAAAGTTATTTTATGGACATTCATTCCATGATGTAATGGATTGATTATAAATTATTCAAAGAAAAACCCAATAATGATAAAATTTTATATACATTTCTCAAGAATTCCTGAACATTTTGAAAGTGATCAAAAAAATTTATCCTAAAACCATAATATTTGTTGCGATTGTGGCCTTTTATATCAAAATAGTTTTATGAATTTGAGGCCCTAAATGTTCCTTTGACCAATCAACATTTTTTGATTGATTACCTCAATCACTGCCTATAAATATTTATGCTTCTCCTCTATGTCCAATCTTTACTCCCAACCTACGTTCTCCAATTTGGAAACCTAGTAATAATTTACATTGGGTAAACTTTATGGTTCCTGATTTTCCTTTTCAAGGGATGGATTAGTATCAATATTTTGGATGTGGGTTTCTAGGAAGGAAAATTTCAATTATTAAACCCATGATAACCCATACAAATTTATAGGGAGAAAATATTTTTATGGGGGGTAGAATGTAACACCCCGAGATTTTTGTGAAATTGGTTTGAATTATTTAATACTTTGATATTAGTCATTTCATGCAACACTAAAAATAATTTTTCACTAAGAAAATCATTAATTTTACATGAATCCACCATATCGTACATTACACTTAATGACAACTTAGCATATTTTTCATAGAACAACACACATAGTTTATATTAAATGTAAGATTGACCTTCCTCGATAGTTTGTGTAACACACAAGACCGAGTGTTACCTAACACTAATATATTATTAAAAATATTATGATAATGAGATATAAACATTAAATTATCCTGATGGATATGAATAATATTTAATAAATTTTTAAAACATGTGTTTTGAAAAAATAAAATATTAATTCATATGTTACAAATTGATTATAAATTAATATGAAAAATTATAGAATAAAATGACCATAAAGATTTTTTAACCTAGTAAATTAAATTAATTAAAATTGGTAAGTGATATAAATATAAAAAATATTTTATATATTTGACAAAATATTTGTTATATTTATCCAATAGATTTAATAAATGTAAGATAAGAACAATCCCAATTTTATGCTTAAAAACCTATATTTTTATTATGGCATTTTTTACATCTGTTTAATGGTAAACCCATTTTAAATAAACGTTTTGGAACGTTTATAGATTTAGTATGTAATAATAAACATTATTTTTTTAATTGAAACATAAAAATTAGGTCGGTAACTTTTTTGGTATTTTTATGAAAGGATTCATCTCTAAATGAATAGTTAAAATGCTGGGTTTTATTTCAATGTTACTTTTTCATATAATTAATTTATAAGGATAAATTATATTTTTAAATAATTTAGCAGTTTATATAGATAATAATTTTACCAATTAATCCAATTTAGGTCATTGGAACTGATTTCACGTTAAATTTGGATATGTAAACTTAGCAATCTTTTGACCATTTTTTCTTTGAAACCCTTTAGTGTTGCCGTGACAGCTAGAATAATTTTAATTTAATTTATCCCAATTAAATGATTAGAATTTTACAAAATATATTTCATATTTTGAATCAGAATAATTTATAATTATAATTATTTAAACTTTTTTTTACCAAAAACATTACTGAAAGTAATTAAAAATAATTACACCAGTTTGGAGAAAATTAGGTTAATAAGGTAATAAAAATTATATTTAAGACCCAAAAAACCTAATAAATTGTATAAAACCCATTTTATGTCCATAATTTGACCATATAATCAATATTCTCTAGATAATTCCATTATTATATCCCCTTTTAAAATGAAAAACATTGGTGGAATTCTCTCATAAAATATTTACAAGAGTTTCGCTCCTCCACTATAAAAGGCCACCACCTCTACTCATTCATCACACCTATTAAACCATTTAAGATCATCCATGCTCAACCCAATTATACTCTTAAAAATCCTACCTGATACATGAATCCTTCCTTTCTGTATAAATCTTCTCAAGGAATCCGTTTGGCATAAACCAAAATGAGTTACTCAGTTAAGAGGTAATGTCTTCTCTCAAGCTCATATCCTTTATTTTCATTATTTACCCACTAAAATCTCATTATTCTAATATTATGTGAAAACAAAATTATACCAAATATGATAGGATGTTTTCATTAAATATTTTAGACCTATAATTACACAATAATTCATCTAATGGATTTTAAAAATACAATTTTTGTGTATAGAGAACTATTGCCTCACGAAGTGATGGTTGTTTATTTTTCATTTACCACCTATAATTATGGAAATTATGATTTAAAATATATTTATATATTTTATATATACTATATATTATATCTTTAATCTTATGTATTAATTTTTAAAAAAACTTTTTTTACTTCCCATTTGGCGTTAATACGATATTCTCGTTTGAGAAAGTGTAGACTACCACCCTCTCAAAGCGATGTGATTCATTCACACAGCAAATGGAACGTTTTAAGGATTCTTATAGTGAAATTATATGATATATATAATATAATAAGTATATTTTAATTATTATATAAATATTATATAAATATATTCATATATATATATATATGTCATTTTCATACGTTTGTTCAATACGACAATAAAAACAGAAACAACATTCATGCGTACATACAGCTTACCATCTCCACAAATGATGTATTCCATTTCATAATGCATTAATCTATAGATTATTATAATATAAATATAATGGATATAAAATATATTTATATCATGATTTAGATTCTTGAATCATTATATAATTATAAAGATCAATGAAATAAAAAATTAAGGAAAATGTGAAAAACAAAGCGAATATTACCTGAAGTGAAACTCTAAAATAGTATTGTTAAAAAGTAGGTAATAAAAGGTCATAATAAAGTAATATATGGTAATAGATATAATAATATGATTCTGTGATATATTTATAATAATCTTATTTTTATTATAAATAAAGTTTGTAGGAGTATGGAGAGAGTCATGACACAAGGTAAGGGGATTTTATCTCACTCTTTATTTTCATGTGATACATGTTATCTTCTACAATATTTAGTTTTTTGTGGTGTATGTATTTCCAATGATTTTATGATATGAATTTTATAATTCAATTTATGGGTATTATCATGTGTATTTTATGATCCTTATTTCATGGGGATTAACTTTCCAAAGTCTCCAAATCGGCAAAATGTTTTTTATCAATTTTCCTTCCTTGACACTCATGTTTTTCTACACACCTAAACAATTTTTAGAGGTGCATAAATTTTAATTTATCATTAAATATAATGAATGTGAATGTTTTTAGGATATTCTATGATTCATTTAATTTAATTTTCTTATATGGATAGTATGAAGACAAGATACCAAGTTATAAGAGTTTATTGATACAATCTCATTGATTTTAGACATTTTTTATGTTTATGATTCATTTGATGAAATATTATGATCCACATCTCAAGAATATTCATGAGTTTTCTTCCCCTCTATTTATTCACTATATCCTCTATTGTTAGAATGAGTTTTTAACTCTTTTTTAATTTAGATAATGATTTTTAATTAAAATCGGCGAGTCTCTCTCACTTCATTCAGAAATCTATTGTACTCCAAAACCGTGTTTTATAAAATTATTTCAAAATGATTTAAAAATATCCTTTATGATAATATTGAAGGTAAATGATTTTAAAAATGATTTATTGTTTTCAAATATTCCATTATATTTTTCAAAATATATTTTTAAAGAAATTGGGTTTCAAAAGGTTTTATATTATAAATGTTTTTTCAAATAATAAAGTGTATTTCCATCAAGAAATATTTTTAAAATAACATTAAAATTATTTCCCATAGAATATAACATCAATTGGTGTTAATCATTCCTTTATGGGGAAATTATTCAATTTTTCCATTAGTATTCTTTAATTGAATAAATTATTTTTTTGATGGTGTTATGCTTATGATGATCGAACCTCTTTGAAATGTTATATTCTTTTTAAACCTGCATCCTTTATTGGGTTGTGCTTATGGTGAAATGATTATTAAACATATATCATTCTACAAGTGATGATATATTTTCATGTTTATGATACCCTATTCATTTCCGGGGATATGATATAATTATTTATAATTTTTTAGAACACGTATATATGATTTATTCTTGAGACAGTTGGGACCTATATCTCCCTCTAATGCATTGGGTAAAGTTTTATATATCATGAGATAAACTAATATGGTCTTGGGAGTGAACAGTGACTACAATGATGGCCATGGGAGTGAACCATGATGACTAAGATAGTATGAGGAGTGAACTCATGCTACTATGTTGGTTGTGGGAGTGAACCCTGACTATTATGATGGTATGGGGAGTGAACCCATACTCTTATGATGGCTTTAGTAGAATCTACTTGGATAATATAAAAATCTTTATATGCTTATGTTTTTTCCAACAATTCCATGTCTTACACCTATGTTATTATTTCATGGCTTATTCCCTTTACTTCCTTTTTACTCATGTCTTATGAACTTCAAAGATTTTATCCATGATTCATGTATATAATCTTTTATTTAAAGAGAATTATCTTAAATTTTCATTATCACATTATCATACCATTATGATCATGTTTACTCATACATGTCTCCCTTGTTTACCATTATTGAGCATTTGAGCTCACTACTTTTTATGTTTCCTTCCCCAAGATTTGAAGATATGTATTATGTTTGATGTTTCAAATAAGGGTTATAGTCAAGGATAACCTAGTGTGAGATAATTTATCTCGCATTTATATCAGTGTTTATGTATCAAGGTTTCCAAATTCACTATACCAACAATTTTCTTTGGGCATTCATTTGTATAATCTTTATGTATTGTATAAAAGTTATGTAATGTTAATGTTTGAAAAACGAGGTTCACGATATAGATTCTATGTATAAACACTAAATTGGTATAATTCATGTATAGATACAACTTAATATTTTAAAATTTAATTACTTACATAATCATATAATATTAAAGACAACATGGATGTATTATAACCCTATGAGGATAAATTGATCTATGAAATTATTTTCCACTTGGTAACTCTTAAATAAAATCCCCTTAGATAAAATAATTCAAAATGAAACATAACATACCATGAATAATGAATTATTCATGATATTACATGTCAATGGGGATATATATACACAATATAAAATAAACTAGGTGCATAACATTACAATATACCTCAATGAAATGAAATTGCAAAAAAAAATCCATTAACTTATACTTCATTTTGGATAAACATTCATTAAAAAATGGTATAGTAGTTTTAAATAGGTATATAATTAAAATATACCCATATTAAAATTTATAATATCATATATGATCCTTTAATATCATCTTATTACCCATTTGTTGATAATATTTAATTATTTTCATTACATTGAGTGTTAATTACCCTGTTTTCTCATGTGTGTTTCATTATGAAAGATCTGGTTCTTATGAATTTTATAGAGTTCTGTAATCCCCAAAATAAAAATCATGAAATAATTATCATATTTTTATATTAATTATAATTTTTAAACCAGTCATGAATGATGGTTATGAAAAAAAAAGTACATTATGACCATAGAGACGACATGTTATATGTATGCTTGTGTTTCATTTCAATTTTTCAATGAAAATTATGATAAGAAGGTAAGTTATACTTTTTATTTAAATATTTATCATAATATTATATATATTATATTATATAATTATATATATCAACCATGTGGTGTGGCAATGGAAACATAGTCACATCACTATGTAAAGGAGGTAGTCCACATGTGCACAGACGATATAATCATCTTTATACGAGTGAAAGGGAATGAAATAAAGTGAAATATATTATCATTCTAAAAAGATAAATCTTTTTTAATATCATAATTATTTCCAATATAACATATATAATCATTAACTTTTTCTTTATCTTCTTCCATTTGTAGAATTAGTGAAATAATAATTATATCTCTTGACGATGCAATAGTCAATTGAACACTTTAGTTATGTTCTAGTACCTCCTACAGAATAGAAAGTAACAATATATATTTAATATAATGACTCTATGGGTATAAATATGTATGAATATTAAATATATAATGTAGATATATCATCATACTAAACCGTGACAGTTTGTAATGGAAGAACAAATGACATTGGTTAAAGAGGTGGTAGTCTTCCATACACATGATCGATGATCTTGTAACCAAATTAATGTAGGTGGATATTGTTTCTGGTAATGAACTTATTATAACAAAATCCTAGTATATTGAATATACTAAATATTTTTATAAATATTTTGTGTACCTGGAGGATACGTTATTCTGTACTTCATTCCTTTATTTTCAAGTAGATGGTGTTCGGTTTTAGGTTTTCTGTGGCGCTTTTCTTCATGGTTAGGGATTTTTTATGATGTAGTAGATATAATTTGTTTCAAATGATTCTTGATAGTTATAAAACCATGAGAAAAACTATTAAACCCATGATCTTGAGTTGGAAGCAGTGAATATTCCGTAAAATCATGGTTTCATTACCTCATCAGTGAGAATTTTTTGGTTTTCACTGATCATATGTGCATGGTGTATGTCTCCTCATAGCATGACTTTAACTTGTGATAGTTATGGTGGATGTAATTATTATATAATTACATCTTTTATATTTCATATATTACATGAAAAGAAAATTTTGTTGCTAATATACTATGAAGAAAGGCATGTAGTGATGATATGTTCAAGTCTAGGGATTCCTGGAGAATGATGGAACATCTCTTAGTGATACATATTGATATTTGAATTTTTATAGGAAAATGTTGTATTTTTAATATTATAGTTTAGTCTTCTATGGTGAAATAGGTATAGGTGTCCCAGCTAGGGGACTTTGAGGTGTATTTATGGGGAGACTAATTTTTCATGGGTGATTCCCCAGATGGTTGGATTAAGGATGACCAAGATTTATTGTCGTTTTAGGGAAATATTTCCCTAACATTTGTGATGTGTGAAAAAGTTCTTCGTGAGTTCCCTATCTCAACATAGATGGTATATATTGGAACGAAAAATATTTAATGAGATCTAAGAGGTAAATTTTGGTGTCCTTGGATAAATTGTGATATTTCAAAGTTGGTGTCCAGATGTTTTGTCAACCAGGAGGTGAGGGTCGATCACCATGTCACTAGTCATTTTCTCTAAAAATATTATGTTCCTTAGAGGAAGTGAGAGGATATCTCAATGGGAATTATTATCATTTTAACTTTACCATAGTGAGGATTTGATGTAATAAGGATGATAGATGATATTTTGAAAATAGAATACAAATTTATAGTGATCAGGGAGTCAAGATCAGTGTATTTTTTGTTTCGGAAGTATCAGGAGGAGGTGGTGAAACTCCACAAAGTCTCAGGGATGATCATCTATGATTGATATCCTAATTTTACCTCAAACATTTTTAGAGGTCTCCATCCTGATTTTTCTTTTATTTATATATTATCAAAGATTTTCACCCACTGATGTATGGTCAAACAAAGTGGACTATCCAGAATCTTTAAGAGAGGTTGTGTTCTTGTGTCCTATATTTTGCAGGTTCATGGAAAAAATTGATATTTGGTCAGGTTTTAATAAAAAAAACTAGTTTCCACTCTACCATTGGTTTGAAATTGATTAAATATTTCTATATATGAATTAGTAGTTTGTTATTGTGTTGAAATAGGGTTAGAGACACATTGATTATGAGGAGGGAACTAGTAAAAAATTTGATTAAGTTCAACATGTAATTCATGGGGGTATAAATGCATCATAGGATCATCCGAAATCTTGTGTTTGTCATAGGAGAAGAACTTTGTAGTCCAATTTTATAGATCATGTATTTTGGTAGGTGAATCCTCATCATGGGTAGTGAAATTTTGGTCGTGGGTATATGATTTCTCCCAAGTTTGTTAAATATTTTGTTGTCTTGTCTCAATTTTGAACTATAGAATAAGATATTTCACTTCTCCCAAAGATGTTTTAGATATATGATGTTTTACATATGTCTTAGATTTTTTATATATTCATGATAACTCTCACATCATCAATTAGGGTGATATCTATGATGCAACCTTTGAGTAGTATCCGATGGAGATCTATGACTACAAAGAGAATGTGTTTTCTAGGTGTTATACTCGCTTGAATTGTGACTATTGGATTGCTGGTGTAATGTAGGCAATTTACTCAGAATGTGAGTCTCATATATGCACTTAGAACCTAGATTTGTTTGGTGTTTATCTCTTCTCATATAATGTTTTTTTTAAGTTTGTTTTCATTTTCTAGTTCATGAGATTTTTTTCAATTTTTCCTTTTTTTGTAGGTTTTATATAATTTGAGATTTTGATTTTATTGATATTTTTTTCACTTTATTCCTCTATGTGAAGTGGTTAAGTTCCTCTTATGGTGTGATCTTTCAGAGGTATCTCGTGAGGTTGTTTCTCAAATAACCAACTTTTATCTTTCATTCTATCTTGTTGTGGATTTCAATTAATGAGGATTAGAATGTTTTTATATGGACATGATGTTTGATTATGGATCCCATAATCCCTTACCTTTTTTATTTTTGGGTGTTGGAGGATTATATGGAAGTATTCCCCAGAGAATATTCTATGCCAACCTCCAAGGTGGGATATGGATGGTTTCATTTTCATACACCTTGGGACCACTCCAACATCTTATTTGGAATAATGTATAGACCATTATATTCTCTAGGAGATAGGGGTGTTATTGGAGGATTTTTGAGAGAAGGGTTTTATCAAAACCATTGTGCTCCCCTAGGAATACCTGGTTTTGTTCATGAAAAATTCGAATGGTAGATTGTGATTTTTTGTCAATTACAATCACTTGAAATAGAACACAATAACTAAAAGGTAAACCATTGTTATGATTTCAGACCTCTTGGATCAGTTACAAGGCATGAAATGGTTCTGAAAGATCAACCTGAGGATTGGATACCACATGTTGCAGGTTCATGAAGCTGATATTATGAAGATATAGTTTTTATGGTTCTATGCACACTAAGAGTTCTTGGTGACACCTTTTGGTGTGATGAATTCCCTCACCAGTTCACGTCTATGATAAATCTTATTTTCACTCCCTACATTGACCGATTTTTTTTCATTGATTAAATATTCATCAAATAAATATCAGAGAAGGAGTATAAAAATAACACGAGGTTCGTCCCAAACTTTCTTCAGGATCACTATCATTTTAGAAATATCTCGATGTGTCAATTATAGATCTAAAAGGTTCAATTTTGGGGGAATGACATTTTAGAGAATGGATTAGCTTTGGATATGATGTAGATTGATGTATTTATTTTTTAGGATCCACCCAATAGCATATCAGAGCTTTATATTTTTCATGGATTATCTGGGTAGTACAAAAGTTTCATGCAGAAATTATTTAGGACTGTATCATCTTTAGAGTCTTATATGTAGAATGGGATTCCATTTACCTTGAATGAGTAGTTCCAGAGAACATTTTATGTGTCGATAATGAGGCTGATGATTGGTCCGGTTTTGAGAATAATAGAGCAGAGAATGTTGTATGTAGTGTATTGTGATGACTTTGGATCTGGGATCAGCTATGTGTTGATGAAAAGGAAAGAAGTGATCGCAAATGGTTCAAGGAAATTGATAACCCATGAGAAGAACTATGATACTCATGCTCTAGAGTTTGTAGATATAGTCCTCTCTCTTAGTATTCGATGGTACTGTCTCCTGTTAGATCAATTTATTGTTTACTTAGACTATTAGAGTCTCAAATATATTTCCACATAGATATACCTAAACCTAAGACATAGGTACTAGTTTGAGTTTTTATTGGACTATGAATTTGAGATAATCTATAATTATGATAATGGAAATGTGTTCCCATATTCCCTTTGAATTAATTAACATTCTCACATGGTGTAGGAGGCATATACGTAGTTGGTTTCATTGTAGTTGTACTTGGTAGGGGAGAGGGGTGAAGGTTGTCTTTATTTTATAGTGTTGAATCCTCTGCTTCCCGATTGTGGGAGGTGTTTCTAGTTATGATACATTGGCTATGATTTATTCTATGAAAAGATATACTCAGGGTATTCAACATATTTATTGTATTAAAGAGAGGATAACATCATAAATTTCCAAGGATTAACAGTCTTTCTGATCACAATGCAGGACGAGGTGATAAGGGAGATTAAAACTTCTCATTTGGTTGTATATTTCGGTGTAAGGAATTTGAACAGAGACCTTCAGTGGCTGTTTTATGGGATAAAATATGCTGGAGTATGGATGAGTTCATCTCTCAATGTCTCATATGATATCTGGTGAATATTGAGTATCAGGTTCTGGTAGTTTTTTTACAACCTCTTCAAATCCTGAAGTGGAATGGGACAACATGTCCATGAAATTTTTTAAAGCTATTTCATGGATAGAAATAATCCTTGATGCCATCTATGTGATAGATGATCAAATTAAAAAGTCAGTGTAATTCCTTACTATTAGGGAATATTTTTTAGTGAATATTTTGGGTAGTTGTACATATGGGAGATTGTACACCTCATGCAGTTTCCTCAACAATTTTCATAGACTGTGATGATTGTTTCGTGGTTGGTGAGGGGCCTTCATAAAGAATTTAGGTCCAAGATTGTAATGAGTACAAATTTTCACCCTCTGATGGATGGGCATACTAGAACACTATCTAGGTGTTGGAGGATATACCGAGGGCTTGAATTTTAGACTTCATTTAGAGATAAGAGCGTCACATACCATTGGTAGAATTTTCTTACAATAGTATCTATTTTTATACTAACAACATGAAACATTTTGAGGTCCTTTATTATAGAACTTTATGGTCACCCTTATGTTGGATTGGGATTGTTGAGGTATCTCTTTCCATGCCATATATGGTGTAGGAAATGATGGAGAAGTTCCAAGTGATCGTTGAGGGGATAAGGACAGCCCATAGTTGGAAGACATATTATACAGATCAAAATTTTTGGCCCTTGCAATTTTATCAGGGAGACCATGTTTTCTTGTGAGTCTCCCCATAATGAGGATTTTAGTGATTCATCCAATGATTAAATTTATCCCCATGGTTCAGTGATCCATTTGAGATCTTTCCGAGTTTTGGTGAGGTTTCTTACTTCATTTCCATACCCCCATAGTTGGAGTTGGATAATTCCACATTCCATGTATCATAGGTAATGAGATACAATCATGATCCTAGAAACATTATTGACTAAGGTAATCTGGATTTTAAGGATGGACACACCTTAATGGATTACCATGTGGTGATCAAGGATTAACAAGAGAGGACCCTGCATGGTTAGACCATTCCATTTTTTGTGTGTTATGTAAGTATGGGAACATAAAAGGGATATACAGAAGCAGTAGAGCCTAATGCAGGCTTAGTATCCCTAAATCTTTTGGACTATTTGCTTTTCAAGTAAGAAAAAAACTAAGAATGGAATAATTTTGAAACTCTATATTTTCTTTTTAAGACTATGAAATATATTATGAAATATGTTTGGATGACTATATGTGGTATTGGGAATGTCCAGATGATTGGTATTGATTCACAACTATCACCTATAAGTTATTATGGTACTTCTGTGATGTAATCATTATACTTGAAAAGATATCATGGGGAGTCATTGTCATATCCATTGAACAATTGGTGTAGAGGTTGATATTTCATAATTAGATTATATAAAAGATGAAGGGATATAGGGATGAGAAGAATTATCACTAGTGTCATGTAGATGAGAAGATGTTGAAGTATAAGCAATGACTTATGTCATGACGTGGCCCAATCGGGCTCGAGCCGTGATTACCCCAAGTCCAACTCTAATAGGCGAGGGTCTAGTGACCAATGTTGAGTAGAAATATCACTAACATGGGAGTCCTTAGACTAATTTACCTAGACACACACACATATATCTATGCCCATAAAATGCTAAATTGTGAAAAAATTGATATCCATGAATGAATATATTTAAAATCCCACCATTAGTAAATGAAAACAAGTATTGGAAAGAAATATCCAAAAAAAATTCCAACAAATGAAACAAAAAACAAGTCTAACCAATAAAGTGGGAGATAAAATATAAAAAATAAACCATAAAAACACACATTGGTTTGTCTGGATCACTAAACTCCACCTAGTCTTTGTACCCTATCACTCTATCAAAATGCCAGTCATCTACATAAGACAAAAAAAATTGAGGAAAAAGCCGATGTCATGTGAATATAAAAATTCCCATTAGGAATAAATGAAATCACTAATCCTATAATATCAATAATAATGGTCATCTCAACATATGTATTTATCAATGGACTATGAAACAAGAACATTCATATATACTCATTTTAGACAGACAATCTCATGTAAGATCATAAATATATTGCTAGATTAGGATCTCTATTTGACGGTTCGATATAATAATCATCAGAGATAACACACTCCATGAATCATATAGTACCAATGAAATCCATCTGACATTTCATGCAAATCGGTTCTCTCTATAATAAGTACATTATAAAAGTAATAAGTGGTCAATATATAGATGGGGATCAAAATCAAGTACATGGGGTATACTAACAACCCAATCTGGATTTACCCGCTAAGTTGGGGATTGACTCCCATATAGTGTTGGTCATGTCACTAACAAGAACCCCACAAAAGGAAATTATGATGATATAAGATCTCACTCTTGGCCTTATAGAGGGATTATAGAATCTCTATCTGAGAATAAAGTTTCTTCGAGGGGATCACCATCGTATGAAGAAGATGTGATTCTGCAATAACTGTTGGGTAAAGGATCAAGGGAGCAAAACCTAATGATTATTTTCAATTGAAACAGGATAATGGATCCAAAAATCCTTCTAGAAATTACATGGCATGTTCTAGGAGTACACGATTGGTCCTTTCAGCATCATGTTCTACCTATTTATCAGATCCAATTTCCATGTATGTGTCTGAGTATAAAACATGTGTCCCATCACACACGTTGTGTGGGGACACAAGATCTCTAGGGTATGTACCCCCTATACAATTATAGGTTATTTCAGGGTATACAAATCATGTGGTTTAGACACATGACATGTAACGACACCTAGCCTCCTAAGAATGTACCTCCTATAAACATCATGATGGTCAACTAGGGACCACATGATGCGTGTTAGGGACCACATGGAATGTGATCCTTATCTCTATGCAGAAACCCTATCTTCCACTACTAGGTCACAATAGGGCATGTATTCCATGATTATAGGAAATTGAACTTGAGAGTTCTTAGAACCTGATGGTCCTCTTGCGGTCGTCTCCTCTGCCGATGTTGCTAGTGATTCCTGCCACCAAACACACTTAAGATAATGGTTCTGGGTCATAAAAAACAGATCACCATCACCGATCTAATTATTGGAATTCCAAATAAACTAGGAAACATTCTGCATCGAGTCATTAAACCATGTCACACTAGAACTGCAACCAATGATCTGGAAATAAGATCTCGATCCACTATCATGATCATCACTGCTCGATCTCATTGTCAAACAAAACCCAAAACCAGCTGTATCAATCTGTTATCCCAAGAAATAGGTGTGAAAAAATTGATCAACATGTATATTTGAAACCATTATCTTAAAGGGACATTTGGGATGAAAAAATAAAGAACAAAAGATGAAATTAAAAACAAAATAACATTTGGAATGGACCTGATCCAATGTTTATGTTGGCCTCAATTTATTTTCATCATAACGATGAATGAAGAGATATAATATAATCAACAATTGAAAACCCCAATCCTAGATAAATATATCATGCACCCACAATAATCTTGATCCATGAATAATTTATTAGTTGATTGATTCATGTTCACCATTGAAATAAACAAATAGGGATAAATCTACATAAAAAAAGTCCCACCTCAAGATAGTTGAATTGATGATGAGGAATGAATCTACGTCAGTATCATTAGTGAGTTCCCTAAATTCCAATAGAAATAAGATAATCAATCTTGATCTGATTCGATGTCATCTACCATGAATGATCTCCTCCAATGACCCTCTATATCTCATGGTTTAGGCAATCGATTGTGATATCTAATCATATCCATGCATTTATTAAGTGTTATCATCAAAATAAATAAAATATATAATTTATTTTATTAATTCACTCATGACTATGCTTTATAAAAATGCATGATTCCAAAAAATGGTATATTGAACATAGGATAAACCCTCAATCTAAACTCAATATTTCCTTCATAATCTGATTTATGCCTCATTGTATGATTTATACTAGTCTGTTTTGGAAAATTTTGTACTTATGATATTTATTATAATTAATTTATTTGAAAAAATAATTCCAATATCACCAGTCCATGGAATCAGGCATCGCCTCATCACCTAGATTTGAAAATAATCCATATTATATTATGAAGTAATACATGAAAAAATTAGAGTTGTTTTATTCTACCCACCATAGATTTTTATATCCTAGAAACATAAACCAAATACTACAAAAATTGATGTGTGTAATGAGCATGAATCAAGGTCTCTCAGCCCATGTGCTCTCCCGAAGATTCTCGTGTCACTATTGGACATGAACTGGGAGAACCAATCACCCATTAAGGACAATCTCCCATTGATCCTCATTCTCCATTGGGTACCAAGAAAAGGTGGTCTCGTCATTGATATCCAGTTTTCCCTAGTAGATAACATGTGATTGGTTGTCCTAATACATCCTCTAAAATGACATGTGTGATTAATTTTATACCAGGTCTAACAACGGCAGTCGAGCTAAGTTCAATTCCACCTCACTTACTCTATATAGTATCTGGAGAGGTGCAATTAATATTAGAGATAACTTTCCACCCCATCAAAATCTATGCAACCCACATCGAGGAAAGACCCATAATAACACATTTTTCCTTCCTCAAACTTGAAATTCAAATATCATCAGTCTTTATAAGACATCTGATAGCTTTGTGCTTTCTTTATCCACTCCTCTAAGATCTTCACTTTCTATATCATGGATCACACCAACTCTTGGACCATGGCTGATTACTCTACTAGGTCAGTCTAGTATAGTGGTGACCTATAGGGTATCCAGTTCAAATCCTCAAATGTTTCCCTGTCAATAGTGGAATGGTAGCTATTTTGGTAGGAAAGCTCCACCAATGTTATGTGATATTTCCAACTATATCTATAGTTTAACATGAAATCCTACAAAATATCCTCCAAGACCTGAATGGTTTACTCAGTATGACCCTCATACTAGGGAAAATTCCATTCTCAAATAAAATTGATTAATGAATGAATCCTAAAATCCTCTCCATAATCATTACATGAAGTGTGAAACATGGTATCAAACAATTATTTATAAAAATCAATGGATCTGAACTATTTCCAAAACATACAAGCATCTCAAGAACTCTACATAATGTTTCTATGGAATATCTAGGAAGTGGACTGACATTGTTAGTCAGAATACAATCACCTAGATGGAATTGTTTCTTTTAGACATCCTTGGAAGCCCCTTCATGATGTACATAGATATCATATTCTAAGAAAAGGGATCCTAATGGTAGGGATACCAATTTTTATCCCTAATTTTTCCTTGTTTCTCACCTTCCAAAATTTTATCACTGTGTGAGATCAAATTTTCTGTTTTCAATGAATTATTAGGATATTTGTTTCTTATTTTTTTGCATGATGTGTTTGGAAATTTTTGGATGAGTGAATATTCCTATGATTGTGGTAGTTGGTCTTGTTTCCTTTGATTATATTCTCATTGTTTTACAATTCATAATAGTTATGTGTCACAATAATGAAACAATATTGACAAAGTTTTGAATTGTAAATTATCTTATATTAATTCAAACCTTCTAATTGATTTTATGATTCTTAAGTAGTGTTAATAATTTTTCAATAGAATCTAATGACTGGGTATGGACCATGGTATTTTTATGACCTAACCATAATTCAATAAATAAATTGGTTTAATTTATTACCCTTCATATTAATTTCATTATATGTGAGGTTAAAGGTTTAATTAAACTCATTTCATGGACATCATAATGTTCATGGAAGACACATGAAAAATCAAATGTGTTTTCCATGAGGTTCCTTTTTTATACAGTTCTTACCAAAACAGTTATTCCCTATATGATATCGATGGCCTAGAGTGATTCTCCAATGAACCTATTAAGAATCAATGTTATATCCATATATTGTCAGCTAACCCAGTTTAATAGACTATAAATTTAACTAGTTAATCCAAGTGTTCGAGTAACATGATAGTGAGAGATTACTATGAGGTACTTGATCTATTATGTTATAAAGAAATTGATTTGGAGTTCCTTTACCTAGAACATAAACCTTATAACATTATGTCCTTAAGGGTATAGGGTGTGATAAAAATCTAATTAATAAATGTTACCTCCTAAAATACCTTATTTAAGTAATAAAATTAAAAATGACATGTTGATGATTTTTAATTCCAAGAAACTATAAATTAAGGTAGTGGGGTTTGTACATTTTGAAACCCTTAAGTAAATATGATAATTGTGTAAGTTTGGAATATCGTTTAATAGGAAATGAGATAATAAATTATGTGTAATTATCAGGGTGTATTTTCAATGAATGGTCTTGATCCACAATACATGTTTTCCTTAATTAATTGACATCCCTTAATCCCAAAAGGTGATTATTTTTTGTAAGTATTGTTAATATAGTAATTGGTTATGATTTAAAATTGTGCTATTACATGGGTAGTCCTTGTATTCAATATTACATTCCATGAATAATCCTAGTGGATGACACAAAATTAAATAATTTGAATGTTGAGGGGGGATACCTACTTGTATTGAGTCAATGTATTATATTAATGAATTCTATATCTGGGAATAGTGTATTCATATAAAAGTACCTAAAATAGTATATTGACTTGGATGAGCTCCCAGATTTGGCTTGACGTAATTAGAGAAATAATTTTTTATGACCGAAATGGATCCCAATCAAGACCCTTTGCAAAATTACCATGTATTTTCTCATTGGTATTGGTTAGAACCATTTTTAGAAAGTATATTTTGGAGGTTCCATCCCTTGTATTCTACGAAAGAGCATGTAACCATGGGTTTATCTTCATCTGTTGGCTCACAAGTTTCATTCTTATAATTCTAGGGAGTTTTGATTGGATTCCTTTTGTTCTATTATATAGTAATTCCCATACATGCATAGTGGATTCACCTTCATGCTTCATTTGAATGTATATACTACCCAAAATTATGTTTTATACTCATGGATGATAAATTCATTAGACAACATTGGTGGTGGAATATAGAGTTTTACTCACATCTTGTTTGGGTTTCTACTTAGTACTCGAATAGATCTCGGGGTTATAGATTAATACTATTAATCCTACCTATTTATGTTACTTTTTTTGGGGATAGGACCTTGTATAGAATTTTTGGACCAAGAACGTAGTCAAACTACCTATAGGAGTTATTTTTTCCAGATTTATTTATTCTTTTGTGTTTATACCTGATATAAAAGTAACTCTTACTACCTGTTTTGACTACTTATGAATATATTATCTTTTTATTATTGTCATCAATATTTTATATATAGTGTTTTTCGGGATAATTAATTATCATTATCCATATTCATTTTAATTAATTTATTTATCTAATGTATTCACTATTGATCTAGGGAATATAGTCACCCCACTATACCCCCTTTTTACCCTCTCTATTAGTCAGCATCATCTAGCATAAAGGGAGACGAGATTGATCCCATGAAACCCTCATGGTCTGTTAATGATGAGTGAACTCAGTTGAAGAAATAAAAATGTTTTATTTTATAACTTTTCCTTTTGTCATCGTAGTTTTTTTTGGTAGAGATGAGACCAGAAATATATCACAACTGGTAAATAGCTCATGTCTAGGAACGACCAAACCATGTATGGGGGAAAGACCACGTTTCTATGGATGAGAAATACTTTTTTTGAATTTAATAAATAAAATTTATATGATTTCACCTCTAGTTAAGAAATTGGTTGTGTTTTTATTGATTTATGAGATTAAACTCTTCAATTAGTATAGAAAATAAGGGGGCATGTGTTCATGAATCATTTCAAGAAAATTTGATCTATATTATGTTAATATTATTATATTATTTTCCTATATTTTACTATTGTGTGACTTTGGCCTCATTTATATTTATGGAATATGGTTGGTCAAAAAAGTGTCTAAATACCTAAATGGGTTTTCCCGTATATATTGATGTAGGCATTCTATCTAACCATCCCAAGTATAATTAAATAAAATAATAGTATTAAAGAAGTTACAAAATTAACTATAATAAGGATCTATAAAATGTTAAAGGAATAGGTTTCTTATTTATTAAATCTTCATTATTAAATGAATATTTCAATTAAGTGGGTTTCCAATTTCAAATTATAAGGTGTTACCACATTGACATGGGAAATGGAATCCATGAGACTTAATCTAGGTATTCTTAATTCAATCCTTATAGTTTTATCATGTATTATATTCCTATAAATTAACCAATATATGGTGTGTATTAAAAATATTTAATAAGATAACTACTAATCAGTTGCGCCAAAATGGGATTCTAATTGAAACTTCCAGATCATTTACCACTATAACATCAACTTGACAACCAATATTACTAAACCCATATTAGCATGACTTGGTCCTTGTATGTTGATAATATTGTTAAATAAATTGGTAATTAACTCATTGGGGATATATATATATATGTGGTGTTTTTCTATATATATTTTTAGTTCCATTATACTTATCAAGTTTGTATCTTTTCTATGACTTGTGATGGACCATTCAGAGTGATTCCCCATTGTTGAAATAACTAATGGACAATTAAATTATTGTATCACTACAAAACAATATTTATAATTAAATTTGATTTATTTTTGTTGAATAATAACCATCCATAAAGCTTTTACGAAATTTGATCATGTGATATTGATTAAGTAAAAACTTTTAGTTATTTAATTATAAAGACTATTGGGTGGGGGTTAGTTTTTTAGTTTCAATGAAACATTCCATGAATGGGAAAAAAATAGTTTCATGTGGGACATATAAGATTTTTTCATATATGTTGAACGTAAAGGTTAGGTGAGGGAGCCTAGATACCTTTAGGTTTTGACCTTAGTTTTAGAGTTGATGCCTCTGGTTATGTGGGGGTTTAGCTCAATTGTAATATCTCCCTTAGAGATGAGAAGCATCAGTGGAAACATGTGTTTAGTTTTTATGAACAAAAAATGATGGTAGTTTTACATTTTGTCTTTTTTTGGACTATAAATTTTGAAGGAAACCCTAGGTAGGTGGGTGGCCAAGCAGTAAGATGAGACTTGTTGGTGTTCTGAGAATCATGGATTCGTGAGTTTAACAATTCTGACATGACAAGGGCATATTCAATCACTTATTTAATCATGAAACATTAATTTATTCCTAGGTTCTATGTTTCTATGTAGGGTATCACATTCTAGGAATGTGTGGTGTTTTTGGTCTTTTGAATCATACGAAATGGGGGCACTAGTTTTGTTTACTTAATATGATGATAATAAGAATTGTCATATGTAGTGTTCATTAATTGAAGGATTGGTGGATTGATTCCTGCGAGGGAAGTTCTAATTATTAAATTCATGATGAAATTTAATCGATGGAATCCTATTAATTCCTTAGAGAGTTAGTTCATGACCGCTTCGAATATGGTCAAGAGGTTTAGCAGGTTACATTCATGGGTCTTACCCAGACTATGGTGACCTAGGAATTAATATTTAGGTCAAAAGTTATGTAAAATCGAGTGGTTAATGTATAAAAATATTGATTTATCTCATTCTTAGGTATAACCACTTCAACATATCATGTTCCATTACAAAATGGATCCACATTAGTATTTCTGATTTTGTGTAAAATGGTGACGACATGTATGAGTATTGTATTAGAAGATAACAATGTGTGGGTATATGAATAGACATATTATAGATGTTATTATAATTTAATATAGTAAATCAATGTTTTGGGAAGTGCACAATTTTTTTTTCAAGTAAGGAATCATCATCAGGAATGATGTTCTGGTGACTTCCATGGCTGGAGTTTCATGTTTTCACTTGGTGTATGGGAATTGAGATGCATTTAAAAAGCATGTTCAGTGGTGGATAAAGCATGTTACATGGAAATTAGGGTATTATTTTATGTAAACTTATAACAAGTTATTTAATATGGTGGGAAGATTCATATTGTCCAAGGGAAGTGTGACCTTCAATAGAGAAGGATCACGGTTGTAGAAAAACTAGTCGTAAATGGTCAGAATGTATTTCAAATATCGATTAGATGATGATTTTGAGTTTCTAGTCTTCAATAGGATGTAGAATATATGATTTAGGTATTATTTTATACAGGTCATGAATGTTATATTCGGGCTCATGATGCATAATAATCTTAGAAATTTTGATAGATTACTGGTGCATTAGTTCTTGTAATATATCATGATAGTGAAATGGTTGGTTGAGTATACAACCATTAAATCACACTATGAGTTAGGTTAGTAATTTAGTGATAATTTGTAAATTATAGTTGGTCACCTGTATAATTTATGGAAATGTGATCGAGTAATTAAATAAGGCACCTTCTGCTAATATGGACGTTCATTCGGCAGGTCAATGAAAACAGGTCGATTGGATTTTTAGTACCCATGTTTGTGGTGAGAAAAGAACTATTTATGTACATTTTAATAAGCGATGTTTATTTTTTTGTATTCTATGGAACTTATTTCTGAACCATCATGTCTAAATTAATGTTAATGGTTGGTTGGTTAATGGAGGTAGCGAGTAGCATGCAACTCCACTGTATAATGATGTTTTGTGAAAGATCAATTGATAGATATTTTAAATGATGTGAGTAGATATAAGAAATTTAATTTTGGAACTTTTTTTGATGTATATTAGTTTATTTCTCATGAGTACATGGTTTGAAATTATATATGGTGGGGAACCACCATGGAAATATATGGAAAGTGATGCTTGTTTTGAGAAATTCAGGGCGTTGTAATGGATGCAGTCATATAGAAACACTATGTTAACACATCCAAATTAAATTTCGATGATAAAAGAAACTCTAGGATGGTTGTAAATAAAGTGAGCTTTACTGGGATCATTTTATCATATATTACATCCATTGGATGCATGGTATTTGAAAAATTTTAATTTCAATGTTACGTTTAGTCTTAGTTGCAAGGCTGTGAGTTATTATAGGTATTATTTCATAGTAATGGTCTATGGAAGGCCTTAGACATTATAATATGAGGTTTTATGTAAGTAAAATGGAGAAAACATAGGAACTCATTCAAAATTTAACATCCTTATGGATCCTTTTCTATCATGGATTACATATCATTGTTCGAGGATTCCCATGTTTTGGATACCTGGGGCCAACTCCTATAGTGAAAATAAGTCTCACTGAAATATAATTTTATCATCTGGCACAAAAGTAATAATGAAATCCCCACTAACAAGAATGTGTGCCAGAAATGGGGCTATATTCTTTATAAATTCTCTTGCTTCCAACATCTGAGAATTGAGATGACATCCCATTAATTCATTGAGAGTGAATGTGATAACAGTTTCTAGGAATTGGTGGGTCATTTCATTGGATTTTATTCCCCAGATCGACTTGGTCATAAATTTATTTTGTGGTGGTTCCATGGAGTTGGTAATAATATCACCAAGAATATGGTGAGAACCATAATCATTTCAAATGGTTGCATATTCATTTGGTAGGTGAGGATCCTTGTGTAACACAAAGGCATCTCATTCTCAAATGTGGACTTGGTCGCCTGAATTGGGATGATGATCCCAAAATTGGGTGTTCTTATGAAAATTTAGAATAGGATTACCCGATGTGGTAGGTTTTAAGGTACATTTAAACAACATACAGGCCGTAAAGATCAACCTTGGGGTCGATGGACCCATTGGAACCGCTTTCGATGGGATGAAATTAAAAACTAATGGATCGTTTGGAAATGGATATGTCATAGGGGGAGGGGTTTTATGGATCCCAATAGGTAATGTGGTAGATACTTTCAGTGAATACTTTGATAGAGGTGAATCCATTTAGGCAGAGGCTTGGGCCTTTCTCAAAGGACTTGAGTTCTATTTTTCAAAGAAAATATCTCTCTCTTCCAATCAAATAGATTCTATGATTATCTAAAACTCGCTAAAATACCAAAAAATCACTCCCTATGGGATATATTATCTTATTCAGAGGTGAAAACCTCTCATATACTACAATAATAGCATACATCACATTTATTATGAGGAAAATAAGGAATATGATTACATTGATTTAAGGTACACTGATGATACTGACTGTATTTAATTCTCTATCATGGTGTCCTCAATCCCAGAGTGTGTGAGTGTAATTATAAGAGATTTTTTAGTGCTCCATTTCATTATCTGCCCTAATCTTTTATCATTTTACTTTGTTCTATGGGTTCTTCCTTTTTCACTTGTATACTTATTCTTATCCTTATATTAAAATTATTATTTTTTGTTAGAGTTGAGAAATCATAATGGAATTTTTTTTTGTGGATAGACTCAATGGTAAATTACATAAATCATAACGTGATTAAGTGAAAATCATGTTAGGGATATCATTTGAAACATATAGTGATGGTTTGGTGATTAGAGTATATGTATTTAGAATTGAGAAAAGGTGAACGATCGGTATTTGAGATGTGTTGTACAATTGTAAATTGAACTTTTTGGAGAATTTTTGGGGAAAATCTCGATTCGGAGAATAAGGTATTTTTTGGTTTGTGATTCTTTTGAACCATACTATATGGGTGTTTTTTTAAATGTAGGAAACATTATATTATACCATTTGAGAGGGATAAATTTTCAAATTAATATTGAGGATATAATTCTAAGATTTATTATATCTTATTCTTGTAGTTACAGGGATGGTTAAAATGTTTTCTTCTACAGGTGCATCTCGAGGATGAGTTGTCTTATAGTGGGGAGTATGTAACAACCCATATTTTGGATCTATTTTTAATTCTTCATGAATGAGTCCTAGCATAGTGAATAGAGGTATGAGACATATTAAATTTTCAAAGAACACTATGTTTTTTACTTGATGTAGGTGTTTCATGGATTCGGGTTGTTTGAACTTCAAATTTGTAATCTCATCAATGGAGAGATCAGAGGTTTAGAGGGCACTCATATGGGATTTATATGGGTGATAACACCTTTAGTAGGTGATTTCAAAAGTGGAATAGGGTTTCATTAGTTCTCATAAGTGAACTAGAGGTTTCTGGGATATATTAGGGATTTAAGCATATTGTTTCAGTCCAATAGGCTTGTTGGTCACACACTATAGAGTATCTAGTGGTGGATCCCGTAGCCAGGTAAGGTTATCAAAGCCACCTACAAGATGGGGGATACCTTGTGGCTAGCAGGTAGACCACTGGGTAGTTTTATGGGGGTCAAAATGATAATTTAAATACCCTCTCCCCTTAAACCTTATCTAATTGAATTGTGTCATCATTCCAACCTTGTTGTAGCAGTTAGATGTGATCCACTCCTCCCCTATTGTTGATGGATCTTCTTTACTATTAATTTTATTATTCTTCAGTTCAAACATAAGGGAATATGGAGGTAAGGAAATCACACTTCATACATCATTTCTCCACTTTATTCACATTAATAAATTTTATATTTGTGTGATATAGTATTCCATATTTTTTGGGGTTTTTTTCTTCTTCATCATTTTCATCAATTCATTATCGAACCAAGGGAAATTTCTAGATGAGTGGGGATTTCCAATAATGAAGTATCTAGTAATTTCTACCTTCCATTTAAGTAGGATTTTTTATAAATAAATCATGTTTTGTATCATGTCGATGGCTGGATGTCAACCTATATTTGAATTTTAAATTATCTTATCTTGATTAAGATCCCTTAAATGATTTCATTATTCTTAAATATTGTCCTTAAATTATCAATCTGCACCAAGGATGAGGTATAGATCAAGGGGGTTTTATGGCCTAATAAAAATTCTAGAAATTAGTTGGTTTAATTTATGATCCTTAATAAGAATTTTATGCTATGTGAGATTATGGATTTCATTCAACTCATTTCATGGGACAAGTAAGGTCCATGAAATATTCATGGAAAATTAAATGATTTCCCATGAGATTCCATTTTTATACATTTCATTCTAAAATAAGTAGTACCTATAGGAGTCATACGACCTATATATCCACTCCAATAATCCTAATAATAATCATGTCCAGATCAACAGATTGTGAACTCCCATTATTTAAATGAATCATAGATTAACTATATGATCATAGTGTGTGAGTTACATGCTAGTAGGAGATGACCATGAGGAACTTGTTCTATTATATTGAACCAAACTAGAGTTGGGATATTTTACCCAGAGCATGGACCTAGTAACATTATGCCCTTCATGATATAGGGTGTAACTGAAGGCTAGCTAATTATTATTAGCTTCTAAAATACCTCTTTTATGTAATAAAATTAAAAAATATCTTGATTATTTTTAATAACATTGTGTTATAAATTAAAAAAATGTGGTTTGTGACACCATTAAGTAAATTAGATAATTTTGTGAGTTGGGAATATGGTTTTAATGGGATAATGGATTAATAAATTAAGAGTAATTATTAGGTTGTATTTGAAATGAATGTTCTTGATCCATATTACATGTTTTCCTTAATTAATTTAATTCTTTTCCCCATGAAATGGATTTTTCAATTTATAAACCCCGTCAATATATGTAACTGGTTATGGTTTAAAAGTGATATATTCCATAGGTGCACATTTGATTTTAGATTATAATTCCCAGAATGATCCAGGTGTATGCCACTGATTCATTGATGACAATTCAAAGGGGTAAATCCTTCATATATATTATCGATGTCTAATATTACTGAATTCCTTTGATGAGAAACATGGATTCTCCTAAAATCATTTGAATTATTTTAATTCCTAGGATATGCTCCAAAATATTTCTTTATTTCTTGGGCATTTAATCCTTTATATTACCTCCATGGATCCCAATGGAGATCTTCCTGAAAATTTTGAAGTTATTTATCCTTGTATTTAGTTATAGGCCCTCGTAGAAGAGGAGATTTGAGGGTTCAACCCTTATATTTTAATCCAGAGGTAGACATTATGGCTTAATCACCATGGGTTGTCACCCTAGTTCTATACCTACAATAACATGGATTTTTCCTTGATTTTTTGGTTTTATTGTATAATAATTTCCATACCTACCCCATGGATTCACCTTTGTGTTTTTTTCTTAAGATTATGGGATATACTTTCTGCAACTTATAACACTTTTTAGGTCACATGAAAATAGAAAATTTTCTTTAGCTAAAGAAAATTGGTATTCCTTGAGTTGTGTCCACTTTAAAATTTACTTTAGATTTTGATAATTTAGACCATTATATATTATACTCACATGTTGAATATTTATTTGATGTTTTTTTTGGGACCTACTGTGTTTTAATCACACCTTGTTTAGGTCATCACTTGGTACTGAAGAAGATACCATGAATGTATATTAGGATTATGAATTGTTCCTCTTATCATTTATTGTGCTAACATAGGACCTAGAATGGGAGTTGTAGATCAATCACATACTCATTTTTCCTATATGATTTCAGTCATCTTTATTAATTGATTTATTTTCAACTATCTCTATTGTATGTGTAACTCATGATATATATTTTTATTTCTTATGCATGTAGCATCTTGACATTGTAGTCTAGACTATTTTCTATTTGGTGTTTTTTGGTTAGATTATTTATCACTATCTATTTATAGTTTATTTTATTAATTTTATCATTCTATTGAGTAATAATATATACTGTATAGTCTCCTCACTGTACCACCATTATACCCTTATTATTTGTCAACATCCTTTTGTGAATTAGGATATATGCTTTAGGTCATGTGGCCTATTGGGTTAGTTTATTATGAGTGTACTGGTTGTAAGATGTAACATTACTCATAAATGATCGGTGATATACAAATATTGAAACTTTTTGTAGAAAATGAAGGAGGATAAGTTACTTTTTAAAATGGAAGTTCTATAAAATAAAGGAATTGGCATGGATATAATTGAATCTTATAAATTGATGTCAAGTTATTTTTTTGATGGGCATAGGGAAAACATACTAAGTTTCAAAAAACATAGTGATGATTGTAAGGAACTTATATCTAGAAATTATTAATGCATCATCAAATTTTTGGATAAAGAACCAGTGGAAAACTAATCCAGAGTAGAGATCCCAATAACTCTTGTTACTTAAGTTTTGAGGAGGAAAATAATATTATGAACAAATATCATGGGAGAATTGGCTAAAAAAATGAGAAAAAGTTATAAGGAATATTAGATAAGGAATTTACCATATTTGAAAAGAAAATATGACTATGTTTCTGAAACCTACAAAAAATAAAGTATGCTTAGTTTAAGACATAAAAAAACAGAAATTAAAGAAAAAAACCACTTGATCTCATTAAATTTAATCATTGTGGACCAAAGGTACATAAATCAACAAAAGATAATTTATTAATTTATTAATTTCATGGATTATTTCACAAAAATTATCAGTGTTATGTTCATGTGACATAAAAAATAGGTTACAAATCTATTCAAATGTTTTCTATGAAACCTTAAGAAAGAGACGTGTGTTTTCAAAACAGGGCTTGGAATGGAAAATGAAATAGATTACAGAAGTAATTATTTCAAATACCACCCAAATAAACATGGAATAAATTAAAAATATAGTTCTCCTTAAACTCTTAAAAAAGATTATTAGAAATAAAAAATACAAGTTTAGTTTATATGGGATAAAATATGATAGATGAATATAAAATTTAAAAGTTCTTCTAGAGAGAAGTTGAAAGTACTATAGTTCAAGTTCAATTTTATATTATTTTCCCACAATACAATATTAATCCATATGATATTTGGTATAAAAAAATCATCCCAAAATTTATTTAAAAATTTGGGAGTCCATTCACAATAAATATAAAAAATCTATATCTTTTGATGTTTAATAAAAAATAATATCAAAGAATTTTCATGGATTATTCACCTGATTGAAGAAGTTAAATGTGATTGAGTAAAAAACTATATAGGTTATTAGATTCCTTATATGTGAAGGTTATTGAAAATTATACATTAACAAAATTTGTTGAACATAATATGGAAGATGTTACGAAATTTAGATTTTTTAATTCCAATTAAGATAATGAGAAGGAAGATATAACAACCCTACTCTTTATTACACACTTAAACATGATTTGTTACATAAATATCACTTGATACAACAAACAAGATAAAGGGGTATAATGTCTTGGGGGATTAGTTTCATTACATAACAACTTAAAATATGAAATAAAACATCTTTATTGAAAACATTCTTTACATGAATACTACATTCCCTCTTACTTAGCATTGCATTGGATAACCTAAGGACATGCACAAGAAAACGATGAGCTATAAAGCCCAGTAAGGTAATAAAAATGTAATAACATTATGAATAAAATACATGTTATAAAATATGAATATAAATGGAGAAGAAAAAAAACATGAACATAAATTCATGATAAAACAAGATAATCATAACATGGAGATGTGGCAACAACACCTAACATGGAATTAGCATGAGCCACGACTCATTGCATATGGAGCATGAGTAAACCCTCATTTCACATGAAGCACAAGTAAAACCTCATTGAACATAAATTATCATGGACAAACACCCATTTCACATAAAGTATCATGATACAAAACTTTACCCATTGCATTGGAGTACTCTTAGGGTGCACCCTTCTAAAAAATTTCATTTCATGCGTAAGTGTGGCACATGGATCATATAACATGGAATCAATCAACATCATAAGTTATTCCAAGATTAAGGAATGTGGAATAAATAAATAGAAGTTCCATTCAATATTTATATGTGAATAATGTTTAATACCCTTGATAGTGACATGGGTATGGTATTCACAATACAATGATGTAGGATTGAAAAAAACGCGGCGCAATTTCGACAGCATAACGACGTGACATAATAATTCATAAAAAATGTTTTATGAGAGAGATATGGGTGTCTCATCATATGTATATGAAATGTACAATAAGGGGTTGTATAGATACATGTACCAACAAATATAATGGAATTTAGATATGTAATACAAAATAATTGCTTGAGATAAATGAGGATAGATAAATTCTTTAGAAAATTTCAGCATGGTAACAGGTGTACATGGGAGACATTAATGAGAGATAAAGGGGTATCTCATTATTAAAACATGAAGCGGTAAGTTTTGGGATGGTTATAAATCATACCCCGACATTTATAATTGAAAATAAAATGGCGTAACAATATAAGGAAACATGACCATAAATAAGGAATGTGAGAATCCCTTACTTGGAAGTGTGATCCCAAAGGCTTAGGAGGGGATTGAGAGAGGATTCTTGGGAGATTGGGGTGCCTTGGGAGGATTCTAGAGATAGTATAGAAGAGGTTGTACTATCTACATGGGATTTTATTGATGAGGAAGTGGGAGCTTGGGTGGGTTTATATATGAAAGGAGAATGAATTCTTTATTATTTATGTTTGGGACACCTCACATTAAGCTAATCAAAACCAAAAACCATACCATGGATTATCCCATGGATTTTTTCAAAGGGGAGGAGAAAATAATATTTTATAAGGCCAATGGATTAACTTATCAAGATAATAGTGTTTCTTATTTGGAGGTGAGTCACACTCTCAAAGAAAACAATTTAAAAAGAGAAAATGTTTTATAAATCATGGATGGTCCACTAAGGATCATAAAATTAATAAAACAAAGATAAAATCACATTATTTTAATGGTAAGACATATATTGGCCGAAAATAATTTTTTTATTATTTTATTACATCACAATTGGGTCATTATAATGTCATAAATCACATTATATATTTAAACGATATTTAATTTTTACCCAAAAATTCAACTGTCTCAGAAAATTATAAACAATTCACTGTTGGATAATTTTAACATCATGATTCCAAAAATAATATTCATTCTATCCAAATAATTTTCTATATATGTGAAATTTACCTTTTAAAAATAAAAACTGGCATTTATAAAAAATTCATGGGTTTTGAGAAAAAAAGCTTTCAAACCTTAATAGAAATTACAATTGTATTCCAAAAAATTATATGATTATTTATACTTAATAAAAAGTAATTTAATAATAATAATAGTTTATTAAAATATTATTTAATTCAAAAATACATTAATTTATCTAAATAGATTCCTTATTTGAACATTAGCTAAAAATACTATTTGTGCATTAAAAAATATTTACAGTGTAACAATAATAAAATCAAAATGTATTCTTTATTATATAAAAAAAGAATGTACATAATAATAGTGCTAGAGAATTGTTACATAACCTATTAAAATACTCACATAAGTCCTTAGGTTAAGGTGCGCGATGGTGACAGACTCTTGGGGTGGCTCAGATAACATTGCTCGAGTGGTAATCTCAATAAACTTCCACTTCTCCCATAGACAGTCCTGCTCAAGTTTAACATATTCATGCTCGGATTGGTCTAGGTCCAGAGGGAATCCCAATGACACCACCACCTTTACGAGCTCTGAGAAATGAGCTTTGTATGGGGAAAGTTTACTAGATAAGTCCATCGCTTCCTTTTTCAGAGTAAATTGGATTTGCTAAAGCCCAATATTTATACTAATCATGTGATCACTATTAAACGACTATAATAGAAATGGTCAAAATTCCTTATGGTATTTTAAAATCCAAAACATAAAACCAAATAATTGTATACGTTTTACATAACTATAAGAATACATTTAAATAGAACAAGAAGAATTTTCATTAATGAATTTTTGGGTCGTTACAATCTTTCCTCCTTGAGAAATTTCACCCTCAAAATTTCCTCTTCCCAAACTAAAATAGATGTGGGTAACTTTGCTTCATCACATCCTATGATTCCCACATTGATTCTTCAAACATTTGGTTTCGCCACAACAACATGACAGGGGCATTGTCTTATTTAATAGAACATTTTCTCTATGATCTAAGATCTTCACTAGTTTATCCTCGTAATAAAGAACATACTATAAATATACTACCTTTTATGAGAGTACACATGAAGGGTTTAGTTTGTAATTCCTTAAAAAGAACACATGAAAAACATCATGTACTTTGTCCATGGTAGGTGGAAGTCCTAGTGGATAGGCCACAACCCCGACACGATCAAAAATCTCAAAGGGTCTGATGTACCTAGGACTTAAATTTCCTTTCTTTTGAAACAACACAACCTTCTTCCATAGAGATATGCTTAGAAATACCATGTCTCTAACTTTGAAATCAAGGTCTCATAAACAGTTGTTTGCATCACTATTTTTTTGACTTTGGGCTACCTTGATATGTTGCGGATTGGTTTTCACCATCTCCACCATTTCCTCAACTATTTTAGGTCCTGGCAGCTTATGCTCACCGACTTCATCCCACCACGTCGGTGTTCTACACCATTTCCCATAAAGGGATTCATATGGTGCCATTCGAATGCTCGAGTGGAAACTGTCATTGTATGAGAATTCAACTAGATGAAGATATTGATCCCATCCTCCTTTGAAGTACATAAAACATGATCTTAACATATCTTATAGTGTATAAATTGTTTTCTCAAATTGGACATAATTTTGAGGATGATAGGTCGTACTGAAGTTTAGTTCAGTTCTTAGAGAATACTGGAGACTTTTCCAGAACATCATGGTGAATCTCAGACCACGATCAGATACAATAGACAATTGTACTTCATGCATCTTTACCACTTATTTGATGTAAATCCAAGCATGATGATCCAATGAGAAGTCCTCTCAAATAGTGATAATGTGAGTTGTCTTTGTAAGAGGACCCACAATGACCCATATATCATTGTCTCCTATGGATGTCCTTGGAAGTCTAGTGATAAAGTCCATGGTAATATTGTCCCACATCGATGTTGGTATGGGTTGTGGTTGCATTATCCCATTAGAATTTTTATACTCAGCATTCACTTGCTAACATACCAGTAACTTAGATGAATATTCCATAATATCACATTTCATACTGTCCCACCAAACATTTTATCAGATATCTCGATACATATTTGTGCTCCCTAGGTGAATAGAGAATGTTGAGTTATGTGTGTCATTAAAAAGCTCTTTCTTTATCTCTGAATCATATGGTACACATAATTGTGACCCATGTCTCAGAATTTCATCATTGTCAACCATGAACTCTGAGGACTTCCCATTTAAGAAAGCTTCCACCCTTTTTAGAATTTCCACATCCATTATTTGAGCATCCTTTATTTTCTCCATGAGGGATGGTCGAGCAATCATTTGAGAAAGGTTTGATGATTTTCCTCCCATAATGATTCCCATGTCCATCCTTTTCAAGTATAAGAATATTGGATCAGTGTCAATTCTCATCAATGATAGAATAACAGGATCATTTCTACTTAGAAATCTTCCACCTTGTTTGCTTTCTGATGCTTGTAATGTATTGAGCAGTCATAATCCTTGATCAGTTCTGTCCATCTTCGTTGGTGCATATTAATCTTTTTTGTGTGTAAATATATTTTCGGTTCTTGCCATCAGTATATACCTCACACTTCTCTCCATAGAGATAATGTCGTAAGATTTGCAACAAAAATATCACATCTGCCAACTCCAAATAATGAATGGGATAGTTTTAATCATGGATTTTTAGATTCCTTAAGGTGTATGCTATCACTTTATCATTCTGCATCAACACACAAACTAATCCCTTCTTCAAAGCATCACTAAATACCATATAAATTTTTCCACTTGTGGGAAATGTGAGCACAAGCGCAGTGATAATACTCCTTTTGAACTCCTTGAAGCTCTCTTCTCATTCATCACTATAATAAAACTTTACACTCATTCATGCTATCTTGGTAAAAGGGTTTGACAATCAACAGAGATTTCTCAAAAATAGGCGACGATATCCTGCCAACCCTAAGAAGCTACAGATATCTATTACTGATGTTGGCCTTATCCATCACTAAATTGTAGTTTTCATGGATGGATTCACTGATATCCAATTTCTTGTGATGATATGACAAAAAAATGATACATACTTCTACCAAAACTCACACTTTTTGTACTTTTCATAGAGATTCTCCTTCAGTAAGGTCACTAGTACAGTTCTTATATGCTCCTCATGGTCCTCCTTGGTTTTGGAGTATATTAGAATATCATCTATAAATACTACCACATATTGGTCTAGTTAATCTCTAAATTATATATTCTTCAAGTCAATGAAGATTCATGGGGCATTAGTGAGTTTGAAAGGCAATACTATGAATTCATAGTGCCCATATCTTTTATGAAAAGTAGTCTTGGGGATATTTTCCTTCTTCACCCTTACATGATAATATACTGACAAGAAATATACCTCGGAGAAGTATTGCGCTCCATGAATATGATCGAAAAAGTTTTCATTTCATGGAAGAGGATGCTTGTTCGTTATAGTGATTTTTTTTAGTTCACGATAATCAATGCAATGGTGCATTGACCCATCATTCTTCTTGATGAAGGTGACTGGTGCACCCCATCGTGAAGCACATGGGCGTATAAACCCATTATCCAGATTCTCCTGTAGTTATTTCTTCAGCTCCTCAATCAAAACAACATCCATTATATATGGATTCTTGGATATTTTCAATGCCCTAGGTATAAGGTCAATTGGTAATTCAACATCTTTTCTAGGAGGAAGACCAGACAATTCATCGAGAAACACTTTGGAAAATTCCCTCACAATACGTATGTCTTTAAGGATGGTAGCTTCCATAGACTCAATCATCTGAGCCAGATATAAATTCTCATAGGGATTTAATATCCATGCTCGGGATGATGGAGCTAAAGAAGATTCATCTTCCTCCTTGCACTTGTATAACATCTGGGTTTGATTATCTGTATAGAGACTAATTTCCTTATCATGACAATTTAAGTTGTATGTATATAGGGAAATCCAATCCATGCTAATAATTTCCTAAAATTAAACTACAGGGAGTGTGAAGAGGTTCCCCAAAAAGTTCAATCCAATGATCGTGAGCGTAGGGGAGTTATATTCATGTGATGCAATGATTACCCAATTTCCCGTACTCACCGACATCTTTACTTCCATGAATTGTGGGGGTGTTGGCATTATTCTACTAAACTTTTGGGATATAAAAGAAGGAGAAGAACCAAAATAAAAAATTATGTTCACTATTATTGAATGAATAACTAGCATACCTATCACCACTGCATTTTCAGCGTTCACATCAGCGGTAGTGATGGAAAAATATCTCCCTTACTACATTGGAGGTTGTCGGATTCCTCCAAAAAACCTTGGCATTAGGCACTAATTTAAAATGTGCCCTGGTTATTTGTATTTGAAGCAATGAACACCACGTTGATGTTCGAATGGAGCCTTCCTCTCCTATATCATAGCCATCGGTTTTTTTATCCGTAGTTAACAGCTAGGTTCCATTCTCTTCCGTACCTAAAGCATTTCCTCATCACCTTTACGAAATTGCCGAGGTAATTTTTTCTACACCTTTGGAAAGTGGGGTGCTGGATTTCGTTAGCACCATTGGATTTATCCATCATACCACCATAAATGAATTCCACCTTTTGCTTCATATCCCTATGATACCCATGAGATTCTCATATCTACATTTTGACATTGAGGGCACATCAAATAATTTTCCCATAGTTGTCAAAGCCAGGATCACCAGGGATTTTCGCAGGCTAGGTTTTAGCCCAATAAATAAGAGGTCAACCTTGCATTTGAGGGTAACAACAAAGCTGGAGGCATATAGTGCAATCCTTGCGAATTGTTCCTCATACACTCCGATGTATTCATCAATTTTTTCTTAAAGGCCAGAAATTCCCTTTCCATCTTAAGTCAGAGGGTGCATGGGAAATATTTTTCAAAAAACATCTTCCAGAAATCCTAGTATTGCAACACCTCGATCTCCTCCTCTGGTTTTGTATTTTTGATGAATGTCCACCATTGATCATCTTCACCCTCCATACAATAAGTATCCAGGAGAACCTTCACTCTTTTGGAACATTGAATGATGGAAAACATCTTTTCAATGGAGTTGATCCATTGTTCGGTGATTGAGGGATCAGATGATCCATTAAAAGTAGGAGGAATTTTTCACATGATGCTCTCGATAGCAATATGTTCTTTCTTAGGGTGTGTTGAATGTTACTCTTGACCCATATTTCTATTCAATTATTGAGTTAACTGAGAGAGTATCATGACAATGTTTGTGATTCCCGCTCCCATTGGATTGTGCATCTCATTAGACCATTCAACACATTGATCTTCACATCGGTTGTTAGCCTGAGTCCTCCTATTACTGGCCATTAGATGGAATAAAAGTAGAGTTAGGGGAAACACATAAAGTTTAATCCAAATACAAAAATGGATGAAATATAAATTACTTTTATTTCCTTAACTTATGAATCTATAATCTTTAATCTATGTTATCCATGATCTTCTTTTTAATATGTATTCTTATAGGAATTTTTTTAAATTCCCTTAATAATGGTTCATACTAAGATTGTTAATTTACGAAAGCATACCCCCATGAGTGTCATAAACAAGTGTGAAACAAGTCCATTTGTCATATACCATGATACCCTGGTCAGTCCCGAAACTCCATGTTGGGGTTTTCACTCCTCGGTACATGTGTACCAAAGCCACCTCTATCTGCTCATATCCATACATGGATGTATTTTCTTGATAAACTAATTACTCCATAATCACACAAACATAGGGATGTTTTTATACTTATTATATTATCTAAGGAATCACTAGGGTTTTCTAATCCTAATCCCAAAAATTATGAAACCTATCCTCTGATACCAACTATAATAACCCTGCTCTTTATTACACACTTAAACAAGATTTATTACATAGACATCACTTGATACAACATAGAATATCAAGAGGTCTAGTGTATTTGGGAATTAATATCATTGCATAACATCTTAAAAAAAATGAAATATAACATCTTTATTTAAAATATCGTTTATAAGACCACTACATTCCCTCATACATAGCATTGCAAGGGATAACCTGGGGACATGCATAAGAAAAGGGTGAGCTATAAAGCCCAGTAAGGTAATAAACATGGAATAACATGAGGAATAAAATACATGTTAGAAAATAGTAATATCAATTTATCACAATATAAACATGAATATAAAGGCATGATAAATCATGATAATCATAACAAAAAGATGTGGCAACAACACTTAACATGGAATTAGCATGAGCCAAGGCTCATTTCACATGGAGAATGAGTAAACCCTCATTGAACATGAAGCATGAGTAAACCATCTTTGAACTTAAATTATCATTAGTAAACACCCATTTCACCCTAATTATCATGATACTATACTTTACCTAATGTATTGGAGCGCTATTAGGGCGCACTCTTCTTAAACATTTCATTTCAGGCATAAGTGTTCCACATGGATCATATAACATGGAATCAATAAAAATCATAATTTATTCAATGATTAAGGAATGTATAATAAATACATGAAAGTACCATTCGGTATTTATATGTTCATAAAGTTTAAAACCCTTGATAGAGACATGGATATGGTACTCACTACAGAATGATCTTGGCTTGGAAAAAAAATGTGGTTCAATTTCAACAGCATAACGATGAGAAATAAGAATTACTAAAAATGGTTAATGAGAGATAAATGGGTGTTTAATCATATGTACATGAAATTTATAGTAAGGGGGTAATATATATACATGTCCAATCAAATTTAATGGAATTTATATATGTACTATAGAAGAATTTCATGAATGTAAATGATGAGAGAAATTCCTTTTGAAATTTCTACATGGTAACAGGTGTACATGGGGGAATTAATGAGAGAGAAATAAGATCTCTCATTATTAAAAAATTAATATGGTGGTATGGGGGTGGTTAGAAATCATACCCCAACATTTATAATGGAAAAGAAAAGGGACTAACAATATAAGGAAACTTGGACATAAATAAGGAAAGTGAGAATCCCTTACTTGGAAGTGTGGTCCCAAAGGCATGGGAGGGGCTTGAGAGAGACTTCTTGGGAGCTTGGAGAGCTTTGGGAGGATTATAGAGAGATGAGTATAGAGGTTGGACGAACTCCAAGGACTTTGAGTAAAGAGGTAGTGGGAGATTTGGAGGGTTTATATAGGAAAGGAGAAAGAATTCTTTATTATTTAGGTTTGGGACAGCTCACATTATGCTAATCAAAAACAAAAACTAGACCATGGTTTTCACCAAATTGTAGTGTAAAACAATATTTTATAATGCCAATGGCCTGAATTCTTAATGTAATAATTTTTATTGTGTGGAGGTGAGTCACACTCTCAAGGAAAACAATTTAAAAAGATTAAATGTTTTATAAGTTGTGGAGGGTCCACTAAGGATTCATAAAATTAATTAATAAAATATAAAATCACATTATATTAATGGTAAAATATATATTTTCTGAACAAAAGGTTTATAGTATTTTATTACTTCACTATTGGGTCATTATGATGTCATAAAACACATCATATATTTAAACTGAATTTAATTTTTACCCAAATATTTGACTGTCTCAGAAAATTATGAAAAATTCCCCATTGGAAAAATTAAACATCTTGACTCTATATATAATATTCATTTTATCGAAATAATTTTTTAAATATGTGATTTTTTACTTTTAAAATTTAAAAAATGATATTTATTGAAAATTCATGGGTTTTGAAAAAAATAGCTTACAAACATTAATAAAAATTAAAATTATTTTCATAAAACTTATACTATCATTAATATGTAATAAAAATTAATTTACTAGTAATAATATTTTATTAAAATATTATCTAATACAAAAATCCATTAATTAATCAAATAAGATTCCATAGTTGAATATTAACTAAAAATAATTTTTGTGTTTTGAAAACTTTTTACAATTAACAATAATAAAATGAATGTTTATCCTTTATTATATACAAAAAATAATGTACAAAATCAAAATTCAGGGGTCTTGTAACATAACCCCTTAAAACACCTGCATATGACTTTAGGGTAAGGTGTGCGATGGTGACAGAATCTTGGGGTGGCACGAATAACTTTTCTCGAGTGGTAATCTCTATCAACTTCCACTTCTCTCATAGGTGGTTCCTCTAAAGGTTAATGTATTCAAGCTTGGATTGGGCTTGGTCAACAGTGAATCCCAATGATGCCACCCCTTTCTTGAGATCCCACAAATGGGATACATGTGGGGCTAGTCTATTGGATGAGGCCATCACTTCCTTTTTCTGAGTAAATTGGACTTATTAAAGACCTAAAATTATATGAATCATGTGATCACTATTCAATAACTATATTTGTAATTTTATCAATTCTTAATGGTATTTAAAAAACCAAAATATAAAACCAAATAAGTGCATACATTTAACATAACCATAAGAAGACATTTAAATAGACCAAGATGAATTTTCATTAATGAATTTTTGGGTCGTTAAATAATATTTTTTATAGACTAATCCTATGTAGGTTGAATCAAATATATCTAAAGATGAGTAAATAAATATTATATGAAAATCAATAATGTAATGAAATTTACCAAAAAAATGTTAAATCTGTAAATATCACCAGAAATTAGGAATATCTAGTTCAGAAATGAAGGAAATTTAGATTTGAGATTCAAACGTCAATTATTGCATATGTTGAACTAAATTTTATTTTAGAGGTAGTTGAACAAGTATAATTATTGAATGTGATCAATGAAGAGTGAGATATAATTGTGAAAAATGATACCCAAGATCTTTTTTGAAGAT
Organism: Viscum album; assembly: GCA_963277665.1. Classification (NCBI taxonomy): domain Eukaryota; kingdom Viridiplantae; phylum Streptophyta; class Magnoliopsida; order Santalales; family Viscaceae; genus Viscum; species Viscum album. The sequence continues at coordinate 154,125,984 of OY728163.1, forward strand.
GGATAAAAAATAATTATATAGGGAACATTGGTGGACACAAATAAGAACAAATAAATTAAATAAATTTCATGAAATAAATAAAAACATGTTTTTAAAGTTTAATGAAGTGTGTAAGGTGGTCATTTTGAAGAAATTTTTCCCTTATTGCAATAATTTAAACCATAATACTTCTCTGGGAATTTTATACTCATCAAAACATCAAATTTTGTTGGATTAATGTTAAGTCATCTTTCTTAAATGGAAAAATTTAATAAGGATTTTATATTTGTAAACCTAGTGTGTTCATACTTCAAAATGACGGTACAATGATTTGAAATGTAAATAAATATTTGTATGGACTGAAATAGGGACCTCATGGATTATATTAAAAACATTATAGTTACCAAAAAAGTTTAACATTTCAAAAGGAAAATTCTATAAAAACTTTTACATGATTTTTTACTTATATTTATATTAGTATGAATATGATTAAAGATAAATCATGGAAAATTGTGTATTATAATTATTTATAAAATTTTATAAGATTTCTACTATATCTTAAAACTTCAGGTCTAAATATTTATTAAGTTGTAATATTATTTTAATAATATCATTGTGATTAAAAGGAATCAAATATTTTAGAAGTTAACGTAATACTCTTGTATATTAATTGAACAAAAAATCATGGTCTCATGTATAAAACTAGTAATGGGGTGACTTTTCCTCTGTTAATTTCAATAGATTGGTATAAATATTTCAATAATATAAAATCAACATTTGGAGGAATTTTATTTGTGGGTGAAATTTTCATGATCCTCCATAGTAAGGAAAAATGTTTTGTTACCATGAGTAACATAGAATTGGAATATGTTTTTGATACTCAAAAATGTAAACAAATGATGTGGAATAAAGATCAAGTAGAATATTTGTTGTTGAATGTTGGAAACTCATTAAATATTCATTATGATGATCAAGGTTCAATTGATCTATCTAGAAATAATATTTAATATTATTGTTCTATGAACATTTTAATCAAATATCATTTCATTTGGGTGAAAGTTTCTATTTGAGTTTTTATACTTGAATACATTCTCATGATAAATAAAATTATTGAGGATTTTACCAAAGACATACCAAGTGAAACATTTTAATCATTTATTAAAACATACTATTCATTCTCTGTCGCTCTTTTAAGAACATTATTGGGTCACAACCCCACATTTATTTGGATTATTTTAACAAAGGGGGTGAATAAGTACAACTCAGTACTCTATATTATGTGAATCATAAGTTGGTTTTATCATAAAAATTATGAGTACAATATTAATATTAATATTATGATTCTCATGGCTATAAAATTTCTTATCCCCAAGGTATGAAATTACATTAAAAACATTTCTTAATATGGTAGTGTAGTTTCATTACATTCTATTTTATAAAGGCTATGGTTTGATAACCTTATAAAAAAAGGTATTTGTATAATTTTAACGAAAATGGTTGTTCATAATGTTATTAATAAATAAAACGGGGGATAACTAATATCCTTTAGTTTTATTTTTTGATTATTTAATTTTTTTTAGAATTGTTCATGTGATTTTTTTTATGTTTTTGGTGAAACTGTGTTTCTAAATAAGAATAATAAAGTTTCATTTCCAAGTGAAGAATGTTTTTGTAAGTCATATGATTATTTATTGATATTCATGTTTAGAACATCATGAATATTCTATTGATTATAAGTCAGTTGTTATGAGTTTTTACAAAGAGATTGAAATCAAATTTCTACCTTTGAAGCTTTTTTGCAACTGTATATTGTTCAAGATTAATATAGTGGGTTCAAAGTTGAATTCTCAAGATATAAGAATTTGAAACCACAATGTTGAGGATACATGCAGTATAAAGTTAAATATTATTAAGTGATGGAAAATATATCTATATGAAGGATATCAGATTGATTCCATAAAAAAAAAAGATCAACTGAACATTGTTTTCTATGACATAGATTATGTTACTCTAGTAGGAGGTAAGTTCATTACTTCAATATAAAAATAGGTACAATGTTTATCATATGGAGGTTATAAATTTTATTGTATGGGAAGGTATAAAGTTACAAAAGATGATGATTAATGTTTTTTTACTAAACCTTTTGGAATTTAAAATAAGTTTATGGATTTATTCTACCAAATAAATGTATTTTCACCCGAAATACTTCAATGTAGTTTGAAAAGATAGTTGTTTACACTTTAAATATAATGAACATTTTCTAAGTTTTATAAGATAACAATCTAGGAATTCCACTTGGTGGACAATGAATAAAGTCCAACCAATCTAAAAAGTTAAAAGAGTGGTATATTTTGTAAATCATGTTACACTAAATAGATAAGATATAATGACCAAAGAAGTTAATAAGAAAAGTATAGCTTTTCAGGTTCATTGGTGAAATATACATTATATCGAAATTCATCAGAAAAATAACTATATTTTCTTCCAAATGATGATTATATGATGATGTACCACCAAACTATATGTGAACCAAGAGCAATATAATATTTGAGTGGATGTAGGATGGACAAGATATGAAAATTATACTACAATGAAAAGATCAATATTGTCAAAAAAAATTTATACAGTTGTATGGATGCGTTTTTATAGATTTCACCAGATAAAGGAACAATGCTATAGAAATGGATGTTCATATAAATGCTTTGAAAAAAACCCACCAAATAGAGCATTTAGAATATTTAAAAAAAATTAAATTACATAAAAATGATTAATTTGATCTATTCTTTTAATGTTTGTAATATTTTCAAGTTTAAATGATGTTTAAAGAAATTTAATGACATCGATATTTTAATAAAATTTATAAAATTTATAAATGGTTTGAGAGGAATCTCAATGGAGATGAACTATGAATGAAGTTTTGAAAGTAAAATTTTATTTAAGTGAGAAGCTCATTTTAGATCCCTCTTTTTATCCAGGAATCATTCCTATATAAAATGGTACAATTATAGTATGAAAGTACACTAGTCATGAGAGAGAGATAGACAGATAGAATTAATCATTTTGGAGTAGCATGGGTATCCATCCAAAAAAATATTTGGTTGAGGTATAGGCACCAAACAGAGGTTTTCTTGTCACAATTGAAATGGAAAAAGAATGATAAGACATAGTCACTAAATAGAGTTCAATGTTTTGATGTGTAATAAATGGAATCATACCATATTAAGACACAAAATAACCAGATAGAGTGTAACTGAATAGAGATTTTATTATATAGAGAATTTTCCAAATAACTTTCTATGAGTTATTTTTGAAATTTTATTATATTACGTTTGATCTGAAATATAAAAAAAACTCTGTTACTGGTGTAATATAGTATAATGTAATAACTATAGTTTTTTAAGATCATCCCTTTGAATATTTATATGTTTATATCTAGATTTGTCTTTCGATTCGGTGGGGTTTTTTTGGGTATCTCATAAAAAAAATAATTAATATATTAAAATTATTTACATATTTTAATGTGTCTACCCATATAATTTTGGATTAATTATTTTACCCATTTTTGGGACCTCATATTAGAAGTCCAATATCATAATTGATTCTAGAATACAGGGTTGTCCTAGGTTCGACCTAAGTTTGGGTGGTTTTGGATGTTATGAGGGAGGTAACGATGGGCATGAGCATTTAATGAAATAAGTATTTTAATTATTTTTTTAACTAAATGAAACAAAATAGAATACTCCCTTGTAAATATCCATTTCTAAAAATTCCCCAATGATAAAAAAATTACCCAGAGTGGATTTTAGAGGAGGAGGAGTATTGTTTATAGGAATTCGAAATCTTGAGAATGTGGATTAGTGACCAAATTGAGGTTGACCGCTATACTGATGGGAAACACAACAGATCTTCTTATCCATATCTAGAATATGCATTTTTCATCAAAAAATGATCCATAATAAAGGTAGAAATTAATATTTTATGGTTTCAAACCTTATTGATTGTTGAGCATAGATTTTATTATCTTATTAATTTATCTTCAATTTTAAGAATTTCATGAATCAGTTTAAAACATATTGAACACCAATTATTAATTTTCTTTCATATTTCATGAATCTCCCATATTTTCCTAACCTTATGATAATTTTCAACGACTATATAATCTAATTATGGATTCATATTCTTCTTATGCTTTATCACAACCATTCTTTGCATTCTTCACTATTGGACCATGGGGCTAAAATTTGGCATTGTGATAGTGGGTTAAAGAATGATCAAACCCCAAGACTTGTGGTGGTTGAAATAATGATGTACAAATAATTTTTTTGGGATATAGATGATGATTTTACCCAATATGATAGATATGTATTCATGAATATGGGATCTAGCGTGGTATAGGATGTGTGATATATTATTTTTCGTACTATCAAACATCTTATTTCCATCTATAAATGGATGAGAATCAACAACCGATGATCTTTCCCCTAATTGTTTTATATTCAAGTAGTCAAATAGGCATAAATAGTGGTGGCTACCGAGGTCGTTTTTTCTTCATGGAGAAACATAGTTTGTGAAAAATCTAACTAAACTACATGTCATTTGGATGAAAAAAATTTTTGTTGTCCACAATTTTAGTGACTTGGGTTTCAAGTGATGATAATGATCACACACAGTTCATGGACCTTTCATTCTCTGTGGAATTATACTAGTGTATCGTCATTAACTTTGAGATATAGGTTCATGGTTACAACATTGATGATAAGCATGACCAGAGTACATGAGAATGACTTGGTACTAAGACATAGCCTCCGTACATGTGAAATACCTAAAGTATATGTGCATGACTTGAGGTTCACAGGCACAACTAGATGTACACAAGCATGAGATGAATTTCATGGTTAGTCCATGGAAAGCCAAGACACATTTTGTACAACTTATACTTTCTATTTGGTTTTACATGGATAGAAATTCCATGTGTATACTAGGAAATAAAATTGTTCCCAAGTTAGGATACATGTTGTATGCATCCTTCAAACTCTTATACCTTCTACATATCAATATTTGGAACTCACATATTGGCCTGCGAGTAGCATGTGTTGTGTAGTTTTCTACATACAATGTAATGGTTTAATTTATAGTAGATTCTCATATGTTAATTGATGTGTTTCACTAATTAAGTGTCTTAATGAAATGTTTGACAAATAATAGTGATCAAGAAGGATCAACAGAAAGATATAGAAGTTTGAAACCCCCCAGTTGCACTAATTTTTCAGTCCCCTATACTCTAGAACTATGATGATTGTTACACACTATCGAACTAGGGCACGATTCCTATATCTATCGAGTGAAACCCCTCTATCACACAATGGTGTGGTTCCTCTATCTAATAGTTGTCACCCTCTATCAGACAAAGGTGTGGGTCCTCAATCTACCTAGTGGAACCACTTTTCAAACTAGGGTGTGGGTCCTCAATATAACTAGAGAAAACTCTATCACATATGGGAATGGGTCCTTTATATAATTAGTGAAACCACCTATCATTCTAGGGTGTGAGTCCATTATTGAATATTTTACCCCTCAACTATAAAGTGCAGTGGAGAGGTATGGTTTCTCTACATAGTTTTTTATATAGACATGAAGGAAAATGGTAATCAGAGATAGACCATGGAATTTTGTAGGTAGAATATTCATTTCTAGTTGGTATATGAATATGGAGATATATTTTATCCCTCGTTTTAGATTTTATATGATCACATATATATTGGTTTTCTTCCTCTTTTTATGGGTTGATATTATCTCTTTTTTTATTTATTTTTTTTACCTCTGTAGTTTTCTAGGTATCCAATTAGGTATTTATAGACATACCCATACATGTTATTTTCCTACACATGTTGTGTCTTATTAATATTATGGAAGGATCAATGGTTACATCAATAGTGCTTATGGATACTTTGGTGCATTGGATTCATTCAGTTTTTAGACTTAGAGAATAGTACCAAAGCTCTATCCAATCTTCTATTTTCCATTTGTTTTCAGGTTGGGACTATAGTAAGTAATGGGAGTGTATTTTTATGATTTATGAATTTGTTTAAAATTTCATACTCTGATGTTTTATAACAACTTTATTACATGTATCATTATACTAGAGATGGTGAAGACTTTATTATTCCTCTACTCTTTTCATGGATATTGTTTTCTCTGGGAATATTGGTACATTGGGGGTAGGAATCCATTTTTTGCTTTATGTATTCATGTCACTTATTTCTAGCCCCTAGACAATTAGTTGTAGGATTAGGGTCATCACACATAGCTGGACACTATCTTGGAGGGCCCTAGTGGGCCGGATTGTGAAAGAGTGGTGTCAGAGGTGGTTCTTCATCAGGTTGGTGTAGATTCAGAACCATGATAAGGATTGGATAGGATATTAAGTTTGAAGTATCAATGTGTGTTGAGTGAAGATTTTAGGATATGGAACCCACTGTCATTGTGGTGGCCAATGTATCAATTAATCATTAATATAACTACATGCTTGTCAACTTAGCATACAAAGATATCATTTACAGGGTACCATTGGTACATGCATCAAATAATATTGAGTCATTTACATATAATTCTTATGTCAACTCTTAATATATATTATAATTAATCCCTATTATGTTTTTATCACTTTTAGGATTACTCTATGAATATAACCATCAGGCTTACAGATACAAGATCATTACGATAAACAATTTAGTGATGAGTCTTAGTTCAACATCTATCTCATGAGATGTTTCCTCTGAGTAGGAAGAGGAAATTACATCAATTATCGAACAAAAGATAGTACCAGTAGGTTAGTTAGATGTTTAATGAAGTAATATCCCACAATGTGACTTCTTGAATTATATACCACTTAGGTTCAATGGTGATCCAAACCCACAAATATCATAGGATTGACTGGAGTTGGTGATTTGAATCTTCACACTTGTTTGAACCCTGATCAATAAGATTTTTTCACTAGTGTCCTGTGTTTTTCATGGAGTAGTAGGTCAGTTGTGGTGTTTGATGATTGAACCCCCTAATAATACAATTTTATCAAGGTGAGAAATCCCACAACTATTTTTCGATGAGTATTACCATACATTCTTATGAACTATGTAGATTCTGGAGCTCCTTGAGCTAAAGAATTAAAATCTACACCATGGTAGTCTCCTTGTTCATACCTACTTATCCTATAGTACTAGAGTATGATCAAGTTATAAATAATATTTTGATAGAGAGACATAGTGTTATTGGAGCTAACATTGGACATTATATGGATGAGTAATCCACAACAACTAGAAGGTGTTATTCAACAAGGTATCACCCCATGAGACTATCCCATGACTAAACATGACAAAGTGGATCTATAGTGTAGGGTTCCAATATAGGATTTGGTTAGAAAAGAGATGATAGGGTTTATACTTATTATAGGATAGGTTATATGGAGTGTAATTTTCAGACCTTTCATGCTGAGTAGGGGAGGCTGGTACTCGATGGACCACTAGAACAGAGGTGCCACCATGATTGGGGATATACCATGTATGGTTAGGGTGACCCATAGGGAGGTTCTTCTAGTAGAGGATCATGCGGATCTCCATAGGGAGGAGATTCTTTTAAAGGGTCACACTATGATGTACTTTCTCCAACACCATCAGGTGTCCCACACCAGTTTAAGAGATATTTCAGTCGATGATGTGGGAAGTTGCAATATATGAAGGGATATGACTAGGTAGCTCATGAGAAGATTAGAGGTATGATATGTGTCCTTTATACTCTTCTTAAATTACATTTATACTTATTCATGATTCATTCCTTCTTTTACATATCCCACATGTGAGATCTAGATATCCCCATTGAGACCTTATCCCATTAGCTTGTTTTAGGGTTTTTGACTGGGTGTGATTCTTTGATATTTATTATCTATAGGAAATGAGAGCTTGAACTTAATGGAGAGAGTTTCTCAAGGGACCTCCTATTTTTTAAGATAAATCATAATGAATTAATCTTGGTTATATATAAGTTTTCATGTTTTAGGACCATATTTACTATTATCGCAGACGAGTTAGATTCCTTCATATAGATGGGAAGAGATTCCCCTTTGCACGTGATAGGGAGATATCATTGTTGAGCGAGTGGGCCTTATGAGTAGTAAGATATGACCCCTTATATATCAGTTTCTAAGTTTATCCGTAGATTTTTTTTTGAAATATTTAGGAATATGGAATCCTTATGTAGTGGTGGATCATATGGATGTCTTCACAGAAGATTCTCTAAGACTTCATCTAAGGTTGGAGGTTAACTTCTACAATGAATTGCACACTGAGACCACACATATATCTTATGTGGCATATCAAATAGCTCGTATTGATATCTTGGAGATGAAGTTGAAGTTACAAGACCTTAGAGAGATGGGTTTTATCAATTCTTGTGTGTCCCCTTGGTCATCTAAAGATTTTATATGAAAAAGGAGGATGTGATATTGGGGATTCTCAATTATTATTTTGACTTGAATATGGTAATGATAACGAAAAATTACCCCTTACCTAGAAATGATGAAATCTTAGAATATTTGAGAGGTTTTAATTGGTTTTCAAAGTTCAATATTACGTATAGCTATAATGATTTGATGATTTTCAAGGATGGTATTTTGAATATGGAATTTTGATATCTCTAAAAACACAATGAGTTCCTTTTTTACAATTCAGTTTGAAGAATCCATATTCTATGTTTATGGACCATATAAATTGGATCTTCCATCCATACATTGAATAATTGGTGTTTCTCTTCCTTTATGACATGATCTTCTACTCTACAATAGATGAGGAGCATGCATAGCACCTGATGATAGTACAAGAATTTTTCTAGGAACATCTACATTTTGGATTACTCTAGAAGTGCTAGTTCTAGATCCACAAGGTTTTCTTTTTGGGGAATGTCATATCTAAGAATGATTTAAATTTGGATCTGATTTAGATCGAGGTGGTGATTAATTGTGATCCAACCTACTGTGAGTCAATGGTATAAATTTTTATTCTATTAATGGGGTACTAGTGGAGGTTTATGGAATAATTATCTAGGATTTCATCCCCATTGACTACCTTTACATGGAAAGGTTACTCGTTTTTCAAAAGAAATAGTATGAGGGATCCTTCAAGGAGCTAAGGGATAGGTTGAACAATGCTCATGTGTTGAGAATACAGGAGGAGGTTGTTGACTATATAGTTTTTTGTGATTAATTTTGAGATGTGCTTGGATATATATTAATGTAGTGGAAGGTAGTTATCACATATTGGTCAAGGAAGTTGAGACCCAATGAGTATAAAAACATGAATCATGACCTAGAGTTCGTAGTGGTGGTATTCACTCCGAAGACATAGAGGAACTATCTTCTTGGTGAGTGCTTTTTTCTATATTCATGCCACTAGATTCTTAGGTGTGTATTCACTCAAAGGGATATTAGCCTAATATGTAGGAATTGATTTGAGTTTCTACATGAATATGACTTCTAGATAGGCTATACTCCTAGGAAGTATCATTCTCTCTCGGTGGAGGAGGAATATGAGTATTTTGATTCATTACAACTAACCCTAGAGGAGGACATTAGTGTAGCTTTTCTTCAATGAATAGTGGTTAATCATCCACTTTTTCAACATGTGAGAGATGTTCAGTTAATATACATCATCTATGAGGTTCTACTTGACCAAATATTATCAAGAGGTTCACTATATGTATTTTATGAAAGAGCGTAATGACTTATTATTTTCTAGGGATTGACAGTGATTCTAGTCATGTTTTATGATGAGGTTATGAGGTATTTCCACACTTCCCCCCTTGACTATACACCACAGTGTGGAGAATATGTAAAATGTAATATAGTGGTAGTTTTGGTGAGATAGTATGTGCTAGATTTCTTCCATGTTTGTCTCTCAGTGTATCACCTGTTAGTAGGTAATGGATGAAAATTAATTCCTAAATGGCTAGACATAACTCTTGAGACCCCATAATAGAAATATGATGAAATAACCATGGAATATCTGATGGGGATTATGTGGATAGTGAGAGGCCATGATTTTATCTTGGGTATTATTATCCAAGTTAACAAATAGATTCTCTTTATTTCCATTTGAGATCATAGTTACGTTCAGAGACTATGGAGTTTATATGTGCAGGTGATCAACTTGATTAATGGGGAATTCATTACGTTTATCTCTAATTGTGATTATCGATATAAATCATAGATATGGAATGGTTCATATGAATAATTCATGATCTAATTAATGATGAGTAAACAATTTCACTCTTAGATGTATTGGAAGACTAGGAGGACTATTTATGTGTTGGAGGATATGTTGATATAATATAAGTTAGACTTTATCCAGATTTGGGTGGACCAATTTCTACTAGTATAGTTTTCCTATAATAAAATTTATCACTCTACTAATTAAATGATAACTATCAATGATCCATACAATATTCCTTATAAGTAAACCTTGTGCTGGAATGAGATTGCTTTGACATCTCTTATTGGGCCAGATATGGTGTAGGTGATGATAGAGAAGGTTTAGGTAATTTATGTGAATATGAGGACAACCCATAACTAGTAGAAACATTATGTAGATATAAAATATTGAAGTTTAGAGTTTGAGTAGGGAGGCCATGATTTTCAAATATACTCTGCATGAGGAGGATATATAGATTTTACCAGGTATGCAAGCTAACCCTAGGGTTCATCAGGCTGTTTGAGATTCTACTGAGGGTTGGTGGGGTTGGTTTAGCCTTTACTTCACATTTTGATCGAGTTCATGGAATCATTCTTCTTTCATAGTTGAGTATATACATTTATGACCTAACACACATTCTTGTCCGGGGAGCTAAAAATTGAGTAAGTATACACTATCACAGAGTACCCAGGGGAGATCAAGGTTCAATGGGAGAGGATCCCTCGTGGCTGGATAATCACATTAGTTTCTATGATTTTTTATTATAGGATCATGCATGGGAGATCATAATATCATTATATTAATATGTGGAATCCATACAGAAAACTATTTTACATCTAGTTTTTTTAAGGGTTAAAATCCTAAAGGAGGGGACAATTTAATTACTCCGACTTTGTTGGATTAGTTCTTTGAATATTTTTACATATATATCTATATTTTCCCTTAAATTTGGTGTGGTGATTGGATAGCTTCAGACCCCAAAATTAATATATCAAAAAAATTAATATAATAAATATTTTAATATATTTTAATTCACACACATGAATAAATTTTTTTAAATGGTTTCCCATTGTTTGGGACCTCATATGTGAAATCAAATATCTTGAATGACTCCAAAAGAGAGTGTTTTCCCTAGGCACGACCTTATGTTGGTTGGCATCGTACATTCCGTTGGAGGTGACTGTTGCTGGGTGAGTTTACTAAAATAAACAAATAAATTATTAATTTTTATTAAATGACCAATTACCAAATTCTCCCATATAAACACCTATTCAAGTAAAATAACAGTTGTTATCAATATAACATTGGGAGTATTTGAGATGGGGATTAGTGTTCTTCACTGGTGTTGGAAATCCTTAGGATTTGGATCGATGAATGGATCGTGGTGGACCATAGTATAGGAGAAGATCACATTAGATATTCTTATCCATCCATATATGAAAAAATTTTTACCAATTAGAAATCCATAATTAAGGTATGGGTCATTATTTTATGGTTTTCACCATTTCGGATTATTGATCATGGAATTGTATTGTCTTCATAATTTATCTTTGATTTATTGAATTTAACAAATAGGGTTAAATAAATTTTAAGACTAATTCGAAATTTTATTTATTGTGGAATAAGTAACATTTATTTTCCCCACCATATGATCATATACATGATTACATAAACCAATTATTGATTCATTTCATCCTTATTATTTTCCCCACACTAATATTTCATTTCCTTTATTATTGACCCATGAGGTTGCGGTTTGAGTTTGTTGAGGTGGGTTAGATCATAATCGAACACCTAAATTCAGGGAGGATAAATTAAAGACATATGAATAATTTATTTTTCTATTAATAAATATTAGATGGTGGATTTTTATTATGGATTCATGTATTTTGGATCTATAGTAGTGGAAGGAATGTGATAGATTCCGTTGTGAGAAATAAGACATCCGATTTTCTGCCATCGGAGACCAAGAATTAATGAATGACATTGTTTCCATCAATTTTAGTTGATTCAAGTGGTAAAAAAATGTGTGAATTATGATAGAAATAGTGGATTTGTGATCTTCATAGATAAATTGGGTTTCTATGAAAACCCCGACTATATGAATTATACTCTAAAAGAATACACACTATGTGGCTCCAAAGTTACAACAGCTAGGGTTTCTGGTGGATAGAAGAATTAAATTAAATTATAGACCATACACACCATCTTAACATGTGCTGATAAATCAGTCTTTACACTTGGATTACATAGGTATGGGAATGGGAAGACACATGGTCATGACTATAGTACACCAGCACGACCTCAATACACGGGCACACCCCGTAGTACAAAAACACAACCATATATGCATAGGTAATACCATATGTACACAGTCATGAGTTGAGGTACACAGGTAGGCCTTAGGTAGGAAAGACACACCATGTACCCTATTTTAATGACATATATTTCCACATGTCCAACTCATCCATGTGTAGTCTAGAACATGACTAGGTTTTAAGATGAGGGTACACATCATGTGACCCTAGGTACACATCATGTACCTCCCATAGACTATTCTACAATCCATATATCCTTCTTCAAAACATGGAAGTTAGAATATGAGTACACTATTAGGAGTAGTTTTCTTTGTTTAATGTGATGGAATACTTCATTGTTTATTTTGATAAATTTCATGAGGTGATGTGGGTATACCTCATCTTCATTTGGCACTTGATCGAAAAAACTGATTCAGCAAGATCATCATAGAGATGTATGGGTTGAAAACCCCCATGTCACACAAGGGTGTAGGTCCCAAATACTCTCTACTATAATTAGTGTTACCCCCATTCTATCACCATGGTGTGGGTCCTCTATCCACCAACTGGAACCCCCTTGTCACACTAAGGAACAAGTCCTCTATATGTCTATTAGAACCCCTTGGCACACCAGGGTGTGGGTCCTATATCTATCAAGTGGAAGCCCCTATCACACCAAGGTGTGGGTCCTCTATCAACAAAGTGGGACCCCTTATAGAACTAGAGAATATGTCCTCAATATATTTATTGGAACCCCCTATCATAGTAGGAAATGAGTCCTCTATTTGATATTGTACCCTCTCGACTGTGTAGTGTGCTGGGGAGCTGTAGTCCTCAACACAGTTTCTTGTACAAACATGTGAGATATTGGGAATCATATATGGACCTTTAGATATATATACAAACTCATCCTTGATATCTAGTCTATATAGATTTATATCCCCTTTCTCTCTCATCTGGGTTTCTTTATGATCATATATGTTTTGTTTTTTTCCTCTCTTATTATGGATTGAACTAACCTCTATTCTATCATTCTATTACACCCTTTTTGGTCTTTGGGGTGTGTTACGTGGTATATATATAATCACCCATGAAATTGATTTGATTTCACATGTCAATTATTAATCAACATATATGTGGATTGATAGAGACACTAGTGGAAAATAGGCATACTAGGGTGCATTGGCCGCATTCAATGGTTATACACGGATATTAGGAGCCAGTCTCTCTACTGCTTTTTTTTATTTTTGTTGTCAGGATGGTACTTTAGTTCTATTTGGGTATTTATTTTTACTCTTTATGATTTGGTTTATTTTTTCTTACTATGATTTATTACCTTCAGTTTATTATATTCATGGTTATACTCTAGATGTTGTATTCTTTATTATTTTTCTACACTTTGTATGGAGATGGTTGTGTGTGTGTATAGTTACATTAGTATAAGGCCTCCCACTTAAGATTAACCCTTATAAATTCTTATTTATAAACCCTATCAAATTGGATGTGGGTTTGGGTTCATCACACTCCGCATTCCCGAGACCAAGAGGGCCTCGATGGTTCAATCCATGACATATAATTACCTATCAAGAGACATAGTTAGATTAATGAGAATTTGATAATTTGTTTTCACTTAATATCTTACTGAATTTCTATGGACGAATGGGAATTATCATTATAAGGATTTAGTCACCAACATAAGGGGTAAACCTTTAAATTATTGGGTTCCATACTTTGCATTCCTATTTTCTCATATTTGAGTGTTTGAGATATAATGTTGAAAGGGATAGAAACATTAAGAAGTTTCAAGGGTTAATTTAATGTTGAGATAAAATAAAAGAACACCAATGATTAACTCTATAATTAGTTGTATTAATATTCCTATGAACTTTAGAAGTGTTGGTAAATGGATGGAAGTATTGGATAATGATCCATAGTATTGAGAACTTATCTAGATGTGAAGTTTCAAGGTTTTTGATATGGATAAGGGAGGGACATTAAAATGAAACACCTAGATAAATGATGATATATAGTTCACAACACTATTTTCATAGACAATTATTACATAGTTTAACGAATCATTTTACTCATGATTATAGTAATGAGTCTGACTAATGAACTATTTAATTTATAGGAGAACTATGTAGTGTTACCTTTATTTTACGAAAACTACCTTATGAGTTTCTAAAATATTATTGACTTATGTGAACTATTTTATTAACTACTATTTGAAACATATTTTATTTTTTAAAATGATATTGGATTCGTTGTTTGGAATATATCATATATAATAATGCATGGGGTTGATTTATGGAAATAATACTAGGTATTTTGTTACTTAACCCGGATCACACATCATGATGTACATATAAATAACATTTTTCATGATATAGGAAAAGGAAAAAAACATTCTTGATTGATTTATCATAGAGTTTTTTTAGAGGAGGATAATATGTATGTTTGTTCATATATCATTGGATGAGTTAGGATATGCTTAATGGATATTCATAATGTGTTTAGCAGTAATCTTATTATTCCATGTCTATATGTATGACTCAATTGTTTTGTTTTCTCCATATATTATTTTGGATACCTTGTTTACAATAAAATGGTTTGTTTTTAGGCTATCAATTTTTGATTTTATGAATGATATATATTTAATTTATTAAAGATTATTTTTTTCATTTCGGGTAAACCATTATTTAATGATGGCATGTTTTCCCATCTCATAGATTTATAACATCTACCAACCCGAAAAGATAATTTTGGCATTTGGAATGTATATATTCCCTAAAGCCTTATATATATATATCTTGAATGAAAATTTTAATTTTCATTCATAATGGGTAATATACATTATACATACTATGTTGGTAGTATTGGATGGACAACTTATCAATAATCTACCTTGGATATTATTAAATAATACATTTTGTAATATTAATCATATTACAATTTAATACAATCTATAATACAATACATGAATAAGATAAGGCATTGATACATGTATTATAAATGCATGAATTAGTGAATGATTCAATGAGGATCATAGTAATAAATAATATAATACTAAATCCATATGATGGTGTGGTGTATATATTTTTACGATGACTTATACGAACCCAAAAATCTCTCTTTCTTTTTATTCCTTTGCATACTAATATGCTATCACATCATGGGATAAAATAGAATCTCGTATATATGATATGTGATTTGGATTATCCCATTGATATAAAAAATATTTGGGAAGATGTTCTTACCACTCTAGTGATATTTATCAAGCACATTCCACGATGTTTGATGGTGAAGAAGATCGATATTGATTAATTTACAATTATTTGTAAGGTATTACATTTATTTATATTATTTTTTATTTTAGTTTTATACGATGTTTTATTGTAGTTTTCATGGAGGACATTGGTAAATGGGTTTTAATCAATTCCCTTTAATATAATTTTTTATTAGAATATTTTAAAAACCATGAGTTGTATCAAATTAATGTTCATAGATTTTATCAATTATTGGAAACCCTTACACAAAACCAGTTATGAAGTGTGGCTCCCCACCTAGAATCTACATTGTGATGAAAAAATGTTGGATTCAAAAAGAGTTGGGTTAATGGAGTCATTTTCTAGGTTCATATTGATGTCACATTGGATGTGCTCATTTAATGAATATGGATTGTACCATATTCAGTGGTATCCAATTGTTCCATGTTAGGTTTTATGAAACTGACATTGAAACAAAGAAGAGGCCACAAAAAATATATTAACATTTTTATATTCTAAAAACACATTTTTTAATATGTAATTAACTTATGCAGCAGGGATATATAAAGGTAAACAATATTTTACCATTACACATATGGGTTGTGTAAATATGACCATATAATTACCCTTAGGTAGATCAATTTCATAATGGAAAGAGTGGTGTTACATATATGTGAGTGTTTAAGTAATGGTAACCCACTAACTAAAATTATGTGAAGGGGTTTATTTAATGGTAAAAAAGGTTTTCTTCAAGGTATGTAAAGGTATATATAACCTAAATTTATATAGAAGGTGGCAGCATAATAGTTATTTCCTTACATGATTAGTCTATATTAAGGTTATACCATAATTCAATGAGGTTTCATAGACCCGTGTAAAAGTAAGACAACGTATTACCTTTATGAAGTGGTTACAAAAGGGGTATATAAGGGTAATCTAGTTTTTTGTAAAGTTTCATAAAGGTAAGACCAAATGTACCCATACACAACATATTCTAGGTAAGGGTCATGGGTAACTACCCCTATGTGGGTAATCTGCATTAGGGTATAAGGTAGTTTCCATTATGCAGAGTATGTATTCTTCTTAAGGGTAATAAGAATTATTTTAATAATTTTTTACAATTTTTTTAAATGTATAAAATGCGTTAATTGGTTCTAAAAATATTTATTAATCATTATAAAAGGTATTTTTGGAAAATTATATTTATAAAAGTATTATATATTAAATAATTATTAATTTTTTGTAATTAAATAAATTTTTATGAAGAATTTTATTCCTGAATATTAAATGTTAGTATTGGAAATAACTTTAATGAAATTATATGGAATGAATTATGTTCAATAATAAATGGTTTTATTTAGAAATAATAAACAATAATTTATAATGGATTATAAATTATTAAATAAGGGAATTATTTAAAAAGTTTATATTTAAATTGTGAATTATTTAAAACATTTTTTTGAATTGCACAAACAAATTGGGCATTATGTGAATATTATTTAATAAATTTAAATTTTTTTATGATTAAGATGATAATGGTATAAATAATTAATAATAAAGGGATATAATATTATGTAAAATTTTTAGACAATAGAAATTGAATTATTAATTGTCGAGAGATCAAAAATAATATCATATATTTAAAATAGAAATTCTTTATAATGATAAACATGAAAAAATTAATATTGTAATTAATATAGAATTTGATGTTCATAATTATGGAATAATCATAATTTTAAAGCTAAAAAATTGTAAAATGTTTATAATTTGATTTTATTTATGAATAGTTTATAAATGTGTATCTCATTTTAAAATATTTAATTTTTTTATTTATTAAATTGTTATCCCCTATTTTATTCATAGTTATAAATTTTTTATATACTGAATGGTTTATATTTTTGTTAAATTATAAAATTTATTCTTGACAGAGCACTTCATTACATGCAAGGTATGATAATGAATTTAATTTTTTATCTACCGTGACCTCATTTTATAATTGCAGTTATTATCTTGAATTTATTTATTAAATATTGTTTATACATATTAGGTGTTAGATTTAGGATGAAGTTTAATCCATCTTGATTAATTTATCCCTAGGTAGGGAAATCTTGGGTTAGACCACATACATACTTAGAAGATAATTCCTTGTATAGTCTAATGAATGGAGTTTTCTATTTGATGGCCCATGCTTACTCTTGTGGAGATTGTCAATATCAAATAACCCCATGAATTAACATGATGATTTCATAAACCTTATTCATATGATTCATATGAAAATGTTTTAATATGTTTTAATTATAATTTTTGGTATGTAACACAAAGTTGTGAGTTGGGTAATGTTTCATGCATCAATATGTCTTGAACATATTGATTTCGTGGAGGGAATGAGATTCTAATATAAATTTCTATAATAATGGATATATAAATGTGGTAAAATGAGATAATATAGTGGGAATACTACCCTTAAAATACTAAATGAAATATTCCATCGAATATATCACTTTTAAAAACCTCAATCATCCAACCTATCAGGTCATTCCATGGCTGAGTTATAACATCCCGTGATTTTGAGATTTTTTTTCAAATAAATTAATCTTTTTGATAACTTTCATTTAACACAACATTGAAAATAAATTATTTTATGTTCTTTTTGAGATATATGAAACACCAATTTGATCATTAACTATAGGAAACACTTATATTAGCCTGTGGTACATGCAACACTAAGTCAGCTTACGGTACATACAAGACTGAGTTTTACCCTCTTTTAAGGTATAACCTATTTAAAAACTCAATTTTGACTCTTTTATGAATTTTATTTTTTATAATAAACATAAATTTTTAATTCATAATGATGAAATCATCCTTGGGTGAATTTTTGGTATTTTTCTGGGAAACATCACTTTTTACGAATAATGGAAAGTAATACATTTTATTTAAAAACCACCATTTCATTCAAATTTTTATTAATGTTAAATTATATTTTCGATTTTTTATAGATTACAATTATATTAATAATACATTAATTTATAAAATTATGTTTATATAATAAATTTTACATTGAAATTGAACATATAAACTAAAAAATGTTTGAAAATGTTTCTACTTTTAAAACAAGTTATTTCCCCATGTCTTCAAGATTAGAATTATTATTCATTCTCTCACTTTTGTGATTTAAACTTTTAAATTCTAACATAAATTATTGTAATCATTTTGATATTTTTAGTTTAATAATATCAACTTAATTTTTTAACAAAAATTATTAGTGAATTTTATGAAAATTAATCACAGTGATTAAGGTATGATTATGCTTAATAACGGACTAAATCTTAATCAAATTAACCAAAATGATGTAGAAAATAGTACAAAATCAATTGTTTTCAAATATTTATAACATATCCCCACATGGTGTGAAATTAAATGGTTATTGGGATATTATTAAAATGAAGTTCCCTATATAAAAGGTTATGTAAAAAAGTAGACAAAAAGGGAACTATCTTTAACTTTAACATTTATAAGATATGTCCAAAAAATAATATTTTAGGTTATACATATATTTTTGAAATATAAATTGGTTATTTTTATCATAAATATTTATCAATAATTTTAGAGATGATTTAGTTACCCAAAATACTTAATACAATCCAATGTAGTGGTTATTTAGATAATAATTAACCAAAATAAATTCCACATTAAGTATTAAATGTGATGTTAATAGATTGATTTTTTATATGAATATATAATTTTACAAATATATAAACCTAATATATTTTAATTCCAATATTACATTGATATTTTTAAATTAACATTTAATAAATAATGTTAAAATTGGCATTATTATTATTTTACTATAACTTAATTTTTTTAAATAATTAAAAATTTATAAAACTACTATAATGTAAATAGTAATTTTTATGTTTATATTAAAATTATATATGGTAAATTAATGAACCAATTTATCTTTTATAATTCACATAGTTACACATATATTGTAAAATTTTTGTTAACACAATTTAGGTTTACTCAGTGTTTTAGTGTGTCACTTCTGCTTGTTTTTAAAATTAATTTCCAAATTATATAGGAATTATATTATATAAATTATATATAATATTAATAATTTAGTTTATATGTATTTTTTAATAAATATAACTTCATTTTATTATTAATGGTAAAATTAATTATATTATATAACTAGATTCATTAATAAAAACCAAAATGATAAAATTGGGGAATCATTGAAGTTAAAGAACCAAATTGTAAAAATGTAAATATTTTTTTGTGGTAAAGGTTTTAATCAACCATTATTCCTGTATAATAAATAATATTGTCCTTTTTTAGGCTCTTTAGGTATGTTTCACAACCCAATATTGAATATATTTTGGTATTTACAAGATTGTCACTCCATCTCCAATATAAAAGGAAAAGCACTTTGTCACTTCATCACACCTCCCAAGACTCTTTGATCACACAAAATTTTCTCTAATAATATCCCCAATTCCATCCATTACTTATATAATCCCCAATTTTTTAATAAATCTTCTCAAATAATCATTTTGGAACAACACAAATGGGGTTACCCAATTTAGAGGTATTGTCTTCTCTCAAACTCATTTCCTTTATTTTCCTTCTTCACACCCTCTACTATCTTTATTCCATTACTCTAAAAACACACCATTATAATCAACATAAAATTAATTTTTTATGCATTTTTTTAAAACTAAAATTTTATTAACCTCAATTTAATGAATATTGACCATATTGTTTCTGTTTAAAGTGAACTACTGCCTTACAAAATGATGATTGTTCATTTTTCATTTACCACCTATTGTAGGGGACATTATGATGGGAACAATATTTATAAGTTTCATATACTTTATTTATTATGTATTTATCCTTATTTATTCATATTACAACACACATGTCTTGAAATTCCATTTGGTGTTAATACAATAATCTCATTTGAGGAAGTGTGAAATACAACCCCCTTAAAGCGATGTGATTCATTCACACCGCACATGAAATGTATCAAGGATGTGTTTAATTAACTTAGATGATATATATTATTTAATAATTATAATCTATTTTTGATATATATATATATATATATATGTCATATCCATACTTCCATTCAATATGAAAAGATGAAAAGATAAAAATAGAAAAAACATTTATTTGTACGTACGACTTACCCTCTCCATAAAAAGTGTATTCCATTTTAGGATTAATTATTATATAGATAATAATAATATAAAAATATGGAATATAACTTATATTTATATCATGGTATACATTTTTTAATCATTATATAAGAATAATCATCAATGATATAAAAAATTAATACACATGCGAAGAACAAAGAGAATATTACCCGAAGTGAAACCTTAACATCGGATTGTTAACAAGAGGGTAATATAAGTTCATAATAAAAACATATATGATATTATTTATAAAAATAATATTATATAAAATATTTATAATAAAATTATATTTATTATACATGAATCTTGTATGTGTACAGATAGAGTTAACACACAAGGAAAGATGATTTCAACTCAATTTTAATTTCTATGAGATACATGTTATGTTCGGAACACATTACTTTTTTGTGGTAGATTTAATGAAAATTATTCTATTATATGTTTATTATAATTAATTTTATTGGTATTTACATTTCCATTTTATTATCTTTACTTCATGGGTTTATGTTTCAAAAGTTTCCAAGTCTGTAAAACATTTTTGTATCAATTTTTCATCTTTGATACTCATGTTTTGTTATGCACATAAACTATTTCTAAAGGTGTATATATATCCATTTTACATGTCATATAATAAATATAATTATTTTAATGGTATATTAATCTTCATGTAATTTAATTTTCTTACATGGGGATTATGAACCAATGTTACCGTGTTATAAGATTTTATTGACGTAATCTCATTGCTTTTTGAGATTATTTATGTTTAAGCTTCCTTTGATGAAATATCATGATACATATCTCTATAACACTCATGAATTTCCTTTAACTACTTTTTTAATATATCCTCATGTGTTATTACCCTTTTTTCACGCTTTGGTAATGAATAAAAAGTTTTTAAGTAAAATATGACTATCTCTCACTTTGGTCGAAAATTTATTGTATTCAAAAATCGTGTTTTTGAAATTTTTATAAATATATCCTTTAAGATAATTTTCAAGAACAAAGGATTATAATTTTTTTTTATTTTTTTTTAAATAATTATTATTTATTCAATCATATTTTAAAATAAAAAGGTTTTCAAAATTATTTACTTTATAAGAAATCATTTTTCAAAGAAGAAAAGATATTTTATTCAACAAATGTTTTAGAAAGATATTTCAAAATTATTTTCCATATATGATGACATCTATTGATGTTACGAATTCTATTGTAGGAAATTATTTAAGTGTTCCATTCATATCCTTTCTATGAATGGGTAATGTTTAATGTCATGGTGTTTGTGAAACTTTTTTCCCTTACATGGGCTACATGTTTATGAAACCTGCTTCTTTTCATCGGTTATGATTTGATGAAATGGTTATGAAAACTATATATATTCCTTAGGTTTTTATGTGATAAAATTTCAATGATAACCATTTCATTTCATGGGTTATTATTTGATGACTATAAATCCGATGTCATTTTGTGGTTCATGATATGATGAATGTTTTATTATCATGTGGCACATGCCTCAATGATTTTATTATGATATGGGTGGGACCAATATCTTCCTCCAATGAATTGGGTAAAGATAGAAGAATCATGAATATAAATGTTTTGCATGAACCAGATTAAATATTTACCATGTTACTCATGGACCTGGTTTCATTTCCATAAGTTTATGTGTGAACCTCATTACATGTTCAAAATGTTATGAGTGAACCCTATTACATGTTCATCATGTTATGCACGAATCTGTTATCATGTCCATAAGTTTATGAGTGGAACTTATTACATGTTCACAGTGTTATTCATGAACCTGATTATATGTTCAAAATGTTATGCATGGACCTAGTTTCATGTCTATTAAGTAATATGTGATCCTGATTACACATTCACAATGTTATGCATGGACTTGGTTTCAATTATATAAGGTTACGAATAAACCCGATTAGAAGTTCACAATGTTATGTAAAGACATGTTTTCATGTCCACAAGTTGATGTTGGGGCCTAATTTCATCTCAATAACTTAATGATTGATCCTGTTTCAACTTATACATGTACACAACATTTTAAACCAGCTTGCATGCCAAAAATTACATTATTTTCTTATGTTATGCTTCCTTTTAATATGTTCTTTATTTCTTTATTATTCATGTCATATGAACTAAAATTCTATATTATTTTCTCTAATATATGGGGAATTGTCTTCAAATATTATTCTCAAGTTCCATACCCTTTTATTAATGTTATGCTTATGAATTGGCTTAATTTTCCCATACTGATCATCTGAGCTCACTGATTTCTTAGATATACTTTCCCTAGGGTATGAACAAGGGTTTTAGGTTGAATTTATAAAGGTAGAGATCTTTATAGGATATATCTAGGATCTTTCACCAGGAAAAAAGATTTTTTTTCCAATTTTCAAAAGACACTAAACTATTACGATCCTCAGGCATGTATTTTTGTAATGTACTGAATATTAATTTAAAATGATTTAATATCCATGAATTTCAATCATGAGTCGCTATATTATTTCCCCTATATTTTTTTGTATAAGTAAAGAAAATATGGGAGAAATAAGATCATCCTTGGGTTGGTCATCCCGTAGTTGGGTACCACTAGATTTTCCTTTGTTATCATATTCATGGCAGTTATTTTGGGTTACACTAGATGAGATACCCTATTTGGATTAGGTTACCAAAGTAAAATAGTTGACTTTATCTATATTATGGATTTCAAAAAATGGTTTTCGTCTTGAACATCTAATAGTCATATATGATATTATTTGGATGATTTTCTACATAATTTTTTAAGTGGTGATTGAAATTACACATCAGGTTAATTGAATAGTGAAATGTGGAACTTTTACTACAAAGAGATATTTTGGATTTTAAAAGGGGTCATAATTTTAGTGGGATCCCATATAATAAAATTATTTATTAAATGGTTAATAATAAATGATTTTTATCTAATAGAATATTCCATTATAGATATATATCATCATCATTACCATCAAGATTTATTTTTTGATAAATAATTGAATATAAAATCTTAAAGTAATAGACTACTAGGACTAGTAACATAAGAAAGGTTCTTAGGAAAAAAAATTGATTTAATAAAAGTTTATACAAAAAATTTTCTCTCTAGGAACATTTCCTTCCATAGTAACTAAGTGTAAATGTTTTTCCACAAGTGATTCCAGATGCTTTGGAAGAATAGTGTGGATAATTTATTATTTCAAAAGAATTCGATAATAAATAAACAAAGAAATTATATTCTTTACTCTCGTACTCAATTTGATTGGTGATGTGGATCTATTTTTACATAGTTTTTTCGCATATTTTTACATTATTATTAATTATTTAACTAATTATTTAAGTACCTTCTACTAAATATTTTTAATTTTTGTATTTTTATAAATAAATTTGATAATTATACAATTTTTATTATTAATTATGTATTTTTAGTCTTCAAAATAATTATTTTTATTTTAGTTTGCTATTCTAGTTTAATTATTTTCTAATTAGTTTGGTTAATTTTAATCTCCTCACCTCTTAATAATTTGACTTTAATAATAAATAATCATTATATAATTTTATTTGTGGTTTAATTATTACAGTCTTTATTTTAACATGTTATCCTATGATTTATTTTCCTTAAAATATATAAACTTTATTAATTAATATGTTTAATCATCCTACTAATACATTAAGTTAATAATTTGATTTTAAATTAAATGATATAGAGAATTTTTATCTTTATGAATTCACATAGTTAATTAATTAATTAATTAAGAGTTTTAAAGCATTAATTATTTAATCCTAAAAATGAAACTAAATTATTAAGTGATTAAGTTTTGTTTTGTGTCAACTGGGTAGGTAGACAAGAGACATCGATGACCTGTTGTTTCACCGATGTTATCCTTTTTCACTCACGGTTTACCCTATAATTAAATTCTATAATAATATTTAATATTATTATTTTCTCAACATAGTTTAATATTAATCCAGTTTTTAATTTAATTGTCAACAATTAAAATCATAAATTGTAACATTAATGTTTAATGTTTAATAATAATCATGTTTTTAATTTATTATGTTTAGTCTTCTTTTAATTTACAAATTTAAATATTTTTATTTATTTAACGTAAGTTTTAATTTTAAGTTCAATTTATGTAGTTTAAATTTTTGTTTGTCACCATTAGTTCATTTTTTTAGATACCATTAATTTTATTTTTAGTATGTACCTGATGTTGTTGTGTATCGGTACTAGTCACTTATTTACCATCGATAGCTTTTATTTTTTTCTATCAATGACCTTTTTTAAGAACTGATGACTCTATCGATAGGCTACTGATGGAGCCTAACAGTGACCTTTTATTTTCTGCAATGGTAACCTTATATTTTATAAACTAATGATGAAACTTTTTTCTACTAGTGACTTGTTGACCTTTTATAGTGTACTATCAGTGACCTTTATTTTTAGCAGTGATAGACTTTTGTTTTTCACTAACGGAGACCCCTTCATCGCTTCCCATCTCACCTAGGTCATTCCCATGCTTCCATTATTCTAATGGTGCATCATGACTCACTGTTCTATCCTACTATTCATTGGTTGTTTCTCATCGTTCTCTACTTCTCACCATTGGCATTCCTCTCATCAAACTGATTCATTTATCTGCTTTAGCCACCCTCACACTGACGATTCCATCACTACCGTAACAACCTTTATTTACCAACCTAGTGTCTTAGCCCTTCTGTTATTTTTCATTCCCCCACCCACCATTGTTCATCCCTCAATCGTGCCCTCAGTTCCTTGCTATTGATTCTCACAACCTATCAGTTTAATATTCATCACCTCTGTTCACCGTCCCAATAACTCAACTTCATCAACTCAAACACAACCCATTTTCAGAATGAGGTACCAAGACCCATACCCCATTCCACAATGAAACTCTAAACTCATCAAATTTTTCAGATCTAAAGAAATCAAACCCATTCTCACAATATGTGACCAATCTGACCATAGAGAAGATGCTTGCACCAAATTCCACCAGAGAAGAAGCTTGAAATTTGTGTGCATTCCCCACCATCCACTGAACTGATCACTACAGTGTGGAAGAGGCCTCTACATAGGATAAAGAACACTCATTATACTTAAAATAAGAGAATCCACAACACTTGAAGTCGTCGCTGGGTCTACCTACCACGCCGCATGTGAGGAGGAGGCCAACCGGTTGTCTATTGTTCCACTGCACAAGAGAATTCCACAATGAAATTTTCTGCCGCATGTGAGTAGGATCCACCTAGGTCATGAATGAAGTTATGACTGAAGCCAAGGATTTTCACCACACGTCGTTATGACACATCGCCATCCTCTTCTTAAAGTCACCACCAATCAAGGTCACCCCTTGAGGGAGGAGAAGCAGGTGCAGATTTTCTAGGAGGGATCTCCTTCACGATGTCATTCACCATAATGATGAAACCTTGCAGAGCTTCTGTCCAAGGGAGAGGAAATGCACTGTCTGCCAAGACGCCCGCCGTTGGATTGGCTTATAG
The DNA here is from genome assembly GCA_963277665.1 of Viscum album. Lineage (NCBI taxonomy): Eukaryota > Viridiplantae > Streptophyta > Magnoliopsida > Santalales > Viscaceae > Viscum > Viscum album. Next base: position 154,152,503 of record OY728163.1, read on the forward strand.
GAAAAGAACCCCATTCCACCTTTTGGCGCATTGGAGAAGAAGATGGGGGGGGATTAAATTAAAATATCTTAAAACAAATAAAAATAATAAAATTAAAAAGAAATATAATTATTATAATATGTAGCAGTTATAAAATAAATAAGTAAATAAATTATAAAATAAAATATAAGATAACTAATAATAATTTATTAAATTATATTTAAAACATTAAAAATTCTTAAATAAAATTAATTATTAACTAAATTAAATATATTAACACATTAATTATAATTTAATTTCCACAAAATAAATATAATAATTAAATTAAATAAGTAATTTATATTAATCTAATTAAAAAATTTAATAAATTTATACTAACCAATTATTAATAAAACTTAAACAAATTAAATAATTTAATTAAATACTTAATAATTTTATAAAATTATAGATTTAATAATAAATTAATAATCATAATAGTAATATATAATATTAATGGTCTATTAAGTTATTTATTAATTAACTTTAGTTAAATTTTTAACAAGTTATATAACATTAAACTAAAAATAATATTAATTTTACTTTGCATTTTCATTTATTTATTTTTCTATTATAACTATGTAGTTTCATCTAAGAGATGGTAAAACATATAGATTCACTTGAATTACACACCGGGAGTTAGTTACATGAGAAAATCTAGCGCGATGTGTAAATTGTGAAAAAAATGCAAGCATGTGGTTTGCATTAAAGAAATAGACTATATGGGTGGAAGATGGATGTGGTGATGAGTAGCAGATGACATTGGGATTTTAAAGATAGTGTAGCAGAATATTTTAGTGGGAACACAGAGACACATTCAATGATCCAAGTCTTATCAGAGCAAGATCATAAGGTGACTCTTGAACCTCTTCCTGGAGCTTGAGGATTTCAGGAGCAGAGCATCGTCTGTGGATTTCTTCTTCCATCTTAATTGTAGTATTAGTACTCTATTTATTATTTTACAAATTCAAGAAAAGATAATGAACATGTTCACTAGAAAAATCATTTATTTTGATGATAAATTGAAGTTCTACTAGTTATCTTTTAATTTTACTTTCACTTTTTCATTTTTATGTATTCAGTATTGATCGGAAAGATCAATGCTGAATTTATTCAATTGCTTGTACCACTAGAACTTAATTTCGAAATTTCATAGTCAATTGGAGGTATTTATCATGGAAGAACATTTCAAAAGAAAATAAATTCATAAGAATTCAGGACAGACGGTGAGTTTGTCCTATTGTAATTTTCCAATAATGACTATCACATTTGATCTATTTAGAGTGGAAAACTCTATACTTGATCAACCTATTAGACATAATTCATGGTTAGTAAGGTAAGTCATTCTATTTAAGGTGGTACTCTTAAATAAATTTCAGGGGAATTTAAACAATTTTAAAACTAGTATAATGGTTATTTTTTTAGGGTGACATTATTGGATAGTTCATTTATTAGCATTCTATATTTTGGTTGTTCACTACTCTCGTTCTATTTTATTTTTCATCTTATCCTAGTTCAAAAATTAAAAATTTTGAGAAACTTTAGTGTTTTATAAAATCCCAATAGAATTATAAAAAATATAAAAAGTTAAAATAAAAGAAATAGGAAATCTACTCCACTACTAATAATAGTGGGATCTTTTAGATTTTTTAGAAGAATAGTGGTAAAAAATTTCCTTATCAGTGGGTTTGACCCTAATTTCCACATATACTGTAGTTATTAGGAATATAAATTTGAAACATTGACCAAATTTAATGATGGTCCAGGTCATGTTTTTTCTGTTGTTTCTAGAGAAGGCACGAGCCATTATTTTTCTTCTAATAAAAAACTAAAAAAATAATATAAAAAACATCAAAAATTGGACGAATTTGAAAACTCTTAAAAAAATCTGATTTGTTTTAAATTGAATTGCTAATATTTTTTGTATTGTTGAGCTTATGTTTAGTTCTTTTTTGTGTTACTTGAATTTTTAATATACATTTTATGAGAAAAATACATTCTTGTATTAGTCTAGATCCATTAAACTTAGAAATAGACAAACATTTAACTTCTCTTAGAAAAAGAAAAACAAAATAGTAATGAAGAACAAAGGTAAAAGAGTTTCTGGTAAAAACATCCAAAATCATCCAGAACTCTTAGTATAAAACAAAATTCCTAGGATGGGGGAGATCCAAATTCCTCAAGATTCGATCAATCCATCATCCCTTATAACTATTCCTCGGGCCAGAAATTAAGAGCTAAAATAGTAACACATTTTACTGCTACTTTCATTTAATAGGCTCGCTAATGAGGACTGTCTTTCCTTCATTAGAGAATTCTATAATACTGTGCAGTAATTACTACATATAGGACTCACAAAAAATGAGCTAAGTATGAGAGTCTTTCCATTTTTCCTTAAAGGTAATCCTAGGAATTGGTTTTTACGCCTAGTTGAGAATATCTTTGAAAACTTGGATCAAGTGTACAATTCTTTCATTATTAAAATTTTATCCCAAAAGACTTAAAGATAATATTTTAACTAAGATAACTAGTTTTTATCAAGAGGATGGAGAATATTTTCATGAAGTTTGGGATAGATTTCGGAATCTACTTAGGCAGTGTCCCCATCATCAACTCCCATCTCACCTTCTCTTGGACACCTTCTATGAAGTTCTATCATCCTCTAGGCAGAATCTAGATGACCAAGATGTTGGGTGTAATTACAATGATAAAACAAAATATGAATTGAGACAAATTTTTAATAACATTGCTTTTAATTCACAACATAAAATTTCAAGAAGGAAAAGAGACTATAAAAATGTTAATTCATTCAGGGGTTCAATGACAGATAATCAATACCAACTTGCTGAAATCATCAACCAATTGCAATTTTTAATGAACCAAAACTCTAAAAAAACAATTAGACAACTTAGATGTCCAAACACCAACCAATATTTAAGGGAATAGTGTGTCCAGTGTGGTATGATTGGGTATATAGAAATGTTTTTCCCTTACTTTGATATGACAACCCAACAATAAGAAAAATCAAACAATTTCAATTATGGTCCTATAATGCCTCCCAAAGAAGATCCATTTTCAAAAAATTATATCCAACGCTATAAGAACCATCCAAATTTATCCTATAATTATCAATGATTAATAAAAAAATCTACTACCCCTAATTACTCTAATGAACCAAGACCAAAATTTCCAAATCAACATAGGGGTGAGTCTTCAAATACACAAGGAAACAGTGATAATCAAATGTTTTCTAAGATTGATCTAATCTTGAACAAAATTAACTCGCAAGAGGAAATATACATGAATCATCTAACCAAAAATTAAAATCAATATGAGTCAGGTAAAAAAATAGATGTTAGAATGCAAAACATTGAAACACAGCTAGGTCAACTAGCTATAGATTTTTCATCTAGGAAAAAATGTAGACTTACATGTACCACTGAGTTGAACCCTATAGAGAATGCCCTGGATTTTGTAACTAGAAGTGGGCTTAGAACTCAAACTATTGCTGTAAAAGTCCATTAAAATTCCCAAAATGAAGATATTATTGAATATGGTAATAAAAATATGCTTTTCACCCATGCTAGAAATTCACCAAAAAGTCATGAAAATAATCTAATTTTGAATTTATCATCTAAAGCAGCAGCTGATAATTCATCTAAAAAAATAAAGAATATAAGAAAATAAAAAGTTTAGGAATAGGTGGAGGATATACCTACTTTCCATAAAAAAATTTCCCACCCATACCTTTCCCTGATAAACTAAAACCACAAAGTTACACAAGGGTTGAACTTATTCAGTTCCTTTGTCTCCTTTAAAAACTTCTAGTCAGCATTCCTTTCATTAAAGCATTAATTCAAATCCCAATTTACATAAAATCTCTTAAAAATTGTTTCTAAAAAAATAACATTGAAGAATTTTCTACTTACAGCCTCACTGAAGAGTGTAATGTTGTACTCCAAAAGAAAATCCCACATAAACTGAAAGACCCGTGTAGTATTTTTATACCTTGCACACTAGAAAATTCTGATCATCCCAATTGTTTGTGTGATTTAGGTGCTATCATTAATTTTCTCCCATACTCGTTGTTTTGGTAGTTGGGGTTGGGTGATCTTCAACCCACCACATTCATATTGCAGTTGGTTGATAGATATTTCACTCATCCTGTGGGTATGGTAGATGACTTGCTGGTTGGGGTAGGGAAGATCTTTCTGGTTGCATAATTTCTAGTCTGGGACATGAAGTGTGATCAAAAGGTGTCCATAATCTTGGGTAGGATCTTCTTGGCCACTAGTGGTGCTGTTATTTATGTCTTTAAGGGTTAGTTAATTTTTAAAATTGGATAATAACAAGAAGAGTTCAATGTGTTTAAAAATGTTAAAGGACCAACTTTTTCGGAAAACTATTCAATGGTAGAGTCCATAGAAGAAGAGAACTCAATTGGAAATCTGAAAAATCAAAAAAACAATCCTCGAATGAAGAAAATAATTTAGATGTTGAAAATTGTATTGAATATTTCTTTGAAGGTCAAAATTATGCTCCAATTCTTAATTTAGAAATTTTTTTAGAACTGCACAACTGTCCACTTTCTACTATAGGATAGTCCACTATTTTACGAGCTTATGATCTTTTTGAGTGAATATGAGGGTGTTTATATTAACACCATCCTTTTTGAACACATATATGATATATAAGAAGAACTTATAAGACAACGTGATGATTTTCCTTTGATAGACTTTTTAAATTCTGATCTTGAAATATGGAAAGTATGTCGCCCACCTTGGACAGCCACAATGTTGATTCGGGATCTGAACATGAAATTGAAAATATTTCATCATTTAAAACTCCTTAAAACATATTTGTTGAAGATATTGGAAAAAGTACGCCTAAGAGTCTTCTTTTGAGTGTAGAACCACACACTCTTGAACTGAAACCAATCCCTACTCATTTCAAATATTCATTTCCAGGTGATAATTCTACATTTCCTATCATAATTTTATACTTAGCTTAATAAAACCCAAGAGGAATAATTGTCAAGTGTTTTGAAGAAGTTTAAATCTTCCATAGGCTGGAAAATATAGAAAATAAAGGGTATTAGTCCCTCATTTGTCATTCATAAAATACATGTGGAGCGAGACTATAATCCTAGGGTAGAGTGACAAAGAAGATTAAACTCAAACATGATAGAAGTTGTGAGAGAGGAAGTGATCGAACTTTTAGACACTGGAATGATATATCCCATTTTTTATAGTGTTTTTTCAGCCCTGTCCATGTTTTCCCCATCGAGAGAGGTTTCACTATAGTCAAAAATGAAAAAAATCAGGAAATCCATGTTAGGAATGCCACAAAATGGAAAGTGTGTATTGATTATAGGAAGTTGAATGCATCCAATAAGAAGGATCATTTTCTAATGGCCTTCTTGGATCAAATTCTTGAGCAGCTTGCTGGAAATGAGTTTTAATATTTTTTGGATGGGTATTCTGGTTACAACCAGATTCCTGTTGCTTTAGAGGATCAGGAAAAGACCACTTTCACATGCCCATATGGGACATTTTCCTACAAGAAGATACCCTTTGGGTTGTGTGGCACTCCATAAATATTTCAAAGATGAATGTTTTCTATCTTTTTATATATGATTGAGATAATCATTGAGGTTTTCATGGAATATTTCTCTATTGTGGGTAGCACTTTTGATACTTGTCTTGGAAATCATGAGTTAATTTTGGAAAGACGCATTGAAACCAACCTTGATATTAAATGATAGAGTTGTCAATTTATGGTCACATACGGTATAGTGAATGTTAATTGTCATGACCCATCCCTTGGGGCCTGTGTCGTGACTACCCCAAGCCTACCTTCTATAGGCCAATGGCTGGCGACTAGCACCAGAAAGAAATATCCCTAAAACCGGGAAGTCATTTCCTTTAAACCTGTAAACTCACGCAAACCAATCACACAACAAGATACAAGAACAAATTAAACTATATAGTAAATATGGTCTGTACAACAAGTAAAGGGGGTTGGAATACATGCCCAACTGGAAAGTACAAGTAATAGTGAAAAACATCTCTTGTGTACACCCACCAATAAATCCTACCTGAAGGGTAGGTACAACTCTCGAACAGTCGTCTCTACGGTACGACTCATCTAAGGTCCACCTCCAAGCTGCCACTATCCCCAGTACCATTTTCCTTAGTTATATTTTTCTATCATCTACATAAGACACAACAAGGTGCAAGCGTAGCCCGGGTAGGGGTGAGTATAACAATACTCATTAGGGACCTCGAGACCCCTAAAGGTCTCACAAAATCCACAAAGGATAAATCATTGAGCAATTCCGCAATCACCAAGATCAAAAACAAAAGTCAATACTACTTAGTTTTATTCCCATAAATATACCTAATTAACCAAGTATTCTCATCTTATTCAGGAGGAAAGAAAAGGCCCAAGTCTTTATCCAATTTCACAACTCATCCATGAAGAAAAGAATACCATGAAGGTAGTACCAAAAAGGTTTGTATCACAAAGGCAATGCCACACAGAAGAATAACAAAAAGGTATCACCAAGAAGGTAAGTACTACAAAGGTACACCACACAGAATAATATCACAAAGGAAAAGACTCATCTTACACCAGGTATAACGTAAGTATGGAAGTATAGATGATTAGCTGTATTGCTAGATCATATTAATTTGTAGAGAAACTATACTGTCAACCCACACATGATCTGAATCTAAACCCCACAGGATCGAAGATGACCCACACAGGATCTAGAGATGACCCACATAGGATCATTATGTGCGGAACTACACAGGATCACTAACCGGTGATCCACACAGGATCAGATGATGACCCAAACTGGATCTGAAAATTCTTCACGTATATCAAGCCACAGTGTTCCCACACTAAGCATGCTTAATTCTATGAGGTAATTATTTTCAATCCATCGGTCAATACTTCAACTACCAAAAAGTCACATGAAGAAGTATCTCTATGTTCCACCACGTCATAATAAACCCAACGCAATAGACGACGCGTCAATCAGACTCCCTGTCTGTGAGTTATTAACCTTTTAGTTCTAAGGTCCTGGGTGGATTCAGGTTTGGTCCTACCTAGATATACTCTAAATTAATTCAAAACTCATTTGGAGTATACCCAAAGTATCTTCTCGATCCAAGTATTCTGGTGCCATAGACGTTTCATCAAATGGACACCTGGTTCTCATGATATGGCCACAAAGGCTTATCTAGGTATTAATGGGTCCTGGTCTGGTCCGACCCGGCCTGGGCCAACCCGACCTAGTCCGGGTCCGGCCCGGTTTGCTTGGGCCCTAGAGGGCCCTACCCACTGGGCCATGGTCTAGCCTAGTACATGAACGGGGTGGCCTGGCCGAGCCTGCTCGCACGTTTAATGAACGTACATGAAATGTTTTTCAGAAACTCATTCCGGGAACACCGGGCCTTGGAATCACACACCGTCAATTTTTGTGGACAAGTAATATTTCCATATAATTAAAAAATCACATGGAATATTATGGGTCTTTACATTATCCACACCTCATGGAATTGCATCCCCGAAAGCCATAGCATAAACTAGGGAACCAAGTGGGGCTACTGAACGTGAATATGAGCCTCCCATTCCAATTTTCTCTCTTAGAGGATTTTGTGCTGCCAACGTATGCGCACCAGAGGTATCGATAACCCACGAAGAAATATCTCTTGTCAATCCTCAATTTCCACTGGAACATCCTAAAATGACTCCCCATCATCGATGTCCAGCTCGCCCCAGTCAATGATGTGTGAAGGATCATGTACGTATCTTCTCAGTATAGATACATGGAAAACGTTGTGCACATGGTGAAACTAAGGGGGAAGAGATAGGTGATACGCCGCCTCGCCAACTTTGATGAGGACCTAAAAGGGTCTGATGAACCTCGAAGATTACTTTCCACCCTGTCCAAATCTTTGAAAACCTTTTTGAGGTGAGACCCATAGAAAGACATGGTCGCCATCCTTGAACTCCAGTGGTCTCCATCTCTTGTCAGCATAAGACTTAAGCCTACTATGTGCTGTCTTCATCTGCTCCTAGATGATCTTCACCTTCTCTGCGGTATCCCATACCATCTCTAGTCCCACAAGTGCTGACTCCCCTAGGTCGGTCTATCATAGAGGTGATCTGCAAGGTCTCTCGGACAATGCCTCAACTAGTGCCATACCAATGGTGGAGTGATAGATATTGTTTTATGCGAACTCCACCAAGGGCAAGTGATCCTCCCAGTTTCGGTTGAAATCAAGGATGTTAGAACGTAGCATGTCCTCAAAGGTTTGACTGTTCATCTAATGATGGAAGTTGGTGCTCGATCGAAGCTGAGTCCCGAACGCCTCCTGCAACCACTTCCATAACTGTGAAGTAAAATGTGAATCACGATCAGAGACAATCGAAGATATCACCCCATGAAGTCATATAATCTATTGTACATATAGGCATTACATGTCCTCTACTGAAGTATACTCTCTAATAGGTAGGAAGTGGGCTGACTTGGTGAATTGGTCAGTGATCTCCCTGGTGGAATCATATCATTTGGATGTGCGTGGAAGTCCTATCACTAAGTCCTAAACAATTTTATCCAACTTCAACTCTAGAACCTTTAGTGACTGAACTAACCTAGCTATAACCTAATTCTCTACCTTCACTTTCTGACAAGTAAGGCCCTAAGAGGCAAAATCTGCTACAACATTCTTCATTCCTGGCCACCAGTGTTGATGCTGGAGGTCCTGGTACATCTTTTCCACTCCTGGATGTACCACTAGAGGGGATTTATAGAACTCCCTCAACACTTCCTCCTAAAGCACCACTGGTACCATAGTACACCCTCTTAAGAGGATGATGTGCTCTCCTCATTTAAAAAATCTATTAGGTGCATGTCTGATGGATATCTAAGCATGTTGAGCCTCGTAGTTAGTTTCCCTGAGTTGTGCATCCCTGACTCGCTGAAGGAGAGTGGGAGTGACTGTTTGAGACTGACGATAAACTGCTCCATCTTGATCCACCTAGGATATCCGCAAAGTGGCTAGCTGTTCCATCGCCTCACTCTTAACTGTATACCAGATCACCTGCTGAGTGCATCTGCTACCACGTTCCCCATTCTAGGAGTATAGACAATCATGAATTCATAGTCCTATAGGAACTCAATCCAACACCGTTGTCTCAGGTTTAGGTCCTTCTTAGAGAAGATATTTTTAAGAATCTTGTGATCAGAGTAGACTGTAAAACGTTCACCCATCAAGTAATGCCACCACATCTTCAAGGTGAAGTGCACTGCTGCTAACTCCAAGTCATCGATAGTAAAGTTCTGTTCATGTTGTCTCAACTATTGATAACTATACATGATCGTTGCTTACTCCTACATCAGGACACATCAAAGCATGGTCCCTGTTGCGTCACAGTAGACTACGTACCCAACTCCCTCCTTAGGTAACCTCAAGATGGGGGCACTCGTCAGTCACTGTATCATCTCCTAGAAACTCCACTGGAAACTCTCCTTCCACACGAAGGGTTTCCCCTTCTTCATAAATGCTGATAAGGGTGTCACAATATTGGAAAATTCAGGAACAAACCACCAGTAGTAACCTTCCAAACCCAAGAAAATATTCACCTCCATTACACTTTTGGGTGGATCCCAAGCAATCGCCCCCTCAATCTTCACTGGATCCACCGCAACTCCAGCCTTCGAGATGACGTGTCCTTGGATGTGAACAACTTGGATCCATAACCGGTACATTGAGAGATTACCATAAAGCTGGTGCACACGAAGTGTTTCCAAAACTATCTGCAGATGATAGGAATGCTCCTCTACTATCGCAGAGTATATCAGGATGTAGTTGATGAAGACTACCACAAATAGATAGAGGTATGGATAAAAAATCATGTTCATGAGTCCCATTAACACTGATGGGGTGTTGTTCATGATGAATGGCATCACCAGGAACTCAGAGTTTGGATACCGACATCTAAAGGTAATCTTCTGCACATCCTCATCTTGTACCCTGATCTGGTGATAGCCTGATCTAAGGTCTATTTTTGAAAACCATCATTCTACCTTTATCTTATCAAAGAGATCATTAATCCTCGAAAGTCGGTACTTATTCTTCACAGTCAGTTTTTCAGGTGCTGATAGTCCACACAAAGTCTCAAACTCTTATCCACATTCTTGGTGAACAAAATCAGAGCTGCCCAAAGAGAAACACTGGGCCTAATGAACCCCTTGACCTGCAAGTCCTCCAACTTTACCTGTATCTATCGAAGCTCTACAGGAGCCATCTGATATGAAATTGAATATATCAGTGTTGTACCAGGGTACAAGTCAATGTAAAAGTCCACCTATCTACAAGGAGGTAGACCCATAACATCATCAGGGAAAACATCGGCATACTGGTCCACCACTACAGGATAGCTCAGAATGTCAACATAAACTACTCTGAGGGTAAGTCTAGCTAACTTATGTGTGATCGGATGCACCCTCCTCCTGGTAAGTCGATCATGTGATTAAAAGGTTCCCTTCTCACTGGTGAAGGAAAACCTGGTCCCATCCTCGCAGACCCACCAAAATTTTCACCTAATATAGTCAATCTAAGCATAGACTGTGGATAACCAGTCCATACCCAAGATGATGTTGTAAGGATTTGACACCAATACCAGAAGAACCTAACCAAAGCTCTTTCCTCCTAGATTAATCTAACACTATTGGAACCAGTGTGTAATTGTCAAATCCTCCCTTGTAAGAGTCTCTAGCCATAAGGATCCCTCCAATGGCTCCACCGGTATCGCCGAGCTCCGAATGAGGGAAGTGGAAATAAAATAGTTACTACCAAATATGTATATAATTAATGCAGCTAAGGTGGAGTAGACACAGATTGTACCTCAAATAATCTCCAGAGAACCATGGTTGTAGCCCTCATCTTCCTAGAGCTGAGCTCGTCCCTGTCCACTTGCTCCCTATGGTCGGGGTGGACCTCCTGGATGTAGTGGCAGTAGAACCTCAAATCGCCACCCACCGCCAGCTGCACGTCCACCTCCTCTTCCATGTCCACCTCCTGCCTATGGTCCCCCTCTATCGAATCTCCTCCTATATCAATGCGTTTCTTCGACTGTCTTTTGGTCATCAGTATGGTAGTAAAGGCCATCACGGGCCATGTGACCCTGTATGCTACACGAGTAACACTACTTGCTCCTTGCCTATCCTGCTCTATCCAAAGATCCCCGCCCAACTGACCCTATATCTTACTATCGTCCAGCTGTAGGTCTGGTCCTCTTAGACCTCTGTTTGATCAGTCTACTTCCAGTTGTATATGACTCTGGTATATGACATCCGGTAGTGGGTCTTATTTTCGGTGACTGCTCTACAAGGAAGCTCTTCACTAAGAGTGCTCTCTCTAACATGCCATCCTATGTTGGGATGTTGAGATAAATCAATGAAGCTCTAATTTCTTTTTTGATCCCCTTCTTGAAGTTCTGGGCCCTGATTAAAGGGTCTTGTGCCATGTTAGTTGGAGTAGCGTAAATGGTCGGTGAACCTAGCTGAATAATGAGCCACATTCTTGTCACCCTAGTGCAAGTGGAGAAGCTCCTATATACGCACAGAGCGTAGTGTTGGTGGGTCAAACTCCACCCTGAGAAGGCTCTCAAAGTCTGCCCAGATGAGAGTGACCACATCGTGAACCAGGAGGATCATGCTTCACCAGCTGCCCACTACTGCCTGAAAAAGACTGGCGACAAGGATCACCATGAGGTCAACTGGTGTCCCTAATAGTAAAAAAACTCTAACCATGGCCTCTAGAGAATACTTAGCCACATGTGGAACCATCTATCCCTAGAACCTCGGTGGCCTCTTGCACTGGAACTCGTGCAATGCCCTCATGCGGCGTGAACCCTATGCTACTAGGGCTGGTGGCATTGACTTCCCAATGGGTAGTGGTGCTTTTGGTACACCACGCAATGGTAAAACTTCCATAAGGGGGCCCTGCCCTGAATCCTTGCCAGTCGGTGGGATATCATCAAATACTCTACATAGAACCCTGGCTGGCTATCTACGTGGAGGAATCCAAAATAGAAAAAGGCGCTCCAGGATCATTAAGTTATACACAATGATCTGACGTAAATAGATCACAATGGAAACATCTCTAAAACACACACACAATCAGTGTTTTCATGCACTAATTTGGAAATTAGAAGTCAGGGTCCTGGAGAATGGATATGTCGGCCACTGCACCAACAGTGGATTCCACAAAATGATAACCACACTCATAACACTAAATACTATTGTTAATTAAAAGATCATATTCCAAGTTCTTCGGCAGAAACGACTCCTATGAGACCAATTTTTCAAAACCCATCCCCCGGGGCCCGTGCCGTGACTACCCCAAGCCCGCCATACAAAGGCCAGGGGATGAAAACTAGTACCAGAAAGACATATCCCTAAAACCAGGAGGCATTTATTTTAAACCTGTAAACGCACACAAACCAGGCACATAGCAAGTTATAAGATCAAAGTAAACTATATAGTAAACAGGGTGTGTACAGTAAGTAAATGGGGCCAGAATAGAAGCCCAACTAGAAAGTAAAAGTAAGACTAAAAAACTACTCCTGTGTACACCTGCCATAGAATCCTATCTAAAGGGTAGGTACAGATCTTGAACAGTTGTCTCTATGGTACGCCTCATCTAAGCTCAACCTATGTGAAGCCTTAAGTCCTAGTACCCTCGTCCTCAGTCATAATTTTATGTCTTCTACACATGACACAAAAAGGTGTTGGCATAGCCTATGCAGGGGTGAGTATAACAATACTTAGTAGGGACCCCAAGACCCCGGAAGGTCTCTCAAAATCCAAAAAGGATAAACCCTATAGCAATACCAAAATCATCAAGCATGAAAACAATAGTCAATACTAATTAGGTATATGCCCATACATATACCAAATTTATCAAGTATACCCATCTCATTCAAGAGGAAACAAAAGTCGCAACTCATTAGCCAAAATCACAACTCTTCTATGAAGGAAATAATCTCATGAAGGTAACACCACAAAGGTATTCACCAAAAAGTTAACGTCACACAATATAATACCACAAAAGTGTCACCACGAAGGTTTGTACCACAAAGCTATACCACATAGAAGAATAACACAAAGGTAAAGACACATCTTAGACCAGGTATAGCTTAAGTACAGAATTATAGATGATTATATGTATTGGTATATCATCTTACTTTGTCGAAAAAATCTTCTGTCAACCCACATAAGATCTGAAAATGACCCACACATGATCGAAGTTAACCCACACATGATTTGGATATGACCCACAAAAGATCTGTATGAGCTGACCCACACAAGAACACTAAGTGTGGACCCACACAGGATCTGAAGATGACTGACGCAGGATCTTATGATTCTTCATGTGCAGCCAGCCATCGGGTTCCCGCACTAAGCATTATTGATTCCGGGAGGTTCCGCACATCAATCAATTTGTCAATACTTAAACAACCACAAAGTACCATGAAGAAGTATCTCAATGGTCTATCATTTCATAAGGAACCCAATGAAATAGATGGTGTGTCAATCAGATGATCGGTCTATATGTTATTAATTTTTTAGTTCCAAGGGCCAGGTTGGATTTGGGTTCGATCCAACCCAGTTTTACTCCAACTTTATCCAAAAATCAAGTGCAGTATACCCAAAGAAACATCTTGATCCATGGATTTTGGTGCCATAAAAGGTTCATCAAAAGGATGCTCAGTTCTCATGATATGGCCACAAAGACGTATCTGGTTCCAGATGGGTCTGTGTGAGGTCATACCCGGTCCGACCCAGTATGTGCTGACCCGACCCGGTTCTGGTCAACCCAACCTGATCTGGGTCCCACCTAGTTGGACTAGGCTACGGTGGGCCTGACCCACTTGCCCAAGGTCTGACTTTACCCTTGAAAGGGGTAGACCATCCTAGCCCGTTGGGCACGACCTGGCCCATGCTGGGCGTGACCTGCGGCGGTACGGCCCGCTGGGTGCGGCTGGCTGCGGTGCAACATGCTACAGTGTAGCCCATGGTTGGGGGGCCCACCGTAGTAGGGTCCTCCATAGCTGACAACTTGGGGGGAGGCGACCCTCAATATTCTAAATTTCCCAAGGGCAGTTTGTTCTCCCTACTGGAATGCGGGACCACTGGAGCTATCCCACTCGACAGAACGTGGACTACCGGTTTCCTGGCCGGTTCTACTCCCAGCGGCGTAGACGTGTTCCCCTCCTCCCATTGCCAGCCCAATGTTGTCCACCCTCCTACCATCATTGTGGCCATGTGTTTGCAGTCTCCAGCTCTGGCAACACGGACACGCACCGCCAGTTTGCCTTACGGCCGACCGGATGCCAGCCGCCTCCCTACTCCACCACAGCCGATGGTCTGTGGCCTCATTCAAAAATGGCAACGTGGATGTGCACCGCCCTACCTCCATGTGGTCGACTAGTGTGTCTGCCACCATCCTCCCCCTGCCGCGGTCAACGGCCCTTGACCTTCTTCGCTACCGGCAGCGTAGACGCACGCCAACCCAGTTCTTTATGGTCAGCCGGTGTGCCATCCGACATCCTTCCACAGTCGATGAAGGACACGTCATACAACGATGAATTTGCAGAGGGATCAGGCCATGTTTGTTTGGCCCGCACCCTCCATGTTAGACTGGTAGCATATTATCCATGAGGGTGGAATCAACGTGAAACCATGAAGAAAAAACAAAAACAACCAAATTCAAAACCCCTACCTTGTTCGTCCGTTGGAGGTGTCGTGAGGCAGAAGATAATGATGATGACGTCGGTGTTCAGCGCTCCCACTAGACGCTTCCGATCCGGGCTTGAGTGTGGTCCATGTCGGATGTTCATTCTTTGTTGGAGGATATCCTTCCATGTTCTCCAAAGCTCTCCCCTTTTCGAATTATCTCATCCAAAATGGTGAGGAGTCAACTATAGTTGTGTTAGGATTATTAATTCAATTAAAGTTTCCACATTAATTAAATTATTGATGGCACATTAACTAGGGTAATTCGAAGTGTTTACTCACATTAAAAGAAGTGGTTTCAAGACTTGGTGGTCCCCACCAGTAAAATCAAATGGGAGGTTTCAAAATAAAATAAAATCTGTTGTTTTATTTGATTTTTATTCTTCTAACTCTCCCAGGTAAATATGGAAAAATAACTTCCACCCTCAACATACTACAGTCGAGGTGAAAGTCTCCTTAAGTGAATATCTACATTGAGACATAAACAGTTCCCTTAGATTTCAATTCTGAGCACCGGTTCAAAATTTAAAAAATGTCGCTCGCACGTTTACTGGATGTACTTGAATTGTTTTTCATAAATTCTTTTTGGGCACACCAGGCCTCGGAATCGCACGCTGTAAATTTTTACAGACCTGTAATAATTCCATATACTTAAAAACATTACATGGAAAACTCTAGGTCTTTAAAGTCATAAGATGTCAAAGAGAGGTTTTGAATTTGATACAGCTAAGATTGATGTTATTCAAAAACTACCACCTCGTAATTTTTTTTAAAAAACTAGATTTTTTTAGGGAATGAATGTTTCTATAGAAGATTCATAATAGACTTTCAAAAATAATGAAGCCCTTATGTTCTTTTTTGGTCAAGGATTATCCTTTTAACTTTGATGAAAACTGTTTGAAATCATTTAATTTGTTAAAAATGAAACTCACTACATCACCCATCATCACTACACCTGATTGGAAGTTACCTTTGGAACTTATTAGTGATGCTAGTGACATGGTTGTAGGTGATGTATTTGGAAAGAGGGAAGATAGAAATCTCTATGTAGTGTGTTATGATAGTAGATTGCTAGATGAAGACTAAAATAATTATACCACTACTAAAAAAGAATTGTTAGCTATTGTGTTTTCTCTAGAGAATATAGGATAACATCTTTTAGGCTCAAAAGCTATCATTTTTACTAATCATTTTGTTTTGAATAACTTATTGCCTATGAAGGAAACTAAACCCAGGATGATTATAAGGATTATATTGTTTCAAGAGTTTGATTTAGAGATTAGGTATAAGCAGGGAGTTGGAAATTTATTTTTTGGCTATCTTTCTAGGCATCCTCTTACTCAATATGAAAATACCATGGAGATAAACTCTTCTTTTCCTAAAGATAAGCTTCTCACTATTTCAATTTAGAAATCTTCATGGTTTGCAGATTTTTCCAACTTCCTCGCAGTAGGTGTATTTCACAAAAATATGTCCAATAACCAAAGAATGAAATTCATTTCTGAGATTAAATACTACCTTTGGGATGATCCCCTATTGTTTAGGAGATGTGATGATGGTATTCTTAGTAGATGTGTGCCTGAGGAGGGGATGTTGTCTTTTTGAAGTAGTTTTCACTTCTCTCCATAGGGAGGTCTCCATATTGGTGAAAGGAATACTCAAAAGTCCTATAATTTGGTTTCTATTGGACTACTCTTTTGAAGGATGCTATAAGCTTTGTGATTGGCTGTGATAGATGTTGGAGGCTAGAAAATGTGGGTAGGATGAAAGAGTTACCCCTAAAAGGAATTCTGGAAGTATAAGTTTTTGATGTCTCGGGTTTAGATATCATGGGTCCATTTCCATTATCTCATGGGAATGAGTATATTATTGTTGTTGTAGATTATGTGTCAAAGTGGGTCGAGGTAGTTGCACTTCCCAACTAACAGGACAACTCTGTAATTAATTTTGTTAAAAATAACATATTTACAAGATTTGGAGTTTTCAAAGAATTTATCACTGACAATGGAACACATTTTAAGAACTATAAGTTTAAATCTTAGATGGATAAATATGGTGATGTTCATAAAACTGGAACTCATTATCATCCACAGTACAGTGTACAAGTGGAAATATCAAATAGGGAAATGAAATAGATACTTTAAAAAATGTGTCAACATCAAAGATGGACTGGTCTCTCAAAATGGATAAAGCTTTATTAGAATATAAAACTGCTTTCAATACCCCAATAGGTATGTCTTCTTATAAGATGTTGTTTGGAAAATGTTTTCATTTACCTATGGAGTTGCAACACAAGTCTTATTAGGTAGTTAAGGCTCTATGCTTTGATTTTAAGAGTGATGGTGAGAGGATATTACTTGAGCTGAGTGAGATGAATGAGATTAGGAGAGAGAGTCATGGTAATTCAAGTATTTACAAAGAGGGGACTAAAAATTTTCATAATTATATAATTCAAACCAAAGAATTCAGACCAGGAAAAAAGTTCCTCCTCTTTAACTCTAAACATAATCTATTTCCATGAAAATTTATGTCTGCGTGGTCTGGAACTTTTATTGTTCTAAGTGTGTTGAATAACTGAGTTGTTTAAATTATAGGTGAAGTGATTAAAACAATATTGGTTAATGGTCATAGAGTGAAACTTTATTTTTAGGGACAACCAAAGTGTTTGTCTACCTTCACAGTGCTGGAAAACTTATCTTGAATAAATTCTGGATGAAGACATTAAAACATAGTACTACATGGGAGGCAACCCATGGTTCTTTTTCTCATTACGAAGTTTTATTTTTACCCTTGGATAATGGGTTTCTTCGGTGATATGTTTTTGTGAAGTCTTTGCTACTGCTTGTTTATGGTCTCATGGATCTGTTTCAGGGTTATATGATGCTGGTGTTGTGTCATTATGGTGTGAAACTTCAAAGATGAAGGGTAATTAAAAAACATTTACAGGGAAGTTATTTTCGCTTTAATTTTTTATATATTTACACTCTTGTTTTCTATTAAAAAAAATCTGTTTTTACTCTAAAAAAATCTCCTCCATGTCCTGCTTGCCTGGAAAATTCTGCTAGAATAAGAAATTCTGCATGTTCCTCCTTATTAAAAAAACTGAATTTCATTGTTATTAAAATCTTTCCACTGCATGAAATTAGGTGTGGGGGGATTCTTATTTTCTAGTGTTTGTGTTTTATTGAATCTACATTGGGGTGTTCTATAATTATTTTTTCTATTTTATTGAACATATTATTGATCTCAATCTAAAAAATGCTTACAAACAGTACACAATGTGTTTGAATTGCCTATTTTGATAATCCCAATTCATGTTTAATTATATAATGGGTTAGTTATTTGACAATCAATTCCAATATTGTGACTTTGATAAAATTAGTTTAATGTATAAAAAGTCTCTAAGTCAAAGGCCACCCTTGAAGGTTACTGGTAATAGGTCACTGTTTTAGGCCACTTTCACAGTCACCATTGTCAAACCTACAACTGAACCATACCACTTGAAGTCAATGCATAAAAGCTCACCGTTGAAGACCTTTTTGATGAAGGTTATTGTTATAAGAGCTACAGTTATAAAGTTACTATTGGAGGTCACTGGTACAAGGTCATTGTTGTAAAGCCTATTTTTGGAGTACTTACTAAAGCACACGGATGTTGAGTCAATGTGATAGGTAACTGTTCTGATATTACAAAGTGTTTCTGTTAAAAGTACACTATCAGACTTATTATTGGAATTATACTGTTAAGTAGTCTACCACGAAAGAGCTTGTTGGTAAAGTCTACCACTGGACAAGTATAGTGTTGGTAAAGTCTACAGCTGGACAAGTCTACCATTGGTAAAGTCAACCAGTGGACAAGCCTACCGTTGGTGAAGTCTACCGCTGGATAAGCATACTGTTGGAAGTATACTACTGATTAATCTTACTGTTGAAGATTCTACTGATTGACAGGCTACCGTTACCAGTCTACTGATATCATTCTCTCAACTTTGTCCATTGTCTTATGAATGTTATAACGATTACATCTGACTAATTTAATGCATCTGACATTTATTAATATTATTTTTAGACATGTTGTAAACCGTAAAAGGTATGACCAAGACCTCTTGTGGTGTGATAATTCCTCAAGAGGGCTCTGTGCAATTAAAAATGAATACTGAAAAAAAAATAAACCATTCCATAGTGCGATGAAAAGTGTGTTATGATACACCATACTAAAACCAAGGGAAGCAAGAAGAACTCTACAAGTGCTCATTCTGATAATCCAAGGGCCTCACAAAGATCATATTGAAGAACAAACTCAATGTTGTCCTGCTGTGCTTCATCAATTCCCTTTTACCAAGGAGTTGAACATCTCAGTACCTGGAAGCCAATACCTAGAAGTTTCGAAACTCTGTTTTAGAGGCAACTTGCAGAGAATAACAAAACCTTCGTTTCCCAAACTGCAAGAAGTCTAGAGTTGATCTTAAAACACATAGAGTATTCTAAACTCAACCCTATGTTCTTTAGCTATACTATGTTCTTTATTTTACATTTCTGAGCAGCGTGTGTTTGTAATACACACACTGTATCCTATTCTTTAACCGGGGGATAATAAAAATCCCCACTCAAAAATATCTCAACTCTTGTTTCCCATGAAAAACTGTGGAAGAAGCCTTGTGTGGATTGGTTTCTTGTTTTCCCATGTAGAATTGTGGTAGAGGTTGTAGAACCTGGGAAGTTTGTAAAAACTGTTGTAAAACCCGATACAGGTTGTGTATCATGTTTATTTATATAAACTTCTTGGTGGCAGTTGATCACCAAGTAGAGATGATTAGGTCTCGGCTTGAGACTAAACCTCTTTTTTTCATTGTTGTACTAATCTTCAGGTACTCTGTTTTATTTTATCCACTACATATATTTTTCAAAGACAGAAAATTGTTTTTACATTCACTGTGATAGTTAGTTTTTGTTAGTGTGTATATGTGCTCAATTCAGTAAACCTGTTTCAAAAATTGAATTAGTGATTACATTTATTCCACGGAGGACTAATCAACATTATAGAAACAATTTGAAAAATTAAAAATTTATATCACTACTACCTTAATTGACTGGGATATTTTGAATTGGAAGATTTTAATCATAAATTTTTTTAATAGAAATTTTAATTGGAACTCAATTCACCCCCCTCATGAGTATCCAATCTGACCAATATTTGGTATCATAAAATTTTATTTTCATGTTTTCAAATTCTTTTATGCTATGCTTTTAGTTGTATATTAAAGATCTTAAAAAAATTCATATCTAAATTTTCAGTTCTCTAAATTCTAAGTAACTATGGAAACTAGAGTTGAGGGTGTTGCTACTAACATTCCACCTTTATTAAATGGTAATAACTATACTTAGTGGAAATTAAAAATGAAAATGTATCTGGAGAGAATGGGACCTGAAATCTAGGACACAATTGAAGAACAACATATATTGTCTTCTACTACTAGAGACTCATCGTCTCAGTTGAATAAAGCCACATATAATAATAACTGTAAATTGATTAATGATTTATACTATTCGCTAGGTGATTATAAATTAAATATAATATCTACTTGTAAAAATACATATGAAATTTGGGATAATATAATTATTTCTCCTAAGGGAACAACCAATGTTATATAACTTAGGTTGAATACATACAATATTAAATATGATAATTTTAAAATGAATCCTGATGAACCTATGTTTAAAATGTATCTAAGGTTCAATGAAATAGTGAACACCATGATTCTTCTTCGGAAACCAGTGGACAGAAAGGACCAAATCATGAGACTACTTCGATGCCTACCTGACAGATGGAGGGGAACTTCTATTTCCATCCGAGAATCATGTGACATAACAAGCTACGAGTAAAGGAGCTTATTGGAAAGATTATAATATATGAAGAAGATCTTAATGTGAATAAATAATTAGGAGAATAACTAAAGAAAAAGTTAGTAACATTCATTACTTCAACCTCAAAGAGAAAAGGCAAAGAAAAATTTCATGTTCCTATAGACAATTCCACTAGGGAAGAGTCAGAATCAGACAGTGATGAGGAGATGACTTGTCTTACTAGAAAGTTCAAAAAGTTATACCAAAAGAAGAAATTATTTAGGAAGTAAAACTACAAGGGAAAGTATGATAGTAAAGGACAATGGAAGAAATATAGAAAATGGAATGAAAACTCAAATGAAATAATCTTCTATGAGTGCAAAAGAAAATTCCATGTGAAGGAAGACTATCCCAAGCTAAAATTTAATAAGAAATATGAAGATAAGGGCATGTTTTATAAAAAGGATATGAAAGCTACATAGAGTGCATCAAAAGATAGATCTAGTGGATCTGATGCTTCTGATTGTGAATAGAACAATCATTCCAACATATGTTTCATGACAAAAACATCTGAGGTACCACTTAATTCTCCTATGCATAACACCTATTATTATTGGAATAAGAGTGAGTCACATAATGATAATGATATGAATAAGATTGAATTATTTTAATACTTTTAAATGATTGAGGATACCTTTAATGAGTTCAAGGACAAATATAGATCATTAAAGAGACATCATGATTTAAATTCAATTTACAAGTCAAATCTACATATTGAAAAAGAGAAATTCTCCCAACTACTAAAAGAAAATACAGAATTAAAATTATCCAATGGGAAATTAAGAAAATATCTTGAGAAGTTTACTACTGGTAGGGATACCTTGACTCAGTTACTAGGAAAAAATATTGCCACAAAATATAAAACTAGCCTAGGATATCAATCGGGACATAGAAAAATTAACAAAAAAATTTGTTTCTAAATCTAGACTGTTCACTGCTAGTTCCAGCTATGGACCATCTTTTGAGAGACAATTTTATAAAGTACTTAACAAAGTATTTATGCCTCTGAATATGTATGTTGATGTTAAGAAACCTATAAATCATATATGGGTTCCCAATTTTTTACTTTGTAACCTCTCTGGACCCAAGAAAATATGGGTACCAAAGTTACCCCATGCCTAATATGTCTTGCAGGGAAGTTTGTTAAAGATTTCCTATAATACCTTGTGTTACTTGAAAATAGGATGTTCAATACATATTATAGGATATTATTCTTTCGTAAATATCCTATTAAAATTTAATGGTGGACATGTAACTTTTGATGATTATGCAAAGGGAAAATCATCAACTTATGCCAGATTGGTAACCCTAATACAATATTAATTTCCAGAGTACTTTTTTTGATGGATTAAATTACAATTTACTTATAATATCTCTGTTGTGTGAAGATGGTATTAATTTCTTGTTTGAATATGATGCATACAATGTTTTTAATTCCAAAAATGATTTAGTATTCACTTCCTGTAGAAATTAAAATTTGTATGCTTTGGATTTATATTCCTTATCAATGCAAAATATTTCCAGCTAAAATGCTTTTGATAAGGAATCTTGGTTATGGAATAGAATATTAGGACACTATAATTTGCTCTCTCTTAGGAAACTATCTATGAAAGGTCTTGTTAGAGACTTACCTAAATTGGAATTCCCACTTGACAAAGTTTGTAATCCTTGTCAAAAGGTAAAACAACACAATGTTTCTTTCAAACCAAATAAATAGGTCTCTCTTTCTCAACCACTTGAGTTAGTTCACATGGATTATATTGTACCATCATGAGTTTCATGTTTTAATGGGAAACACTATCTTTATGTTCTTGTAGATTATTTTTCTAGATATACATGGGTATACTTTCTAGCTCAAAAAAGTTAAGCTTGTTCCTACTTTATTAAGTATTCTAAGTATATAGAAAAGCTTAGTGGACTTAGAATTAAGACCTTGAGAAGTGATCATGGATGTGAGTTTGAAAATCATGAGTTTGAATCTTATTGCTCACATAATGGCTATAGTCACAATTTATCTACTCCTAAAACACCTCAACAAAATGGATTCATGTAAAGAAGTAATAAAACCCTTCGATAAATTTCTATGACAATGCTCAATGAGTATGATTTAGAAATTTATTTTTAGGCTGAAGCTATAAATACATCTTGTTATACCATAAATAGAGTCTTGATTAGACATGTTCATAAGAATACCCCTTATGAGATTTGGAACAATAAGAAGCCTAAGGTTAATTACATTAGTGTTTTTGGTTTCAAAGTCTTTATTCTTAACACTAAAGATAATCTTGACAAAGTTTCTCCCGAAAGTGATGAGGGAATTTTCCCATGTTACTCAATCTCAAGTAAATCCTATAGAGTATTCAATATGAAAACCTAATGTGTGGAAGATTCATTTCATTTAAAATTTGATGGGACTGATCCACATGAACCAAAAACCTCTCTTGAATATCATGAAGAATATAGGTCAATTCTGTACCTTAATGATAAAAATAGTGAACTCCCTGTGAAAGTGACTAGTTCGGGAAATTTTTGAGAATTCGCACCTGTTGAGTCTGAACCAATAGAAAACCTTGAGGAATCTAGTTTGACACTTTCTAGAGGCATTTGGACTCTTAAGAAACATCCTTTATATACTGTATTAGGTGATATAAATAGTGGAACATAAATTAGAGCTTCTCTGAGAAACTAGGTTGAACATAAAACTTTTCTTTCACAACTTGAACCCAAAAATATTAATGATGATATCAATGTTCAATTTTTTATGATGGATATGCAAGAAGAATTAAATCAGTTTGAAAGAAACAATGTCTGGGAATTAGTGGAATGACATAAGGACACTTTGAAAATAGGCACTAAATGGGTATTTTTGAAAAAAGTTGATGAGTTTGGAAATATAGTTAGAAACAAAGCTAGATTATTTACACAATGGTATAGTCAAGATGAAGGAATGGAATATGAGGAGACCTTTGCACCTATAGCTAGGTTAGAGGCCATTAGGATACTACATGATTATATAGCTCATCTGAATTTTAAAATTTATCAAATGGATGTTAAAAGTGGTTTTCTAGATTGGTATATTGTTGACGATGTGTTTGGTGAACAAACCCGTGGCTTTACAAATCCCCATTTTTCAAATAATTTTTTAAACTTTCTAAATCTTTATATGGTTTAAAGAAAGATCCAAGAGCCTGGTATGATAGACTTAGTTCCATTATTATTTCCAAAGGCATTACTAAAGGGATAGAAGATCCTAGTTTTTTTTATTAAAAGTATTTCCAAATATTTTTTAATAGTAAAAATTTATGTATATGATATAATATGTGGATCCTCTAAAAACTCATTATGTACTGATTTTTCAAATATAATGAAAAATGAATTTGAAATGAGTTTAATGGGGAACTAAAATTTTTTCTTGGATTTCATATTTTTCAAAATAAAAATGTTATTGTTTTTAACCAAAGTAAATAAATTAAGTATCTTCTAAATGTTTTGGTTTGGATCGTAGTAAAGGTAGGGATACACCTATGAGTACCACTTGTAAGTTGGATACTGATGTAACTGGTGAACCAGTGGATAAAACCAACTACAGAGGTATGATAGGGAGTCTGGTCTACCTTATATCTAGAAGACGTGATATTATATTCAATGTATGCATGTGTGCTTGTTTTCAAGCTAATCCCAAAGAATCTCATTTAACTGTTGTTAAATGGATTTTCAAATATCTCAAATAAACTCCCAAATTAGGACAAGTTTATCCAAAAGAACAATATTTTGATTTGATAAGTTATTCAGAGGCTAACTCTTCTGGTTGCAAGCTATATAGAAAAATAACCTCTGGAACATGTCACATTTTAGGCAAGTCACTAGTATCATTGTGTAGTAAGAAACAGAATTTTGTTGTATTATCTAGTGTCGAAGCTGAATATATAGCTACTGGTAGTTGTCGTTCTCTAATTCGGTGGATGAAAGACACATTACTAGACTGTGGATATCAATTCAAACATGTCTCGATAAATATTGATAATACAAGTGCTATTAATATTTCTAAAAATTCAGTATCTCATGCTAGGACAAAGCATATTGATGTGAGACATCACTTTTTGATAGATCATTATCAAAAAGGTTATATCACTCTTGAATTCCTTAGAACTGAACATCAATTGGATGATATATTCACAAATCCCGTGAATTATAAGAACTTAAACTGTATCAAACATGAGTTAGGGATGATTAATTTCAGTATAGGGAACCTCACCGTGGAACCTCACCATTAGAACCTCACTATTAGAACCTCACCATGGAACCTCACCATGGAACCTCAACGTTGAACCTCACCATTAGAACCTCACTATTAGAACCTCGCCTTTAGAACCTCACCATTATAACCTCATCTTTAGAACCTCACCATTATAACATCACCATTAGAACCTCATTGTTAGAACCTCACCGTAAGAACCTCACCGTTAGAACCTCACTGTTAGTACCTCGCTATTAGAACCTCACCATTAGGACCTCACCGTCAGAAACTCACCTTTTGGTCCTCACTGTTAGAACCTCACTGTTAGAACCTCAGCATTAGAACCTCACTATTAGAACTTCAATTTTAGAACCTCACCATTATAACCTCACCATTATAATGTCACCATTAGAACCTCATAGTTAAGACCTCACTATTAAGACATCACCCTTAGATCCTCACTATTGGGTACCTCACTATTGGATTTTACTGTTACATTGTATTTTATGCGGGAGTTTGAATAGTTTTATTAATATTCTTTTTCTCTATTTTTTTCGATTCCTAAATGATAATATTAGATCACAAACACATTTCTATCCACTCTCTTCCTCACTCTCGAACCCCTGCGCTCAAAATCCTTAAACCCTAACTTTCCACTCAAACCTCAAACCACTTTTAACCTCAATGGAAAGAGTCAAGAGACCTTCAGATGATGATGGATATGCGCCCAGGACTAAGAGACCCCATGCTGAGTCCATTGGTGGCAGTAATATATCAAAAAATCATATTAACCCGCATCTGTCAAAAGGAATGATTGTGGATGAAATGGAGTTAGGAGAAGATTGGTTGCTCTTGAGAAAATCATTATTAATGGAGGTAATATCGACTCAAGGCTTGGTGGAATTATTTGTAAACAATAATAATCCATATTACCCGAGGCTTGTCAAAGAATTTTGTGATTATCTGAAATTCAAAAAGTCAGACGATGAGAACCGATTGGTGTCAAAAGTAAATGGAAATGAGGTAAGATATTCATCTGCTGAGTGGGATGAATGTCTAAGGGTACCTCATGAGGGTATATGTGACTACTAATCTAGAGTGATTCCATCATAAAGTGATATTTTTGGGTATGAGAATTAATTGGAAGAGATGACAAGAAATGGGACCTCAAGGAAGATTATTGCTACTGAAATGAATGGAGAGGATAGAATTCAATTCAATTTTATCCAATGTGTGATATGTACCAGAAGAGGGGACTTCGCTATGTTGAAGTATCTGGAAATATTCATATTTTATTTTCTAAAGTGTGGATATAAGATCAACTTGTGTAGGTTTCTGATGGCTCATTTGGAAGACATAACTAAGCCAAGTTCTAAATCAAATGCTCTATTTCATTCCAAACCGATTTTTGTGATGCTGAAGGCTAAGGGCATTGATGGAGATAAAAATGAAACAATTGTATCCAAGAAAAAAAAATTATCTCTAAGATAATATGAATGTTCATAAAAATCAGATGGAATACCTGGATAAGAGAATGGGTAAATGATGAAGGCAAGATTTATGATAAGTTTAACCCAGTAAATAATCCTTCTAGGCCAAAGGATAAGAAGGATCCATGTCAAAAGCCTGATGAGGAAGAACCTATATATTATGATGAATAAGTAGAGGAGGATGTGGAACTTGAGAAAGAGGTTACTCTTATAGATGATAGGAGTGATCCTGATCTACCAGTTAGTCCTCTACTTGGAATGATAGCTTTTGGAGTGCCCAGTCCTCCAAGAGAGTTACTGAAGAGAGAATATTTCCTAAAGGACAATGAGGATGAAGAAAATAGTGAATAGGATTTTGATGTGGCTCATATTATTGTTAGGGATACCTTAGAAGAGGAATAAGCTGTTGAATCAGATCATTCTGACCATGAGTAATATGGGACAACCACTGATGATTGTGAAGGAGATGATCTCATTCTAAGTCCTCTGATAGGCATTAAAGAAAGGGTAGTAAGTGATCAATAAGAAGATATTGTGTTTGTTGCTGATGCCATAGAGATTGTGGATGATTCAGAAGAGGCAATTGCTCACTCTATAGGTGAGTCAATAGATCAGGAAAAGATAGATGAAGTTTTGAGAATAGAAGAAGCAGAGGTGAACATTCATGAAGTATCTCCAATTGAGGGGGAGCATCCTGCTACTAAGGGGTCAGTATCTATTGTTCATGACATTGAAGGGTGGTCTGAGGAACCTAGGTTTTTGGTGTTGGGACTATATTATGATGACTCAGAAGATGAAATTCCCACAAGAAGACAGTCAGTGCCTTCTTTTTCAGACTTCATTTCTGTGCCTTTAGTAATCTCCTTACCTCAATACTATGTCAATAAGGCAGACCTTGAATCCTTGAAATCTGACCTATAGATAATTTCTAAGGATAGTTCCTATGAGATTGATATGGTTTTTTCTCTAATTCAGGATCTTTCAGCATCCGAGGTAGCTAAAATTCAATCCAGCATTCAATCTAATCAACTTTAGGAAGTAAAGAAGTGTCAGAGTCAAATGAGTGAATTTTCAGAGTTTGTGGAGATTTTGAAACAATCAGTAGTGAGCTATAATTCTCTTTTGATCTCTAGGGATTAGGTGGAGAAGGATATTTAATATGTCAAAGGTTTTGTGCAGTAGATAGTTGTTGTATTTGAGGACTTTAGGGAGTCCATGAAAGATCATGTGAAGAACCAAGATGTTGATGTGAAGAGGTTGATCAGTGGTCTGACAAATTCCTTCAATGAGACAATAGAATTCATTGTGGAACATCTAGGTACATCTGGTTCCACTTAAACCACTCCTCCAGTTGACATTGATGATTTCAGATCCATTATTAGAGAAGAAGTGGAAAAGATCTCTGGTGCTAGTGCCTCAGACTCTCAAGTCATTTCTATTTCCAGGGAAATTCATACCCTTGAGGGAAATTATTTAATGAAAGCTGATCAAGATCAGAAGGACATCAAGGATCAAGTTTATTACAATTAAAAAAGGGTTTATACCAAGCATTAGATGGATGGGAACTTCATGTTTCTCTTGGAAAACATGAGGATTCTTCCTGTCACCAGGTCTTTTAATGACCAAGTCAGCAAATTGGGACAGTTGACACCAGCCTTGGAGAAATTTATGGAGAATAAGGATGACATTATCTCAACCATAGAGAGAGGAGAAAGTATCATCATGGAATTTAGGAATCATCTGTTACCCTTCCTCCATGTGGGCTGTAAACCCATATTTGTTCCTCCATCATTACCTTCTACCTCCACTGCCTCAGCCTTGGCCAGTGTTTCTCCTATGATGTCTCCTTCTCAAGACATCAAAAGCTTGTCCCCAATGAATCCTCAGAGAGTCACTCCCTCTAGAGACACCGAAGTTTCTATTTCAGCTTCTCCTACCATCCTAGATGCTATCCCTTGGCCTCCACCTCCACCTCCACCTGTAGACCCTCCCTCTTCCTTTTCTAAATGGAAGGAGTCATTACCTATTTCTTGTGTGTATTGAGTGCGGTTATAACTTTTGATAGGGATTTTATAATCCTCTTTGAATAATATAATGATATTTCATTAATACAAATATTCTCTATTATCTCTTATTATATTTCTTTTTTCTAATCAAAAAGGGGAAGAAAATATAAAAAAAAGTAATTTTATATCCATATCACATTAATCTCTAATACTACATGTGTGATAGATGTGTGATAGGTTTATCTGTAACACCTATTTATCTTATTAACTTACCTCTGATTTTCATTATCTCTGATAATCTTATAATTATTCTAATGTTTAATGGAATAATTAGTGATTATCAAAAAGGGGGAGATTGTCGGAATCACCTATTTTGATAGTCTCAAATCATGATTAATCCTATAATGGGTTAGTTATTTGAAAATCTATTTCAGTCTATTCTAATATCATAACTTTGATAAAATCAGTTTACAATATAAAAAGTCTCTAAGTCAAAGGTCACTATTGATGGTTACTGGTAAAAGGTCACGATTTTAGACCACTATCACGGTCATCGTTGAAAAACCTATGGTCAAACCTTAACACTTCAAGTCATTAGTGAAACCGTCACCATTGAAGACCTTAATATTGAAGGTTAACGTTATAAGAGCTAAAGTTATAAAGTTAATGTTGGAAGTCACCAGTACATGGTCATTTTTGTAAAGCCTACTGTTGGAGTACTTATCGAAGCATATAGATGATGAGTCAATGTGATAGGTCACTGTTGTGACAAGGTAGTTGTTACAAAGAGTTTCTGTTAAAATTCCATTGTCAGACTTGTTACTGGAAATCTACAATTATATAGTTTACCGTAGAAGAGATCGCTGGTAAAGTCTACCACCGGACAAGTGTACTATTGGTAAAGTCTACCGTGGGACAAATATTTCATTGGTAAAGTCTACCGCTAGACAAGTTTACTACTGGATAAGCCTACTACTGGAAGTCTACTATTGATTAAGATTGATATTGAAGATGCTACTGATTAATAGGATACCATTACCAGTCTAATAATATCATTCTCTCAACATTTTCCATTGTCTTAAGAATGTTATAAAGGTTACATCTGACTAATTTAATGCATCTGACATTCATTAATATTATTTTTAGACATGTTGGGAACCTTACGAGGTATGAGGAAGACCATGCGTGGTGTGATCAATCCTCAAGAAAACTCTGTGTAATTAAAAATAAATTCTGAACAGAAAAGAAAGCATGCCAAGGTGAAAAGAAAATTTTGCTATGATACACCATAAAAAACCAAGGGAAGCAAGAAGAACTCTCCAAGTGCTCATTATGATAATCCAAGGGCCTCACGAAGATCATACTAAAGAACATACTCAAGGTTGTCCTACTATGCTTCATCAAATCCCTTGTACCAAGAAGTTGAACATATCAGTACTTGGAAGCCAGTACCTAAAATTTTTGACACTCTGTTTTTGGAGGCAATAGGTAGAGAAGAGAAAAACCTTAATTTCCTCAACTCCAAGAAGTATAATGTTGATATCCAAACACATAGAGCATTATAAAATAAACCCTAATTTCTTTTGCTCTACTTTGTTCCTTATTTTACATTTCTGAGCAGTTTTTGTTTGTTACACACACATCGTCTCACGTGATTTAACTAGGGGATAAAAAAAATCCCCACTCAAAAATCCCTCAAATAATGTTTCCCATGCATAAATGTGGAAGAATCCTTGTCTGTATCAGTTGATTTTTTTCCCACATAAAATTGTGGTAGAGGTTGTAGAACCTGGACAGTTTGTAAAAACTGTTGTAAAACCCGATACATGTTGTATATAAAGTTTATTTATATAAACTACATGGTGGAAGGTGATCACCAGGTGGAGAGGATTAGGTCTCATCTTTATACTGAACCTTTTTTTACATTATTGTGCCAATATTAGAGTACTCTGTTTTATTTTATCCACTGATTATATTTTTTAAAGACATAAAACCATTTTTACATTCACTCTGATAGTTAGTTTTGATTAGTGTGTATTTGTGATTAATTCAGTAAACCTTTTTACGAAGTTGAATTAGTGATTAAATTTATTCAACTGAGGATTAATCAGCCATAGGGAAACTTGTTGAGAAATTAAACATTTATATCACTACTACCTTAACTGATCGTGCTATTTTGAGTTGGTGGATTTTAATAATAAGGTTTTTAACATAAATTTTCATTGGAACTCAATTCAACCCCTCCCCTCTTGAGTATCCACTCCGACCAACACAATGCACCTACAGTTCACATGTTACTCTTGAGCTATATTGAATGTTATTCACTGGACTAAATATTAATGTGTGTACTTGCTAATGAACCTGCTGATAAGTTATTCATTGTGGTGAACAATACTTTTTGAACTTCAAAAGGCCCTTTTATACATGTCATCGTTGTATTAATTTGAAAATATATTTTGATTTTAAACTGATAAATTGTTCTTCTCCTTATTAGGAAGTCAACTTTGGAGAAAAATTAGGGTTTTATGTGTGGGGGAGGGGGTCAATTCTTGAATATTTTGAACTGTTCTAAATTGAATGACCATCAATTCCCACTATAACATAAATCTTTTTATAAAAATTGGTTAATTTTATTCAAAAGACTTTCATAATGTAAGGCTTTACACTTTACTCAAATGGGTCTTGCCTATGGAGAATTTTTCTTTGGTAGTTAAGTTATTCTTTGAGTATGAAATTATTGACGATGAATTATTTTGGAGTGGTTTTTCTTAGTTGTTTTATGGAAATTTGGTTTAGGGTCTATTTTTAGAGTGATATGGGTGACCTGTTAGTGGTGTTATAATCATCATCTTTGAAACTAGATGTCTGATTTTGATTATAGGGAACTGATATCCTTCTAATTATTAATGTAATCTCCTTAATTAGACCATATAATTTTTTTAATAGAAATTTGATGAAATTGGAGTAGTCTTGGAATCTTGGATCCCATAGTGAGTCACTAAGACCCTAGATGCTGGGTGAGTTGCTGTTTACTATAAGACCAATGTACATCTTCAATAAGTGCATATGAAAAATGCTTAGAACATCATACATGGCTTGGGAATAAATAAATAAAGTGTCTAGGGTCAAAAATCGGTTCATTAAGGTGAGGGGAATGATGAACGTTAGAAGAAGAAGGGGTCAATTGGTTTATATGGGTTTTATTTTAGTTGTATCAATAAGGTGATCGAAAAATATATTTATTGTTGGAACCTATGTGATGAGTCAAAGTAAAAGGTTCCTTTGTTAAGTTTTTTTATTTCACTGATATTTTATTTCTTGCCACTCTTGGACTTTGGACATAAGACCGGATTGAAATGAGTCATTAAGTAGTATCACATATGAGGCAGGACCCCTTCTTTGATGGATGATATTTTCTATCTTAATTACCCTTTGAGTATTTGTTCTTGGGAAGAAATGATTGGAAAATAACTTTTCACGAGCCTATTTTCATTTTTCTATTCTTTTTTCTTATGTGCTGGACATGTTATAGTTTGAGCTGAATCATAATTACTACTTATGTTTTTCAAAGATAACAAATAATAAGATTTTTTGAGGGAAAAAAGCTTATGTGTGGGGGAATTTGATGTGGATCTATTTTTACATTGTTTTGCCACATCGTTTTACTCAATTTTTAATGATTTAATAAATTATTTAAGCACTTTTTATTAAATAATTGTACTTTTTTTATTTTTATAAATAAATTTGACAATTAAACAATTTTTATAAATAATTATGTATTTTTAATGTCTAAAATAATTATTTTAATTTTACATTTATTTTCTAGTTTAATTATTGGCTAATTAGTTTTGTTAATTTTAATTTGGTCACCTCTTAATAATTTGACTTTAATAATAAATAATTATTCAATAATCTTATTTGTTTTTTAATTAATACAATATTTATTTTAATATTTTATCCTTTAATTTAGTTTCCTTAAAATATATAAACATAATTAATTAATATGTTTAACCATCGTTCTAATTAATTACGTAAAGAATTTGAGTTTAAATTAAATGAAAAAGCACAATTTTAACTTTATTTATTCTCTTTTTTGTTTATTTAATTAATTATGTTTTTTAAAACATTAATTATTTAATCCTAAAAATGCACCTAAATTATTAAGTCATTACCTTTTGTTTTTATTCTACTAGTCAGGTAGACAAGAGCCATCTATGACCTATTGAGTCACCGATGCTATCTTGTTTTACCCACTGTTTACCCTGTAATTAATTTATTTAATAATTTTTAATATTTAGTATTTTATATACTTAGATTATTATTAATAAAATTTTAAATTTAAGTGTTAACAGTTAAAAACATTAAGTGTAACTTTAAAGTTAAAAGTTTAATAATAATCATATTTTTA
The DNA here is from genome assembly GCA_963277665.1 of Viscum album. NCBI lineage: Eukaryota > Viridiplantae > Streptophyta > Magnoliopsida > Santalales > Viscaceae > Viscum > Viscum album. The sequence goes on from OY728163.1 coordinate 154,185,377, forward strand.
ATTTATTTTGTTTAACCCTCCTTTAATTAATAAATTTCTATCTTTTTATTTAGTTAACTTTAGTTTTAATTTTAAGTTCAATTTATGGAGTTTTATTTTGTGTATATCACCATTAGTTCATTTTTTAGCTACCATTAATTTTATTTTTAGTATGTCGCCAATGTTGTTGCAAGTCAGTATCAGTAACTTATTGACCATTGATAGCCTTTATTTTTGTTCTATCAGTGACCTTTTTTATTTACTAGTGAATCTACCCATAGGCTTCTGATACAGCCTAATGGTGACCATTTTTTTATGAAATGGTAACCTTATATTTTTAAAACTATTGGTGACCCTTTTTCTATCGGTGACTTATTGACCTTTTATTTTGTACTATCACAGACCTTTAATTTTAGCAATGATAGCCTTTTGTTTTTATCTAATGGTGACCCCCATGTCGCTTCCCATCACACATAGGTCATTTCCTACTTCTATTCTTCTAATGGTGAGTCATGACTCACCGTTCTATACTACTCAATGATGGTTGTTTCTCACCATTCTCTACTTCTCACCGTTGGCATTCCTGTCGTCACGCCGATTCATTTATCTACTTTAGCCACCCTCACACCGACGATTCCCTCACTACCGCAGCAGCCTGGATTCACCAACCCAGTGGCTCATCCCTTCTCCCCTACTTCATTCCCTCACTCATCATTGTTTAGAACTCAATCACACCCTCAGTTCCCTACTACTGATTCTCACAACCTATCGTTTTACCATTCATCAACTCTGTTCAACCTCCCCACAACTCAACTTCAAAAACCCAAACACAACCCATATCCATAATGAGGAACCAAGACCCATAACCGAATCCACGATAAAACTCTAAACTCAACCAATTTTTCATATTTACATAAATCAAACCCATTCTCACTTTCTATGTCCATTCTGACCATAGAGAAGATACTTGCACCACATGCTACAAGAGAATAAGCTTGATATTTGTGTGTATTCCCCACCATCCACTGAAATAATCACCATTTTCTAGAAGAGGCCACTAAACAGGATAAATACCTTTAATTATGCTCTAAATAAAAGAATCCACAACATTGGAAGCCACCACTGGGTCTACCCCCCACACCGCATCCGAGGAAGAGGCCAACCTACAGTCCGTTGTTCCACTACACCAGTGATGTCAACAACGTACTTGTCTGCTGCATGTGAGGAGGAGCCACCTGGGCCGCGATTGAATTTATTACTGAAGCCAAGGAGCCATACCACACTTCACCGAGACACATATCCATCATCTTCTTGATGTCGCCACAAATCGAGGTCACCCATCGAGGGAGGAGAAACTGGTTCAGCTATTCTAGGGAGAGCTCACCATCACAATACTAGTCACTCCAAGGATAAACCCTTGCAACGCTTCTGTTCAAGGGAGTTGAAATCCACTGTCCACTGAGATTCCCACCATTGGATTGGCTTACAGGAAAAGAAACCCCTCCCCCCTTTCAGCACATTGGAGAAGAAGATGGGGGGATGATTTAAAATATCTTAAAACAAATAAAAATAATAAAATGAAAAAAATATATAATAATTATAATATATAACAATTTGAAAATAAATAAGTAAATAAGTTATAAAATAAAATATAAGATAACTAATAAGAATTTATTAGATTATATTCTAAACAATAATAATTCATAACGAAAATTAATTAATTAATAAAATAAATATATTAACTCTTTAATTATAATTTAATTTAAACAAAATAAATAAAATAGTCAAATTAAATAAGTAGTTGATATTAATATAATTTAAGAATTTAATAAAGATTTACTAACATATTATTAATAATACTTACAATAATTAAATAATTTAATTAATAAAAATAAATTAAATACTTTATAATTTTATCAAATTAAATATTTAATAATAAATTTATAAACACAATAATAACATTTAATTGTAATTTTACATTATGTTATTTATTAATTATCTTTAGTCAACTTTTTAACAAGTAATATAACATTAAACTAAAAAGAATAATAATTTTACTTTCATTGCATTTTCATTTATTTATTTTGCTGTTCTAACTATGCAGGTTCATTTAAGAGATGGTAAAACATCCAAATTCACTTAACTAACTCACCAGGAGTTAGTTATATAGTCAAAGCTATCACGAAAAGTTAGTCGTGAAAAAACACATGTGTGTAGTGTGCATTAAATAAATAGATTATGTCGGTGGAAGATTGTTGTGGTGACGAGTAGTTGATGAAAGTGGGGTTTTAAAGAAAAATTAGCAGTAGGTTTTGGGGGGAACATAGAGACACATTCAATGATCTATGTCTAAGTAGATCAAGAACATAAGGCAACTCTTGAACCACTTCCATGAGCAGGAGTACTTCAGGAGTAGGGCATCGTCTGGGGAGTTTTCTTCCATCTTAATTATAGTATTAGTACAATATTTAGTATCTTACAAATTTCTAAAATGATAATGAACATGATTAATAGTTAAATCATTTATTTTGGAGATAAATTGATGTTTCTCCAGTTATCATTTAATTTTCTTTTCACTTTATCATTTTGATGTATTCAGTATTGATCGGCAAGATCAATGTTGAATTCATTCAATTTATTAAACCAATAGAACTTAATTTCAAAATTTCACAGTTAATTGGAGAGATTGATCGTAGAATAACTTTAAAAATATAATAAATTCATAAGACTTCCAGACTTACAGTGATTTTTTCCTGTTGTCATTTCAAATAATGACTATCATAGTTGATCTATTTAGAGTGGCAAACTCTGTACTTGATCAACTTGCCAGACATAATTCATGGTGATAGAGGTAAGTTATTCTCTTTAAGGTGGTACTATACAATATATTTTAAGTGAATTGAAACACTTTTGAAACCAGTGTAATGGATATTTTTCCCCGGGTGACTTATATTTATAGATCTTTTATTAGTGTTTAATATTTTTGTTGTTCACTCCTCTCAATCTATTTACTTTTTTCATCTTATCCTTGTGAAAAAATTAAAAATGTCGAGTAACTTTACAGAATTATAAAATCACAAAATAATTAAATGAAAAAATAATATTATAAATAAAATAAATAGGAAATCTACTTCATTGCTGACAATAGTTGGATATTTTGGATGTTTTTTTGAATAATAATGGTCATAATTGCCTTCTCTATGGGTTTAACCCTACATTCCACATATAAAGTTGTTTTTAGGAATAAAAAATTTTAAACTTTTACCGACTTCAATGACGGTCCAGATCAATTGGGTACACCAATTTTAATCTCATATACTAAATATGATTATATTATCCAAGATTTTCATGAATGAGTTTTCAAAACTATATGGAATTTATACATCAGGTATAGATGTTATGGAAATTAAATTTCAAGGGTATGTGACACTGATGGTATATTTTTATATAGTTATATTTTCAAAAGATAATTTTCCAAAACACATAGAAAATAGTATATGATATTGAAACAATAGATTTTTTGTTTAATATTTTTACTAAAATAAAAAAAAATTATGTTTCCTAACATAAAAAAGGGTTATGTTTCATATTAATATATTCTAAAAATAATATAGTGTCTAAGAGGATATTTGCAGTCTGTTTTGATAATGGTAATTTCAATGTTAATGAATAAAATATTATAATAGCCTATGTTAGAAGATAATTTTAATGAACATCCTAGGAGGATTAGGATGTATTATTAAATAATAATGTATGTAGTAAAATTATTTCATGAAATTTGATTCACGGAATATAGTTAGAATGATGATGATGAACATAGAAATATTTTTAAATTGTCAATGTATGTTAGCATTATAACATTTTATGTTGTGATGTTATGATGTTTTTTGTCCAATAGTTATATTTTTAGGAATATGATTCCAAAATCTAACCATTATTCAAACTGGCTTACTTCCTCAATGTTTCTCACTAAATATTTAGGGTGAGGTATTTATCAAATGGTCACATAGAGATTTTATGCAGACTAAATATAAATTAATGTGTTAAGAAAACCATGAATGTTTAGTAAAAATAATATTGATCTGACATATTATCATATATGATATGAAAAATTGCTGATTATGTTGGGTTTGTTAAATATTGATAATGTGTTTATGAATATAGAAATGTATCATATTAAGGAGAACTTCTATTTTATCATTTTTTTACATTGGATATATATATGTTTATTTCATGAAGTGAAATTATAATTTAACTCTCAAATTATAAAATTGATTTTATCCCAAAATTATATTTATCATAGAGTATTATATGTTATGGAGAAGTTTTAAACTTAGCATGAGTAGGATTCTTGTATAGAGACACATAATATACTCATGTGTCAGAAGACAAGGAATATAATTCTTTGGGTTCCATTGAAGACCAACTAGAGTATACCAAAAGTTGTTTAAAAAAATTTTCTTTGGAATAATATTGGTGCATGGATCATATTTGAGTCCCCACAACCCATGGTTGGTGAAATACCAATCCTAAGAACCTTAAAACATTGATTCCATAATTATGAAAGTCTATAAATTGAATTTTCTAATACGGGATTTGTTGGGTTTGTTGATGATCACATCATAAGTTGGATCTTAACCAATATAAGGTTTTCAATATCAGATGAAAATTATGACATCTAGGACAATGATTAAGATAGACTATGGGAGTTATTAAATGCACCTATATGTTTTATATCTATCTGGTTAAGTCCCATGTATTGTTCTTATCCATAATGTAGGATAATATGTCATGTATCCATTGATAAATCCATATATACTTTGAAAATTGAGAACAAATGAGTTGGCTATATGGGTTTGAAATTCTCTATGTCCCACGGTCCATCAATGTCTTGAAAAATTGAAAAAAATATAAGAATAAATGTTTTCATATTATGTAAACTAGTGGAAACATATGTAGAGATAAATATGTTTGATGTAGATCATGTTAGATCACTTTATAACTAGAGTAGCATTGAGCCATTTCAACATGACACTCTTTGCATACAGTTATGGATCTAAATATTCATTTATATTTTTATCAATTATATTAATTAATTTGGGTAACCCTTTGTGGTTGACTAAATGGGGATTGATTTTGACTCATATAGGTACTCTAATATGGTTTTAGAATTAATAAAAAAGTGTTTTAGATGGGTATTAACAATGTATTTCATATTATTTAAAACAATGTGAAGTTAATAATTGCTTAACATAAGTGTTTTGGAAGATATCCAAAAGGTGTTTTGGGTATGGTTTTACATGTTATTTTATACGATTTTATATAAGTTAAAAAGTAACAATGTCTCGTAGGATTTAGTTGAAGTAGGAGATTGAAAGAGATATTTTCCCTAAATCCTTATATTTATATTTATAATAAATCTATTTTATGGGTTTCATCAAATTTATTATTTTTATGAAAAAATGGGATATATATATATATATATTATACTACATACATTTATAGTATTTTATGGATATTCAACATATCCTCCACCTTGGCTATCATGAAATAATATGATTTATAAGATTAAACATATGGGAGTTAAATGAATTCATGCATATAATTCATGAATTAGACAAGGCATTAATACATGCATTATAAATGATAGAATTAATCTATGCTTTATCACAAAGTATACCCAAAAGCTATTTAAATATATATCCATATGATAGAATTGTGTGGATATTTGGATAATTAATCCAAGGATCCCAAAGCTCTATTTATTCATCTTTATTTGTAATCTATGATTCTAGAACATCATTTGGAAAATGGGAATACCAAATTTATGGAATGTGATTCTAGTTATCCCTCCGATACACTAAATATGTGGAAATATTTTTTTCCAATCATTCTATCTGTATCTATCCCATTTGAAGATGTTAGAATACGGATGAGTTTATGGTTGATGTTGTGGTTCTTATGTGAATTTTAAACCATTTATTTATAGTATTATTAAATTATTTTTCATACACTGTTAAATATAGAGGTCCATAATAATGGAATTTTAATAACATATTCTTGATCTAATAATTTTTATTAGACTCTTATAAAACCCATTAACTATATTACGACCTGACCAACACCTTGGGACTCAAGTTTCTAGTTCAGGGTCATTAAAAAATCAGATCTAATACCACGATCAATGTGCTTGCAAGGATGTTGGGCCCTATGAAGGGTAAATTAGGTAATCCCACATAAGTTATTAAGGGAATAATTCATACCTTATATGTTCATGAATCGCATTACCTTATTGATGAATTTTTAAAAACTCTATTTGTTATGTCAAAAGTATAAAATTTCTGAAAGAGGGTGGTGTGGTATATTATATCCATCTTCATGGAATATATTTTGGAAATATCATCTTCAAAATAATTCATATTAAATTTTACATTACATTTGTTTGGGAAATTTGAAATCTTTCTATATTTTAAAATAAAAAATTGAGAGTTCTCCTTTGAATTGTATTTTTTCTATTTTAAGATTTATTAAAGAAACATGTAATCACATCCACTTAATTATCATTTGGATCAACATTGATTACTAAATTACCTATAACCAATAATTTCATTTCTTTATCCTTAGTTCAACCTTGATATTTTATTTCATTATTTTCTTTTCATAGGTAACCAACTTAAATTCAATATCATCTTGATAAAAAAAATGAGATCAGAATCTATTTAACTATTAGTACCTTTAGATTAAAGTGGAAAATGATCCATTTATGTATCCTATTGACCATGTTAAAATATTTTTCAAACTCATATAGGTGATATATATTTGTAAATACGTCAATAATTTAGTTGAATAATGAATCAAATGATTCAAATGAATGATTATTTAAATATCCATTTTTCTATACAATTTAATTGTTTATATTTTTCACCTTTTATTTTCCTCCATATAAAATGATTAATTTTTTTATACATCACATGAGATAACTTAAAAACCATAAAAATTGTATGATTTAAATTAGATTAATTATTTGAATGATTTGATCATACTTCTATTTTTTCCTTTATTCATACCTTTTTGTATGATTTAATGCTTCACCTTTTTCACCTTCTATACAATTTGATGCTTCGCCTTTTCCACCTTATAATTTATTCTACATGAAAATTTAGATCCTTGTGATATTATCTAATTTATCTCTTTATATGTCTCTAACTGTGATTCTATTTATGTGAAAAATATAAATGTCCATACCAAATGGTCAAAATATGTGAAACATAATTTTTTTCCTAGTTTAAAATCAAATCCATTAATGAAGGCAACACTTTTATGATTCAACAATGTTTGCATGATCAAAAATTTGGGAGATAAATTATTATATAAAATGGCTTACATTGATAGCAATTGTTTGTATGACATGGAATAATATAAAATGACAAATATGTGATTTTAGGTATTAATTTTTTTTATCACTTCATTCCCTTAATGGTTCTTTACCAATGAGTTTTAAGACATGTATTTATATCAACGTCATAATTAGTTTTAAATAATGTTGATAAAACTAATATTTATATTCTTAGTTCACCTCCAATTTATAATCTAATTAAGTGTTTATATATAAATAAATTGATAATATTTATAAATGTCTAATTATATTTATTACAATGTTTTTACTAGAGTTACTCTCTCAATAAGATCACTTCCTTTACACAATTTTATATATCATTTATCTAATACAACATAACATAAAACCACTATAATACAACTAAAAAGAAAAATGATTCAACTCTTTTATTTTAGTGTAGTTATAAATACCATATACACTTTATACCTTAAATATCTCTAGTTGACCAGTTTCATCTCTATAATATTGAATATGATTAATTAATCTCCCTATTTATCTATTGATCCATTGTGATTAACACTCAGATGAATCCTTTTAATGTGAAATTTTTAATTAACAAAGAATAATAACATCTTTTCACTTTTTCTCCAAATATTTCTACTTTTTTTCATCTATCATATTTTCAATTCGTATCCAAATATTCAATATAGTCACACATTACTATTGAATGGAATGATTCACATAATTTTTCAAAAAATTACAAATCTTGAAAGATCTAGGGAATAAAAATTAGGCAACAAATTACTAAACCACAAGCTATTATCAGATTTCAAAATATGGTTTCATTGTTCCTCGAAGAATCTTAAAAATCATTGTGACCAAATTATGAAATCCCTAAGAAAATAATTGAGTTTTTATAAGAGGATTTAAAAAAACACATACTTTTACATTCACCCTGAGTTTTTTTTACTTCTAATGAAATCCAATATATTATGAACTCAACTCAGAAAAACTTCCTCATTACTATAATTTTTTCAAATCAATTCATATGTATTTAATGGATTCTATTTTAGTTTCTACTAAAATTTAAATGAACTATAAAGTTATATAACTATTTCATAATGAGTTTTATACTAATATTATTGTAACATATCTACAAGGATACATGAACCAATACCCAAGTGGAGGAATACAAAATATCCTCAATTGCATCCCCTTTAAAAATTGTGTCTAAAAATAAACACATAGACTTCAAATTTAAATCAATTGGGGGATGATTATTTCCTCAGAATAATATATTTTCGCGTGCTATAAATTAAAAAAACACTTAAGAAGTGTATTTAGGTTATATTTAACCAAAATTTACATGTAAAATAAAAACAAAACACTCCTAGATATTTTTATGGACTATGATAAAACATAAGAGAATTTATCAATAAAAAACTAACATTTAAACATTATATTTCAAAAAACATATCCATAAAATAATAAATATCAATAAACTAATTTAAATAAGTCCCAACAAGTTGTTATGGATCATATTACTAAATAAATATCTAATTAAGCACCCAAAAAGGATTGAGTGGTTCATTAAAAACATGATAATCATAATATACTAAAATAAACTCTAAATACTCAGACAATATAACCAAACATATATAAAATAACACACACATTATTCTAAGAATGATCTAACCCCCTCCAAAATCTCCTCTTGTTGTTATGATTTTGTACTTATAAAGTTAAACATTTTCCCTTTAATTGTATCATGATATATAATGTCTAATTGCAGACCTGGGTTAGGTATGTAGGGGTAAGTAAAATTTATATTTTTTTTCAAATGACAACATTGATGCTCTATGTCTAGATAAAAAAATCCTCATAAGTGTAAGAATCCATTTTAGTTGTCTGTGTATATTTCATCCCTTATAAAAATTACAAACACAAACCAACTAGAAAAAATAGTGTTAACTAAATGAACATAAAAAATAAATAAATGAATTGAATAATAATTAAATACTTTTTATTTATAACAGGTAATTTTGATTCACAATTCCATTAACTATAGAAAATAAATATTATAAAACATTTCATTTTATATTAATTTTCAAATAAGAGTTAAGAAATTAATAATAACCCTATAAACTAATTAAAAGTTATTTTTTTGGATGAAAATATTATATGATGACTTTATCATGATAGTAAATATGAAACATGTCATGGGTCATAGTCTTGACTAAAATTAACACACCACATTCAAAACAGGTCATTATCTAGTGGAATAAAATCCACAAACTCCACAAAATAAATAGAACTAAAATGTTTAATTCCACTTCAATTCAAAACAAATTCACATTCTTTCACTATAATATAATATAAAATGAAATTAATATTGAATAAATGATATTATAGAGACACATCTGGGTCTCTCGATGAACCTCTCAATTATTCTAAATAACCAATGGAAAATAAAATAATCTATTCCACATTTATAATTATTTTAATTCCATGGATTAAATTTAAATAACCAATATTTCTATTATTTTTAATTTTTCAGCAATTTAAAGTCACTATATATATATGGAAATAATAGATCCACATGCATTAAATGACCACCACTAGTTTCTATAGCCTTCCAAAACATGGTTCAATGCTCTTATTCTACTCAAAAACAATAATCAAATGAAACCCATAATTTATACACAAAATATCTACTAAATTTTATTAAATTAGGTTTTTAGAGACTGAGAAATGAAAATAACAAGAAAAAATATTGTTAGAATATTACCATCAATCTAGACTTCAATCACTCCAAGAGGAGGAAAAAGCATGATAGATGGAAAGGAGGCATAAAACATCACCCACATAAAATGATATATATGTTCACCTATATAACTGAAACGAAATAAGTGTTTTCATAACATATAGTTTAATTTTAACTATGTTTTAAAATTTATAAGGTTATTTTTTATATATTGTAAATTATGCATGTAAACCATACAAAGCTATTGCCTGCAAAAATAGCAGGCTTGCATGGTGTTTCTATAACAGTAGGATTTAAGGTGCATAATTTTTTTAATATATGTTGAATTTGTTTATGATTTCTATTTTCAGTTTTATTATTTTGTTTGGACGGATGATTGGGACTATAGGTTAAATATATAGAAACATTATATTGAAATTCAAAAAAAAAGGTACCACTAGGAAACTTGTAAAACGTCCAAAAGTACTTATTGGATAAAAGAGACGAACAAAAAGCATGTTATAATCTGTGTCCTAGTAATGATTTTTGGTTGACCAAATTTATAATAAGGGGTATTTCTAAAAAATTTCAAAAGTTAATTTTTTAGATTTAAATTGATCTTCTATTTTCAGAAAGTTTTTACTCATGATTTTTACCTCTAAAGACTCTAATTTTTTTATAGACATAATGTATTGATGTATCTCTTGTTTATTTATGTATTTATGATATAAAGGTTCTGTTTCAAAAAATAAAGTAAGATATATGTTTATGTATAATTTTTTTAGAAGGAAATCATATTTTGGTATTAATCTTGTATAATATTTTTCTTTTTCTAATTGTTTGATGGAATTTTTTATTCTTTGTGGTTGATAAGGAATCATAAATCTAACATTGTTGTGAATAAAGTAATAAATGAGAGGTAGATGACTTGTATAATTATTATGGTGTTTAATTAAATGATTTTATATTATTTTTAAATTTATATATGTGATATTAACAATGCATGTGAGTCAAATAAGATTAAAAAAGAATTAATTTTAATATGGAGAAACATTTGATGAATTAATTTGACCTAAATTTTATTTTTATATCCCATATATCTATAAAAATGTATCTTAATGTTTTAATGAAGTTAATTAAGGTGAAAGAATTAAATATTTAATTTTAATGATAAATTGTTGGTAATTGAATAAAAAAGTTTAAAAATATTATAAATACATGTAAAATAACATGAAATGTTGAATTTTTTAATGGTTTTTATTTGTTAATAAATTTCTAAAAAATTATGAAGTTTTTTTTAAAGATGTCAAAATAGAGAAATAAAATAAAATAGCTATTTTTAATTATATAAAAAGAAAAATATTTAATTTAATATTTTGATAAGAATATAAATTTGGTCCTAGCCTACTAAAAACATGGGTTTAAAACACAAGATGCTTTTTTGGAAACTTAAAAATTATTTGAGAAATTAAAAAGTGAATGAATAGTTTTTAGGTTCATTAAAAAGAAATAATCATGAATATATATACTAAACATTATTGGATACACTTGATGAATAACATGTTTTTTATTAATATTTGTGTGTTTAACATTTAACAAGGCTTAAAAATATTTTGATTGTTTTTATGAGTGATTATAAATTGGTTCTTATGTTTAATTTGATTATGTTTTTGTAATATTGTGATATATCCATTTCTAAAATAAAAATATCATAAGTTTGGATAAAATGTATCGAATATTATTGATAGACTATAATAAGATTAGGAATTTAGGATTGGTTAGGTAATGTATTGGGAAGATACACTATACTTTTCATGTTTTGGGTAGGGATAAAATATATTCCATGTATTTTTAATATATATTATATTACTAATTTATTTTGATGGGATATTATATTTACCATGCCCTTTTATATGACATATCTTGATAGATTTACCAATAATCCAAAAAAAAATTATGAATTAAGAATATGTCACAACAGGGTGTCTTGGATACCATCTGAAATTTTAATATATGTATTAATATTGATTTTTTAAATTATTTTAAAGCATAATTTCACTCAAATAAGAACACATTGACCTCAATGAAATTCTTAGAGCAATATTGGTTTATACTCACGTTATTTACCACACCATATATATATGAAAATCATGTATATATATATTATTTATGGTGATGCAACGAAAGTAAATGAACCTTTATGGATATGGGTTAATTTATGGATACAAATCTACCAAACAAATCTCTAACAGTGCTAAAAATGGACTTTATCAGTGCTAGAGAAGTATTGAAAAATAGACCACTATTAAAATCCCTAATATTTTAATAGTACATTTAGAGTCCCTTATAAATGAATCCTTTATTAGAACATTTAAAAAAATTATGGGGAATAATGCAATGTGTTTACCATTTCCAATGTAGTGTGCTATAATAGAACACTCCACTACTGGTGTAGTGTGATGTAACATCACCATACAACACCAGAAACCAAACCAGAAAGTATAGAAATCAAGTACCAATACATAATTTAAATTAAATAAAATTTAAATCACTTATACAAGCAAAAATGATATATTATAGAAATTTATAATTTCCTGAGTAATTAAAAATTATTACCCACATTAAAAGACATAAATGTTCTATTCCCTTTTTCCCCAGACCATGACCCATACTGTTGCCAAAAAAATCACCCCTACTCAAGAAAATTAATGAACCAATATAAGAAAATAATTATCATGTTAGTAAAAATATATATAAAAAATTAAATATTAATTGTTAATTTTAGCCTAAAAATTTAGTCATAATAGGAACAAAATGTATCAGATATATTTTTGGTTGATTCTTACATGTAACGCAATTTCTTATTCAACATTAAGAATTATCTCTGGGATGATTAACTAAATAATTCTATGATAAAAATGATTCAGAAATTAATTATTTAATAGTAGATATAATAATGAGAAAACAATTTAGGATCAATTTCTTAGTTTTGGTGACATGATGCACATTTTAATCTAAAATGACACTTATATATTGAAAAGACACACTAGTTGTCCTACCAGTCACACCACGAATCATATTGAGATGTGTATTATTCATATACATACAAAATTACTTATAGATATTTATTCTATAATATTAAAACAATTTGAATGTGTTTTATCGGTTTTGAGTACCTCACTTGACTTTTCTACTAAAATGAAATTTCAAACTGGAAACACATACATTGAGTCATATATGGGCACATCATGTGTTAGTTTAATGTGAGACTAATTCATACATGTAATAAATGACATATTAATCATATTCCATAATTATCAAGACACTCTAAGCATGTTATATTTATTTTTAGTGTGGAATTCATTTTAAACTAAATTATCAATTTTAAACTAATAACGAATAGTTTGAGTCATACTGGGCACATCATGCATCAGATTGAGGTTCCGATGATTCCTACACATAATAAATGACTTATGGAGAATTTTTATAAATTTAAAAAAAAATAATATGAATGTTTTTGCCTAGTTTTGAGTATGTCGGTACTCCTTTTTACTAAAATTAATGCCTATTTTAAATAAAAATACCCACATGGATTCATACTAGTAACAAATTCTATCATATTTATGTTCTGATGATTTCTATAGTTCTAAATTATATATGTATTGTTTTTAAGAATTATCAAAACATTCTAAATGCGTTTTGTCTTTTTTGAGTACATCACTTTTCTTTTTTACTAAAATGTCATATTAAACCGGAAACATGAAATTAGTGTCATAATGGTCACATCATGTGTCAGTTCAGTTTTTAACTAAAATTAATTTCAATTATAAATAAAAAATACACACTTGATGGTATACCAGTCACTCCATGAATTATATTGAGCTGTGGATGATTCGTACATATCCCACATGACTTATGAATCATTTTTAAAAAGTATCAAAACAATCTAAAATAATATTCTTTGTTTTTTGTATGTCGCAAATCGTTTTTACTAAAATTTTATTTTAAACATAAAACATGAAATTTGAGTCATGCTTGCCATATATTGTATCAATTTTATGTGAGACTAATTATTACACACTACAAATTAATTATTAATAGTTTTCCTAAACTATCAAGACAATATGAGTTTTTTTATTGGTTTTTAATGAGTGACATGTTTTGAACTAAATTTTAAATTTTAAACTAATAACAGACACTTTGAATCATAACTTCAACATCATATATCAAATTGAGGTACAACTATTTACTAAAATTAGAAAATGACTAATGGATAATTCTAATAATTTATCAAAAACAATATAAATTCATTTACTCAATTTTGAGTATGTCAGTTGTCTTTTTTACTAAAATTAATGTCATATTTAAAAACAATCCTAATGTGTTTGTTCAGTTTTGAGTATGTCATTTTTCACTTTAACTAAAATGTCATTTTAAACTAGAAACACACATTTGATCAATACAGGTCACATCCCATGTCACTTTCACGTGAGGGTAATTCCTACACATCAAAATTAATCATGAATCATTTTAGTAAATTATAATGAAACCCTAGTGATTTTATTGATTTTATGTGAGTAACACTTTGTGAACTAAAATTTCAATTTCAAAATGATAACCAAAACATTTATTCATACTAGTAACTTAGTGTATCATATTGAGGTAAGGATGATTATTAGATATAAAAAATGAAATTTGGTTTGTTTTCTTAAAGTATCAAAACAATAAGATTGTTTTTCTCTATTTTGAGTATGTCAGTTGTATATTTTTTACTAAAATTAATGTTAATTTTAAATACATAGATTCACTTTGAGTCATAACAGTCACCTCATGCATCCGATTGAGGTGTAGATGATTCCTAAATGTACCAACTAACATATATATTGATTTACTAATGTTTCAAAACAATACAAACTACCAATATTACCATTATTTTAATTTCATTTCTTTGTCGAACCTCCAACACTATATATTGAAATGATGTTCTTAGATGGAATGTTTTTTAGATAAGAACATTGAATCCATATGAAATGTTTAATGTTTGATGTGGAAATTAAATCTAATTTATTGTAATATTAGTAAAAAGGAAAATTTTATCTCTTTTATGACTTCTTGTAGATAATTGAAAGA
Organism: Viscum album; assembly: GCA_963277665.1. Classification (NCBI taxonomy): domain Eukaryota; kingdom Viridiplantae; phylum Streptophyta; class Magnoliopsida; order Santalales; family Viscaceae; genus Viscum; species Viscum album. Next base: position 154,200,565 of record OY728163.1, read on the forward strand.
AAAAATATGACTTCTAAAAAGATCATTAAAAAAACTAACTCTCTATTAGATAAAAATGATAATGAAATTAACTTCAATAGAGTAGATAAAATAATAAAAAAATCAGTTAAATAACTAGTATAAATTCACCTTTTTCATGATGGTTGTATACATTATTGACCCATTTCCTCATTTTCATTATCTCAGTTGAAAACTCGAATCCTAATTTCTCATGAGTATGAGCGAATTCAAACAAACCACCCCAACAAGAACAAAAAACCAACTTGTATAATAAAACCATTCTTAAATGAGTAATATTAAAAACATTTACAAAATAATTCATTTATTATATTGACCATTATATTACTATGACAATATCAATATTACCTCTGTGGTAGAGAATAGTTAATAACATTTCTCTTCCTATAAAGGCGGTGGAGGGAAGTTGAAGAAAAAGTGATAAATGATAACATTTAAGGGGTGAAATGGTTTTTAGAGAAAATAATATTGTGGACGTTTTGGTGTATAAAGGAATGGTAGATAAATAAAAAAAAATCATTATGGATTAATGAAAATGAAATAAATATTTTTTATATAATAATTGAATAATATATATAAATTATATCATAACATTACCTTTATATCTTCCCAAAGGGTTTCATTTATTAATGTCTGTTCTCTTATTGGATTGGTAACATCGTCATGTGAAAAATACATTGTCTGCATGGGTTGTAAAACATTTAATTTAGATTATGATAACTCATTTAAAAATATATAATATTAAGAGGACAAACATAGTATATTAAAAACAAATTTACAGTCTGTATGAACTCTCAATTTTTTAATGATTATTTGGATTTGGATCCTCTATAGAGAATCCAAATCATCTCTTTTTGATCACCTCTAACGTACAAGAAATTTTATACATTGGTACTAGTGTGATTTTATTATGATTTCCCAATTAAAGGGTCATCACTGAATGAATTTTCATCTGACTCAAAAGTTTTTTTAGTTTCTAGCAGGACAATCGACCACTTATTGTTTTCTAGATATAAGATATTTTCAATGCTTGTGAAGCCATTATAAATGGTACATCTTTGTACCCATACACAATTAAATTTAAATGCATGAAGCCCATTTCATCAACTTACACTAAACTACTATTAACAACCTTTTTGAACAGAAAATCGACACTAGAATTAATATATAATATTAATAATATATATGTTCAATAATTCCAAAATATGACACATTTTCATAAATTGGGTTTCTATTTTTGTAACCATAAATTTTCATTGTTTATTCCACAAGATTAACTCCTCTATTAAATATCATGTTAAATTTGTTCCATTCTTCTATCTATAAAATATAACGATTTATCAAAAAACCATTTAAAGATATAACATTTTCAATAGGTCCTCTGGCTTCAATCAAATTTGTTCAACAATTGAATTGGGATTTTTAGATAACTCCTTATAAATTTGATCTCTAAATCATCCTATAAACTATTTATTTTTGTGTAATTGATATACAACCTTTATCCCTTTATGTATTAAAAAATATCTAATAATTTATTTTTGGGCTTAAACATATGGATCAACATCTTCATAGTAATATGAATTGTAAAGGTGCACTTTCTCCCACTCTATGAATGTAATTGTAACAATATCTCTTTTGTAAATCCATTCACCCATTAGGCATCCGCTGTAATGAGACATTCGGAGACCGATGATGTTAGCATCTGATAAGTAATTGGTATAGAAGTCAATAACTTCTTTGACAATATATCATTCTACAAAAAACCTTCTAGAAATCTTCGACTCTTAATATACCATATCAAAATGATTATATAGAATTCATTAGACTTCATCCACCTATAATGGATATGACATTGTAGTTGGGCCTCTCTATCCCAGTAAACCATCATGTTTACAATTATATCGAAGAATTATGGTGGGAAGAATATCTTTAATTAAAATAATATCACTGCAAACACCTTATTCAGGATTGTAAACCTTTTTGTTTCTATAACATTATTTCATGTTGATTTGAAAAAGAATCAGTTTCTAGTTAATGTATTCCTTACATTTTTATGTAGAATTAAATGGAAACAAATAGGCATCAAATCTTGCATCAAAACATGACATTCATGTGATTTTTGAATCTGTATCTTTAAATTAGTCATTGAAACAACATTGTTTATATATTATGAATACCCATATCGAACTTTTACACTATTAGGGGAAAAGAAAAATGTAAATTTTTATTGTCTGGATATAGTTCAAGATATTGGAGAAAGAAACGATTTTTCTTTAACTATAACCAGTGTCAATTTTTCCATTCTATCAATGTTAATCATGTCTAAACTATCCTTTATGGAATGTTTTATTTTTTCTGGAACAATTAGTAATCTTCCAATAAGACTATCAAATACTTTTTTTGATATGCATAAAAACAAGAAAATGGATAACATAAAAAAATTCCAATAAATTAATTCAAATAAAATTTATATATTCTTCCAACCTTATTTGATATTTTTTTAAAATGGATTACTAAAAAAAGTTTCAACATCATTTATTTTATCAAATAGTTGATCACTAATAAGTGGAGAAAATATTGTTCCTTGTTTAATATTCATATCGAATGTTTTCATCCTAGGACAGAATTTATATAATCGAGGTAAAAATAAATTTTATCTTAAAGACATAGTCTTCATGGAAGGTTTCCACTAAACAGAGGGTGTTCTTTATTTTCATATGGGACACCCCACCATTCCGTTAATGTTATTTCCTGATAAATGTACACAAACAGGAAATTCATTTATCATCCCATAAAATATGGCCCTCAATGTGAATTCTTCACTTTTAAAAACATCATACATTGTAAAACTTTTATCTCACATCCAATTCAGATCATTGATATTTGGACACAAATATATATCAATATATTTATGGGGGTTTTTTGTTCAAGATATAAGTATAGAGAACATAATGTATTTTCAATTCATGCATAACCATAGAGGAAAGTCATAATGTACCAACATGACATGTACTTTTATTTGTACTATATACACAAAAAGGATTTATTCAATATGTATATAATACAAGATAAAAGTTTCTCAGCTCATTTCCAAATTTATGAAACTCGTAATTAATTTTTTCCACCAAGGAGAATCTGTGGGATGAATTATGTTCCAATCTATAATTACTGTTTCTTCATTACATTTCCATTATAATTTGGTTTCCATACATCGATATAATCTTATAAACAATGAAATCATTGGAAAGTAACATACATGTTTCAAAGGACTTGATTCATTTTTATTTTATCGATCTATGATACACCTGGGAATTTTTTGAGTGATTCATGGTCCTTGTGAAACAATATGCAATCATTTGAACAAGAATGTATTTTTTTGAGATCATTCCCATTGGAAGTATATTTAATTTAACAATATATGTTTAACTTGAAAGTTTATTTTCTTATAGAAACATATTATTCAATAGACCAAGTAGTTCTGTAAAGTTGGTGTCACTCCATCTTCTATCATTTTTTAAATTATATAACATCAATAAAGCTAACAATGTTGTGAATATGGTAAAAATAGTATAAAATGGTCTATTAGCACATATATTTGAATTCTAAATTTTTTTGGACATTCACGAATTCCATCTTCAATTTCCATTGTTGTTTATTCCATGGGATATCCATCACCATTTAAATTAGTACTCATATAAAATGATCCATAGACTACAGTATCATCCTAATCAATTTGAATGTTCAGTTTTTTCCCCTTGTTTATTCCAACATTTATAGCTCTGACCTATTTGGTGGAAAATCAAATGTTCTTCCAACTCTTTGGGACTAATTTTTCTTGAATAAAAACAATGTAAAAAGAAGAAAAAATATTTGAGAAGGGTCATACACATGCTCTATTGCAAACATGATGAACTCTTTAACTCCATATTTATAATATTTTATCAAATTATTAGATTGAACCCATTTTCAATTCATAAAAATCCTGCTAGTTTCATAAAATATTCATTTTGTATAAAAAATAAAAAAATACATATAACATATTCATTTTCAAAGGTGAAATTTATATATAATTTTGATAAATGGAACATAATATTAAATTATTTAAAATAATTTCAGTATGATTTGAAAGAAATGGGTAATTGAATTTAAGAAAATAATTACTTCACTATGTTAGTCGTAATCCTATGAATTAATCCAAATATGAAAGGTATACACAATTTGCATCCTCGTCAACTTCTTCTCTAGAATATTTATTATTTCGTTTTTTTTCTTGAGACTCATACCCCATCTCTTTTGGACATCCACCTATCTTTCCTGAACTACGCTACAAAGTATTCATCCCATGCTGGGTAGTGGTGATAATTTTGGATAACTACTGCTCACCTTAGTTTAAGAAATATAGAAGAGATGGGGGACTATTCTTAAGAAACAGAATGCAATAATAAATTTTTGGGATATGAAGTTCATGAGGGTGAAACCAAACATTTCATAACTTAAATAATGGGGGTGCATAAAAATTTTCAGAGTTTATATTCCATAAATAACTGAAATGTAAACTAAATAAATTAAATAATTTTTACCCAAAGTAAAATAATAGTAAATCATATATAATAATTCCCATAAAAGCTAATGTCATTCATGAATCTATTGTTGTTTAATTTTTAAGAATAAATTTTATAAATATAATTAAAATGTAATTGTACATCATTAACATAAATATAGTGTTTCATATATTTAATATATAATGGTATTGAATAAATTTTATTGTTTAGTTAAACCTAAAAATGTGTAATACCTAGAAAGTAGAAACATATGTATCATAAATTCATATATTCCAAATTCTTAATTTGTCATATTAATATAGATCGGTATAATAATATTCTAAAAAATTATACTATAGTGATAACCCTAGATGATGATAATAATTCATTTAAGAATCATTATATTTTAAATATGTTATGTTCTATAAAGAATGATTTATAGACTATATTGATTATGTTATGATAAATAATACATGTATCTGTAAATATTTTCAAAAATATTCAAATCATATTGGTTTTAAATGTGCATTTAGAAACATGTGTGAATCCAATAATAACAATAATGTTTTTAAAGATGTATTAGTAATCAATGGTTTCAAAAAAAAGGAATGGATTGGTTATTTTGATACTTATACGCATTTAGTTCAAATTTTGACAATAAGGATATTTCATTCCTTGGAATTCGATTATTAATTTTTCCATTCATTAAATGGATGTTAAAACAGAATTTTTAAATGGGAACTTAAATAAATAAATTTACATGGTATAATATGAAAGTTTCTATATAATATATTTATAATAAGTTAGTTAAATTAGTTAAATATAATTATGGTCTTAAAGAAAAACATAAACAACATGAGAAGTATGGTCCTATTATTTTATGTAATTGATTTTTACATAATAATGTTAAAAAGATCATTTTTAAATGATTATAAAATAATAATAAGTAATTATGTTATCAATTTCAATCACATATTAATTTTTAGAAACAACCTAATTTAGATAAATGAGATGAATAAATATTTATACTCCATGTTTAATATGAATAAAATTATGATGATAGATACTGTACTAATTATTAAAGTATAAATAAATAATGGGGTTTATTATTTATATCGGTCTCATTATATTTTGAAAATGTTGAAAACATTAGATGTTATTGGGTTCAATGATACAAATACTCCACTTGACTCCAGTGTTAATTTCTTTTATTAATAGAGACATATTCATATCACAATATGAACATTCTAGTGCAATATATTATTTATTGTATGTGATGTAATATAATAAACCCAATACCACATTTCTGGTTTGTGAAATTAATTTATATTATATTAATTATATTTTGCATTATTGGAAATGTATAATTAGAATATTTTTAGGCTTAAATAAGGATAAAAACATCATTTTTATTTTATAATGATTGCCTAAGTACATTAAGTATGCTCTAATTAAAGTTGAAATACTATCATGGGAGATCATCAATCCCAATTTTGATGGATATTGATGCTTAGATATTGTTCCATTTCTGGAGTGGGGAATAAACTTGCATTTCACATTCGACATTTGAGTCATAATTTCATACTTTAAAAACTATAAAATTGAAAAAAATGTATCATAAACTTATTAATGAAATTTATGTTATGTAATATTCTAATGCCCCTTATTTCCATTAGTTATGGTAGCAGAGAATCAATGTAAAATGATTATAGTTTCATGTATAATGTAATGTATGAACATATTACTTTTAGACATGATATGTGAGACAATTATTATGAAATGGAACCATAATAATTGTTTTTTTTAAAATCATATAAGAACCTTGAAAATCCATTTATAATATATATATATCAAGTGATATTGTTGAATGTACCCATCACTATCTATAAGAACTAACCCATGATCGAATCCTAGTAGGCTTGAACACTGTCCACGTTATGGAAAGGATGATTCAAAGTCGTTTCCTAGCTATGGTATGTGTGGAACCCTCTAGAACTAGTGGGGCCTCAGTGGATGTTAAGTGTTAACCTTACATATATTTTTTTGATGAGCCTTTTCCCGAATGGTAGACGCTCATGATTCGCACCTAAAAGATCCGAGATCAAATTAAGGTGAGGAAAACTTTTAGGGGTTACTATATCAATACTATAATTGTTACTGTAGTATCTAGAACTATTAATATGATTTGGAATTTGGGCCCCATGCTTGGGCCAATGGTCTCAGGGACTTTTAGCCACAAAGGCATTTGGGGGAGGGGGCCTTCAGGACACCAAAGGACTTTGGTCCACTTGGCCTTTGGACCACAAAAAGCATTAGGGCCACCGATCCTCCTGGCCGCAATTGAATAAGAAGTTCCTAGGATGACCACACAAGATCAATCCGAGAAGAGTATTCTGAGAAGGTATCATCCACCATAGAAAAGAAAACTAGATTGGAAGAACGAGAGGGTATGTAAATTTCCATCGATACCAGGAATCATGAAGTTATATATGTGGAAATTCTAGCTGATCATCCATGTGATGTGGGAGCTATGAAACTTCAAGGAAAAAATGAAAGGGTGGTGTACCTCAAAATTATAGTCTCCTCTATGGACAACAAAGGCCATGTAATGGGACTTGTTCTACTAGGATTTCTATTCATATATGGGCCTTGTTCCAATGGGAATACTAGTTATGTATGGATTCCCCCCTCAACCATTAAAAGGGGGATTATCTAAAAATTAATAAAAATGGAATGCCTTTGGGATTCTTGGTAAGTGATATTATTGAAAAAATTAGAAGAAAAATTGGGATAAAACCCTTAAAATGAACTATTTAGTGTAATCTGTGATAAAAATCTAGTGAAATACTCATATGTATATCTTTAACCAAGATATACAAGGTTTCTAATGACATGTAAGGGAGGTGAATAGTACAATTCAACACATCTCTAAAATATAAAAAAATAATTAAAATAGTTCAAAAAATAAATAAAATCACTCACTCCATCAAGAACACTTTAATGAAAAACTCATTTATAATAACATAACAATATAATGATATCAATTACCCATGATCAATTCATATTACAATAACAAACAAATTTTCACTTATAAGTCATCAAGGGGCTTAACTTCAAGGTAGTATATAACATATCATATTAATATAATTGGGAAAAATATCAATCATTGTTTATTACATTTGAAAATATGATAAAATACATCAAGAATTCTATTTGAAACCCATTTAAAACATTTAAAAAAATGAAATGAAACAATACTTTCAAATTCTTGGATAACTTAAAAGGATTCCTCAATAATAGTCAAACATGGTTTGAGTCGTATAAATCCTTGATCAAAACATAATGGTAATTAATTATAAATTAAAACAACATTATATTAAATCCATTATGATTTCTTCAATAAAAACCATGGGTGGAATTTTAGTAAAGGCATTGTGTGCATTATTCCATGGAAGGAAGTTTAAAGCACTTATACTCAAGAAAATATACTTTCATATTAATGAAAACATACAAAAAACACGTATGAATCTATAATGACATCATGGATAATTAAAATATAATTTACATCAATGTTTAAAGGAAAGTGATTGTTTCTACCAACCAGAATGGATGAAATTGGTGTGTTGACATCTTATACACTACAAGGATGTAACGAAAACCTCTTAAAGGGTCAATACTACAATGACCCACTTATTATCATTGGATTGAGAATATAATGAATCATTAATAGGCATTAAGCGACATCCCAAAGATGAAAAAGGTTATACATAAGAAAGGGTTTGAAATACAACTAGGTAATAATTAACCCTTTAAAAAATAAAACCATTTACCCAACAACCATAACTGAACAACACACTATATGATTCGTCAATAAATGAAAGAAAACTCAACCACATAATTTATATCAAAACTACCCAAAAGGGAACTATAGTGGAAGACAAAGTAAATATCTATGTAGAAAAGAGGGAAAAAAACTATAGAATCTCAAATGACCAAGACTCTATACTTCATAAGCTCCATGGTCCAACATCACCAAACATCCCATGTATCACGAGGTGGTGCTAAAGACATGTGATACTTTACCTTTTCCCGTGTCCTAGAAGATAAAATATATAAAAGAAACAAAGTTCCAATGAAAGGGTGAGTATAAAACTGATTTGTCTTTTCCCAATGACTTCCCTACTCACACCACAAGTATAGAAAGGTTAGAAACATTTATATAAAATATTTTTTGTAAAACAATTTCCAAAAGCAGTTTACAACTAAATATAAAAAAGTTCCAAAAACCATCTATAACCAAAAGTAAATAAGTTCTATTTTAACCAATTTTAAAAAAAGTCACATTTCTATAAAAGAAACCAAATATAGCCTTAGAACAATTTCTCAATATTATTTTGTCATAACAATTCCATTATTCAGCACACACCCACACACACATTCTTATTTGATAGTTCAATACTCGTGAGTGGTCTCTCATCAAAATCACCTTGTGCCCCCCTAACATGTTCCCACAATATAGGGTCACATACATTTTACCCCATTGTTAAACAACCCTTATTCAGGGACCAACAACTTGAACTAACACAAAATCTAATTTATGCCAAAACCATTGCAAATAACTAATTCAAACCACTTCAATAAACCCATTATTTTATTAAAATCCATTAAAACAATGAATTAAAACCAACCAATTCATTTCAATATATCACTCCGTTTTTTGAAATCATCTTAGTAAAATACAATTTCCACCAATTTAGAAATTCCCAATTTTAAAAACCATTTTTTAAACTCAATATCAAAAGCACAGTTTCAAGAAAACCAATTTTCTAGATTTCCACAATTCACAAAACCATCACTAAAGTGGGTTTACAACAATTGTTAAATAGAAAATTTACCATTAATTTAACACAAAATTTTCAATTTGAAATAATTTAATTGAGTTCTAATAATTGTAGGTGAGAGTGAATCCACCTATATCGATCGTTTTGGCAAAAACAGAAAACGAACAAAGAACGCTCAAGCAAATGGTATGATTCTCAATCAAACTGCCATAGATCTCTTACCCTAACCTGATAAAGAAAAAAAATCAAATTATTTTTCATCCATAATATTATATCATACAAAATAGGTTATATATTTGAGAATCCAATAAGAGGGGATGATTATATCTAAGTAAACATGACAAGAAATATGTAGAGTGATGATATACCCTAAGAACTGATCTTCAAAATTCCAAAGGAAAGCCCTATATTGATTCCAATTCTCTTGGGGTTGGTTATTAAACCTTCAATAGAGACGAATACCATGATAAGGATGAAAATGAGAAATACATATGGAGTAAGAGTAAAAAACATATGATATCCTATTTCTTAGGATTTCACATTGACCCCACGCACGGATATTTTGCATGGTAAGACAAACCATGGACTAACCGCATCTTAGCTACTATCTTGGAATTCCCTCACATGACCACCTCAATTAGTATCCCTAACCGTGTGCACACAGTGCTAAAGATAATATCCAACAGCTTCCAAAGTACACGGTTTCCCCTGTGATTTCTTCATGGTTTAGAAAAACCATGTGCATCCCACGTGAAGTATACAGGGAAAGAGAGAAATAAATTATTTGATCATCTAGCCTCATTGGATGTCCCTAGTTATAAGGTTATTTATTTTCAAACTATTGATAGCTTGAGACTAAGGGTGTCAACTTGATTTTATGGGATGCCCTGGGGCTTCATTATTTTAGGCCCCCTTAGTTCTTCTCTTGGTGTAGAGGGGTATTCACCTCTCTCTCTTATTCTTCCTTCATTTTCTGGAATAAAAAAAGTTATGAGGATGTGCATCCTATGTGCTTCCCCATTACCACCAAAAACACATTTACATTTCACAATGTTGGAACCAAGGATATTCATTTTCTAATAATTGTGTTTGGTTTGGTTTTGTTGTCAATATACACATGGATGACTAGGGAGGTTGAAAAAAATTAGGTCATACTTTTGAGGCTAAAATTAGTATTAAATCTGGCACAGTTTCATAGTGTTTTCCATTTTCTAGGCCTCAAAAATTGGGAGTTTGGTAATGATGGGAAGAAACGAGTCGCGGTGAAGGCCAACAGTATGCGGTGAAGGAACGTGTTGCGTAGTGAAGGCATGCAGTACACAGTGAAGGTGGGCGGTGTGCGGTGAAGGCATGCAGTACACAGAATGGTGTGAAGAGATAAAAATAGTTCACAACAATACTACATGGTGAAGGCATGTAGTACGTAGAATGATTATAAAAACTGTTAGCAGTGTTGCTACGTGTTGAAGACATGTGGTACGTGGGATGTTGAAATTTGGTAGGATTTTTGCGGTTCACAAAATAGAAGCTTTATGTGGTGGATTCTAAAAGTATGATGATGTAGTTTAGTTTATAGTGAATATTGTCCCACATTGAAAATTTAGGTAAATCAGTTTACTGAAATTTGTAGAGTTACATTCCTATCTAAGGAATAGTAATCTCCATTACTAAGGGATGAGATTGGAGATTAAAATTTTGGGATGAAATTTTGTGAAGTCCAATGTGGTACATGGTGGAGAATATGGTACGTAGAGAGAATCATCTGTATAAGGAAAACAATAAGTGGAAGAGAGTGTGGTTCGCACAGGTAGCACTCGCAGTACACGATGGATCAAGGCAGTATGCAGATCATGACGGTACATGGATGATTGGAGAAGTACATAGAGCAAGGAAGTATGCTAAGAAGGGTAGTTCATAGAGAAGATGAACAGTATTCATATGAGATGGATGGTTTGTGAAAATATCAGTGGTACACATAAACAGTATGAGAACAAAGAACACCCAAGAAAATAGGAAAATTGACCGAATCAATTTGCAAAATAAATTTCCATAATATATCAGTGTACGGAAAAATGAACTTCATATATGGTTGATTACGAGACTTCAACAGAGCATCCATTTATAGTTGAGGATCCATTATTTAATGTTAAAGTATTTAAGAGACCTTCATGTATTTAAACTGAGTGAAGATTCTTCCAACTTAGTGAGAAAGGTGGACTCAAAAGAAGTGATCTGAGGGACACAATGTGTTATCCCTAAAACCTTATAAGGTCAGTGTTCCTGGAACAGAGTTCCCCTGCTAAACTCTTGTAATATACAATTTTGGAACATTATAGGTTTTTGGTACAACCGAAACACTGTTGGCGTATGCTCCTTGAACGTATCCCTTAGTAGTGAACCAAGTAAAATTGATGTGTCATTACTTTTCATGTTATTGTTTATATTCATCATTTCCTCTTCAGATAGGTTTAACATGTTCCTACCAACTTGGGAGAATGATCCATAAGTTTAGAATAAACATTTGACACCCTGATTCACCTCTCCCCTCTTAGGGTGTCTCGGGTTCATTCAATTGGTTTCATAGGGTAATGGTTGCTGGTGTTAAATCTATCTTGTTTTTCTGATAGGGAGAATATGGTCAATGTCATGGGAGTTCCTTTTTTTTAGGGAAGTAACTTTTAGATATGTAATAACATGATCAGATCTCATATACAATCTTTTCTAATTGTTGTACTTTTTTCCACTGCACAAGCAATATAGGTCACTGATTCAACTGGTTTATATATGATACATACAGATAGGAAAATGTTGGATGCTGATGCTAAATCAAAAAATTCCCAAACATCATCTATTTCTGATCAAATATATTTGATGTTGATGAACTTTAGGTTACCAATGTCCATGTGGAAGAAACTATAGAATATTTATGAAGGTAATAACAAAGTGAAGGAGGTGAAGCTCCAGGTTTTACACAACATGTTTGATGTCCTGAATATGGACCCTAATGAAAATGCATATTCTTTAAATAATAAAATTACTAAAGTTGTAAGAGCAATTCTAATTCTTGGAGAATAGATCAAAGAAATTGACATTGTAAAGAAAATTTTCAGAATAATTCCCCCCATTTATAATGAAAAGGTTTCAGATCTTGAATAAAGGGATAATTCCAATATTTTTGTTGATAGTCTACTGAGAAGACTGGTGGCATATGAGATGAGAATCAACCCAAAATATGAAACAACTCATTTAAGAATGGAAATGGCATTGAAATCCACAGAAAACAAGAAATTTCAGTAGAGAGTATTGATGAACATGATGAGTAAAAATACGTTTTTCTCTAATTTATTTGAAAATCAAGTATGGAACATGTAAATTTGAAGGAGAGCTACCTGTAGCATGGTTTCACTGTGGAAGAGTTGTTCACATTACCTCTCATTTCCCAATAATGTTCAATGTTAAATAAAGTGGAGATGAAGACATTCAAAATCCTCAAAAAATGTTTTTCAAAATGATAGGTTTTAAATCTAGAAAGAAATTTCAATGAATAATTTTTGTTTGTGAAGAAGAAGAAGATGAAAATGAACTCTTTAAGGAAGAGGAAGAAGAATTCAAATCTAGGAACCATGATTCCATGACAGATACCATTGAAAAGTTAAAACCATTGGTAGATAAAGCTAGATATAATCGATTGACTACTAAGGTCGATCTCATGTTTCAACTTAAGAAAGATATTATTAAGATTCAGAATAAATGTAAGAGATGAAATAAGTGGAAAGAAATGGTGCAGTATTCTTCATAGCATATTGATCAAATGGAAGTGGAAAATAATTCAACAAGAAGAACTGGTGAATGTACAATCATCAATCCTAGAAATCACTATTGATGTTATGGAACTAAAACTCAGAACTGAAGAACAAGAAAAGGTCATCGATGAACATACCTCAAGACTGGAGGAGAAGTCCAATACCATTGTGGGGATCAAAGAAGAATTTGGTACTCTAATAATTAAACTCAAAAGTGGATTAATTTTAAAATAAGAAAATAAGAAAATAAAATTTGGAAGGTTCTCAGATGCTGAGATACAAGAGAGAGAAAAATGAGGTTCTAATGGAGTTAAAAAGATCTTGAGTGATCAAAGACCTACATTCATGGTAAATTGTGGAATTGGTTATGATGTTGTAATTTCAAATGCTATAAGTAAAGTGAAATAGAATAAAGGGAATTTTAAAGTTTCTCATGTTGAAAAGCCACCAGATGTGCTGAAAAGGAAATCATTAAATCAAAATAAAAGGAGAACTGAAGATTATCCTCACGTTTCCAGAAATTATAGGGTGTAAAAATATTTTACCAAGGGAGAATTTATGAGGATAAATAGAATTGAGAAGGCAATTTCTTTCATGAAGTTCCTATTTTGTGGATATATGAGCCATACCATGTCATATTGTGAAAAATAAAGGATCTATATGAATGGGGAATAGTTATAAGTTAAAAAAAAGAGAACATATTAATATCCTACTTCTTATAGCAGAAATAATTTCTATGGATATTATTTTCACTGTTCTAATTTTGTCCATAAATCAGTGTATTGCATATAGAGGTATGATAGGAGAAATACCCTTAATGATCAAATTTGTGTCAATACTCGTTAAGCAAATGGTTTTTTGTATTTCAAACAAGTTTTCTCCTCTAGAAGAATATTTTGAATATGATGAACCCATATACATGGAAGAGATAATTGAATGGAAATCAATGTCATAGACTCAATCAAATATCTCGTTGAAATAAAAGAAGAAAATTGAGAAATTAAACATTGCAGAAGTAGCCCTCAAAGCTACCTAGAAAAAATAGAACTTTGATTCTTGATAGTGGATGTTTATCACATATTATGGGAAGTGAAGTCATATTAACAAGAATCTTAAAAAATGTATATGGAATAGTGAGGTTTATTAATGATTGTGATCTTAAGATCAATGGAATTAGAAATACACAACTAGCTAATGACGAGATGATGAAGATGGAAGTTATTTGTGTGGATGGACTACGTTACAATCTTCTGAGTGTGAGTCAACTCTGTGACTCGGGCCTTCTTTTTACGTTCAAATAGAAGGGATATACTATAAGAGGAAAGTCGAGGGATTCGCTCATGAAAGGTTGTAGAACATATAGAAACTTATATCATATTAACAACAAAGAGAATAATTTCTACATAATAGTTACAGAGGAAAACAACTTATGGAATCAGAGAATGGGGTACATCAATCAGTAAGACATGGAAACGATATCTGTGATAAATATAGTCATGGATATCCTTGATCTGAAGTGTGAACAGGAAAAGACTTGTGATGCTTGCATCCGAGAAAACCTGGTCTGCAGTTCATATCGTACAAAGAAGAAAAGTATGTCTCGTCTTCTTGATCTCATTCATACAGATATATGTGGCTCAATAAATGTTTCCAGAAGTCATGGAGAAAGGTATATATCCCTTTTCATAGTTTATTACAGCATAATTGAATGTCTAATGGTTATATATAGGAGACTAAAAGTTCTTGACTACATGAAAACATATCGTCGAATTTCCGAGAATGATACTGGATGAACAATCAATGTATTGTGATCTGACAATGGATGGCAATACATGTCCATTGAGTTTGAAAATTACCTAGAGAAGAATGGGATATAAAACAAGGTAGATGTTGTCAGAACTCCATAGAAAAATGGAGTTGTAGATCGTGTGAATCAACAGGTAAAAAACATGGCCAGAACAATGATGATCGAGAGTAATAGTCCTTAACATGACTAGAAAGAGGCAGTTTAAGATTTAATGCATATTCAAAATCATACAGGGCTATATATGGGTGATACAAAGACACCATATGAATTGTGGCATGGAAGGAATCCCTCCTTGAAATATTTTCATTTTTTCAGAAGAATGTTTTTCATCCGAAACAATGAAGGAAATCAAGGGAAGTATGGTGACAATACAGATGAAGAAATATTTCTTGGATACTCAATGAGCACCAAATCATGTAAGTGTTTCAATAATAACTAGGGAATATTTGTTGAAATCAAAGATGTTGAGATCATTTAAGAGAAAAATATTAATGCTTCAAGGAATTATTATGCTTACATGATGTAATATGGGGAAGAAAGTGAAGATGGAACAAATGATAATGAAGAGGTAGAGTAATGTGTTCAAAACTCTAAAGATTAACATCATGATATTGACTCAAAAGAAGAATTAGAAGAGGTATCTATAGCTAGAAGGAATTTGGTCTTACCCCTAAGGAGAAATTAAAGAGAGTAAATTGATCAGTCCAACATTATCAGGGATTAGAATGCACCTACACAGATAAGGAGAATGATGAATAATTCTCAATATGAATTTCTATCAGTTTTAGAACCTTTCTCATTTTAAGAGGCTACAAAGTATGAGTCATGGGTGAAAGTAATAAAAAAAAGTGTTAGATCAGATTGAAAAAAATAATACATGGGATCTTGTGAGAAGTCATGATAGTCATAATGTGATCGATACACAGTGTATTTTCAAGAAAAAATTTGATGAGATTGCAAATGTGATCAGAAATAAGGTGTTCTTGGTCTATAAGGGATATTCACAAATCGAAGGTGTTGATGTTAAGGATACATTTTCTCCAGTAGTGCGACTAGATTCAATTAGACTATTTCATTACATGGAAATCCAAAGAGGTTTTAAAGTGTATCAAATGGATGTCAAGACCTCATTAGTAAATGGAGTATTGGAAGAAGTTGTCTACATTAAACAACCTTTGTCGTTCTTCCTTGGAAATGAAGAATTGAATGTTTGAAAATTAGTGAAATCACTATATGGCCTAAAATAGGCACCACAGTTGTGGTGCTCTCAGTCAGACTCTTATTTTTGAAATCTTGAGTTTAAAAGATGAGGAGTGGATCACAATATCTATGTCAGAAAATCTCAAAATGACTAGTTCTTGGTATTGGTGTATGTGGATGATATTATTTTTTTGTGGAAGAAGACTAGGATCAGTGGACAAATTTTCCACTCACATGAAATTTGAATTCGAAATGTCCATGATTGGTGAACTTACATATTTTTTAGAGTTGCAATTACTTCAGAAGAAGGATTACTCTTTCATTTATTAGGAAAGTTATGTAATAGAACTACTAAATAAATTCAATATGCAAGATTCTAAACCAATGACGACTTCGATTACAGTTGGATCAAATCCCAAAAATCATGAGGACGGTACTTTTGTGGATCCCAACATATACAAAAGAATCTTTTCAATCCTATTGTACCTTACGATGACACGACCATATATTGTATTTGAAACTTTCCTATAGGCCTTCTTAAAGAGTAATCCAAAGTAAGAACATATGGAGGTAGTGAAAATAATCATGAGATACATTCAAGGTTCACTTATTTATGGGATATACTATGATGTAGAAAGAGATAGGGAACTATCAACATTTGCTGAAGCTGACTTGGTTGGATATGTAGTGGATAGAATTTGTACCATTCATGTATCATTCTAGATTGGGAAGAAATGTGTGGGATAGTTAAGAAAGAAATATGAAATTACTTCTCTTAGTACTACTGAAGATAAATATATATATATACTACCAAGGAGTTCACTCAATTACTTTGGAAGAAGCAGAAACTCAGATACATAGGTGATTAGGTGAGACAACCAATACTGATTTATGGTGATAACAAGAGTGCAATTGATCTTATGAAGAATCATTTTCAGAATTCTCATATGAAACATATTGAGATCAGATATCACTTCATCAAGGAGGTTTTGAGATTCCACTCTCCCCAACTATTTTATCTATGTAAATCTGTTTGTGGAAGTGTTGCAGGTTTATAGAGAAGATACGATCTAGGGGGAGTTTTTTATGAGCTCTATAGTGTTTACATACTGGTCTTTGGGATTTATTGACAATGGGGGAGAATGGATAAATTCAACGAATTCAATGGAGAGTGATATATTTTTTTCTGGATCAGGAAAAGGAAAAAAATACAACTATGGGGGAGAAATGAAAATATTGAGAACTCAATACATGTCCTCTCCCTTGTTTTCTACATCAATCACTCCTCACATACAGTTAGAGTGATGGATGATTTGTTTCTTGAAGGTTCATATTTATATCGTGGCTGGCACATTATTGAATTTATCAAGATATTTCCAACAAACCCAAAGGTGTAACTTGTTGGAACCAAGGTTGTTCGTTACTAATAATAAAGTTTGGTTTGTGTTTGTTTTTAATCTGTATAAGGATGACTAGAGAGGTTTCAAGGAACGAGTTCATACTTTTGATGCTAAAATTAGTATTGAAGGTGGCTTATTTTCCCATTGTATGCCAATTTTTTGGGCCTAAAAAATACAAGGTTTGGAAAAGATTTGAAGAAATGGTAATTGGGGGTGCCATAAGTAGGTGGTGAAGGAAAAAGGTGTATGGTGATGGCACACAATACATATTGATGGTTCACGGTAAGCGGTGAAGGCATGCGGTACGTGAAACGGTGTGAAGAAACAAAAAAAGTACGTAGCAACGGTACGCAGGGAAGGCATCTGGTATGCAGAATGCTATCAAAAACGATTCGCATTGACATTAAGAGGTGAATACATGTGGTACGAGGGATGTTGAAGTTTTTAAGGATTGATTTAGTTTAAAAAATAGGAGCATTACGTAGTGTATCCTAACAGTACGTGGATGGTGTTCAGTTTACAGTGAAGATAGTCCCACATTGAAAATTTGGGTAAAACAGTTTACCAAAATTTGTGGAGTTATGTGCCTGTTTGAGGAACAGTAATCCCATTTGTTAAGGGATGAGATTGGACATTAAAATTTCAAGAATAAATTATGTGAAGTTCAAAGTGGTATGCGGTGGAGAAGATAGTACACACAGAGAATGATCTGCGTAAGGAAAACAGTACACAGAAGAGAGTCTGGTTCGCACAGGTAGCTCTCGCAGTATGCGGTAGAGCAAGGTAGTACGCGGAGCAGGACAGTACATAAATCAGTAGAGCAGTATGAAGATCATGGAAGTTTTCTGAGAAGGGTAGATCGTGGTGGAGCTGGACGGTACGTGGAGGAGCTGGACAATACGCGAAAATAGCAGTGGTAAGCAGAAACAACAACAGTACACAGAACACCCAAGAAAGCCTAAAAATTGAAAAAATCTCTTTGTGATATTAATTTCCACCACATATCAGTGTATGAGAAAATAAATTTCATTTGTGTGTGATTACAAGACTTCAATAGAGCATCCATTTATAGTTGAGGATTCATGATTTAATTTTAAATCATCAAAGCGACGTTCATGTCAGTAAACTAAGTGAAGATTCTTCCAACGCAGTGAGCAAGGGGGATTCGGCAGAATTGATCTGAGGGGAATAGTGTGCTATCCCTAAATCCTTATAAAGGATGTGTTCCTAGAATACAGTGACTGTGGTAAACTCTTGTAATCCAAAACATGTGAAGATTAGTGGTTTTCAGTACGACAAACACATTATCATCATATGCTCCTTCGACGTAGCCCTTAGTGGTGGACCAAGTGAAATTGTTTTTCCATTTCATTTCATGTGATTGTTTATATTCTTCACTTCCTCTTCATAAAATTTAAACATGTTACTCCAAATATGAGAACAAGATCCATAGGTTTAAAAGAATAAAGTATGACACCATGATTCATCCCACCCCTCTCAGGGTGTTCTGGGGTCCTTCACCTCAAAATCTCCCAACCATAACACTTATATATTATATACATAAGAAAAATGAAAGGATTACATACTAAAAAACAAGGATATTAAATTATCCCCAAAAATGGTCTAGCTATCCTCAGAACGTAGAAAACCATCATTTCGTTGAAATAGTTTCAACCATTGCTCTTTCATTTCCTTCTCATGTTCCCAAGTATCTTCTCAAATCTGACAATGTTTCCATTAACCCCATACATGTCCAATGATTTTTCTGTGAATTAATTTATCCTTCGTATCAATAATCCTTACTGGGATATGTACCAATGAACCATTCAGTTCTAGTTCAACGTGATCCTATCTGATCACATGGTTTGGATCAGGCTGATACTTTTTCAACTGAGATAAGTGGAACACATTATACCTTGAACTGAGATGTGGTGGTAACACCAACCAATATTACACCTCTCCATCACATTCCAATAACTCTAAAGTGTCAATGTATCGAGGATATAGATTTACCTAAATCCAAAAATGATGTCCTCTGAGAGATCCTTAAGAACTCATGATCACTCACTGCGAACGATAACAGTCTTCAATGATGATCCACATACGATTTCTAATAACCTTGATCCATCTCCATTATATTTCTAATCAACTAAATATTCTCATTTGTTTCATGGATAAGGTTTGCCCAATATATGAAGTCACCCCTATTTCCACCCAAGAAAGTAGAGAATAACAAGGATGCCCATACAATGCTTTGAAATGAGCCATGTGTATTGAGGCATGATAGTTGTTGTTATATGAGAACTCCACTAAGGGTATATGTTCCTCCCATAATACAAAAAAATCCATTACACAATCCTGTAACATGTCTTCCAATATTTAAATCATAATCTTAAGTTTCCCATCTATCTGAGGATGATACACCATACTCATTGTCATCTCAGTCCTAGGGGATTTCTTTAAGGATTTCTAAGAAGTAGTTATGAACCATAGATCTCATCCTAACATGATCAAAACTGGTATTACATGTCGCTTTACCAATTCAGGGATATAAATTTCTGATAGATATTCCATCATATGAGTTTCATGAATATAGATAAAATGATCCAACTGCACGAGCTGATCCACTCACAACTATATGGTATCATATTTCCAAATCATTCTTGGGAGACCTAAAAAAATCCATGTCTATCTACACCCATTTCCAAACTAGGATAGTTAAATTATGAAACATACCCACTGGCCATTAATGTTCTTCCGTAACATGCTTACAAGTTAAGAACCTTGAAACAAAGTCACCCACATTCCATTTCATACTGATCCACTAAAATTGATCCCTCAATACTATATACATCCTCTATATTCTCGAATGTATTGCCCATATGGAATGGTGGTAAGCATGAAGAAGTTGTTCCTAATAAGTCATCGGTACAACCACCCAATTATAGAACCACAAAACCAAACTCAAATTATGTTTCCTACCCTCAATGGTCTCCCCACTATTGAGTTTTTAATTGACAACATAGAATTATACATCAGATTTTTGTGCGTCTTTAACCATCTTTAACATATCAGAAATCACAGAAACCAAAAATAATACCACAACATCACCTTGGTCTTAACATTCGACATGCATATTATCTAGGACTGACATTAACTACCACTTATCTAAAGCTTCATTTTCTAACTTTGTATATGACTTTATTCTTAATTAATTATCCAAAAAATTATATTTCCTAGGAGTATACATCAAGTCAAAGCCAAATATAAAATGATACTCCACCCACCACCATTTCCTCAGATTCAAACCCCATTGTGAGAAAATATGTTTCAAGATCTTATGATATGTAAACACATTAAATTTCTCACCAAAGAGGTAATTATTCTAAGTCTTCCTGGCATGTATCAATGTAAGTAACTCAAGATTTTTTTTGGGTAATTGTTCTCATGAACTATCAAATATCTTAAACCATAAGAAACCAAGTAATCTCGTTGCATGAGAACACATCCCAACATAGATCTCAAAGCATCAAAATAAACCACATACCCCTGTATTGATTTAGGAAAAATCCAGATAGGTGATGATGTCTGGTGAACCTTAAACTGTTGAAAAGTAATCATTAATTCCTTACTCCATTGAAATGGAAAATATTTCTTTGTCAAATATTTCATTGGTGAAGGTTGATGTTGGAATTCACGAAAAAAAAATCTGTAATAAATAAAGAAACCAAGAAATCGTTGTATATTAGAGACATTTTTTGGCAATCCCCAAGTGATAAAAACATTTATATTCTTTGGATTTGTGAAAACATGTTTTCCTGAAATTATATGGCCAAGAAATCATACCTCTAACAACAAAAAATGAAACCTACATAGTTTGGAATACAATCAATTATCTCTCAATATTCCCAACATTGTCTCTAAGTATTGATCATGATTAGCCTTTGCCTTTGAATATACAAATATGTCATCCACATAGAAAACCACAAAATAATACTTATACCCTTGAAATATCCAGTTAATCAATTCCATAAATACTATTGGTGAATTTGTAAGACCAAAAGGCATGACTACATATTCATAAGGAGCATATCTTCTTCTGAAAGATTTTTTCAGAATATCTCCCTTTTGAACTGCATGTGGTGTTATCGCAATCACAAGTCAATTTTAGAGAACCACTAATCTCCCATAAATTTATCAAATAGGTCATCAATGCATGTAAGTGGCTATCTATTCTTAATCATGACTTGGTTAATCTCTTTGAAAATCCACACACAGCCTTAGAGTTCTATCTCATTTCTTCAAAAACAAGACTGGTGCTACCCACATAGAAGTGCTCGACCAAATGAAACCTTTTATTTCTATCTCTTCCAACTTCACATTCATCTCCTGTAATTCTATTGGTTACATCCTATAATATGGAAATGAAAATTGATTAGTCCCCATAAGGAGATCAATCATAAACTCTACTTTCCTTATAGGTTGTAATCCTGAGAAGTTAACGGGAAAAATCTAGAAATTGAATAACTAATACAATAAAACTTCTATTCTCAATCTCTTCCATTGATGAAAAAGTCATTTCTACCAACTGGTATGTGGTTGGTCCCTCTACGAGTGCCAACAACACCATTTCACTAGTCGTTACAACCCTTTGTCCCTTAACAAGTTGCTTAACGTCATCCAAAGCTGTGAAACTAACTATTATACTATAAAAATCAATGTGAGCCTTGAACATTTCATCCAATCCATACTTAAAATTATGTCACAGAAATATATGTTCCATACTAAATTCACATTTCTACATAGCTCCTTCAACAGTTATAGAACATGATCTACACACAAAGGCTCAACGTTCTCTTTTTCTGAGATGATTTTTAAGTTTTAACATAGAAGGAATCATATAAATTTTTAAAACATAAAAAAGAAATATCATGAGAAGCCATGAATGAATTCGATTTACCAGTATCAAATAGTACTTTAATTAGGGTAGAATTTAATAGAATCATACCTCTCACCATAGATGGTCCAACCTAATCATCCATAATCACCTACTCAACTCCATATAATTTATTTATTTTTGTAGTATAATCCTTATTTCATTGAAAAGATTTCCATGGACGAGGAGTCATGCTATTCCTAGAATCACCATGGATAGCTCTTCTCTACTGAAAAGTTTGATTTTACTCTCCATTCCCTATTAAATAATATGATGATTGAGACACTTGAGAATTGTCTTGAGCACCTATCCTCGGAGCACTATGATAATATCGATGAAGATATCCCATCTTCTGGAAGTTATAAAATGATCTATGTTGTGTCTTACACTTTTCTTTATGTGGTCCAGAAAAATATATTGGAAATAGATATCTTTTCTCTTGGGTTATAGAGGAAGGTTCACTAATCTAGCTATATGATTTTGAGTCCTGACCCCACCGTGGAAATATATTTCCCTATTCCTCTTGCCCCCAACATTTGAGTTCCCACTAATTCCCATAGGTATATTCATACATCCTTTTTCTATATTTCTAGAGATATCACGTTTATCCACTATCACTCTATTCACCATCTATGTATAATCTACAATACAAAGCACCGTATTGTTTGATCAAATTTTATACCTTAGCCCTGATTTGAAGATGTTTTCCTTCAAGGCCACACTCATAGAAACATCTAGTGCAAGGCACACTAAATTTTTGAATTTTACTTCATATTCTATGAAAAGGTAATTTTCTTTA
This sequence comes from Viscum album, assembly GCA_963277665.1. Taxonomy (NCBI): domain Eukaryota; kingdom Viridiplantae; phylum Streptophyta; class Magnoliopsida; order Santalales; family Viscaceae; genus Viscum; species Viscum album. The sequence continues at coordinate 154,223,910 of OY728163.1, forward strand.
TTTGGGATGTAGAATTATTTATCTCTGGATCTTTAACGTGTGAGGATTTATTTTTTGTTGTTGATGAATTCCTCAAGATCCACCCAAAAAAGTCCTTCATCGAATTTAGCCTTGACTTCTAGGTCCCACCACTAGCATGCAAGATCATAAAGAATATATGTTTCTAGTTTTACATTCAGTGTTTCAGGTGTGCTGATGAAATAGAAGATACACTTTATCCTCTTAATCCACACCTCCACCATTTCGAGTTCAGAATCACCCCGAAAATTCTGTGGTTTCTACTTCATGAACTGGATAGAATGATCCACATGTCTTGGCTCATCCCTTGGATTTCCTATGTCGATAGCCTGAAATGCTTAGATGATACTTTGAACCGGATCTTAGTTCACCAGTTTCTCAAGTTCAACCACATTCCCTACATCTTATTCCAATTGGTTTCTACAACGCCTAACTGGTGACACCTTCTTAATAGTTATCAACCTCTATAAGGATCAATATTTAGTATCTAAGGCTTAGCATTTCAAATTATTTCACATCAACTATCACAACCTTGATTTCTAAAATCAACATTTTCCAAGTTTAACCATTTTTTTAAATACATTCTTTCTTTTTAAAATCAACCCATTTTCAAAATTTACCAACTAGGCCCTTTTTCAAAATCATTAATTTGAAAAACAATTCCACATTTATCAAAAATCAACACAATGTATCACATCATATATCATTTTTTTCCAAAATTAAATACTAAATACTAGAGGGAATTCATTCCTATAATTCATGTCATGATCATCTCATTGAATAAACCCATTACAATAAGATTTCTATAATACTATAAGTGTCTCCAAAACACATATGTACCCTACTCCCTAGTAAGTTGATGTCCAGCATAAATGGATACCAACATCAATTTATGATATATATTTCATTTCTATCCAATCCTACTCCTTTATAAGATACCATCCCAAGGAATAATTAAAAATTAATTCAACTCCAAGACCAATAAACCAAATTCCACTTGTTATGCATGGACTGAACAATCCAATACCATTTGTAATGGCCCACTTATTCTCATTGGATTGAGAATTGAATGAATCATTACTAGGCCCTTTGAGACATCCCCATGATGACAAAGGAAAGAAATAAATGCCAAAGGGTTTGAAATACATGTGGGGGATGATTAACCATTTATGAAATGAAAACATTAACCCAACAACCATTACCAAACAACTCACTATATGGTGCATAAATAAATGAATAAAAATTCAGCCACTTAATTTATGTCAAAACCACACCAAAGAATACTAAAATGGAAGAAAAAGAAACTTACAAAGTAAATAATGAGAAATCAACTAAATACTCCAAGATGAATAAGACTCCATGCTCCATAGGATCCAAGCTAGAACATCACCAAACATCCAAAGTATCATCAGGTGATGCTAAAAACGTGTCATAATTTACCTTTTCCCTGTCTTAGTACATAAAATCTAGAAAAAGAACCAAATTTACAATGTAGGGGTGAGTATAAAACATAACAGGTTTTCCCCAATGACTTCCCTACTCACTCCTCTAGGAAAGAAATGATAGAAACATTTTTATAAAATAGTTTATATAAAACATTTTCCTAAAATAGTTTATAACTAAATACAAAAAACTTCCAAAACCATTTACAACCAAAAGTACACAAGTTCTCTTTTAGCCAATTTTATAGAAATTCAAATTTCAAGAAAAGAAACCAATCTAATCCTACTGTTTCTAAATATAGAGTTGGAATAAAAATTCCATAGTTCACCAAACACTCACACAAGCATGCTTGTTTGATAGTTCCATACTCATGAGCTGTCTTTTGTCCAAATCAGCTTATGTGCCATAGACACATACCCCCGATCTAGGGTCACGTACCTTGTATCAAAATGGTACACATCCCTTAATCAGTTACCAACACCATTAAATCATAGAAAACCCAATGTATTCCAAAACTGATTAAAATAACTAATTCAAACCATTTTAATAAAACTGTTATTTTATTGAAAATCATTAAACCAACCAATTCCAAACAACTATTTTATTTAAGTAAAACATTACTTTTATTGATATAATAATAATAATTTTTAAGTTACACCAATATAGTAAATCCCCATGTTAAAATACATATTTTAAAATCAAGGTCATAAGCACATTTTCATGAAAACCAATTTTCTATATTTCTACTATTTAGAAACTGTCACGAAAGAGGGTTTCTAAAAATTGATAAAAATCCAAATAACCATCAATTAAACAAAAAATATTCAATTTTAAATCATTAAAATTAGTTATAATAAGATGATTTTCGAGTGTATTCACCTACCTCAAACGCTTTGGTGAAAACAGAAAATGGATAATGAACGCTTAATAAACAGTGTCAATTCTCCATGAAACCACCATAGATCTATTCCCCAAATATGATTAATACCAAATCTAAACTTATTTGGATTCCATAATCATTGTTCTAACCACAATGGGTATAGATTTATGAAACCAGGAACAGGGGAGAAGTATATCTAAGGAGAAAAGAAATGAATTATGCAGATCGGTGATAAAATACAAGAATCAGGCTTCTAAATATCAAATGAAGGATCCATATCAATTCCAATTCTCAAAGTAGAGGTTTTCCAGCATTCAATTGAGAATAATTCTGATTTAGGGAAGAAAAGGAGAAAAAAGGGGGAGTTAGAGTAAAAAATGTGTGAGATTCACTTTTATAGGATCTCACTTTGACCCCACGCATGGTTAGTTCATACGGTTAGAAAAATTGTGCACTATGTGTGTGTTAAAAAATGATTGGGAAGACCCTAACATGGATTCCTCACACAGCATCTCTAACTGTGGCCACACAATGGTGATGATATTTCCCAACATCTTATTAAGTGTACGGATTCTCCTAGGATTTCTGTATAGTTTAGAAAAACCGTGCGCATTTGGTGCACTTCCCCTTTATCCCCAAAATATCCTTGAAAGTTCACCAAACTCCACCAACCATTAACATTGTAATTTATATACATAAAAACATAAAGAAATTGTTTCATAACAGAAATCAGGGGTTCTAAAATAAATCCAAAATCATTGAAATTATGAATTAGAAATTCATTCTTGAAGGAAAATCATTGATTGATGATGAATAACAAGAGATAATGAATAAAAAAGCAAAAAGATATCATCAAAGATGAAAAAAGAGTGAGGAGGGTGATAAAAAATAACATACCTTGGATTGAAGATTTGATACGTCCAAGAGAAATAGATATATAACTAATGAAATCCTAGATTCATTCAAGCCTTGGATTCATCAATAATTGATTCTTTTGAATTTTGGATTCAAGCATTGGATTCATTCGAGACATGATTCGATCTTGGATTCATCGAGAAGCACCGGTGAGAGGTGGCTTTGGTGGATAACATTAAAGATTGTGACTAATTCAGTCATGGTTAAGGTTATTAAATAGATCGAGGAACCTTTTATCAGTTATTCTAAAAATTCTCTAATAAAGAACCCTTTTATTAATGATAAATTAATAATAGATGATAAACAATATCTTTATCTTCATTTTTAGTGCTGATAAAATATTTATAATAATAATTATAAAAAAATAGTAAATATATTTATAAAATTATATATTTATTCATTATTATTTTATAGTAATTTAAATACATAATTATTTATTTATAATTATATAAATTATTTTTAAGAAATTTTATTTTTTATTTATAATTATAAATATATAATTTTATAAAAAATAGAAAACTTAAATTTATAAATATATTTGTAATTATTTATTTATAATTATAAATATATTTATACCATTAAATAAATTTAAATAATTTTTTAGCAGTTGGGAGCTTACCCATATGGTAAGGGATCCTCCGTAATCCTACATTAAATCCGGGTTTAATTTGGGGTGGGAGAAAATTTCTGAAGGTAGGTGGTGATGCAGGCATGACATATGATGCAGGTAGGTGGTGACACATGCATGACGTAGACTGGGTAAAGAAGGCATTATGATGCCGACATGATGATACATTGGGCTTTTATGCTATTCTGTGGGCCTTTGGGGTATGTTATGGGCTAAGTGACCACTACGCCATTAGGCCATGTAATGAATAAATAAGGCTCCATGGGTGGGCTATCCCTTTGGGGGGATATGACCATCATTTCTAGTGTGTGTGTGTCTGTTTATTGTAATTGTACCCCTAATCACCTAATATATTTTTAAATAATTATTTACAAATTTAAAAAATATATATTAATATAAATATGGTAAATATATTCATTATTTAAAGTTATTTTTTATATTTTTGTAATTATAAATATATTTATATCATTATATATTTATTTACTTATCTAAATTTAATAAATATATATAAATATAAATATAGTATATATATTCATTATTTAGATATATTAAATATAATTTTATAATTATTTAAATATATAATTGTAAAAATACATCTTTTAAAAATACTATATATATATATATGTTTGTATATTTATATCATTGCATGAATTAATATAATTATATATATATATATTTATTTATTTATATAATTAAATATATATTATTAATAAATATATATAAATATATAAATATATATAAATATAAATATAAATATAAATATATTAAATATAGATATTGTAAATATATTCATTATTTAAATAAGTTTATTATAATATTATAATTATTTAAATATATATAATTATTTATGTATAATTATATAAATACTTTTTAAAAAATAATATTTATTTATTTATAATTATAGATATATAATTTATAAATATAGTAAATATAAATTTATATATATATATATACATATTTATAAATATACCTTTAACGATATAAATGAATATATAATCTTAAATACGTGCACGCTAAAAATGAGTGAAATTGAATAATTAAAAATGAATACACTTTAAAAGTATTGAATAAATTGATATGTTTTATTAATTAAAAATAAATCATTAAAAACTATAGATATCTGTTGAAATATTTATAAATACATGTTTAAAAATATTAAAACATGATAAATATATATATGTAATAGAAAATGATAAAATTGCAAAAAGAATAAAAAATATTAAAATATTAAAAAATTAATTAATAAAAAAATGTAATGATATTAAAAATAAATAAATAAATTTTATTGATTTAAGATATAATATATTAAATGTGTCATGTTATACTAAAATTCTAAAATGAATACTGAAATTTGAAGAAATTACAAAAAATATATTAGGTGTATTTGTTTCAAAATAAGATTTCATTAAATATATAAATATTTATGTGTTTCTATTGTAGATAAAAATACATCAATTGTGTATATTTATATGAAATTAGTATAAAACATGTAAAATAGAATCTATTTTAAAGATATGTTAGAAAGGGGGTTAAAAGATGAAGATGGTGGCGAATCAGTTGATAGCATATCCTTCTTCAAAAACTCTTCTAAGGAAGATACTGATTTTAGCCTATGGAAAGAGAATATTTTCGTCAATTCGAAAAGGTTGATTGGTAAGGATAAGATGTATATCTCCATCTAAAAGAAATATAATTAAAAAAATGATATGAATACTTCTTGAAACTTTTCCCCGGTGAACGAAAATGAAAAGGTGACTCCCTATGTTCACTCTTTTTCTTGAAATCATGTTGCATATAATTTTTTTTCATTGGTCAAGGAAATAGTCTATGAATTTTATTCTTTAACCTCCAAAAATAAAGGTAATACCTCTTTGAAATTTTCCTCCAATTATCTTTGTTACTTTACTTCAATACATGAAATTTGTCCAAACATCAACTGTAGTTGAACAATATGCAGTTGATGCTTCTTCGAGTCTTGTTTTGATGCATGGAAAAGATACCAGAGATTGAATTATGCTTGTAACATCCTCTTCCTCACCCATTGTGTCTACCAACCATGACACTGTGAATTCACATAAGTTTTAATCTGTACATTTCTAGACAGCTGACCATTATATACAGGTTTTAATTCTGATTCAGTATTTCATTAAAAATATCGAAATGGCTCGGCCCACTTGTGTTCCACCAAGATATTATTTACCTAAAATTACGAATCAAAAGGTGTTTAGAAATTTGGGTACCCATAATTAATTTGAATTACATGTATCTTCCAGTAGTGATGATGATTGGAAATAGAATGATGATTGGTCTGGAGTTAAAAACATGAAATATGATGAAAATTCTAAGATCTCTGATGACGGTGGTGGTCCATGGATGCATGTTAAGACATGGAGGAGAGGGAGACATCATCATGGAAGGGGTGGTCAACTATCTCACTATAGTATGATCACTCTCTCTCGAGTGAATTGGGGTCATTTTGTGTTCTTTTTTGTGGACTTTTTGTCTTGTGAGTTCCTTCTCCCTCTCATTGTTTGATTTTTCTTTATTAATAACATGGGCCTTTGAGCCTCACCCTTAAATATATATTTGTATATAAAAAATTTCATACTTATTAAATTTAAAATAAAATGACATCCAATTATTTAAAATACTTGATGCAATTATTCAGTATTTTTAATTCATATTAATCTTTAATTATAAACCACTAATCACTAAATATATTACTTATTTAATGTAAAGCATAAATATTTTCTATTATATAAATCATATTTTATGAAATATTATTTACATTCATATATATCTATATTTAATATATACTAATTATTAATATTTAATATATATATATATATATATAATTTAATTATTGTTATCAATATTTATTAAATTAATTAAATGTATAATATTTTCTTAATTTACACATTTTTAATTTTTTTTGTTTAATTATTTAATTTTATTAATTATAAATATATATATATTTAATATATACTATTAAATAGTATTTATAATTTTTAAATAGTATATTAGATTGATTCATTTTTTTCAGTAATTATTTAATTAATAAATTTTTTAATATTTTTTAAATTTACTCATCATTAGTTTTTTGTTTTATTATTTCACATTATTTGGAACCTTAATTAGTTCTAGAAATAAATCACTGATAAAGGATACCCTTTATCAGTGATGATAATGGTAAATAATAGCATTTATAAAGGGTACCTTTTATCATTGCTAAAAATGTTGATAAAAGTTACACTTTATCAGTTGTTGTTTTAGAACTAATAAATGATACCTTTATCAGCAATTTTCTCTAGAACTAATAAATTCTAATGCTATCGAAGGCTGAATCTGTAGTATTCATACATCATAGAGAATATTAACATATGGTTTTTGAGTCATATAAATGAGTTTTTACTATTACTTTCAGGTCAACAGAATTATACAATTTTATAATATTTATATTTGGGTTGTAGTCGTACTTTTAATGGATGTTTTTTTGTTATTAATAATCTATAACCCACAAATATTTTAAAAAATCACTATGTTTGATTGTGTATACAACATGCAACACTGAGCATAAGTGAACCACTGAATATAATTATTGAATTATGACCATTATAACCTACCTATTGAATTGTTGGGTATGAATATGATTAACTTAATTATGAAATATATGAAAAGAACCTAAAAAATACAAATTTATTGATTAATTATTATAAAATAGTCACTCAATTTTTATTAAAGTCATTTTATTTTTAAAAAAACATTTTCTTTAAAAAGTGTATTTTATTATATTTCATGAGGGAATATTATAAAAATTATTCTTGAGGTTGTTAGGGAATATTATAATTACTTTCTCAAACTTTTATAAATTTTATTTTGTAAAAATTATATAATTTGGTAAATCATCATATCAAAATTATGTTTCAGTAAATTTTTTATTTTTTTGAAAATATTGATTTTCCAGTGCATAGTCAAAAATAATAATTTTTATTGCAAAATGTATTTTTGTTTCAATAATTTAAAAAGATCCATTTTTTAAGAATGTATTAAAAGTAATATTCATTAAATATTATTATTAATACAATAATTTTGTTCATTTTCATTAATATTATGGTTGAATTTGGTATACAAATGTTTTTATACTTAAAAATTAATTTTTTAAAAAGTATTTTTTTGTTACACTTTTCATTTTTCTCTAAAATGAAATTCTACTAGTTATGTAAATTGAATCATTAAATTTGGATTCTATACATTTAATAAGTTGTTTTAATGTTTTTAAATATTCCCCTTTTATTTATCCTTATTATGAATTGTAACGATTGTAAATATTTTTCAACTCAGTAAGGGTAAATGGGTAAAAAATGTTCCAAACCATGACATAAGGTCTTAAAATCCCCCTAAAAGTTGAATTTATTTCATTTTATTGGATAAATTCAACCTCATTCATCCAAAATTCTAATATATGGCATTTTACCATTTTCTATCTATAATGATAATTAAATTTAAGTAAATAAATATCCCAAATGTCAGTCTCTTAACAATATTATATCAAAAAAATACATAAGGATAAAAAGATGATATGTTTCATTCTAAATGTTAATTTTAAATATGTATTAATTTTTTCATCATGGTAATTTATTTTTATTTTTTTCATGTTGATATAATTACCTTCAAATCTTACTCAACATCAATATAGTTCTTGTGAATGTAGTATAATAATAAAGTAAATGATTTTAAAAACTAAAAAATTAATATGTTTTGGGTCAGTTAAAGTGTCCAATAAAACTTTAGGATAAATATAACATATTATATTTTTTAAAATGGTTTATATTCTAATTAAATTTCATTCATGTTTCTTTCAAAGTTAAATAATGTGAATAATTATTAAAATTACATTAATAGTATTATATGTTAACTAAGGATTGATTATATTATTCAAAAAAACATATATATATTTCTAGAGGACAATTAAGATTGTAAATTTTATAAAATTTCATAAATTATCAATTTATGTTTTAATTGTTAACTTATAAGTAAAATCATAACCCTTTAGGATTAAAAACACTTTACACTAGTTATGGTAAAAATTTATTAAAAAGGGGGTTCAACCAACTAATATGATTTAAAATGAAACAAAAAAACTATCTAAATTTAATTTTATACTGATATTTCAACCATAGAAACTTTTTATTCAAATTAATTTCTATTAGAAATCATTACACTTGATACATAAATTAATTGATTTTAAATCATTTAAGAAATTCCTTGTGTGTCATTTCCTTCCCTTATAAATGTACACCCCTACCTCTTTTCTTTACATGTCCATGAGCCCTATGTGTTGCTCAAACCCTACCAAATTATTGGATATACTTCCATATACAGTAATTATTGGTGTTTTTATCCTTATAAGATAACTTTAAGGGTTCTTAAGAAAGGATCTAAAGGAGGCCTACTGAAGAAAAGGTAATCTTCCTACCCGACCTGTTTCAATTTATTTATTATTATACATCATAAAAATATATGCAATTCATCAAAAAATAAAAAATTAAGTATAATAAATATAAATAAATTTCACTTTTATTGTAAAACCACCAGTATTCACTCACTTTTCCTTCAAATGGGAAGTGAAGGCATCGTTCATGCATATGTACGGACTACCATCCACACATAGTGATACAATGCATTTTCCATAACCATATTTTATGGAACGTTATTATGAATATTTATAAATTATATTTATGACATAATAGTTCTTCTAAAATTTTAATATTGCATCTACCTACTTACATTCTTATCCTTTGGAAGATGATAATGTCGCTCATGCGTACGTGTGGACTACCACCTCCACGAGCCGATGAGATTTTTTTAACATATGATTTAAATTGATGATATTAAAGTTGTATTTAATGAATATATATGATATATATGATGTTATAATTATTCTTTAATGTTGAAATATTGTTAACCCTTCGTTCATTCCATTTTATGAAAAGCGAAAACAACGTTCATGCTTACGTATGACATACCATCAATATGAATGGTGTAATTCAGTTATATATATATCCTTTATTTTTTAATTTATATGATGAAAATATATATGGTATTTATATCATTATTATCATTTTGGGTATGATGGAACTATGATGAAATTACAAGGACCAGAACTAATAAACCAAACTTTTCATGAAAATGAAAATAGTTAACACTTGGAAATAATGATTTTGTTATGAAATTATTGATAAATGGGTATTCAAATGTTATAATATGATCATATATGATATTATAAGTTCTTAATTGGATCAATTATTGAATTATAATTAATTTAAATTTATTATACATTAGGTAATATCACTTTTTAAGTAAGTTGAACTCACGGTAAGGGATTTATGTTTCAATCCCAATTTAATAATAATTGGTTACGCTCTAATTTCTATTCAGGAACATTGTGACACTTATATGATAAATATATTTAATAGTATTATCTTATAGTTATTCATGTAATTTTCATGTAAAATTACAATTTTCCTCTCATTGGTATATAAAATGATCTAGAGTTTTTTGTGTGACAAACATACGATATTTCTTCTTGGGTTGATAATATTTTTCTTTTGTGTCCATGATTTCATTAAAACAATTTCAATAATTTTATAAAATTCACCTATTAAATTATAAATTCATTTCATCCATGTTTTTATTTTTATAAATTTTTAAAGGAATCTTCTTGAATTTTTCCAAATGGGGTACTTTTGGATTTTTAACTTAAATGTGAAAGGAATATTTATTTTAACATTATGGCATGAGTGTAATTTCTTGTTGTAATAAACTAAAAACGTTTTTATGGTTCATTTAACATTTTCCATAATTAATTTCAAAGAACATTTTTCCCTTAATATTTTATAATTATTGGATTTTAAATCGGTGATTCTAAAATAAAAAGGGTATTTTACCCAAGAAATGTTCCAAGAAATTTTTAGATGAGTTACCATTTATGATAACATACATTGATGTTACCTGGGATTTTTTATAGATATGATCAAATGCTACCATCATTATTCGTTCTCTGAATGATTTTTTATATTAATAATGATACATTTATGAACCCATTTATTTTCTACAAGTTTTTCTATGGATAAATTTTGAAATGTTTATGAAACATATTGATTTTCCATAGGTTATGATATATGATGAATGATTTCTGATCTTGTGGACCCCATATGTATGATATTAATTTTTTGATCGGTGTCTCTAAAATAATATATCCCTCTAATGAATTGGGTAGATAAATATCTCAGTAGATAATATGGAGTGGAATGGAGAGTGAAACTAGTTTAGTAAGGGACTACATCCATAATGATAGTATTAGGATATATCTTTGACTATTGATATGATTAAATTTTGAGTGAACCCAAAACACAATGATAGTATGGTATGTTCTCATTGACTAAGGAAATAATTTTCTATAGTTATGTGTATGATACAAACTTATTTAATATGACAATACTATTTTCTCATGGATCAAGTTATTTATTCTTTTATGATTTATGTCTTATAAACTTCCATAATTTATTCCATGAATCAATTTTTTTCTCTTTGATATGTAGGGTATGATTTTCAAATTTAATGATCATATATTCATACCCTAATGATCATGTTATCATTATGTGATAATTAATGTCTCCCTTATTTAACATAGCTTTTCATCTAATCTCACTATTTCTTATATTTCCTTTCCCAAAGTTATGATGGAATGTTTTAATATTACATATCTAAGAAGGGTGTTAGTAATGAATAAATTAATGAGAGATGATGTAGATATATTATGAAATAATAATTTAGGTGTCCAAATTTCCAAATACACTAAACCTATATAATTATCGTGTGGATTTTAATGTTATGTAATGAATATACATCAATTTATATGTAATATATATATATGAAATTTATAGTATGTTATATCCTCACTAAGAAAATGTTTTATAGTATAATGATGGTGTTTTTACATTATCCTATAACACTTGACCATTTGGATTTTTTATTTATTACTTATTTTTAAATGGACCATTTGGGGGGTAAATATGTCCATAATAAATTCACTTAAACCCCCATACTATTCTTTAACCTCTTATGATTGGGTATCACCCATGAATCCATGTGGTGTTACACCTTTGTGGAATAAGTTTTCTTAGGTGGTATATTTCAATATGGTATCCAAGAAAATTACATTTATGTTATTTTGATATGTAGGAAAATGTTAGGTATGAGACTAGAGGTTAAAAATTACTTAAAAAGTTACCAAGTATGTTCATGATTATGTTTCTTATTTTATGAATGATGTTTTTGGGCATTACATTAACCTGGATGAAAGGTGAATAACTTGTTGTTATTACATCTTGTCATAAAATAGGGATATGGCACATCTGTGTGTTTATTTATTAATGTGAATGTTCTTAATTAGTGATTTCATTTGAAAGATTGATCGTGGTTAAGTGATTTAAAAATTTATAAATTAATAAGTGTTTTCTTCAAAAATATCATATAATGCATTTGTTAACTAAAAACAATGTGATGAAATTTATGATATGGTATGACTGGTAAGATTTTATTTTTTATTTAGTCTATTTTCTTAAAAAATATTTCATTATGTGTTTATTGATTTAAAATTACAATTATTTATTTCTAATTATTGATTTAATTTTTTATATTCAAGAAACAGAAGAGATTTGTTGATGAACCTTATATGTAAAAGATGGAATCATAGAATGGTGATGAGGGGAATTTGGAAGGAGAAGTGAAACATACCCCTCCTACAAGAATAACTAATAGAGAAATGTTTATAGGGTATGGGTAGTATTTTTGAGTTGATTTATGCACCTAAATCAAATAAGGTAAGTCTTTATATATTTATACTTGAGGGACCAACAAGGAAATATAGAAATATCACTATACGTATAAAGAGGATAAAAGGGATGGTGTGGGATACATTTCATGTTCTTTTTTTCAATTAATCTTATCTTGATATAATAATGATATTGATGGGTTTTAAATTTATATTTTCTAAGTGGAGTGACATTTTTATTCATGCTTATGCTACTAAATTCATGAATTTGATCCATTTTCAATGAAATTGTGTGATTATGATTCTATAAGTCATCTCTATTTTGAATATGTTTTTTATTATAATTTATAAAATCAACCATTAAAGAATAGGTAAAAGATCCTTTATTATTGTGAGTGATTTAGAAGAGTAAACTAGGCACAAGTGGGTAAAAGTATATTGGTAAGAAGAGAAAATATAAGGATCATCATTAGGGTAGTAAAAAATTGAGGGTTCAAATAAGGAATATCTCACCAAATTACTTTAATGTAAGGGTGAAATTAATGTATTATTATTACAGTTGAAATTTCTTCACTCAATATTTATATCCTAGTGATCTAGAGATATGAAATTCGTATAGTGAAAAAGTTATATTTAGAGGTTTTGTTATAATAAGAACAAAAAATACGGAGGTAAGAATTTTATTTCAAACCAAGTATTTTTTATTTTGGATAATAATACTTGGAAGAGTATTAGTTAGATGATATCAAGGAATACAGGTAATGGGGTAGCATAGATTATTATGTGAAGGCTAGGTTAAGAGATGTGGCTTAGGAGAGTCAAGAAACTCATTTTTCGTTTCACAAGATAAGTACATGGAAGTAATTTTCTATAGAGAATGAATTAAATAATCATTTGAAGGGATATTTTATTGTTAGAGGTATTATAATAATCAATTCTACATTGACTAGGGTACCATTGGTTATCAGAACATCACATTCATCTATCAATGCCTTTTCTATTCTTGATTTGGGATTTAATATTGAATTTTTACATAGAGAATTCAAAATTGATACTCTATTAAAAAGAGTGTATATCAATAGTATAAGTTCAACATATAATTATATTATAAGTGAATATGGTAATCTATGAGTCATATTTACTCTATAGATAAATTTTTTTAATGTGATTATAATGATGGTATCTTTAAAAAAATTGGGTTAACATGGACATATACAATGAGTTGAATTTTTCCCTTCCACTAATATGACATATACTTTCTTGGTAGATTTTGATTATCATATCATAATTCTTGAATTAGATTTAGTTTATATAAGGACTATTATGTCTTAGATTATAGGTATGGTTAATGGATTATTTGTTTGGAATATAAGGTTTGTTTTCCTACTATGGTAGATCAATTTTCAAATTTGTTTATTGATGATTTTATAGGATTACCACCCAAGTGAGATACTGATTTTTATGATAGAATTTGTAAAAAGTACTAATCATACCTCTATCCTTATTTTATATATAGATATTATTGAGAATAATAAATTAAATATCTTTTTAGTAGATCTCAAATACAAGGAATTAATTAGGAAGTGTGAATTTCATCAAGATTCTCCTATTATTGTTTCTAAAGAGGATGATTTGAACTTGTAGTTATGTATTGATTACTGAATCTCAAATTAAGATACAATCATAAACTAGTATTTATATTCATAGGTTTATGACTCATTTAACTATATTATTGGTCCTCAATTATTTTCTAATGTCAATCTTCAATTGGGGTATCATCAATATAAGGCTTCGTCTAAGGATGTATAAAAGAAGATCTCCATTACCCATTTTTTTGAGTATTTTGTTCATGATAATTACGGAAATGAACTATCCAATGTATTACATAAATTATGAGAAAATATAAAAGTTTTATTTCATGATTTTGAAATAATGTTTCTTAAGAATGATGTTTTTGAATAACTATGCATCTAGAAAATGTGGCAGTGGTGAAGTCTTGATATGTACCGAATAATGGTTTTTATATTTTAATTTTTTTATTTGTGTTTCTAGGTCACAACTTGATAATTCATGATATAACCCATTTATATTCACCTATTATTTTAGTGATAAGAAAATTGGTAATGTTTTTATATGATTATAGACGCAAGGATATATTTCATGAGTAGAATAATAATAAAAACCTTTTATCTCACTATTTTCCTAACTTAAACAAGTATGTTCTATAAGGAATATTATGACCCATATAGTGTGAGATCTGTTTGTACTGATGAAAGTTTATTACGATCTATCATATAGTCCTCCATAACTTAAGAAATAAAAAAATTATTAATCTAACTATGGTTATGAGAAAATAGTTAGGTGCATGCACCCAACAGTTGTTAGAATTAGATGTTTAGTAAAACTTTTATCATATATGTTAATCATAAAATAATTTGGATTGTTTTCTTTGATAAATATTTTAATCTTAATTGTATAATATAGTATAAATATTTTCATACATTTGAATATTAGAAAATATATACTCCTTTGAAGGGGAGTGTCTTTAATTATCACTGAAAAAATTATTAGAATGATGTGGTTTAAAAATAAAAATATGAGTTTTAACCTATGTTAAATTTCTAAAAATTACATTTATATATATTTGAGGACAAGGATCATGTAGTCCTATCACCCTTCAATGCCACTTCATCTTTTATTTAGTGAGAGAAAAAAGGGAATGGTTTATATTCTATGTTATGTGTTTTCCCTTAAAAAATATATAATGGGAAGTAGAAACTACGATAGATATTGGATGGTAATTTTATTCTAAAAATTGATGTATGTATTCTTTGTTATGTTAGTATTATGGTAATAGTTAATGAGATATTTTTATATTCCATGATAGGTAGTTCATCCTGATTTAATCAGTTCATATGATAGTGTTCAATAACACTTGGTGGTTAATAATTATGTGGGATATAACCATATTTGTATCAAGATATGTTAATTGTCTATAAGAAAAGGTGTATAATCAATGGTAAACTGGAATAATTTATGCACATACCATTCCTGAGTGAAAATTAGACACTGTTACCAAGTAATTTTTGACTGTTTTTCTAGGATTTCTGAAAGGTAGGGATGTAGTTTGGAATTTTTTTGATCAGTTAACTAAAGTGGAGAAATTTATATTGATTATTCAAATTAATGTGTTTAGTGAGTTAGAATATAATTATTCAAAAGAGGTTCTAATTATTCATGGTGTACAAAATACTGTTATGTCCAATCATGATACTAAATTTACATCCTAAATTTATTCGGTCTTACAGAAGGCTCTAGGTACACATTCTAATTTTTATATGGTTTACAATTCATAGAATAATGGATAATATATGAGCACTATCCTAATTAATGATTATATTATCTATTCATTAATTCTTGATTATAATGGTGTATATTTCTATAAAGTATCTTGGAAGGAGTTTTTTCTATAACAAAAACAACTATAATTATATTCAAATGGATCAATTTTTGTATAAGATTAAAGATCATATTTGTCACCATAATATAGAATGATTAAATGTGGGTAAATTTATTTTGATAATAATTATTTTAATAAACATATGTTTGGGTTAAATTAGTCTGGAAGAGGCCTACTATGACTTAAAACAGACATAATTATTATGTTGATAGAAGATAAAAACACTTTGATTTTATTAATAGTCTATTTTTTATTCTTATCTTACCCCAGTCAAGACATTAATTCCTGGGTAAAAAAATGATTTTTGATGCACAATTTTTTTAAAAAAATAAAATTATGGAGTGAATTAATGTATTTACTTATCAGTTGGAATTTCCTCCAATGTATACTAGAATGAGTAGTGTGTTTTATTTATATCAATTGAGAAAATATAATACATGTCTATATCATGTGATCTTCCATGATGATGTATTATTTAGAAAATATATTTTCTTCATTATTATCTTTTGAATATAATTGATCATAGTGATAAGGTTCAATGGTGGAATTCTTTGATACTTACATCCATATTATGATAGCATGGTTGGGTGGCGGATGAAACTTGGAAATTATTAGTTGATATGATGTCCAAATGGCCATAGTAATTCAATAGATATTCTCAGTGATGCATCATAGTGATAAAAAATCCTTATATATGAGAGTTTGAAACAACTCCATGGTTTAAATTGTGTAATTTGTTTGATTTAAATTTAATTTATTTATATTTTGAGTGTTTTATTTTATTATAATGTAATGGAATTAAGGGAAGGATTAGAGGTGTATATTTAGATGATCTTTTTTATAAATAACAAAATTCACTATTTTGTTCCTGATAAAATTTCAATGTGTGCCTACCTAAAGAGATAGAGGAGCATAAATCATTAGTTCATCCACCATATGTCTGATTACATGCTATTAGGTTTCCAAAATCACTAGTGTGTTCAATGGTCATCTATTAGGTACTTTTTATGTTTCTAGATCTAGTTTTTAATGAGGAGAATTTATGTATTTTTATTTTCATAGGATTTTTATATTTAATAAATTATTCCTTTTTGTAAAGATCTAACATATTGTTTTTATCCAATTAATGATATATATTATCTATAGGTATACTTTATTGATTTATCTTCCTTATCATGATAGATTTATGATTAAATAATTTCTATGAAATTATTAATATAATATATTCATTCTTCCTATAGTTTTCTTTTTAGGTGAAAATATTTTGGTACAAAAAAATCTTTAATTCATTCACTTTATTCTATTTTGAGAGAATTTAAATTCTCTAGAGGTGGAGGAGGGATTTAATATCTATTTTTAGTGTGAATTAATAGTTAAATGAGAGGTAGTTATCTTTTCATATTTTATTAGTGTTTAATTGAATAATTGTTTTGTTATTTGTAAACTTTTATAGGCGATATTAACAATGTTTATGTGCTAAATATGGTAAAAAAATCATTCAAATGAAGAGTGAAATTATATTAATTAATTTGAAATAAATATGTTATTTACATGTTATGTGCTATTATAAATATATTTAGATATTTAAATGGAGTTAATTTATTGAGAAAATGACTAATATTAAAAGTTAAAAGTCTATCATCATAATTACACATACTAATAATGAAGATTTTTTTTATGGAAATGGTGAAATTAGAATTAAATGGGGGATGTTTTTATTTTTTTGATGTTAATTATAATTTACATTAATGATATGTGAACAATATGAATTAAAAAAATCTTAAAAGAAAGTGAATTTATATATTAAATCTGATAACATGTTCTAAGAATAAAGTTTATGCTTAATTATGAGAATTTCATGTTAAAATGCATGACATTCAGTAATTTGATATAAATGTTTGCTTTTACTGAAATAATAATGTAATTATAATGAATAAATATTGATTTTAATGATTGTTTTGAATTTTTTTCATGTTTCACTATTTAATGTGGCACAATTTATGAATTTATTCTAATAAGACATTATTGTGGATTGAATAATTAATTTTTTTTTATAATGGCAATTTCTAGTGAAATAACAAAAAATATTGATTTTTTTGATGTGGATTGTAGACTATTTTTTTGAATGTTTAAAATGGAATTGAAAGTTTATAATAGTCTAAATAAATGACACTGTAGTTTGTTATTATTTTATAAATGGAAAATTTTGATTGTAATGCTTTAATCGTAATTTAATGAAGAGTAAGTCCTGATGAAAATCTAGCTTTAAAACACCAAAAGATTTTTGGGAATTGATTAATTTCATGAGAAATTACAAACTCAATGAATAGTTTTGTGGTAAATTAAATGTGAATGATAATTAATGTATCTACTAAAAATTATTTATTTTTCTTGATGAATAACATGTGTCAATATTAATTATTCTGTTTTTAACATTCAATCTGGTGTTGGGATTTTTTTATTATTATTTTGAGTGATTTAGAATTATATAATAAATTTTAATTGATAAGGTAATTATGATATTGTGATATATATATATATATATATTAGGAATTTGAAACCTCTTTATTCTCGAGATTTTGTTTACTAGATGTTCGATATTTAGTTCATTGAACTTTGGTTGGGCTAGTGAATACTTTAATCAATTCCTAACCAACTGGATGGAAACTATGATGAATTTTTATAATATGGATCTTGTAGTGAAGGAATTTATCCATGAAATTGTGATACACTAAGTTAACTAGATATATCCCATAAAACTATGTAATGAAATAGGAGATCATTGGTTATTATTTCAAATCTATATAGGACAATTCAAGTTATAGGTTGGTAAAACTATATTATACACTAGACCCCATTATAAATGTGCGGTTGGACCATCTATTTAGTGGTAACATGAATAATTATTTGATTTATGTGGATGAAAATCCACTTAGTTGTTATCTTTTTTACTTTTAGTGATATAAAACTATTGTAGTGTTATCCCATAGAAGTAAGATAAAAAACCGAACCATGTAAAACCAAAGTGTTCTTTACTTTTCCACGTTATTTTCCTTTTTTTATGTCTATATTTATATTTTCTATAAGACTTTTTAAATGATGATTTAGGTTGAATCTAGGTTTCAAATGTTATAGAGAAATTTGGCAGGGGGATGCAGAGTTCAGCTGTATGTGAATTCAGATCGAAAAAAACATTATATCTATTTATCTTATAATATCTAGTGGTTTGAATCTAGTGATTTCATATCTAACCTTGTTTTCTCCCAAGTGGTATTGAATCGTGGTTCACGATAAGCTATTTCACTCATCATATTGAAGTATATTCATTTTAGTTTCTTCATTAACATTATATCATCAAGATAGAGTTACTACATCCATGTAATAGTGTTGGAAGATGGAAATATTAGGGTTGATAAGTTTAATAAAATGAACTATAGGTTTTGGAGGATACATATGGATGGTTATCAAATCCAGAATAATGTGGATGTTACATTAACTGTAGTAAGGATAATGAATATAGGGAATGATTATTGGGAATGGATGAATCATAAGATACTTAGAATGGTGTAGATATCATTGATAAAAATGTTTCTCTCAAAATCTGAGAATGAAAAACAACAACAAAATTTATAGATTCCCGAACATACACATATGAAAAACTAGAATCTTTAAATAATATATTCATGATGCATGGATTATTTAGTATTATATTTTCATAATAAAGACTATATTCATACATTTTAATGACTTTAACAAGATTTATAGTCATCTTGTGTAATCTAAAGTCTCTTTCATGGGTGATTTCTGGGAATTGTTTTAGTTTTTATCACTCCTAAAGACTTGGAAGCTAATGGTAATTATTTTCAGTAATTATAACAAAAAAACTATCTTAGTTCTTGATGATGTCAAAATATTAATCCTAGATGATTTTTTTAGGAATAGGTAACACCATGAACCTACCAAAATTACATTAAATATAGATGGTATAGGATTGTATCCCAACCTAAAGATGATTTTGAAGAAATAAAATGTGACTATAGATGAATATAGATGCAATTTTACTAGACTGAGTCCAACTTTTTATAACTTTGATTTGAGTGAAAATCCCAAGAATTATTACAATGATTGTAAAGAAAAATATGGAATAAAAATTTCTATATGTTTTAATTATTTAAATTTATTTGGATATAGTACTTTTTAACAACTTAGTGTCAATGACAATATAAAATCAGATGTCGTTAATTTTGGATAATCACTAAATTCTATATCATAGTAGGGTTGTATGAATAAATATGTATCTAAAAGATTTATAAAAGTACTCTTAGTTGATGATAAATATCTTGAAGTTATCAAAAAGTCTAGTGTGAATATATAGATATCAAATTAGAATTTAATGAATTTGAATGCAGTTAGACACATCCCAGGTTTATAAAAAAACCTTATATCCATGGGATAGATAGATGAATAAGGATATAGAAGGATAATTTCTAATGGATTATGGAAAATTACTCAAGGAAAAATGGTTGTGGAAATATGATTTAAATATGGGACATTTTATCTATAGATAAGATAATATGGAAATTCATTATATTGAGATAAAAATACTAGATTTCTAACATAATTTCATAATCATATTTTTTTATCATAATGAGAAGAACGTGAAAGTTATAACAATAAAGGGAATTTTTAAGTTCAATAATACTGATTTTGTAACTTATGAGAGATGTATAATAAATGAACAAAAAAATATTTTATTTAGTTTGAATAGAAGGAAACCTTTTATTCTAAGTGTTAAACTTTTCCATTTAGATACATAGTGACCATCCATAGAATGATATTTTAGAGGTTCTGTAAACTTTTACTCATTTATTGATGATATAAGAAGAAAGTTGTGGGTATATTTTCTTGAATCACCAATCTAAATTATTTAGAATTTCACTTAGTGGAAATCCTTTCTTGAAGTGAGGCTGTAATAAGGATCGAATGCCTGTGGTTGGATAATTTTGTGATTATAATGAATGTTACCTCATGAAAGGAAACTGAAAAAGTGGATCAAATAACAAAAAAATGTTCTTGGAACACTAAAACCAAATGGTGTGGCTGAATAGATGAACAAAACGTTGATTGAGAAAGCACACAACTTGAGGTTTCACTATATAATTTCTAAATAAATAAGGGTATAAACACTAATTTTTTTGTGTATTTAGTTAACCAATGTCCTTTGGTATGAGTATTAAATGACATTCTAAGTAGTTTTGGTCTGAAATCCTGGTGAAAGTTTATTATATGAATGTTTTTTAAAGTATAATGTATATTTAGATTGATTCTTAAGGAGAGGGAAAAGATAAATTCTATTCCATTTTTTCATTTTTTGTTATGAAGATTATTTTAATCAACTATGGGATGGGAATAGTCATAAGATCATTAAAGATCAAAATTTTATCTCTAAGAAGAGGGTTTTATACAAATACATGTACATAGAAGAGGCATATGTTGATCTCAAAGAATCATTTTTCAAAATTATTTTCAATTAATATAAGATCTCCAGAAGTACATCAATATCAGTGAATTCAGATGAAAAAACAATTTTTCTAAAATACAAGTTTGAGGACTGATACTTGAATTCATAAGTGATATATAAGTGTGATGTAGATCCCAAAAATATCAAATAAAATATGTTCAGGTACTGAAAATTGTAGCATGAGAAGGAATAAAAACATAAATTAAATTTCAAAAGGACTTCAAGGTTCATATGATAGGTGGAAATATATGATCATAAATTTCACAATCTAATTCTAATAGATGAAGGATAACCCAAGATCCTGAAAAGAGTGGCATCACTTACAGATTCTAAAAATTATAAGTTAGCTATGTAAGTACAAATAGATTCATTGTATTCTAATAAAAATTTATAGCTAATAGATTTACCATGAGAAAAATAAACAAATGGAGAATGAATATGATTTTTGATTAAAGTGAGAAGTTAATTATATAAATAGGTAAAAATATTGGCTAGTATTGAAGGTATATCAATAAAAATTAGGAGTTCATTTATATGGTATTTTCATATTTGTGGAAAAACGTAATACCATTTGTATGGTCTTGTGTTTTCTTGATAAAAATGATTTTTTATTAGAAAAAAAATGTATAAAGAGGTTGTGTTTCTTCAAGGTAATTTGGATAAATACGTTTAAATGGATTGACCGGGTGGTTTTGAGGTCAATAAAAAGAATTATTTGGTGTCTAACCATAAACATGGTCCTTAACCTTAAAATATGAACCATATTAATGGATCTAAAAATTCAATGCTTTTATAGTTGAAAAGAGTTTATAGAGGAGTAACTCAAATCATTATTTTTTATCAAAATTTATAGAAGGAAGATTTAATTATCATCATGAGTCTGTATGTTGATGATATTCCTCTATTGGGTCTATACATTCAAAAGATCTTGGAATTGAGGTGTTTTTATCCAGAACGTTCTAAATAATGGATCTCAATGTTCCGAATAAGATTTTTGAAATGAGATTAAATTATTTAGTGATCCTTGTGGATAGAATGTCACTCAATCTTAATATTAATAATCATGGGTATATTAAACTTTTTTAATGTTATCATGTGGTTGTAGGATGAAAACTTGGACCACATAAAACACATTGTTTCTTTAAATCGTATCATTTGTTTTTGTATTTGTATAAATGTGTTTAAATTTTTCATTAGTCTTTGTGCACTATTATTTTTTGTATTACTCAAGCATCATATGTTTTGAATCATTTAGTCATGGAGGTTTGGTGTATCGGTGCACATGAATTTTAGTGGAAGTAAACATCAAATGGATTCATTACAATGTTCATCCCCATCATTGGGAACCTACTCATTTCTATGATAATTTATTCACCTTATCTCAAAAATTATTCAATAAATATACAAGTGGTTATAATGGGTATCATATTGACCCTATGGTGCATCTTTCACCCAAACAGGATATCACTATACTACCATAAATATCTAGAATCCCACTTGATTTGCAACATCCCACCTCCAGTTACCATACTTCCAAACCTAAAAAACTATATCTTCTTAGAGCTCTGGGATGAAAATGTACCATTGTGATCATATCTTCTCCCTTATAAAAAAATATTATACTACCATAATAATATAAAAAATCATGATCATTGGTCCTATTGTATCATATCAATCTCATTGTGACATTTAATCAACATGGCCCAATCATCCAAGACTCTCGATGTGGATGATGGGCTATAGAAATAACATTCTTTCTCACACTATAATTTAATATTATATGATATAGAAATATCATAATAATATCATTCCTTCTTCCTCATCATAGAGTTCCTTCTTCCTAGATATCATCATCATTTTCTCTTTTGATACGCATATGATCTCTAGGTAGTACTAGTATCAAGTTTTCTCTCACTTTTTTTCTCATCAACTTGTTTTATTTTTTTCATATAAATATCATGAATAATATTTTCCACATTTGTAAAATCAAAACTGTCCATGAATCATGGAAACATGATCTCATCATTCAATGGCGGTAGATATTTCTATCTTTTTATTATCCCCAAACCTCACAAAAATCTTTAATAATATAATCTTTCAAACATCAATGATTTTTAGGATACTCTATTTTTTAAAATCCTCCACACAATATGTGTCATTTTTATTATTTTCTACATATACTTAGTATCATAAAGAATCCAATTTTCTTGATTATCATCATATCATATTTGTCCTTTGATATTCCATACAATATTTACCTTGTATTTGATCCAAAATTGTGTATAAAAAATAATCCTCCTCTCTTCTGCATGAGGATTAATTTCTTATATTTAATCACAATTCATTGTTATATTTTAATCATTAAAGAAAAACTAATTAATTTCTAAAATTCTTTTCAACTCAACAATTGTTCACTAAGTGGGGTAACCTTACAATGTCCCCATTTTGAACCTAACGATGCATTATTCTCAAATTTAGGATTTCATAAACCGTATAATATTTAGGAAAAAACATACCAAGTTTTAAGTAACCTTAAAAATTATCAAAACCTTATGAAGTTTTATTTTCTACTTATATTAACTTTATGAACTCACACATCAACCTTAAAATGTTCAAAAACAACATTATGAAGATGCATCACAAACATTATAGATATTTTATTTACTATATTTCCCATATGATCCAAATTTATAATGTCTTTGCGAATCATATGGAAAGAATAAATATATATTTAAAATATTTAATTTTCAATTGTTCATATATCAGTTAACCTTATGAGTTCTCCATGAAACGCCATATAATTTTTCGAAGAGTTTAACACTATCAAATTCATAGTGATCTTTAAATTTCATACTTACCTAAAATGATATTATAACCTCTTAAAATCTTTATAGGGGTTTTCAAATCATTACAAAACATCACCCTAAGTTTATATGTTCTTAAATTGATTCATATAAAATCAAAGTTACATATTGTAGAGACCCCAAACCTGAAGTACATAGACATTACATTACTTTTGTAGAATACTTAATACATAACAAAAACAACACACAATGACCATAATAGCTTATTGTCCTTGGAAACTCAGAAAAATAATAATCTAATCATGGTGAAAGATCTTCAACATCTCCCATAATGATCTTTCCCTTTTGTTTTCTTACCTTAAACCTTTCTCTATATACTGGGGAAAAGAAAACATAAAAAGGGAGAGCTCAAATGATCAGTAATATTAAACATATAGAACATAAAACAATCCATAAACATTTGAAAGCAAGAAATTGAACATAAAATCTAAACATCAAAATCTTGGGCAAAGACATAATTCTTGGAAGTACGTATAGAATATATCATAAAGGAACATCAATCATGAAAAAAAATCGTGGGAATAAAACACATAATTTTGGAATCCATTAAACACATGTTATGATTTTAGGGTAGCCAAGGAATTGCTGCCAAAACCATCTTAGGGGACAAAGACCCTTTCTGAATCGAGTTCACTCCTCGTTCGAGTCTTGTAACACTGAATCGGATTAACTTACCATTCCAGCCATGTCTATATCATGATATATAAATCACTACCCAATTCATTGGAGGGAGATATATGTCCCACCCATCTAATAATTAAATCATTATTACTTGTGCCACAAAATAAACTTAAAACATTCATCATAACCCAAAGAATAAAATGGGTTTCATAAGCATCATCCCATCATCACATAATCCATGTAACACAAATGGATATTTCATAATAAAAAAATTGAAAACATGTAAATCATAGAGACATTGTACTTGATACATACACATATGAAATAATTCCATCTTAAATGGAAAATAGTTTTGATAAAACACTTGAAATGAATTATTGAGGAAAATATGATTTCTGGTTCAAAATAATTTTCTTTTAACAAAATGCCATGAAATATTAAAATAAAATTATTTTTGTGAAAATAGTGATAAAATCTTGTATAGTAAGATTCATGAAATTGAGGCATTATGAAACCGTAAAAATCCATTCATGCCGTGTAAGTTGAAAATAACATTCTTCTCGTACTTTTGTCAGAAAAGTGAAAAAGTTCCTCATGTGGTAAAAAAAAGTAATATTCCTTTAATAACATTTGTTAAATGTAAAAAAATGGTTAAAAGGACTTTAGAATTACATGAAAACGTTTTTAGAAAACATTGGCATGGATGATAACAATAACCCCAAATACTTACGAATAAACAATCTTAGATAAAAATGAGATTGGAAATGTTTTCGTTTACAATGATATTTTTGTAAATAAAATAGATCACATATGTGTATTCACTATAATTTCACATAATGAAAGTATAAATAAATTATAAGATATAAAAATTTATTTCTCACATAATCAAAGAACGACATAAACAAGAAAAGAAGATCAACCCAAAGAATGGAAATTGGGTTAAGAAGTTCCCTTACCTCGTGTCCGACATGACTCGATCGTTCTTTAGTCTCCTGAATAAAAAACCAAAGTTAATTTATACTTTCATTAGAACCTTTTTCATGTTTATTAATCCTTTTATATCACTTATTACCATGTTATAAACATTATGTAACCATTTAAGTTAATAACGTTCGTTTTATAGATATTTGGTACTTGAGTCAAAAATGCACTTCTTATAATTACATGTTGTTCATGTGGTCAAAGGTTCATTATATCCAGAATGATATTCATGATTTATATATCATATATATCATATATATATATACAGAATATACATGAATTTATAATATTACATAACATATGGAGTTAAGAAATGAAATGTACCGTTCATGGAGACGGTAAGATGTACGTACGCATGAACGCTACTTTCATTTCTATTTATTATTTTAATAGAATTAAAACATAATTATACATAGGTATATTATAATTCCATTATAATATCTTATATAATATCATTAACTCCATCCTTTATACATCCCACATAAGGCATTAAGGAATCGCTTCACTTTGAGGGGGCGGTAGTCCGCACTTCCTCAAATGAGATTATCGTATTTAACGACTATGGAAACCATAAAGGCTTGATATAATTTGAAAGTAAAGAATAATAAGGAAATAATAAATATAATATATATCATATATAAATACAGTTCCATAATATTGGCCACCATGAGAGGTGGTAGGAGAAAATCGAACAATCGTCATTTCGTGAGGCGTTAGTTTGCCATCCACAGAAACATTATGTTCTTCATCCATTAGATGGAGGTGTGGGTAAGTGTAGTTAGAATAATTCTCATAATAACATACTAGTATATTGAATATACTAGTTTTGTTATAAAAGAATGTATTAAAAAGAGTTTAGGGGTTGGAGAAGTAGAATAAAAGAAAACAATTTAAGAAAAATTGTTACCTTTAATTTGGGTAACTTCTTTTGGTTAGAACCAAAAGGACTTCTTGAAGTTCCTTCTGCATAAAGTAAGGCTTATAGGGGGAGGAGAGTTATTTAGGGAGATTAATTGGTAAGAGTTTTGATGAGACAAATGGATTGAGAGGTGTGAGGAATTGGATAGAAATGGTCTCCATTTATAAGGGGGAGGAAGGGCTCTTTTGGAAAGTGTGAAAATATTATTTTATTATAAACTTATCTTCAGTTTCAAAAGGTAAAAAAATCATTAAAGATGAATTTAAGATGAATCATGGTCGAAATAAAATCATACAATTAGAATTGGATGTGTTTTGGATAATATTTTAATCATTATAATCATATTTATTTAAATCAGTTATTAATGATGTAAATACTGCATCATTATTGTGTCATGAATAATTTAATTTATATGAGGTCTAAAAATTAAAAAAAAACCACCATCTATTAAATCTTTTTATCTTTCCAATTAATATTTATAACCGAAATGATAATTTATATAACCACTTATAAAAATTAATTACTAAAAGAAGTTTGTTAATGTCAATTTTGTATTTACATTAAATTAATTAATACAAATTGTCATTTTCACTACCAAGTGGCTCAATGGGGTCCCAAAAAAGACCCATGGATTCACATGGTCGGATAATACTCTTAAAATAAGGTTAGGACAAGTGTTAATGTAATTTTTAATTATTATAATATTCCTTTAACCTTGAATTTCCCTTTTTACCTTTAACCGTGGTAAATAAAAGTCAAAAGTTACAATTTGCGAAATAATATTTTCATCTTATTGAACCAAATTTTACTTCTTGATAACAACCATTTATTTCGGATTTTTTAAATTCAATTTACCGAAGTGGTAAAACTTCATTTAAATGAATGAGTCGGTTTTTTTCTAACTACCACTAAGTGGTTTCACTATTCAACAAAAATTGATGTTTTTCAGAAAATACGAAGAATTTAGCCAAAGCTATATTTGATATTCCAAATTCAAAAATGATGTATATTTTTCCAAATTCAAAAAATAGAAGTTTAATTAATTAATTTTAAAATTAATTCCTGTTATCAAAACAAATAGCGTGTTTTTAAGATACATTAACTATCAAAAGATCGACACTTGTTTATGTCCAATTTCAAAGTGAAATTAATGCCAATGACCAACACTGGATTAAATAGACATAATTCTATATTTAATGTGGTTTCTCCATTAAAAGGCAGCAAAACTGCGTTTTTTGAAAAATAATTAATTTACCCAAAAAAAATTAGTTTGTTCTAATACCATGTTCTAGAAAATGTGTAAGATGAATAATAATGTTATAAAATTCAAATTTTATTTGTTACTATTCATAAATTCTAGTTCATAATAATATTATAATAATATATAATTGTTTAGTGAAACCCGGTATTGTGTACTATACACACTATCAAGGAAGGTTGCGATTGCGTGTAATGCAAGCCAAGTCAAGGATACAAGTAGTGAAAGATCCCTTTATTGTTTCTTACAAGATAATAAAAAATTATTTTTTTTATACATTAGAAAAAATCTATACCTAATGTCGCAAAGACTAATTTCTAAAAAAGAATATGAAATTGCGAGTAACACGAGCCAAGAATAGTGTTGTGTATATTGTAAGTTAATACGGTGTTGCGTATAGCGCAAGGTAATCTTGGTGTAGCGTACAACTGAAGATATGAAAATAATATATCTCATAAAATCTCAAAGTATTACACATATGGTATTTAATAAATTCACAAACCCTTCACTAAATGGATATCAAACAATTATATCATCTGCTAAAATTGTAGAATAATTCAGGGATGGATTCTCTTCACCTCAACCCAATTTTCCATTTTTTATTTATATTCTCATAAGTGATTATAATACCCAACTTTTTCCAACATTTCTCAAACATATTTTTCAAGGTTCATCCAACTTTTATCAGCACTATACATTAATTTTCATGAGAATCATCTGTCTAGTCTTAAGATATAAAGGGATTATTGAATATGTATGCAACGGAACTCAAAATAGTACCCTCGTATCCCATGTTGATTTATTTATAATTAGTAACTTCCTTTTCCCATTTATATATAATTAGTAATTTATTATTACATATTCATTTATAGGGTTCTTAAATATAACCTAAACTCATCATTCATTGAATTTACTTCTCATAATTATGTAGACAACAATACAATATTCATCTTCAACATTCCCAAGGGATCTTCATTCTCTATACCTAGATTTGTTCTCAATATCACATAACATAATAAATTTAATGGTTCGATGACCCTTATTTATGATAAATACAATGGATAAAAGTTAAAGGAAGATATTACTTAAATTTAAACAATTATTATGGTTCTTAAAACAACTCCCCCCTTATTCATAGCTATAACTTGATCCAATTATTGAGAGAATTATAGCAGAAAATTTATTTCATAAAAATGTTCCATCATTAAAAGAACAATAATTATATATGCATAGAACAAGTGTATAACACAAGTGTGATTAACCTAGACCAAACAAATTTCCATAATTTATCTAGTATGTGATTCCAACACATATTTCTCATTTTTGAGTAGTAAAAATAGATTCATCAAGATGTATGTAACCTAAAATCATCTTTAACAAACACATAAAAAATATTTAAGTGTAAGAAATATTACTACCCCATATATATATATTTTCTTTATCACCCTTCATCCCCATTAAAAATAATATTTGATATAATAAATTAATGGATATAAATGTGGTTGTAATACCTCATACTTTTAGTTTTTAAGGGATTCCCATATTTAAAATTAACATTAAATAACACATCTATGGAATCATATTCATGTTTTATCCCACTCAATTAATACACTCTACTATAAATTATCATTTTTATATTTATTTAATATAAAATATAATCATAATTTGATATTTCATGAAATGTTTAAAGGATGTGTTATGACCTCTATGACGGATGAAATCATTTAGAAATATAAATATTACTGATTCCATTCAGTTCTCTTTAATCAATTATCACCTTCAATTCCCATTATTAAAATGTATTTAATCAAATTCATGGGAATAATGATAGTTTTCCATAATCTTTCTAGTAATACAATTAGGGTTATGATTAGGTTCTCAATCAATAAACTCTTTTCTTTACAGCACCACAGTCTCATGAACTCCTCATTCTTGTACTTTAATTTTTAAAGAATGAAATTATTTGGTAAGCAAGGATTTATTTTCACCTTAAGTTATTATCTTGGGTTCAATAGGTTGGATTACCTTTTATAATAAAGAACCTAAAATATATTTCATTAAAATTATCTTTCATATAATGTTTTTCAATATATCCATCTTTCTTACACATCCCATAAAGGTTCTCAATAATTCTTGGGCCATTATTTTTGGGAAACCTCTCATGAAATATGAGTTCTTATTAATTAAAATAACATTTCACCCTCCAACTCTTTATCTTTATAATTATTTCTCTATCATTATTATCATTTCTAATTTATTGGGTAAACCAATCATGAATTATTTTATAATATACTCAACATTATAAGTTTTTCTCTATAGTTTCTTTTCAACATTTGTGTTACCTTTTTATGAAATTATTCTAACATTTCTTCTAGGATTCCAACTACTTAATTAATCTGATTATCTTTCTCTTATATTGGTTAACTTCATTACATAATCATACACCTTTTAATTTTTATTTCTAGGTCCTATTGATAGGGGTTCATAATAATTTGACCTAAGAATTTTATATATAATATTACATTTTTTTAGATGAATATTCAACACATTTAAAAAAATAAATTCCAAAAAAAATATAAAGGTTTTCTGTCTTTAGAGATTAGATACATAATCATATTATTTCATGGAAGATCCTCACAATATTTTATCGTGATCTTCTCATGTATTACACATATTATACATTGCCTATATACAATTGTTCTTCATAAACAGGTAATTGAAATTTAAGAAAGGGTGAGATAAAATTCATATTAAGGATAAACATATGAGATATCAACTAATGATCAATCATAAGTGATAAAAAGATAATCATAAAATTATGATAACATGATCATAACATATAAAATCCATACTCAATCAGTCAATTATATTTAATCATGAATCATTGAATAATTCAAAATAAAAAAATACATAAGTCATAATAGTGTAGAATAATAGATTATAAATCATGATCTATTAGAAAATATCAAAATCATAAGAAATATGATTGTGTAATACACATAAGTACATAAAATAAACTTTTCTATTCAAGGATAAATGCCAAGAATATTGCAGATGATTGGGTTCAATCCCCCTTCCATCATTTCCTTAGTTAATCTCCACTCCCAAGACTATAATTTTTGATATAATACATTAATAAACTGGGTTCAATACCCATTCAATTACATATTATCTCATGGGATATCAATCTTGAGTCAATTAATTTGAGGGATATATAATTTCGAACCCACCCTCCACATAACAAAAACCATAAATTTTTGGGCCAAAAGATCATAAATGATTTATCAATTCTTCATATATTAACCCTAATAAAGGAAATTAGTCTCATAAACACGTCACCATTTGATCATATCATCGTATATGGAAGATAAATAGTTTTTATAAATATTTCGTCAAATCTTAATTAACTGATGTGAAAGAAATGGGTTTCAGAGAATAATTCTTAAAATATAATCATCAAAAGATATGAAGAGAAAGAAAGTGCATGGTATTATAATATTATATCCCTTGGAAATAATTAAATGATATTTACATAAATAAAAATACATTTAAAATGTCATTAAATCCATTATTTAAAAAAATAAAAAAATATCATTTTATTTTCACAATTTTTTTAAACAAATCCCAAAATACTGAGAAAATTGTTTTATTTGAAAATAACAAAAAAACATATAAATTATGATTATAAAAAATAATGGATATTATGGTGGGAAAATTTTTCATTAGGTAAATTATAAAATAAATATCACTTTCAAGATTTTAATAAAAATTCTTAAATGGATTTATTCTCTAAAAGATAAAACTATGAATTTAAGAAATGGGGATGAAAGTAAAATATGGTTGCAAATGAATTTAGATAATAATTTTATGATAGAAAAAAAATTATTGAATATATATTAAAGAACATGGACATGGAATTAAAAAAACTCTTATTAAAGTGGAAATAAAGCTGAGTATTCATAAAAACATTTTATATGTCATTTTGTTGTACCAAAGATAGGAGAATAGAAGGAAAAAAAGGAAAAATATACAAATACATATAATATAATATAATATATTTTGTTTAATGTATAAGGATCATATAATATACCTCAATGTAAATTTTAATTATATAATCCTGAAATGGAATGATATTGTAAAATAAATATGTACCTCAAATCTAGTCTGGCTTCATATGTGTGCAAACCTCCTATATAAAAAATATAGTTTTATAATACCTATATTATATACCAATATTTATTTATAACATACTGTTTATGGTTCCATTATAATTTCCAATTATTCTTTTATTAACAATTTCTTCATTAAAATGAACTTAATGTGAAAATTGGTCAGTTTTCCATGTATGTTTTGGTTCAATGGTTCTGATCCTTCCACTATGGTCATGGTTTCTTCATATAAAAAATATTAATCAGGAAATTTTTATCACATGTATTCCTTATATACACTTTTATAACCATTCATTTAAAATAGTGATGAAAAATTAATCACATCACTTCATGGTGGTAGTGGTCCACAAATACGCACGAGTGATTTTTCACTGTTCGATGGAAAGAAAAATAGATATGTAAATAATAATTAAATATTAAAAAAATAATTATATAATATATATAATATATAGTAATTAAATCTGTAATTTTATCCATCATTGTAAAATAGAAATGAAAAATGAATCACATTGCTTCATAGAGGAGGTCGTCCACACATAAACACTCGTGATGTTATAATTTTACAATAGACAGGAAGGAGATTGAAATGTCTATAAAATTATGATAAAAATGTATCAGTATATTAAATATATTTTTTCCATTCTATTAATTAGTTTTTATAAAATTTTTAGGAGTTTTAAGAAGAATGTAACATGAAAATATTGGTTAGAACATATACTTATTCTTCTAGTATCCTCTTTTAAAGAGAACCTTGAGATTTCTTGGATGGTTCATTTGGAAATAAAAATACCTCAAGAGAATTTATATGGATTTTGGGAGAGTATTTTGGTATATTTTGGTTGGGATAAATTTCTCAAGTTGTGTAGTCAATAGAGGAGATGAGGTTCTTATTTATAAGTGAAGGGAGAATCACACTTATAATTATTATGAATATTAAAATATAATAAAATCACTATCATGGTAAAATAGAGTAAAATTAGATCCAGTTAGAATATAAGATGGTATAGTAGTTAAATAAATTTATAAAATAGTATTTACCCAAGTTTTCAATTCATTCAAAGCCTCATTTATTTAGTTGAACCCCCCATTAACCCCTTGTAACCTTTTTCGTAGAAATTAATTTTTTCAGTAGTTTGTATTTAGAAATACCAAATTTTCAGTTAATAATATTTATAAATATTAATTATCATGATTTTAAATATTTAATCCAATTTATTATATTAAATTTATATAATTTTCGTAAATTCATTTTAAAATAAGTGTGTAACTTACAATAAAAAGTATTTTTTTAAAAATCATTTTTAATCATAAACAAGAATTATTCTTATTCCCTACCTAGTAAAAACCATTAGATGAATGTTAAAAAAATTATTGAATATATTATCTATATATTTAATTAATAATAATCTATATATATTAATTTATTTTTAAGATAAAAACACAATCCACACATCAAAATAGTTTTTTTGAAAAACATGTATTTTACCTTCAAATTCCTTAATATTCTTTTCTAACTAATTAAGAATCAATTAAATAATTTTATACATCTTTAAAAATTAATTTTTCAAAATTTAGTAAGCCTATTCATACCCACCAATATAGTATTTAGTAAATAAATGTCACATTAAATAATAATATTTCAATTGTATATCATGATTCATTTAAACTTAATGTTGCGTGTAAATAAAGATATCAAAGAAATAAAATTTATTTGGATATAAATATATCATTAAATATCTCAGTGTTACAAGTTTATTTTCCCTTCTTACTATGATATATACATCATTAATAGGGTTTTTTTATACTTTTTAGCTTTCTTCTGAAGCTTTATATGACACTTTCTTTTCTTATTTTTACTCATCAAGGAAGACTTTCCATTATTCATTTAATTATTCAAATTATTATTATTTTTCTTTTTATATCATCAACATATTAGTTTTTCATGATTTCTTTACACTATTCCTCATAAATATTGTGACCACGTTTTTTGAAATTATCACACAAAAATCAAGGTATTCAAACATTTTCTTTGTAAATATATTTATATTATTGTGTTAAATACAATTTTATATAGAAGTTTCAATTTTGATTTTTTTATTATAACCCCATTAATTTATAACATAAATAATATTTAATGATTTAAATTTTTTCTTTGAAATATAATACTTCATTCCCAAACCTCTAACGCACCAAAATTGGCCAATAAGTGTTATTATCTTTCTTTTTGTTATTGTATGACTAGCTTGAGTTCTATTTTGTTTTTGGGTAAAATCACTATCATTTTTTTGTTATTATTTGGGATATTCACCTATTGGATATTCCTAAACACACCCTTGATGATATCGTGAATTTATTTGTTTTATGCACAACAGATGTTTCTTGAGATTTCAACTTTAGTCTAACATTATTAGATGAAATTTTAGGAATAAAAAAACATTAATTGGTGCATGGGTTACCTTATTCATTGATATTGTATGACATGGATCCTTGGATAGTCTCATTCTATTTTTACACATATTATAGTCCTCTTATAAGAAATATTCACTGTAGAATTTTCCATGAAAATACTACTTTTCACAACATCCATGGAAGAATCGATTTGTGTAACATTCATGTTTCTAATTTTGACTTCAACATCAATACATATCAAGTTTAGAGTGTATTGTTCATCATTAAAATATCTCAAAAGATCTTTCCATTACCATTTCTAGTTTTTAATTTGATTATAATGAAAATATCCATTAACATGTATAGAATTATCCAGATCATTGATCTTCAATCCTTGACCACAAACAAAAAAATCCTTGATTTAAATATATAGCTTAATGGGATTATTATAAGGCCTTTACCTTCTATTAAAAAGAATTTATAATTTATAATTTATCATATTTACTAAATGAAAATTTGAATTTATCCATTGATATTTTTTTATTTCTATGGATTTCCTTTTTGATTTCAGTTCTTCGATGAGAGAGTAAATTTTTTTGAACTATCCTCTTAATGAATTTTTCATAGATTCATTTTAATTTACCTTATATGATTATTTTTAATTTAGTTACATGATGATTTAAAATGTGAATGTGAATAATTCAGTAGGAAGTTTCTTTATATATTCCTTAACCTCACAGTAGGGGACTTAAAAATATTTTATATAATCATCTCTATAGGATTTAAATTTTGTTTAAAAATTATTAACAACAAGATATTTTTATGAAATAAAAATAATTTGAATACCTTTAGGTATTGATGGTATATTATATATATGTTATGATTAATTCTACATCACCATTTCCTCTCAATTATTATAATTTTTTAACTTTTTTTTGAAACCCTTATTTCAACTTCGATAAAGATGAAAATTAAATTTCCCAACTGATTCAATTAAAAAAATTATTTAACTATAACCCACATATATTAAGATTAAAAAAATTAATGCCTAAAAAATATATCCAACAATAAGAATCTATTTTCTGCTAATGCATAGTAATAGGTGGAATCACTTTGGAGGGGGCTTAATCAGGTATGATATAATTTTTATCAAATTCATATCCACTTAAACTTTTAAAATTTTATATTGTCCTTATTAATTTCATACCTCCATTATCTTTTTGGATAATAATTGACCTATATATTATTTCCTAAACCACATAACCACAAGAAAATTAGTAATGTAATGAGTAGTGCATAGTATTTTTATAAGGTCTATCCTAATAGGGATAAAACTATATCTTTCTATGATCAATTATTCAACCCAAGTAAATATTCTCCAATATATATTAAAGTGGTTACAATGGGTATCAACACAACCATAGAGAGTTTCTCACAGTCAAATAACATCTCACTATGCTACCATATATATCCAATATCTCAGTAGATTCACAACATCCAACCCCTAGTTAGAAGATTTCCAAATCTAACTAACTATATTTATATTGAGGTATGAGATGTCATTGCATTAACGTTATTAGATCTTCACCATAATGTAACAGATATTTTACTACTAGAATAATTTCTACAGCAATGTATGATTTTTGGCCTTGTTCTATCAACTCAATCCCACTATAACTTTCAATCTCTATAAATCTCTCTCAGATATCTTCTACAATATTGAAATATTATATGACACTTATTTCATTTTCCCCAATGCACTGGTCCATCTTCATGGATTTCATCAACTTCTTCTTCTTCTTGAATACATAAATGATTTGTAGACAGTAGTTGTCTCAGATTATCTTGCACTTTTATTCTTATATTATTCATATTTAATTTTATTTATAAAAATTTCATGAATATTATTCAATAAATTATATATATGGAAACAATACTTGAAACATTGTAGCATGATATCCTCATTCAAAGTTGCTATATATTTATTGATTTTTATTATCACAAAAATCGCAATCAAATCCTTTTCAATTTATTTACTCAAACATATATAAATTTTTGGATAGTATCTTTTTTATATGCCTAAAAAATATATGTTGATTTAATTATTTTTAATATCTACATCGAATCATTTAGAGTAACAAAATGGTTTTTATCCTCAAGGAATGGTCAATATCTAACATTATTTATTAGTTTCATCATTCATTTGATCCATATATTTCACCATGGAATAATCTTCCTCTCCTATATATAATGATTATTTTCATATCTTGACTTACACTTCATTGGGATATTCTAATCAATGAATCATATCAATTTCATGGACTACTTTATATTCCACTCACATGATTTTCACAAAGGGAGGCAACCTTATGAATTTAGTATGCTCAACCTTGTGTCATATAATTTCAAATATTATTAATTCATAAATGTTATCAAGTTTATAAAGATCCATCATAATGTTTTAATGTTCTTTATAAAGCTTCTTAACATTATTATGTTTCCTTATCATCTGATATAAACTTTATAAAGTCCAAAATTAACCTTAATTAGTTTTAAAAAAATTCATAATATGAAAAATAAACCTTATTAATATTTTCATATGAATTTTTTACATCTAATTCATCTGTATAAAGTCAACATGAACCTTAAGAAAACTATAATTTTACATTAATTGTATTTTGTTTTCTATATTTTCATGTAATTCTACCATATGATGTTTTAGGGATGCCCAAAATTATCCTACTGGTAGAAGTGATCATTGAAGTACAATTAGGGATCGAATCCATAGGATCAGAAGTTGTAACCTTTGGACACTCAAAGATGTTAGAGGTTTCTCTATGAAGTGGCCATGTTTTCTGTTGATTTTAATTGTGAAACTAAAATTGAAAAGTTCATAAGATAA
The DNA here is from genome assembly GCA_963277665.1 of Viscum album. NCBI lineage: Eukaryota > Viridiplantae > Streptophyta > Magnoliopsida > Santalales > Viscaceae > Viscum > Viscum album. The sequence goes on from OY728163.1 coordinate 154,261,713, forward strand.
CAATATAAAATTTATGAATAAAATACCTAATTATTTGAATCGAAATAATTAAAGAAGGTAGTTTTATCGAAGGTTTATGTTAGGGATATAATGGAGGTAATTTTTTTCTATTATTTTTCCATTCAATAGTTCAAGTGGTCTCCAATCATTGAGATATGTACCCAATATCATTCTTTGATTTAATATATACAAAATAATAAGTCTAATTTAAAATGCACTTATATGAACACTTTCATGATCACTAGAAGGAATTGGATCATACGAGCACTCAAAATGTTTATTCGTTGAAGTAGGTGAAGATAAAGAAAAAATAAGTCAAGAAAGGAACTCTCGAACCAAATAACTAATTTACTAATTTAATAACATCAAGAAACGTCCAATCCAAACCCATGAAACTCCCAGAATCATTCAAAAAATGGTTTATCCTTCCATTAATTAAAGGATCTAAATGTAAGGTAGAAGTCAACTTATAAATGTGGAATTGAAGAAATGAAAAAAATAGTGCACCATTGTGTGAGAAATTTCACAATTTTTGGTGTGAATAAATTCACACACTAATTAAATGGTAGCATTGTGATAATAAAAATGATATAAAATTTTAATAAGAATAATATTTTGATCATTTATTAAAAACTAATGTGATTGAAAAACATACTTTATAAGAAATGAACATTCAATTAGAAAATGAGAGTATAACATTGCAATTGAAATAATAAAACATGTATACCCAAATAACTTAACCACCCCAACTATAAGTAGGAAACATATGAGCCTATGGGAGAGATCCAATAAAAAAACACTTTCCCATTAATTATGTGAATAAATGTTTTTGTCATAAATCAAAGGATATTTGAATATTAAAGGTTTCCAATAAAAATAAGACCATATTATTCCCCTTTTTGACATGAAAATTCGACATTGATTATGGCATAATATGAAGGGGTAATATTAGAGAAATATTTAATTCCAGTTTTTTTAATATATTTAAAATTATCATGATAATTGGATAATTTATTTGGATGTAATTATCAAAATTGAGGGCTGATTTTATAGGCCTTCAAATCTAGACCACAAATTAAATATAATATTTGGCTCCCTAGATATCCTTGAAAACATATGAATTAGATCTCTCCATAGATGAATTAAATGATACCCATAAATTTCTATTTCTACATTTAAAATTTTAGGTTTATTTCGCTTTAATTGTGGGATTCACTTTTATTTGATGGGCCTAGGGCCCATTATGCTTTGTGAAAATATTTCCAAACTCGTAGCCAAAAATGGACTTCTTTCCATCAAATTCATCCATTGATCATAAAAGATAAAATTTTCAATAAAATTGCAAAATCATATCCAAAAATATCAATTAAAAATAATAAAAATAACAAATTCCACAAGAAACATATTTATTGGGCTAAAATTTACACATCAAACGTTCATTTCACATTGATGGGAAATGAAGATAAATTTATAAAATTCTTTAAAACCAGTGTTTATGGACATTGAAATTCATATAATATTCAAATATGAATAATTAATATTAGCCTATTTCAATGGCTAATCACACCCCCAACTTTAGTTTTTATTTTCCTATTAAAAAGTATCTAAAAAATATTAAATTTAATTACCTTTTTTAAAAACAATTTAACATAAAATGATAAAAAAAAGAGATAATTAAGAAGAATAATAAATCTTGTAAAAATAATTTCACACAGGTTATTTTCACAAGATTAACCCATGCCCAATCCCATTCCTTTGTTCAAATTCATCACCACAATTCATCCCATTTAAATTAATCATGATTATGTATTGTGTATCTAAAAATACATGGGCCAATTTACTTGTTCCAGGAGGAAAAAAGGAAGTGCTATGATGGAATCACGTTAAAAATTAAGATGATTTTAAAATTTTATATTTTTTTCTATTTTTTGGTTTTTTTGGTTTTTTTAATCACTATAGAGATGACAATACTGAATCTCAGAAAGAAAGCTACAGATTCATTTTCCCTAAGTGTAAAACTCAACACATATTTTAATTCAATAATCTACTATACATAAGTAAAGACTAACTCTATAAAATAAAATAATTCGGTCATGATCTCTGAGTGTTGAACACCATGATTTAGAAAAAACATTGCTATATGCGGTCATTATTTTTAATTATTTGGATACTCAAATTAGACTAAAATTGGCCCTAACCCACATTCTATGATGAAAGAGACCCAAGAACTAAAACTTAAACCCAAAATCCAATAGATGTTCATTGTGTCATTTTTATTAAAAAGGAGGAAAATGGAAGTAGTGAAAATTTGCATCAGGCAATGTCACTTTCTAAAAACTATTCTCATGAACATAAACATAAATTAAAATCATAATTAACGCCTTAAAAATTATTTTAAATTATATATTCTTGATTCCTCAAGTAAATTAACACATGAAAGGATAATGAATTGATGCTTTTTTCATAAAATCTTATATTTTCACTCCCACTGACTCTAAATGACACTGCCCTCATTTTTAAAATAGAAGAAAAGAGGTACTTAATATTTGAGATGAAATAGGGCATTACGTTATTTAAAATGAAATTATGTAATAAAATCACATGGTTTTATGTTTATGGCCCTTCAATATTCAATTTATTAATTTGGATTCATGCCACATGTTGACTCATTGGGGTGATTAAAGGTTGGGTTTGAACTCTAGAAGCCATTAGTTTTATTATTAAATTATAAAATAATTCATCTTATAAATTTAATAAATAATAGACATAAAATCACATTGTTAACACCAATAGGGTTACCCTAACAAAAAAAAAATACAGAAAAATTAAAAATATCAACGCATAAGAAATGTTTCCACACAGAATGTTCTAAGATTAAAGTCATTAACTCAACTTGGACACCCCAATGTATCCAATACCAACTTTAAATATTTTAAGTATTACATATTCCACCACTTCCACAAGATTGAGATTGATAATTTGTATATAATCTATTTCAAGTATAAACATATGTGATCTAATGAGTGGGGAAATCCAAGGAATATCAGAAATGGTTGCTCTAGTTGATTATTTAGTCATTCTGAGAAGATCAAGGAACATTCATACATTATTTTTTTCAAGATATTAATGAATTAAAACTGATATATAATGGTTATCAATTATGAAGTTATACTTTAATATTTAAGAAAGGACAAAAAAATTTGAGTTTTGGTGGATTGAAATTTCTTAAGGTAGATTTGAAATTTCAATCAAAATCATTTTCTTCTCTAATTTTTTTCTGAATTAGTTCCTTATGAAAATATATTTCATCCCCAAAATTTTCTAGATAAAGGTCATGAGTGGGTATGGAATTTATTTTTGTAGTTTCTCCCATTGATTTAGTGATTTATTGTCTAATCAAATCATTTATCGAGCTATATTTAGAAGATTCAATCTGAGAAGAAAACTTCTCTTCTTTAGAATCCAAAAAAAAATCTATTTCCATTTAATTTAAGGACTCATTTACGATCCTCTAATATTCATTTCATTGACTTTCAACCATACCTAACCTATTAAATAGATTAACTAGGTATATTATATCTTATTATAAAGTGGTATTTTCATCATTTTTCTATAATTTTTAAGCCTCTAGTTGTCTGGGAATAATTACTTCACATTTTTAATTATTTTACACAATCATATAAATATTCAAAACTAGGATTTTTCCATAAAATTTTTTTGTGTGAAAATATTATTCTACCAATGATGAGGAAGAAACAACCCTAGTGGGAATGGGTTTTATAACCATTTCAATACTTTCTAGTTCTGCCCTCATTGATGAAACCTCAAAAGTAATTATCTCTATTTGTTGACATATATTCTCTAGTAACAATTTTGAATCAAGCCACACAAGAGGTTGATCCAAATGGTCTACTCTACGAGGATAATAATATTATTGGTATTATATTGGAGGATGTTCAGTTTTGATTTTTGGCATTGAAACTCATTATATGGTGGATTGTTTTTTTGATAATACGTGTTCAAATGTTGTGGTTGATTTAGTTTTTTATTTTCTCACCAATAAAAACTAGGGTGACCATTTTACATCACACTTATCGTGGGGTAGAAACATTAAAGAGAGTTTCCACATGTTTGGAATTATTCAAAATGTCCATCCATTTCTATGAAATTGGGGTGGGAATAGAGAAGTGGAGTGATAATGGAACCAAGGATATAAGGTTAACTAATTGGGTCCCCAAAAATGGTGCCAAAATTTGGTTGTTCTAGAATTCACCCATTTAATCTGGATAAAAATGTTGCTTATAGAATTGATTGGGTTATTGAATCCTCATGGACCTATGGAGAAACCTAAAGAAACATAAATTTTATAGGGGGGTTAAATAATGAATCTAAAAACACTAATGATCATAAGATACTAGTTTAAAATTTGGGAATGAAACACCTAATGATTTCTACGTAAATAATTAACAAATATGGGTTGATATATTGTTTTTTTTGGGATATAATGGATGCAATTGTTTTTTTATGAATTTTATTTTCAATAGTTCCAGATATATCCAATCAATGGGATAAGTCCCAATATCATTCTCTTATTTAATCCATTAAAAATTCTAATTATAATCAAATATAAACATAGAGTATCAATTTCATGCACTCCAAGGAATTATTTCATACAAGAACTCAAAATATGTATTATTTTAGGTCAGAGAAGACAAAGAAGAAAATTACTCAAAGAAAGGAACTCTCAAAGCATAGAAATAATTGTAGAATTTAATAAAATCAAATAAAATTTTATCCAAACACAAGAAACTCCATATAATCAGACCAAAAATGGTTTATCATTCCTTTAATTCAAGTATCTCAATATAAGGTGTAAGTTAACTTATAAAGGTGTAATTTATGAAATGAAAAACAAAGAAAAAAGAACACTCAATTATTGTGTGAGGAATTTCAAAAAATGTTGGTGTAAATAAATTCACACACTAATTCATTGGTATTAGAGTGAAAGTAAAAATGAAATAAAAATTTAATAAGAATAATATGATGAACTTTTATTAAGAAAATATTGTTAGTTAAAAAATTCTTTATAAAACATGAACAGTCAGTTACCTAATGAGAGCATAATTATACAATTTAAAGAAAAACCCATGCATCCCCAAATCCCTTCACCACCCCACCTTGAATAATTAATTTAGGAGCCTAGTTTCAATTCCCCATCAATAAATTCCTTTCTTATTAATTATGAGAGTAAAAGGTGGATGATAAATCAAAGGATATTTGACTTTTCAATGTTTCCCATTAAAATAGAACTAGTTTTATCACCCTTTTTCTCGTGAAAATTTAAAATGGTAGATGAAAAAATCTAAAGTAGTAGTATAATGGAAATATCTTCTTTTAGGTGTCATATAATATCTATATAAAGTTTATTAAAATTTGATAATAAATTCAGATGTTATTTTAAAAATGGTGGGATGATTTTATGGGTCTTCAAATGTGGACCATAAATTAAATGTCAAATTTGACTCCCTGGATCTCCATCAAAATTTCAGAATTAGCTCTAAAAATTGATTAATTAAATTATCCCCAGAATTTACTCTATAGAAATCTTAAATTTGAGCATCAATGGGCTTGAATTTGGGGCTCCTCTTTTTTTTTGATGGGCCTAAGGCCCATAATGCTTTGTGCATAAATTTCTATATTCAATGCAAAAATAACTATTTTCCTTGTGATACAAACATTTATCCTAAAAGATTAAATGTTCTAAACAATGTTTTTAATCATATCACAAAATATAAAACAATAATAATAATAATAATCAATTCCAAAATCACATGATTAATTGGACCCAAATCAACACATTAAATATGCAATGCACAATGATGGGAAATGGAGTTCAATTTATAATATCCATCCAAACCAGTGTTTATTTACATTAAAATTCATGAATATTATGATATAAAAAAATTAATATTATCCCATTTCATTGGAGAATCACGTCTACATGAATATCCTTATTATATCCAATGGATTTCAGTAAATTGTAAAAATTAACATAACTTATAAATTATAGACTTAGGTCAATTTATTTTAGAATCCCTTAAAATATTCATAGGGATTTTGAAATCATTAAAAAACATCATCCAAATATTTTATCTTCTATAGTTGATTAAACATAACTCAAATACATTTAATTTTACCAATAACATCATTAAACCAAATCCCAAGGGATGTTCATAATTTATATCACATCCAAAATGATATAATAATATAGATATATTTTGTTCAATTAAAATAGTATTTTTTTTAATTTTTTAATTATAACTTCATATGTTGTTATAATTTCCATCATCTAAAAAAAATATATCAAATATATTGATTTCAATGCATCTATATTTTATCACCAATAGAAATTAGTATATCTAATGATCAACTCTAAAATCAACTTATGTAAATTTATTCTTCATTTAATCAATCTATAATATTTTTGGTCATAGTGAGTATCTAAATAGGGGGATAATTTAGTACCTAATAGAAGTTTCTATTCAAAATTTATTAAAATAGATTCCTCCAATAAATTTAAAATTGGTCCAGTTAACCAAAACCGCAGATCATTATAAGTTCCAATATTTTAAAAGATTTCTTAGAATATTGATTAGGTCTAAGATAAATAATATACAATATTTATTAGTCTTTTAAATAAATTTACATAATTAAAATCATTTAAAAATACTAATTATGTTTAACTATGAAAGTATTTGTTTTTTTATAATTTAGAATAACTTTTAGTTTTAAAGAATAGATTCAAAATAAAACAAAATAGAAGATTCAAGAGAAGTTTTGAATAAAGGTGATTTATTCTCAAGTTGAGACTTAGTCCTTTGCACTTGGTGATTGAATTCCACCAAGAATATCATATAAATAAAAAGTTTGATCTGAAACCTTGATCAAGTTTTGACAATAGTATACAAATTTGCAGACCACATAAGGCCACTTCCATTGTTATTCATGGGAGTAAAAATTATGACTGGTCACACAGGACCACTACCTCAGTTTCCATGTAGAAATAGATAAAGAATAGTTGAGAATATATCGATGTATATTCTATTTATAGAAGGAGAAACTGTGTGTGAGGTAAATATAATATCACACACTTCTTTTAATGTAAAAATAAATAAAAAAACTAGTAAGTCTAAAAGTATGAAGGATAGAGAGGCTCGGTTTTTTATATAGTTTAACTTTTGAATCCTTGAAAACATTTGGAAAATTTCTCACACGTTGGAATCATTAATAATCACTAAAACAAAGTTTCATGGACACTTTTTTTCTTGAATTTAGGAAGGCAGTAGATGTGTATTGATCTTTTTCTTCCTCAATCATGTGTAAGAGGATGTATCAGGTATATTCTTTTTATTGTTTCAATCGATTTCAAATCTATATGATAATATATTATTGTATATTTTCTCTAGATATTTTAATTTCACACCCTTCTTCTATATCAAAAGAGGGATTCCTCTTCTCCTTTTTCCATCAGTATGCACTTGTATCCACATGGGCTTCTTGATATTTTGAAACCTCACACTCAGAGATGACACAATATTTAATTTTTTCTACAATTCATTTAAGAGAAAATCATTAAAATAACACTCATCTTTAAAATAAATAATATATATGTCATATAATTAATTCTAAAGGATAATTTAATAAATACTGATGGTGAGTCCTGAAAAGTGGCTCGTATTCTACTGATATCTCATTCTAGTGGTGCCTCAGGCTGATGGTATCTCATTCTAGTAGTATGTCAAGCTGGCAGTGTGACATTTTTTACATATTCAAACTTTATGTTGGCGGTGACTCAGTTGATAGTGATTCGTCCTTCTAGTAGTGGCTTACCTGATGTTGAGTCATGCTTATGGTGTCTCATACTTTGTAAAAGTTCCTTTCTAGTGGTATGACATCATGATAGTGATTTATTTTAGTACTTTTCCAATTTTCCATGATGGTGGTGTGTTATGTCAATGGTGACTCATCATTGGTGGTGTGATATAGTTGGCAGTGAGTCATCCATGGCATATTCGTGTACTTATAAAAATTTCATCACCTGTCTCAGATTGTATTATTCTTACATGAAACTTATTAATATCATTATAAGACTTATAAATTGATCATTAAAACAATTAGTTCAACAATCTCTCCTTTTTCTAGTATCAAAAATCATGGTGTTAAAGGTAAAAAAAATCATGCATTCAAATGTAAGATCAAAACACAATATCTAATAGAAATATAATAGTGTTCATATATATCTATGTAGTTTGGTACCAACGACAAATAAGAAATGTTATTAAAGAATGATCATTGTAATAGGTAGAAAAAAATTATATACTCATATCTTTATCCCCCTTTTGGGATTATCAAAAAGTTATAACATAACCAAAATAAAAATAGGAAAAATAGAAGGAAAGGTAATATAATGAAAATTATTATAAATGATTAAGAAATAGAATGAATAAGATGCAAAAATTTTCAATTATAAAGATAGTCTAAAACAATCCCATCAAAATAGAATGTCTAATCCAACAAAATTGTTATGTCTGGGCAGAAGGATCCATATTATTTTTTTTATCCTTAGCTTTATCCTAATTTGGGAATGTAGGTTCAGTAATGTATGAAAGAGATTATGTAAAGTTGGTGGGAATTCCATTAGGGAGTCCATATATAGGTTTATTAGGTTTAGACATAATAATAACAACTACCATACATTTTCTCATAGATTTAGTAAGTAAAATAGGAAAGGGGTAGTGTTTTGTAAGCAAAGGCATAGTTGGATCCCTGGTAACTCCTAGTCTAAAAGATACCTATGGGGTAATAAGAATTGCTTGTAGGGCCGCAACAGTCAAGCCATTTATAAAGATACACTATTTCATAAGGTCTATTAAATAAATTATTTTATGTACACCTCTATATATGACCCCAAATAATTCTATTTCCTCTTGAATAAACTATTTCAACTCTTGACTCATCTTCTTCAACTATCCGGCATTCTCTTTAAAGGATGGGGTAACAGGTGGAATCCTAAAATTGTGATCCCAAAACTTGAAATTAGAATTCATAGAATGTTTGGTACAAATTCTCGAGAGATGATATATGATGGATTTTGTAATCATTTCTCTATTTGAATTTATATATTTGGAATAACTCCTTATCATCATGTGATCGTGTGTAGTACTCTGCTCAAACAACCTCAAAATTTCTAAAGGAATGATACGTTCCCCACATGAAATGTACAATTGTCACAACATCAACTTCTTATCTAACCATGGTTCTAATCATATCTGCATCATCTTGAGGAGCATCAGTTGAAGCATCCAAGGAGTCATAATTAGATATTTTAATACTTCCATCCAAATAATATTTAAAATAATACTTTAAATCTTTAAGAATCAATTTTAATGATTCTATATAATTACTTATACTCTTGTTCTCATTTTCAATCTCTTGAATGTGATGCATGATCCATGGTTGAATATGGTGGATCACCAAATCAAATAAATACTGGGTTTCATTTAAACTTATTTTTGTGAGAAGGGGTTATTGAGTCTTCAAAATATTATCCAAATATGAAATCATCTTCTCTTGGAAGACATCTAAATCACCCTTTGTTGACTAAATAAATTGGGATAGTAGGGACTAGAGTAGTGGGTGAAGGTTCCCTAAGAGAACAAGAATCTTTTCGCAGACCACCAACATCAATTGGACGGACCATTGATCCCTTAGGATCTCTCTTATCCAAAAGATCATGTCCAACACCCTTTGGTGGACCCACTACTACACTTGATAACTTTCCCCATTCCTCTTACATATGATCAATCCAACTACCACACACTTTAACCAAAAAGGATTCAGTAATGGTCAGTACAACAACAGTAGGTACAACAACTAGAATTTAAAAATTTATCTAAGCATCTATACTCTACACAAAACATCAGACTCATCAAAAATATGTTTTTTGTCCATCTAAACATCAGTTCTCTTCACATGAAAATAATATTCAATTTCTTTATTCCTGTCAACATAAGTCTCATAAAAAGTAGTTACATCCACCAATTATACATCATCATCATCATTATCACTCTAAAAATCTATTTATTCATTGTTTTCAGCCACATTAATATCGATAGAAGAAATCACAGACATCTTATCAACCTTAGTAGAATCAGAAATAATCTTATCAACTGCAAAAAAACTCAATACATGGAGATTTCTCCCCCTAAAAAATTCCATCATTTTACTTAACATATTGATCCATGTCTATTAGGAAGATGGGAATATATGTAGATACACCATTATAATCAAGTATATATGATGTTATTTTCACATCTCTCCTTCAAGTTTGGCCAACTGAACCATCAGTGTCAAAATCATCATCATATTCATCTTCACCATCACCATTATTACCATTTCTAGAATATCCATTGACTCTATTATTACCATTATCATTATCATATTCTATTCTTCCTCCTCCACATCATCAGACTTTGATCTTATTTTAAAATTATCCTCTCCAAAAAATTCAGTTTCTCCTTCATCACTTTTCAATGACTATTATCATTTGAAAAGTCTCCAATGACGGCTAGGATCTCTATAGGTAATAGGTAGAGATTTGGGAGACATATCGGGTTCACTACCCTCATTAAAATTATATTTATATTATTTTTTCACACCAATAGAGACTTCTTCCTTCTCATCTAAATAATCCACAATATCATCTGGTTCGAAACTAGGATCAACAAGGTCTATTGGCCTTGATATATGATCGAGAGGTTGAATATCCACATACAATTTATCTCCATCATCTACCCACTACTTATGATAGGGGTTATAGATAATTTTCATCCTTGAAAAATTTTATTTATAAATAAAAAAACCATTTCCGTATATTATAGACATTGTATCTTCTGAAACTAACCCTTTAGCATTTAACAATAATAAAATGAACATTAGTTAAATCAGGAAATTAGATCTTAAAGTAGGATTGATCATTTCATACAAGTGAACCATAATTCATCTACACAAGTTAATCTTATCTCATTTTTCATAAGATATAGTAATTAGATATCATGATACATGATTCTAGAAAATTCACCTTCTTTGGGGCACATCATGTGTTGTATAAACTTGAAGAGATGTATATATTCCCCATAAAACTCAGAATCTACTAGTATAATTGTTATTCCATCACTAGTTATTTTAGATAAAGCATATTCATACAAAAAAACATCACTTATTTAGGCATAGTTCCTTGATATTCATCGAAAACACCTTCACGTGGAATACTAAAACATAGTGTCTACTGTTTTGAGTAAAATACAAGTCTATGAACTTTAACATGGATTCTCATCCTGTACTCTTCTTCTTATTCAAAACATAACTCCACATACTGATAGAACTCATAAATCAGATTAAGATAGAAGGGTATTATGTTTGAAGAGAACCAATCTAACAATCCAAGTTTCTGGTGTACTTTGAGAACCAAGGAATTACTTAAGACCATCCACTCTACATTAACATATTTTTCAACTACAACAAATCTTATTGATATATTTGGATGAAATGGTTCTATAGTAGAAGGAAAACTCATCTAACCCTTCGGTTTCTTAGATGGTCATGATTTAGAAAGGGACAACTCAGAATGAAGCTTCAGACGATCCATATAGATTGGTTTGGCAAGATCAGTCGAAGTTTGAGAGAAAGGTTAACGGTTCGAAAGTAGAGAGATGAAGGGTTCCACTGAGATCAAGAGATAATATAAGGTCATGATAAATAAATTATGTTGTAACAAGACTAATTTCTTATTCACATCATTTGAGATTTAAGTATTTGAAATACCAAAATCAAAATAATACATGAAAATTGAATTCACAAACTGCTAAAATATTCATATCATCTTACAGAAATAAAATAAATAGTAAGAATACAAAACTATATATTCAAAAAACATAGAAGTAATTAAAATTTTCAATGGCATGAAAAATAATGGTGTGGCAAACCATTCGTGTGAAGATCACAAGGTGAGTCAATCACAACGATGAGACAACCACAATGGTGTGTCGTACCCAATTGTGTTTCATTGCCAACGATGTTTCATAACCAATGATGTGTCATAATAAAATTAAACTTAATCAAAATTAATCATTCTAATATAATTTTTGATGGAATTCATTCTCTCATAATTCATTGTATTTTTAAAGATATCATCTGACTGATGATGTGTACAAATGTTTTCAATATTGATATAACCTTAATGAAAATTTTCTCTAAAGAAGTGATTTCTTATATCAATATGTTTTGTTCTATAATGTGATACTATATTATTAGAAATATTTATAGCATTTGTGTTATCACAATTTATGGGGAGATGTTGGAATTGATATCCATAGTCTAGTAAAGTGTGTTTCATTGACAAAATGTGTTCACAAAAACTAATTGAAACTATATATTTATCTTTATCCATATAAATTGAAAACAAAATATTTCTTACAACACTATGAAACTAGATACTTTCCAAAAAAGTGACATGCTCTAGAGGTTCTTTTCCTATCTAACTTAGATCCACTAAAATCAGTATCAAAATAACTAACTATATCAAATGCTTTTCCTCTAGGGAATAAAAATCACTACAATTAAACTGGACTTTAACAATGCTTGTATTTATTAGTGCTATAATAAAATCTAAAAAATGACATATTTATCACCGCTTAGAAAAGCACTGATAAATTTAAGATTTTATCAGCACTTTTTTCACTAATAAAGGGTAACCATATTAGGGCTTTATTTTTAGCATTGATAAAGGGTATCATTTATCAACCATTGATTTTAGTGTTGATAAACGATATAATTTATCTACTCTTTATTTTTAGTGTTGATAAATATTTATTTCATCATCACATTTTAGCACTGATAATGCTCTGGATAAATAAACTGAAATAAATAAATAATAAAATAAAAATTTGTTTATAAAATATTTTATACAATTTTTATTAAATAAATAATTATTGATAAAATTGAATAAATTAATTACACATTTCTAAGTAGTAAAAAATTTATTAATTAGATAATTATGATAATTAATGTCATTAATTGTATTAAATTTTATATACTAAATATATAAATATATAAATATATATTAATTTATATAAATATTATTTATATATTAAAAGAGAATTATGTTGTTTACATTAAATAGTCATATATTTATTGAATAATGGTATATAATTAAAAATTACTATGAATTAAAAATATTGAATAATTTCAAAGTACTCGACATATAATTTAATATTGTTTGTTTTTTTAATTTAACATAGATTAAATCAGTTTTATATTGACTTTACATATACATCATTAAAGAATTTTTATATAAAATCCACACACATAAAACTTATCAATTTTTCAAGATTTTTAAGGTGTACGTATTCTTAATTTATTCAATTTCACTCATTTTTAACATATAAGCATGCACTTAAAATTATATATTCATTAATAATGTTAAAAAAATACTTGTAAAACAAACATTTATAAATATAAATATTTCTAAATGTAAATTTTCTATACTTATACAGTTATATATTTATAATTATAAAATAATATTTTTTAAAAGTAGTTATATAATTTTAAATAAATAATTATATATATTAAAACAATTATTAAATTTATAATACAGTTACTTAAATAATGAATATATTTAATACATTTATGTTTATATATATTTATTAAATATATATATATATTTATAATTATAGAAATCTATATAATGAAGTAAATATTATTTTTTAAAAATATTCCAATAATCATTAACAAATAAATATAAAACTATAATAAATATATTTAAAAATCAATAAATATGTATATGTATTTATAATTATATATATTTATTATGTATATATAAAAAGTTACATTTTTTATTTATAATTATAATTATAAATCCTTTAACAATTCTTAATTAATAAGCGCTGATAAAACCATCTTTATCACTGCATTTTTCATGCTAATAAAAATGTGGCTTTATTAGTTCTAAATAAAGTGCTAATAAAATGAAAATTTGTCAGTAATATATATTTAACACTTATAAATATTTGTTTTGTCAGCACTTTTATAGCAGTGATAAAGACATTCCTTTATCATCACTAAAATCACTAAAAAGGACCCTTTATCCTCACTTTTTTAATAAGCGCTAATAATAGTGTCCGGATAAAATTAAAAAACCCTAATGATTTGCAAAATCAATGTGATATTAGAATCTTTCTGTGGAATCCAACGACTATCAGTACTCCTCCTCAGTGAATCAAATCTCGAATCACACCACTCGACTGTCGCCAGTTGCTCAAACGTCTAGTATGACATCTTTTGTTAGATAGTAATTAGGGTTTCCAAAGAGGGTCTCCAATTTTCTTCAACCTAGCGAGGTATTATTTCTTATTTTATTTGTTTATTTTTGGTTTGTTTATTTATTTTTCGATGATGCCGTCATTTATGGTCCGAATATTGTATACAAGTGAGGTAAGACTTTCGGTTTTCTCAGCTTTCCATTTTGATTCAACTCTTAATCGCTCATGGAGAGTCTATTTATTCTAGACTGGATGTTGACACATGGATTCACATGGATTTTATTTTTATTTTTATTTTTTTTATGTTTCCAAAATTTATCACCGAACGTTATCATACATATTTTTCTTTCTTTATTTTATCAGTATATATCATACATGTGAAATTTTAGAAATTAAAACTGGGGATTATTTGTGTGATGGGGTTGAATGTTGGTTAAGGGATTTTTTTATATTTTAATGTTTCATATCATCTATTTTCAAATGATATAGGTTGTTGTGACAATCCAATGAATGGATACATCATGGCAGTTTTTATTTAAATTTTCTTTCAATTTGTTTTATTTATCTTTTGGGTTAAATTATTCCCACTTTGTTGTTTCTCATGCCCTTGTGCTAGTTTTCCACTCGAGGGGGATTGAGAATGTCCCTTGGACACTATAACGATATAGATTGACATTCCACCCACAACATTTGAAAATTTTATTCAATTTTCAATTTGTTTCAATATGGGTTTTCAATCATCCTTTTTAAATCTATAAAACAATTCTTTTGCATAGAAGGATTAGGAAATAAATACACCATGAATTCCATGTGTCGCCTATAAATGAAAAAAATGATAACTCACTAACCATAAAAATTTAAACATTTTCCACTGTTAATATATATAAATATTATCATTATTCATTACTTGAACCTCTAAATTTTATGTCGTCCACATTGATAAACACTTTTAATCTATCATTAAATTTATTTTTTATGTAATTATTATGATAAATTCTTTTTTAAAATAAATGTTTCTTGAATAATTCATATATCCATAAATACCAAGATATTAGTTCTTGTTTGAATTAATACTTCACCTTTTTCAGTTTACAAAAATTATCCCCATATCAAAAAAAAGAAAACTATCTATTTGTTTGATGTAACTCATATTCGTGTAATCCATTAGTAAATGCTAATTTTACATTCAGTTGAGTACTTCAAATTTCCTTGGGATGGGTCGGTGTGGTGATATGAAATCACAAGAGTAATGAGATGTTTTCTAATATTTATATACTATAAATTTTAAATGTAATAATTCCTTACATTACTATATCACTTGTTCCAATACATTTTTATATCTTCTAGTTGATTGAATGAGAGTTTATTATTCATTTTTATTATATTGGAGTTTCGTATTACTCCTTAATTTCATATATTGTTTTTTATTTGTTTATTGTATTTATGAAAGATTTTATGTGGAGCAATTATTTTCTAAAATTCAATTACCAATTTCATTCAACATACTAAAATTCATTGAAACAATCAAATATTGATTTTCCCTTTTTATAATTTTCTATAACTTTGACTTTGGATAATGAATATCTTATTTGTATTTATTTAGATGTTATAAAATTAATCTTTGATGAACCCAATTCGGTGGATATGAACAAAAAATGGATTTGTGATAATAGTTTGAAGAATGAATATGAAGATGGAGTTAAAGAATTCATCAAGTAATCAAGAGATCATGCAGACGACCCTTCTAAAATCCATTGTTTGTGTTTAAATTGTTGTTATTAAAGAAATATTTTTCTAGAAGAGTTGAAAGATTACTGATGTCTATTTGGATCCATTGATCAAGGGAGCCAAAACATGTATGGGTTTGGCATCACTCCCAAATATAATAACAAGACTATGTTCTCTCTATGCATATAACTATTTTTGGTTAACTACCGCTTAGCGTAGCATCTGACCTAAACGACCTGCTCAGTATCCCAGTGATTCTATCATCCCAAACATAAAGGGAAACAAACTAATTAGGTTTTCTAACATATATAGGTAATTTTATTGAATAATCTAATTCATTGAGTAATTATTTTATGGAAAGCACATAGGATTGAAGATGAAACATGAGAATTAGAAACATCTATGATGGAAAAATATTCTCACTTATTTAAATAATGAATAAAATGTAAATAAGAGAAGGAAATGTGAATTATTAATGGTGATATCATAGAAATGGTGGTGAGCATTTGTGATATGAGAGGATCCTAGGGATGCCCGATAGGTTGTTTATGTCAGATTTTATGCTAAGTGGTAGTTAACAAATATTTGTGAAGTACACTGAGAATCCTTAGTTTTTCTAGTAACTTTGTGAGTGATGCACAACCAATAGTGGTTTTGGATCCATTGATTAGTGGAGAAAAATAAGTATCAATATCATTAATTTTCATGTTGTTTCCTGACTTCCCTATATTCCTTTAAACCATAATGAAGTGCACGAAGAATCTTTAGTTTTGTTATTTGATTATATTTGGACCAAATAAGCACTTTTGAAATATTTAAAGGTAATGTTATGATATAATTTCTCTATTTTATAAAAAAAATTATTTAATGAAATTTTTATTCAATTTTAATTATTCCATTCATAGTTCATTTGTATTAGAATATTTCTAGCCACGTGTCATTATTTTGGAGGAATAACAATTACATTGTCTCTACTAAATCACATATGTAATCTTGATTCCTGTATAGTAAAATAAGTTTCGATAGAATTAATTTATTATATCATATTTATGATTAATTTATTTATTTTTATTATTAATTGCTTAATATTTGTTTTCTTATATAGGTGGATTATTTTGTTTGAGTTGGGATACTCTGTCCAACATTCATGTTTCTTCTCCCTTAAGACCATTTCATACATAGAGTGGTTCATTTATAACTTCATCTCAAATTGGCTATACTGTATTTTTTGGAAGATAAATGATTCTAACTCTGCTCAATCATAGAGGTAATCCTGATGTTTTTACAATAAAATAATTTTCCATAGAATTAATGTATTGTTTCAAATTTATGAATAATTTATTTCTTTTTATTACTACTCACATAACTATTTTTTCTTACAAAGGTGTATTCTTTTGTTCATGTTGGGGTTCTCTATCCAACATTCATGATTCTTCTCCCTTAAAAACTTTTCTCCCCTCCATTAATTCATTTATCACATTATTTGAAATTACCTCCACTGCATTTTTAGGAAGAACAATGATGTATCATCTACTCAATCATAGAGTTAATCTTTATGTTTGCACATTAAAATTATTTAACATGGAATCAATGTGTTGTTTCATATTAATGTTTAATTTATTTATTTTTATTATAACTCACATAATAATTTTTTCTTATATAGGTTGATTCTTTTGTTCGATTTGGGGTTCTCTATCCAACATTCAAGCTTCTTATCCCTTAAAAACATTTCACCCCTACAATGGTTAATTTATCACTTTATTTCAAATTACCTCCATTGCCTTTGTATAAAGTGAAATGATGCCTCCTCTACTCAATTATAGAGTTGATCATTATGTTTTCACAGTAAAATCATTATCCATAGAATTAGTTTATTATTTCACAATTATGTTTAATCTATTTCCCTTTGTTACTACTCATATAATAATTGTTTTCTTATACATGTGGATTATTTTGTTTGATTTGAGGTGCTTTGTCCATCTTTCATCCCTTTAAACACCAAAACCTCCGCAGAATCATTCTCCCTCAAAACCATTCACCCCTATAGTGTTTACATTTATCACATTCCTTCAAGTTCCCTCCACTTCTCAATAAAATAGTTAGTATTGATATTTTCATAGTAAAATAATTTTTCATAGAATAAATGCATTATTTAGTATTTAGGTTTAATTTATTTATTTTTAGTATTAATCATAATAATTGTTTTCTTATATAGGTGGATTATGTTTTTCATGTCTATGCAATTTTTTTGAAGTTGTTCATGTAGTGTTGGCAGTTCGATTGAGAAATTCAATAAAAATCCTAATAACATTGACAATTAGGATTGTTTTGAGACTTTGGGATGTGTATAAACCAGCTACACCTCAATCTGAAACACGATGTGAATGGTATGACTCTAAGTACTTCTTTATATTTCAAATTGACATTAATTTTAGTTAAAAAGTGAACTAACTCAATGTTTCCATTATTTGTTTAAAATGTATATCTGACTTTAAAAAGTGTCACTCATTGAAAATTGAGCAAATGCACTCGTATATCCTTATATATTTTGGGTATCTATTCTTAAATCATTTTTGAATTATATGAATCAGTATAACATAAAACTAATACACGATGTTATTTATATGTGTCAAATTGCATGTTTCAAGTTTAAAATGATATTTTAGTAAAAAGGACAAGTGACATACTAAAAACTAAGAAAAAACATTCAGATAGTTTTTATACTTTAGAAAAAAACCATATGTCATTTGGAACTTATATGAATCATACACACCATAATCTGATGCACAATGTGACTGGTATGATTCTAAGTGCATCTTTATTTAAAATTTAAATCAATTTCAGTAAAAATACAATCTAACTAACTCAAAACAGAACAAAAACATTCATATTGTTTTTATACCATAGGAAAACAATCAATAAGTTATTTTTTACTTTAATTAATGATTCACACCTCAATATCATGCAAATTTTGAATGATATGACTCCAAGTATGAGTTTTTATTTAAAAGTTACATCATTTTTATTAAAAAGGCCAAATTACCTACTCAAAACTTAGAATACCAATAAAATTATTTAATAATTTAGGAAATTGATCCATATGTCATTTTTTTAATTGTATTAATTAAACTCACCTCAATATTATACACAATGTGATCGGTATGAGCCGAAGTACATCTCTCAATTTTAAAAAAACATTTTAGTAAAGAAGAAAAGTTACATACTCAAAACTAATAAAACATATTCAGATTATTTTGATACATTATGAAAATGGTCCATATGTCATTTGGGACATGTTGGAATTATCCTCAACAAAATATGACACATGGTTTGATCGGTATGACTTAAACTATGTCTTTTTATTTAAAATTGTCATCAATTTTAGTAAAACGGAAAATTGTCCTACTCAAAACTATGAAAATGCATTTTGAATGTTTTTATACATTATAAAAATGATCCATATGTTATTTTTGACATGTTGAAATCAGTTGCACCTGAATCTAATACACAATCTGCCTAGTTTGATTCAAAGTGATTGTTATCAGTTTAAAATCGATATTTTAGTTTAAAAATTTTCACTTATTTAAAACAGATCAAAGAGTCTCATATTTTCCTGATAATTTGTAATAATAATTCATAAGTCCTTTTTGAAATATAAGAATCTATTTACCATAAAAATAAGAGATGATATGATCTAAATGAGTCATAAGTGTGTTTTTCAAGTATAAAATGTCATTTTAGTAAAAAAACTAACATACTCAAAACTGATAAAACACAATCAGATAGTTTTTATACTTTATGACAATGATCCACAAGTCATTTTTGAAATTTTGGAATCATTCACACCTTAATCGAATGCATTGTTTTACTAGTATGACTCAAAGTGTGTCCTTTTATTTAATATTGACATCAATTTTAGAAAAATTAACACCTTTTGTTTTTTTATTTCATTATATTAATACTAAAATATGAATTGTTTTCTTATACAAGTGTGTTATTTTGGTTGATCAGGGGTGGTTTGTTTGAAAATAGCATGAGTTGAGCCAGAATTAAATGATAAATGAACATTGATGATTTGGACTGTATATAATAATTTTTATTTAATTAATTGCATGAACAATGGTTTGAAATGTCTATAATATATTGTTTTGATCCTGTGTTTCTGTTATAAATTTCCTATAATTTAGATAATGTATTGGGAATTGTTTTTGTTGATATCGGGTGTGTTTTTGGTGCTGTGGTGTGCTGCTTTAGAAAAATGCAATGTGGCCCTTTATCAACACTTTTAAAAGTGCTCATAGAGGCCACATTTATCAGCTCTTTTAAAAGCACTGAGAAAGGTCTACTTTATCAATGATCATAGAAGCGCTGATAAAGGTCTATTTTATAAGTGTCCAAGAATCATTGATAAATGGTACACTTAGTCATGCAAAATTATAACGCCAATATAGGACCCATTTATCATCTCATTTTCAGAGTTGACAAAAGAACAATGATTTTGACATTTCTCATATAGTCAGTGCTTTTCTAGTGCTGATAATGGTCTTTTCAAGCATTGTTAAAGGCCTATTTTTTAGTATTGAATCATAAATTGGTTGTATATTTGAGATATTTGAAAACAAATAACATGAACCTAGTGTGACTAATTTGGATTAGATTAAAATACATAACACATACACAAACAAAACATTATATCAGGATGGATAGCAATAAAATAGATAAGACTTACAATCATACCTCTATAACTCGTTTGATCTACAAGTTTCCCAATTTCATCAAGATCCAACTTATAAGTGGTACTCTTAAGAGTATTACTACTCCTTGTGTTATCAAATTTAAAACATTATAAAGGATAGTTTGTATATTTAATTGGATTTCAAATAATTCCTCTTTATTTAGAAATATTTTAAATACCAAGAAGTGCTTAAGTTCACCCATAAAATTCATTGCAAACACATTGTGAAACATTTTATAAAATTATCACAAAAATAATTTCTTGAATATCCAAAAATAATATCATAAAAATTGATTTATACTACTAAAATATCGTTTGAAATTTGTTTTATAAAAGGAGTAGGATTGGCTATACCTTTTAAAAATCCTTTTGAAATAGGAAAATTGTTGACCCTATCATACTAAGATATATGATCATATTTCAAACCATACAAATAATTGGTTAATTTGAAAACATTATTTGGAAAATGAGGATTTTTAAAAATAGGGTTTGTCCAACAAAAATATCCTCAACTATAAAACCATTCAAGAATGCACTCATGACATCCATTTGATAAAAATTGAAATCTAGATGTTTTGCATACGCTAGAATAATTCTGATGGATTAAATTATAGCTACTGGTGAAAAGGATCCCTAATAGTCTATTGCTTCTTCTTGACTATAATCTTGTGCAACAAGTCTTTCCCTTTTTATAACTGTTGTGCCCAAATCATCTATTGTATTTCTAAACACCCATTTAGTTCCTATAGTAAATGTGACTTTGGGTCTACCTATAACTTCACAAACATTTTTTAATTTAAATTTATTCCATTCTTGTTGAATTTTCATCACATATAATTTATCATTAATGGATTCATTGATATTCATTGGTTCTAGCTATGATTGGAATTCTTTATGTTCATCCTGATTTACAAGAAAAGCTCTTTTCTGTGTACCTCTTTCTATATCTCCTACAACAACATCTATGTTAATATAATTGAGGGTTCTAACATCTCTAGAATAATTAGGTCTTGGCATTACAGGATTTTCAAAAGGTTTGGGTTCATGAAGTTCTGAAAATTATTCAAAAATGGATTAATTTTATGATATTTTAACAATAGAATCATAAGGATTATAATTTAAGTTAAGATAAGACATATCGTCCTAAAGATTTTCTAGGGAGGTCTTGGGTTCATATGGATCTGTCTCATCAAAGTTGACATGGATAAATTCTTCCAAAGTCATTCCTCTTTTATTAAAATATCTGTTGACATTAATTGGAATTGAATAACCCAGGAAATTACTTCATCACTTTTGGATGAAAATTTTTCAAGATTATATTTAGAGTTATGAATAATGACTTTGCAACAAAAAACTCGTAGGTAATTGACCTAAGTATTTCTATTAACTCAACGTTCGTAAGGGGTATTATTCAAGATGGGTCTAATTGAAAATCGATTTAAGATGTACCAGGTTGTATTCACAACCTCTAGCCAAAAATAAATAGGTAGATCATACTCATTTGACATCGTCTAAGATATCTCTTGTATGTTTGAAATTATTCTCTCAAGAACTACATTCTTCCGAGGGTTCATTGGAGTATAGAATTTACGAGTGTAGTAATTTCTTGATAAAAAATATTGAATGTATTTATTTTCAAACTCAGGTCTATGGTTACTTATTAAGGTCTTAATTCTAGGTCCACTTAGATTCTCCATAGATCTATAATACGTGGTGAATAAAGAATAATATTCACTATTACTAGATAAAAAATACTCATGCATACCTAGATAAGTAATCTACTAAAACATAGACCTAGTGTATTCCATTTAAACTATAAACTTTTGATGGTCCAAAAAAATCCATATGAACCAACTCAAGAGTTTGATAAGAATACACTTTTTCATAAATTTAAAATAAACTTTTTGTTTCTACTCTTTTATATAGGTGTTACTCTATTTTAGGTAGATCCTTGAATAAAACATTAGTTGTAAGATTCTTAAGAGAGTAAATATTTCAATGGAATAATCTTTTATGCCAAATCAAAGATTCATTGGGAAAATCACTGAAGAAGAAAAATATTTGAGAAATTAATGAATTTATATCAACAGAATAAACAATATCAATCCCTAAAGTGGTAAAAATTAAAACATTATTTGAATCATAAGAATTTCCATCATAATTCTCAAATTTGACCTAATACCATCATCACATAACTTTGAAATACTAAGATGTTTATATTTAAAACCATCAATAAATAATACTTTTAAAATTAAAATACAGTTAATGTTACCAATTAAGAAAAGTCTAATGATTTTAATATTAAAATTATCATTAAAGGAGTCATGACAACCATCAACCCAAATAAGGCTCTTGAAGCATGAATAATCTCATTCCATGTGTATTGATCACTTGTTTTTGAAGTACTATAAAATTCTAATGGGGGTATTGAAATTGTTTTCTTAAAAAACAAAATTTATTCAATAAATGACTTTGGTACCCATATTTTCTTTGGTCCAGATATGTTAGTAATTAAATATTTGGGAACCTATAATAATATGATATGTTTCCTATAAATATACTGAATAATTTTTTTAATAATGAATTTATTAGGTTCTCTAGAAAAATAAATGCCATAATAACATTCTATTCTATACTTAGGAACATAAGTGTTCTTTGTCAATCTCCTCTATCCAGGTTGGTATCCTAGACCTGTTATATATTTAGGTGAAACTTGCTTTCCTTAAATCTGTGTGAGATTTCATATACCACTAGTGAAAATTTAGAAATCATTCTTTATTTGATAATTTCAATGTTTAAGTTCATTATTCACTTTCAATAGTGGAGCATTCTTTTCCTTTTCAACAGATGGATCAGATTTATGGTTTTCAAATAAAGCATCTGGTCTTTTTAGAGTTTTTTATTTGTCTTTTAATCCATTAAAAGTAACCTCTATCATTTTACAATATTTTAACATTTCTTCCTAATACATTTCATCATCATTGTGTTTAATCTCATAAATATCATAAACAAGATAATTATGTAAAAGTAAAACATTATAAGTAGTTGGTACATCATTCAATTTTTTCATTAAGCATATATTTACTCTTATGATTTCTCTTCAAGAGCTTATTCACAATCATTGGATATATTCTTACAGTCACTCCAATTGAAATTGATTTCATTATTATATCTTTTATCCTTGTCATCATATTTGTAATTAAACATTGGAAATGAAGACTTTACAAGACATTTCCTCTTACACTCATAGAAGAAAACCTCGTTTTCATCTTTCTTTGAGCCTTTCTTATAGGTTCACTTTGAATTTTATTTTTCTTTTTTATTGGAATTTATAAAAAAACATTTTATTCCTATAAAATTTCATAAAACATCTGGATAGATTATTCATATCCTCACCACTATCTGACAGTGACTCACTGTCACTTGAACTAACCATTTTATCTTTCTCATTTTACTTATGTTTAGATGTTGTAATTTTAAAGGCTATAGATTTTATCTTTGGATCTGCATCAACTTCTTAGTTTAATTTTAACTATTATTCATAAATAATTTGTTTATCAATCAAATATTTCTCATGTAGGTTGATGATATCATAGGATTCTCTAACTGAAATAGATATGCCTCTCAATATTTCAGGTAAAAATTTAATAAGTAATAAAATATATTCCTTGTTTGATATTGGATTTCCAATTCAAACCATTTTTTCCCATAATAATATTAATCCTAAGGTACAATTAAAAAATAGGTTCATAAAGATACATCTCAAAATCATAATACTTAACAATATATTTTTTTATGTGTCATTTTCATAAAATTAATTTTTCCCACAACTGAAATTGATATGGTAACCCAAATTTTATATGCAGTTTTGCAGGTAAATGTTAAATTGAATTCATCATCTCTTAGAGAACAATAAATTTAATTTACTATTTTATAATTATTATTGTATGTAAAAATTGTTGAATCATCCCAATCCATTATAATAGCACAAGTAATAGTGTGTTTATCTTCTATAGTAGTCCAAAATTTGAAACCCAAAAACTTAATGTGAATTTTAATATTAATTTATAATTGAGAATAATTATTAACATTGAAAAAGTGAGGTCTTTTAGCAGTAGAAACATCTTCTTTAGAATCCATTTAAAGAACTAAATTTATAAATAATTGAAATTTAAGATCTTTAATGTGAAACTAAAACCTTAGTTGACAAGATTTTGAAAACTCAAATATCAATGAAATGTCATTTGATACCAAATGTTGGTTACAATTATTATCTCAATAGGGGTGAATTGAGTACCCAATAAAGTTTTCTATTCAAAAAGTATTAAAATAGATTCCCGCAATTCATTTAGAATCATCATAGTTAACCAAAATAGATTATTTTTATAAGTATCCATCATTAAAAAGATTTATTATAATATGGATTATGTCTCGAATAAATAACAAAAAATATTACTTAGTTCATTTAAATCAATTTACTTAATTAAAATCTTATAAAAATGATAATTAGGGTTATATATAAAATTATTAATTTTTTATAGTTTTAAATAATTTTAGTTTTAATGAATGGATTAAAAATAAAACAAAATAAAACAAACAATGGAATTTTGAATATAAGAGGTTCAATATAAAGATGAGACTTAGTCCTCTCTACATGGGGATCACCTTCTACTAAGAAGTTTATGTAAAATAATCTATTTGATCCAGTACCTGGATCGGGTTTTTATAATAGTATACAACTTTCTAGACTACACAGGGCCCCTTCTACTGTAATCCATGGGAGTATAAAATATGATAGGTCCCATAGGATATCTACCATATTTTTCATGGGAAACCAAATAAATAATGGTTGAGAATATATCAATGTATCATCCAATTATAAAAGCATACAGTGTGTGTGAAATAAACATAATATCACACATTTTTCATAATGTAAATAGAAATAAACAAAATGAGCAATCTAAAAGTATGAATTGATAGAGATGCACTATTTTTTCTACAGTGTAGCTATTGACTCCTTGAAAGAATTTTGAAAATACATCCTAAGTTATATTCTTAAATATTCAGTAAAACAGAGTGTCATGGATACATCTGTTCAAGACTATAGGAAGGCAGTAGACGTGATTGAGCTTTGGATTCCTTAGTCGAGTGTAGTGGGTTGTAGCAGGTAAGTTTTTCGTGGTCTTGAAATCGAGTTCATCACTATATGTTAATATTTTTGTACTTTCTATACTTTCTCACATTTCACAACCTTCTTATATATTATATAATGATGTCATCTTCTATTTTTATTAGTAGCGTGCAGGAGTATCCATGTGAGCATCCGAATATTCTGTATCATCATAATCAAGGTTGATATGATATTTAATCCATTATGCCAAACATTTAAGAGACAATAATTAAAATAATACTTGACATTAACTTTAATAATATAGTTACTATATAATTTATTTAAAAATATAAATCAAGAAATAGTGATGGTGAGTCATGAACAGTGACTCATAGTCTGGAGGTATCTTGTTCTAGTGGTCTCTCAGGCTGACGATGCCTCAATATGCTAGTATGTCAAGTTGGTGGTGTGATATTTTGTACTTAGAGAAGATTTCTACACTAGTAGTGACTTATCTGATGATGATCTATGATGGTAGAGTATCATAGATTTTAAAATTTTTGTTCTTATGTTATGTCATCCTTCCACTGAGTCATTTTAGTACTTCTCTAGTTTTCCGTGATAGTAATGTGTTCTGTGAATGGTGACTCATCCTTGGCAGTGTGATATGGATGGGCATGAGTCATCCTTGGTGTTGTATCATCATCACCTATCTTATATAGTAATATTTTTACCTGAAACTTGATAGTATAATTATAATAGTTACTTAGTGATCATTAATACATCGAGGTTAACCATCTCCCCATTTTTAATGATCACAAATCACAGAGTCAATGTTAAACAACTCATGGCATCAAATGTAATATCAAAAAATAATATCAAAGAGAAATTATAATAGTGTTCATATATATCAGTGTTGTGTGGTATCGAAGAAAGGGAAGAAATGTTAATAAGAAAAATCAATATAATATGTAGAAATAAATCTGAAATAAATCCCATACATTCCACCTTCTCCCCCTTTTGTGATTATCAAAATGGTAAAACATAAAAGATATAAAAATCTTAAATACAGTAAGAAAGGTAATAGAATGAAAATAAGAATAAATAATTATGAAAGAGAATGAATAATCATCCAAAATAATCAACTATAATGTTAGAACAAAATCTTCCCATAAAACCAAAATATATAATCTAACAACATTGTCAAGGTTGGGAAGAAAGGTCCATTTGAGTTTTTAATTTCTCCCTGTCTTTATCATAATCTTATAAAATTGGTGAATAATGGTTTGAAGGTTCTCTCATCATTGTAGTTGGAACATAATTTCATTGTCTAGTTACAGCTTGAGGAGTTCAAGACTCAATAACAATAACCAGCCAAAGTTTTTTGATATCTTGAGCAGGAGAAAGATTTAAGTGTTGGAATTTAGAAAGGAAAGGTGTAGTTGGATACCTGGTATCTCCTGGTCCAAAAGATACCTATGGGGAAATAAGAATTTCTTATTATGCCACAACACTCAGGCCATGTACATGGAAAAATGGTTTCATAAGGTTTATATAATCCATTATTATTCTACAACCTCTCTCTATGGACCTGAAGAAAACATATTTCTATTCCATAAAATAATTCTTCACTAGATTCATCTCGTTTGAGTATTTGACTTTCTCTTTAAAGGCTATGATAATGGGTGGCATCCCCAAATTCACATCCAAAAACATGAAATTGACATCCATGGTATTTTTGGTATAAATTCCTGAGATATAATACTTGATCAATATGGTATTCATCTCTCTATCATAATTCATATCCTTGGAATAACTCTTCATCATCATTTGATCATGTGATGTACTCTGATTAAACTTCCTCTAATTTTCTAAAGGAATTATAGGTTCCCCACTTGAAGGTATAGTGGTCACATCAGCAACTTCTTATTTTTCAATTGTATAATCATATCAGCATCAACTTGAGCGGAATCAATTAAAGTATTCAAGGAGTTATATTCAAGGATTTTATGAATTCCATCCAAAGCAGATGTAAAAGAAGTTTCTAAATATTCATGTAAATAATTTACGAATTTCATCTCATTACTTATCCTCTTATTCTCAATATCAATCTCTTGAATGTGATGTTTCATCATTGGTTTAATATGTTGGATCAATAACTCAAATAAATACCATCCAGATTTTCCAATTATCTTTGGGATAATGGGTTCTTTACTCTTAAAAATATTATCAAAATAATAAAGAATATTCTCTCTAAAAACATCCAAGTCGCCCTTAGTGACTAAATAAACTAGGAAATAATGTACTGGAGGAGTAGATGTAGGTTAACTAATAGAAAGAAACTTTTTTAGAAGACTATAAACATAAATTTTATGGACCATTGATCCCTCAACATCTCTCTTATCTCAATGATCATGTCAACCATCCTTTGATGGACTCACAACATCACTTGATAACTTTCCTCATTCCTCTGACATAGGATCAATAAAACTACCAAAAAATTCAACCATTGAGGATTGAAAATGGTCTATAAAACTACTAAATGTGTAACATCTAGAATTTAGAAACTTCATTGAGAATATGTTTTATGTGAAGCAACAACAGACTCACCAACAATTAGTTATTTGTTTATCTGAACATCATCTTTCTTCAAAACAAAAGTAGATTCAATTTCCTTGTTCATCTCAATAAAGGGATCATCAAAAGTTGTTACATAAACGAAATGTACATAACCATCATCATTCCCACTAGAAACAAGATATTTCGTCATTTTTTAATAACATGATGCTCAAAAGTAGATATCATGAACATCTAGTCAACCTCAGCATAATCCAAAATAGTATTATCAACTACAACAAACTCAACAATTATAGATTTCATCCCATAAATATATGTGTCCTTTTACTTAAAATCTACATCCAATTAGACTATAAATATGGTTCTATTTGTATATACACGAGGATAATAAAATAGATCTAGATTTATTTCCACATATCTAATTCTAATTTGTCCAATTGAAGCATTAGAGTCAGAATCATCATCATATTCTTCTTCACCATCACCATTTTTACCATTTACATCAAACCATTTCCTCCATTATTAACATTATCATCATCTTCTTCATATTCTTCATAATCATTATCATTATAATTTGAACTACTTTTATATTTTTCCTCTCCAAAAACATCAGTCTTTTATTTATAACATTAAATATACTTTTCTCATTTGGGAAGTCTCATAAGAAGGTTAGGATCTCCATAAGTAATAGGTCGAGATTTGGGAGATAGATTGGGGTCACTCACCTCATTAACATGATATTTATCTTCTTCTTTTATGACAACAGAGTCTTATTTACTGTCATTAGAATACTCGACTCTCTCATCTAGTTCTAAATCATGATCAACAATGTATTTTGGATTTGATGGATGATCGTTGGGGTTAAAATAGACATAAATATTCTCACCTCCATCTACACACTACTTCTTATAGGTGTTACAAATGATTCTCATCCTTGAAAAAAATTATTTATAAATACAAAAACTATTGTAGTCTATGATAGACTCTTCATATTTTGAAACTAACCCTTTATATTTTAACAAGGCTGATATGAACATTGGATAAATCAATGAATTAGATCTTGAAGCATGCTTGAAAATTTCCAAAAATTGAACCATAAGGTTTCTACACAAAATATGGTTATGTCCTATTTTCATACGATATATTAAATAGACATCTTGATACCTTTAAGTGGAAAACTCACCTTTTATGGGGTATAGAATGTGTGGTATAAACTTTAATAGTAATCTCAATTCCCCATGAAACTCAAGAGCAACTAGTCTTATTGTTATTCCACCACCAGTTAGATTGGTTAAAACATCCTCATTCCTAAAAAATATTTTTCTTATGGTATAGTTCCTTAATAATCATTGAAAACACCATCATTCGGAATCCCCAAACATCTTTCACACAGTTTTGTGGGAAAGATAAGTTAACAACCTTTAACTCAGCTTCTTATCCAATATCAATCTTCTTATTCAAAACCAAACTTCACATAATGATAAAACTCATAAACTATCTTAGGATAGATAGGTATCATTTTTAAAGAGAACCAATCTAATCATCCTTGGTTCTGGATTACATAAAACAAAAAATAATAACTTAAGTCTAAAATCTCTGATTCAATTTTTTATCTATAATAACTCTTAGTTACAACTCTAGATGAACTGGTTCAATAACTATAGGAACACTCAGTATGCCCTTCTGTTTCTTATATAGTCTCATCTTTGTTGGAGATAAATGAGAAGGATTCATCTGTCATTCCATGAAGATATTTTAGTAATCTCGGTAGAAGGTTGAGATGAAGGTTTTTGGTTTTAATATTGGTAGATGAATGGTTTCACTAGGCTCGATGGATAATAGAAGGGCATGAGAAATAAATTGTGTTAAAACTAGAAAAACATATTATTCATATCATTTGATATTTATGTATTTGAAAAATCAAATTCAAAATAATACTCTGAACTAGAAAAACATCTTATTCACTTTTTCTCTTCATCTTCCACTTCTCATAGCTAAAGGGAACATGAATTTCATCTATAGTATATTTTAAACAAGGTTCTCCCCCCATATCCAACATGTGTGGGGGAAATAGAAACCTCGAGGACACGATGGTTCCATGTTAGTTCCCCCAATAAAAAAGGACACTTAAGGAAAAGTCACCACATATTACCATCAACTACCATTTATGGATCCCTTACCTAGAGTTCATTAATGAAATGTTCCCCTATGATAAGGGTTAATTTACATCCTAGTCATGGAAGACCTCAATACCACCCCTAATCACTAAAGAGGGATCCCAAAACTCAGCATCACAATCATTATAGTAGCACCTAGTAGAAAGTCAAACATTTAGAGCCTAACCATTCTCTCGATAATATGGTCTGGACTATATTTCTCCCACACCAGGGGAAGGTTTCCACTTCTACTCCAAAATAGATCACTTATAATGAAACATGTGTACCTCATGTTCTCAAGACCACTATGTAGGGTGATGTATTGATCACACTTTGATTGAGACCCCAACAGAAAACTATGAATAATTGGTTGAATCTCCCAGTATCTATATTTACCAACAACCATGGAGTAGTTACTCCCCATGATGAATAATAATACTAAACTAAAGGTCATCCACAAGGTATAAGGGTTACAAAAAACCATTTCGGTCTTACCCATGATATCATAAAAAATTCCTATAGAAAGAATATTCATGAATCAGAGAGGCTCACACTCATGTAACATTTATGAGAACAATGGTCATATATTAGGGAGAACCAATTCTAGGTTACCCCCCAATCTATTCGAATCTAAGAGTATAAAGGATTATTGAGATATGTTTCATCAGCCAACATCTCAAATCCAAGGAGCATGAACTTAGGGGATGAGGATTTCCATTACCAAGGTCTCCTTATATATATTCTCAAAGGCCCTCTATAAATAACCTTATATAGAGGATGTTTTGAATTGTTTTTGGGTGTTGTCTATTTAGAATTCTCTAGCATTGTTAGTATCTATTCCCTCCACCTCAACATTATAAGTAGGGGAGATATTTGGATCTATCCTAGAACCCTTAGATTGTGATTGAAAACATGTTAATCCATAGGTACAAGATGATCTCCTCAACAAGGGGATTCAAGCTCTCTATCCTACTTGAAGATGCTGATGAGTCCTATATCACCTCAGTTGGAAACCTCCTAATCTTAGGTAATGACATCTTGGATGACTACACTCTAATTTAGAGAGTTTCAATAGAAGTGTTATTTTTCAATCCCTTATATGGATCAATACTAATTAACTTATTTATAATAGGATTTTCCATCCAAGATAGGTGAAGATAATGGATAAAATCTAGGTTAATCCCTATAGTGCACCAAATTCTACTCAAGTTTTCCCTGCATGTGATCATTTCACTATCCTAGGGTCTATTATAATCACATGTCATATATTTTTACGAATATATGGGATACATTCAAATAATTTTCAGGATGATATATATTATATTTGGGAAGATTTTATGACCTTTAATCCTTTGATCAATACTATTTAATGTTGAATCTTGCGGCCCTTATAGTGGCCCAACATCCTAAATCTTATAGATATCACCAGAACATCTAGAAAGTGTGTACAGAAAGTCCCATGGTAATGCTCCAAATTATTGAAGAGGAATATTACATTTTGAACCAATAGTTTTGGGTTAGTATACCACTTTATAATTTAGTCCTTTTGGAATTTAATAATGGATTCATCAAATGTTTACATTTAATGATGCTAGAAACCCTCCACTAATGACCACAACCATGGTAAATGTCACCAACACTAGTCTTTATGACACCCAGGGGTGTGATATAATTGATGAGTTTTGTGTGGATAAAATTGATATAGAGGACCATTATATATAGGTGAACACAACTAGAGGCATCAACTCTTTTCATCAAAGATATGGCATGGTCCTCAAAGGTCTACTTGACTTTCCACTCTAGGGTATCAGTTGAAACCTTGATATGGGTGAGTTCATGGTTGAGGGATTAATATATTCTTATAGACAAATATATAAACAAGTAGGATTTCCAAATTTACACTTTAATATAGGTTCTTGAGGTTAGATGATAGCTCATTGATGAATCCTATGATGGTACCATATTGATTGAGATGATGTTCAAGATGGACCTATAACACTCCCTATAAAACCCCAGTAATATATAGTCCAAATTCAATCAATTATGATCAAGGTAGAAGGTTATGCTCACTTGATAGCATAGACCATTTATACTTATGACTCCCTCTCTAATATATCACCCTGATATCCCACCACTAATCATTACAACACTGATTCATGAGTTATCCAACATGTCAGTGGTAAAAACCTTGAGAATCCCCCTATAATGACTTGATTAGAACTCTCACTTCTCAAATAGAATTATTAAAGATATATTAAGCTTTGCTATATACTTAATTGAATCCATACCTTTAGTGGGTGGTCCAAATTACCCTTCCTCACAATTTTGACAACCCAAGCTTCACCTATTCTAATGGAATCGATGATCTAGAGTATCACCTTTCCCATTGAACCTCTTGGTGTATCCCAATAATTGGTATCCTAGAGTAATAGATGGAAGAAAATATTTACTATATCATATAAACTCAAGAAGGACCCACTTTTATTTGGTAGAAAATCATAGTTCAAAGATCCATCACCCTCTAGGATTAACTTCATTAGTAATTACTCCTAAAATATAGCTCTACCATGCAAAGTACTAGTGTCACTAGCCTCTATAAATTCTAGGAGTGGGATAAAAAACATGTCTTCAACTTTATATATGATTGGAATATCCTGACATATTCTCTTTAAAAAAACATACCTAGAGATTGTTTTTGGGGATATACATGGAGAATATACAGGATGAGTTGGTCCAAAAACTAATCTTCTTAAAGTATTCAGGTGGATTCCCTAAATTCACTAGGGGAGCTCAACTCCTAGAGGAGTCCATACAAAAAAAATTAAAATGTATTATTTGACACCATTCATGCATACCTGAAATCTTGGTAGATAAAAAATACATGGCGTGATTTAATCTTTGACTATTATTGAATACTTTTTCAAGAATCCCCATAGAAAAAACCTCATCAATCGTAGACTCGCACAATGAATACTCATCAAATCCATCTTCATGGAAATGTTCCCATACCTATGATG
This sequence comes from Viscum album, assembly GCA_963277665.1. NCBI lineage: Eukaryota > Viridiplantae > Streptophyta > Magnoliopsida > Santalales > Viscaceae > Viscum > Viscum album. Next base: position 154,295,414 of record OY728163.1, read on the forward strand.
TGATATAAGAATAGAGTTTATTCCATCAAGTATGAGAAGGAACCTGTATTCTTCATATGTTTCATGAAGATAAAAATTCTTAGGATTTTTTATATCAAGAATCCAAAATATGATAAGCTAAATAATGACCCCAACTACTACCCACACCATATATTCCTTAGACACACCATAAAAAAGTGATTTCATTTAAATTATGAGCTCCAAGATAAGGTATATAGAATCATAGTGGAATTGAGATACCCTCTGATGAATTTCATCTTCATCTCCACCACCATTGATCATGATCGTGATGTCATAGGTTGGTAAAAATTCGTGGACAAAGATTACATAATTTCGATAATTGTATAGCCTGAAATTCAATTACATGATCCAAAAGGATCATTTGTGCATGGATAAACATGTCATACCCATCATAATCCACCTCATAAAATCCAATGGAACTATTATCTTTTCATCTTTTCAAAGCCCAATGGAGTCAGCACCAACATTACAAGGATAATAAAGATCCTCTACTCGTGATAAAGGCGATGTGCACCCACTATTGGAAATTTTAGCTATACCAATATGCATATCCCAATGGTTCTTCAAAACCCTTGGGATATGACATTAAATATAAGTATATCCCAATGGTTTTTTAAAATCAATGGGTTAAATCCAAAAAAATCAGTTCTTGTCCCAACAGTTTGAAAAAACAGTTCGCATAGGGGGTCATATCCCAATGGTTCTTAATAACTGTTGGAATAAGACTTGTGATATAAGGCTATCAGAATGGTTTCGTAAAACTGTTGGAATAGATCAAGTATTTTTGGGTTCCAATCCCAACATTTCATCATAAATATTTGGATATGACATATAATATATCGGTTCCTATCCCAAGAGTTTTGAGAACCACTAGGATAGGTACCCTTATTTTTTGTTGAATTATTCTATCAAATATCATCAAAGAAATCAATATATAAATTATATATATATATATCCAAATATATTAACAAAGATAATTTTATCATAGTGGTTAGGTGTTTGATATATAAGGTGTAGGTCATCGATTAAATCATCGACTGTGCATTTTATTTTATGTTATACAACTAATAGTTTTGGTAAAATAATTGGGATAAACCTTTTACAATGAGTTTAAAACCATTTGGAAAGGTCTATTGTAACACCGAATCAACTTGAATCCCTCCAAACCATTGAAATAGGTTATACCATCATTTTTGGGACCTATAAAATTTCTTCCAAACTAATGGTATAGGATATTTTATTTAGTAGTGACCCTTAGGGACTTTATGACCCAAATATTGCGGAGAATACTCATGATTCATCTAACTCTAGAGGAATCCTCTCATCAAGGGAAGCATAAATCCTCTATAAATTCCATCAGATTAGTGGACCTCTATATAGAGAGACAATTCACACTTGTTAACTCCTCTAAACACTTTCCAATTCTCTCAACCAAAGTAAAAAAAATTCTTTTCCTATAAGAACAATTGCAATGGATTTATCTATAGAAACAATATTTATGATTCTAAGAAAAGAAGTCATGAATTGCTCTAGGATCCGTGAGAATATACCCTATAGTGGCGTCCTCTATTACATCTCTATGGAAAAAAAAATTTAACAATTTGTCTCATCCACAACCATCCAATTCATAAACACAACCACCCAATTTATATCTAACATCATCATTTTTTCAATTTTTCTCAGCCACGACCATCCAATTCATGGACACATCAACCAATTTCCATCTAAACTCTATATATTCCAATAATATCTGTCTTCCCAAGTCAGTGGGTCCCACCATATTATCTATCAAAGAACAACCCATAGGGAAAAAAGATTCCCCTATGTCAGAAGTACAATATACTCAAGTGCCTCATCAGTATCCTCAGTAGGCTCTCAATCCTTAACATGCATCACCAATCCATTGCACTTCATGAGGCCCTCAAGAGTCCTCTCAAGTTTCAAACTAAATTTATCCCTGCTAAAGCCGGTTATGAATATGAGGGTAAGAATAAGGACTATCAGGATTCTATATCCATTACTAGGTAAGATGATGGGGGTGTCATCTGTGACCATTTAAGCACAATATACCTTTAAAGGAATATCAACGATATCAATGTATGCTAGTTATTTTTGGGAACTAGATTTAAAATCAATCTCATCTCGAATTGGGTACTCTATAAGTTATGGAATATGGAGACTGATCTATCCTCATACAAGCTAATAATTTAGGGATAAAACAAGATTAATTAGAAGCTTGTCAACATGATCTAAATGAGGGTCCATTATTTTTGGATTTGGTACCCAATACTAAATTCATGGTTATCTCATAGCGCAATACATTCAACTCTATAATAAGGAGGAATTAGCTCCACCTACATGAAAACATTCCTTTATCATATCATTAATACCTCAATTACTATCTTAGCAGGTGATTAATGGTTCTCTATATTGATATTTCTCCCTTTGACTCCTGTGAAACCCATTACATTACTGTCGAGTAATATAATAGGGATAGAAATTAGAACTTTTGTCAAGAGATTTGAGTTTTCAAAACTCCTAAGGACCTAAAGTCCACCATAGTAAATCCTTGGGATGATTTGGAGATACATTTCCACCTACCTATCCATTCTATGGAAGTAGAAACCACAATCCTTAGTCACCATTTCAATGTACCCAAGATAATGAAGTGAACTCAAATCTCATTCTCCTCATATGAATGGTAGGTTCCTCTTAAACCATGGAATTCATATCCCATCACCCTTTTTAAATTTTATCCCCTTCTTGAAAATTAATTTATCCACCATGTCTATTAAAGAGATGGATTAACCCATTGGTGTTTAATCGAGGGGTGGTGTTTCAACATGGTTGGACTACTGCACCATTGAAGTCCATACGTGATAGATGATAGAACATCCATTAGAATCGTCTCATTGGAACCAGTAAGATGGGAGTATGATTTTAAATAATATAACCTCACATAGAAAGTTTATTCTTCTCTACAACAACCTATTCTTGAGGATCCATCTTCCCCCATAATTTCTCACTCAAATGATATTGAGGACTTGGATAAAGACCAACCAACCTTTTAATAAGAATTTTATTCTACTATATATGATATGGTATAGGTGATCCAAAGAATTGAGGAATATCTAATGCTAGAATTTATCAGTGTCTTTATGCTTCTCAATGAACAAAATAAGTATGTTGTATTTTAGAAAAATAGAAGGGAAATTTTTTTAGGAACTACAAGGAGATACTATGGTTTAATCCCCATGTTATATTCCACCAGTTTGGAGTTCCTATTTTTAACCATGGATATAAGAAGGATACTAGAAGGATGAATCCCTATCATTTTTCCATGATCAAGGTTGGATTTGATAAGATGATTAAATTGAACTTCTTTATTGAGGTTTATCTCCCCAAGTGGTTAGCCAACTTTAGGGTCTTGAAAATTCTAGCAAAAAGAGGAAATCCACCCATGATCACTTTGAAGATGGAAGAAAGTGATACTACAATCTATTAAGGCCAAGGGACTCAAATTTCACTGAAATTATTTGAGGGAACATATTGGAATTTGTGTATCAAGTTTTTTAGGGGGACCACATACCATCATCGGGAAAGGTACACAGAACATATGGATTGTGAACCGCCGTGTATGCGAGATTGTCCACGAACTTATATCCCATGAGGTGATGGACAACAAGTAAGGAAAATCATGAACCACGTAAACTGAAGGACTTGTGAACATATGGACAGTCCGCGTACCATAGTTTGAACCCATCAGTTCGTGGATTAAGTGAACGGGTAGGGTTCTATGAACCATTTTTGTGAACCAAAGCCTTTGCAAATCCCGGGTTGACTGAGTCTTCTGCAGGTAAGGATATTGCTTTAATGGGCCTCCATAAATGGTGTCACGTTCCCAATAGATACGATTGCTCTAGTGATCTATAAAAGGATAACATTAGAATAACAGAGAGGGAGATGAATAGAGAGAAGGACTGACAAAAAAAGCTTGAGGGAGACTTAGTTCGTGCAATGTGGCTTCTGTCATGTTTCAACGGCGAAGCACGAACTGCAAACCACTCCTCCATAGGTATATCCAACCTTGAACAAGAAAACAAGGGAATTGAATAATAATATTAAAAGAACTGAGAACCTAACTTGTGAACCATGAAATAAATAATTCTAGCTGATGAACTCCCTATGAACGATGATCCCCAGACCCTCCTCCAGTATGGTGCTCTGCGTAGTGTCCTGCTACACAGACTAAACCAGGCGCCGCGTACCAAATCTGTGCATGGATGGAACCCAAAGTGGTATGGTGAGCCGCATACCACTTCGGTGTGTAGTGGATGATACACATACCAATGTACCGCAGCGGTATGTGGACGACCCTATTGCCCGCATAACACTATGGTATGTGGTGCCTCCCCCATCCGGTGTGGAAAACTAGTATGCGGAATGGGGTGTATTCAGGTATTATTCTAACCGGTTCCAACCTCACCCCTCTAATATAATTCATTCCTATATGGTTCCTTCACTAACCAGTCCTCTAGAATTAGGCCAAAGCCTCCATTAAATCCACTAGAGCTATATGATCATACCATCAGGTGAATTAGGGTAACCTATTGAGTCCCTGTACCCACGGTAAACAGAGTCAAGAAGGCCCTCCCCACAAAGGTGCATGCTTTGGGAATGACTGTGAGGATAAATTCCCATGGTAACTCAGAGCCAAACCTTGGGACTCCAACAAGAAACTCATTATTATACGGATTAAGGGTGATCACTTGCTTTTCCATTCAATGTGGGATTGTGATCTGTCAATGGGGTTATGTTCGATCCCCCCTTTGATGAGGAAGAAACTCATCCCCTTTCCGGATGGTGGTCTGGGGCCCTCCCGCTAAGGTAAGTCCCAAATATTCTGAGGCAAGGATGCAGGACCATTAATTCCATCTCACAGGGAAAGGTTAATTGATCCATGCCCCCCACCCACTGTGTCCCCATCTTCTTCTACTATGGGTTTTCCCTCCCTCACCAATAGGGGAGGAGGTATGTGCATTGTTTAATCATTCAAATCCTTTTGTTTCTCACCCCAAGCATGACTCACGTGGGCATAGAGGATTGTGAAGATTACAACATGCACACAATCTGAACTACAAGAACTCTGATTTTTTATCAAAATAGGATACGTAGGACCCATTTCAGAAGGCCCGATCTCAAATGGGTGCCCATCCATAAAGGGTACATCCAATCATGTCCCATCAAATGGGAAGCTTCTATGCATAATCCACACACATTCTGAACTATGTGGGTTCTGATTCCTCTCATTATGATATATAGGACGTTGTCCTTGTGGGCCCGATCCTAACATCAATTCACCTTCTGTTCCCCTTAGATGACAATAAACTCTAGAGTGCCTTATAATGTAGCTCAAGATAGCATCACCTCCGTAGCATAAAATATATTCATGCTTACAATAGCTTTTCAAACCAATGTTAGTCCGTGGACACACTCTTTGGGGATGAAACAAGGATTCAAAAACATATGAACATGACTTAAATCTATAAGTGAGTCCCAAAACAAATAACAATCCTCCCCTTGAATGGTACGGTGAGCCTGACCTCCCATCCTCTCGACCAATGGGGTACTTAATTTTAGTTGGACAAATCACCAGCCAACGAGCGCATGCCTTTGGAAGGAAGGTCCATGAATCACGGAGACCTGGGCTGTTGGGTGTTCTTGGATCCACAAATAAACACGTGGGAGGCTATATGACAAATTTATATATGATAAGGACCAATTTCATGAGTGATTGACCCCCACACAATCGACTGATGAGTCCAATAGTTCATGCAGGTTTAGTTCAGTCTTCTTTAAAGGATAATGATGTTAAACAGGTCGAAATAATGGAATGGTAAATTAAATGAGAAAATGAATCTATATAAAAATGGATGGGTGACCATCCTCACCTAACCATTTCTTCCCTTCCAGCTAAATGCGCCACCTTAGAGGTAGAAAAAAAAAGTGAACTTGACGTGAATCCGTAACCAAGGTGGAGGTTCTACCCAATGGTAAAAGAAAAAATGATACTAAAAGTTGGACCATTTTGTTCTCCCCAGAATGCGCTAAACATGCCACCATAGAGGCAGAACAAAAATGGTGAACCTGAGGGGAATCCTTATCCAAGTTTGTGGTTCTACCCAATGATAAAATACAAAAGGGTACTACACATTGGACCATTTTGATCATCTCGGTACGTGCTAAATCCGCCACCTTGGAGGCGGAAACAAATGGGGAACCCGACATGAATCCTTAACCAAGATGGAGGTTTCATGCCACTCAGGCCCCTTTACCCTGCAACAAAAGAGAAGGGTTAGGGGGCCACATTGAATCTATAAATATGAATATGTTTAATGGAATGCATTATTGATGATGTTTTGTGGTGTGTATGTCATTAATGTATATTGTAGGTTCTTCAAGATCAACCTTCAATCCAAATTAAATTACCATGGTCAATGTAGACATGCACGTTGGTAATCCCACAAGTTACTGGGGCCTCAACGAAGAGCATGACCCCCTTTCTTACCAAGCATCTTCAATGCAGGGTATCCAGTATGCTGATCAAAGAATACCACTGAAATGGTAATCTCCCTATGCTGGAGGCTGCAAGACAAGCCCTCCAGTCTTTAAAGGTCTGATAACCACCTCTTCAGTCATTGATGGTACCCCATCATAAGGCAACCTTGATGGTACTCTCAAATCATTTCAGGATACTATCCTTAGAACGTGATAATGAGTACCACCATTATCTTAGGGAGGAAGATTAAGTCAATGCTGAAGACTTCGTCTCAACTGTACATGGGTCCTAATCATGCCCCCTAGAGAGAATCATCGCCGACATAGGACGACCGTGCCTCCTCCTTCCAAGGATGACCATATTCTAAGGGAACCTTCTAAAGTCCAAGAGACACAGGCCCCTCGGGCCACCCACTAAGGGTAGAGAATATATAACCAGGAATATGAAATCACCCTATTTTCTGAGGAGAATATCTTTCGTACTAATATAGCGGCATTCAATGGGAAGACACACAACTCTGCCATCTCCATTCAAGCCCAACATAGATATAGGGTGGGATAATATGAGCACATGAATGCTACTTCTAGTGCTCGCTGGTCTAGCCATGCAGACTTAGAAACAAGCTACAAGAACATGCAGATATATGTTGATGCATAACAAGTCTGCCATCAAAATAGGTTAGAAACCTGATACACACAGGTATAAATACCTACTTATGAATTTCAAGACTTCCATCTAAATATGTTGGCAACTAGCTATACACTGGCACAAATACATGATGATGCATATCCACCCCCCCCCCATCTAATTAGGGCGACAACTAAATATGAGCATAGTAAATTTACCATGGATTCATATAATGATTATGATACGAATACATTGGCAAGAAACCGGTTGAAAATCCCCACTCATGAATATGAAGACCACCAATAAAATATAGTGCTAACCAGAAAAGAAAACCAGTGACAGACTCGTTCCTCTATCATGATACAGAAGAACTGCTAGTATCTACTGGCTACTCATAGAGGATTAGAGCAGGAACAAACTCTTTTCCCGACATTGGAATGGAACTTCATACCGATTCCATCCAAAGATGTATCTCAGCACATCCTGAAAATGATTGAAGATAAGACATCGATTCCATACCATATCCTCCAAACATGCCACGATATCATTACATTGGAGGCTAAGGTGAGAAATTAGGACCATGACATAGTCTTCTCAAACTGAATGACTCACTTACAAAATGATTTAGTCACCCTGGATCAGTTATATAACTTTAATCTAGTTTAGGAGGGTAGACGGAAATATCCCGTGACATACATACGGAAAAAATACCTCTTCCAACTGGGGGACACTGGTCAAACGTGTTGGATACTCTAGGGCATGCATATATCCCTTCCAAAACTCAAGATGCCTTTCGGCATATTCCGATGACATCACAGGGACCAACAAGATAGGAAACCATATATGAAGACCATTAACAATAGTATATGGACCTGGTTATCCGCAAGAGAGAGCCCAAAAATGATAGGCGCCAAAGGAAACTAGAAAATGAAGAGAACATACATGACCCTGCTCTACTGGGTGCTGGGGTTCTTGATGCCCTCAAACATATATCGAAAAAGGCTCAAGAAAATGTCATTCCATTACCAAATAATGTAATTGGTGGTAGTAGTTTTGAATTTCCTCCCCAAAATTCCGCTACCAGTAGCTCTGAAGGTCCTCCACAGAGCACCCATGTGGGCTCACTCCGTGGGTCCAGAATGATCGATAATTAGATCATATTTCTTAATGTGTGTCAGGGAATCCCTCCACTCGACCTAAATATTAGATAGAAAGAAGGTCCCCCCTTTTTCGTCTACCCTGATGGTCCTCCCTATGGTATACATTGCAGATATGCTTCTCTCTATAGTCAAATGTCAAGTCATGATGGTAGTCTTATCCATGATGATAGTCATTGTGATGGTAATCCCCAAAATGAATGTTGTTGTGAAGGTACTCCCCATAGTAACATCAACCAATGAGAAGGTCCTACCCTCATTTTAGTACATCTTTAATGCCCTCCCTTGGATGTACACTATAAAAAATTCTCCTTTCAGCAAGGTATCAAGTCATGATGGTAGTCTTTTCCATGATGACAGTCATTATGAAGGCCCTCCCCACAATGATAGTCGATGTGGTGGTCCTCCCATAAGTGACATCAAGTAGAAAGAAGGTCCTCCCCTTTCTACAGCCCACCCTGAGAGTCATTCTCAGGTTATACGTCATAAAGAGAATTCCCACTGTCAGGAATCAAGTTGAAATAACATTCCTCACCATCGCAGCACCACTTGTGAAAGTCCTCCTTATGACCAAAATCTATGCTGGCCAGAAGGTCCCCCCTTAACATAGAAAAAAATGTGAAAGCCCTCATATGATAAGGTTGTCATAAAGGATTCAAAAACATCAGGAAATCCATCTATAATGAGTGATAGTATTTCTCAACTAGAGGATAGCCCAGGGACATGCTCATCTTCCAAGCCACCCTCACGTTGTCTACAAATCAATAGGTCTCCCACCATCCTGGATTCTTGGAATGAAATTATTAAGAGGATGTCAAGCTGGGAATATCAAGTAAAAGAGACTCCAGAAGAACAATAGCTTGATTTGTTGCTTGTGAGAAGACAACTAGCTAGGGTTTATATAATAGTGATGTATTTTTATATGACCCCTTCTCAATTTGACATACCAGGAGATTTGTTGGGGGAATGCAGGCATGACATTTATTTCAACATTTGGAATAATCTATAAAAGTTGAATGAAAAATTCCTACGCTACGAAGGGTACATGGACCATGTCAGCATAATAGGGGAGCTTCACTGTTTGATAGAAATAGAGGCCCTCCTGTTTTCAAGGCAACCATAATGAGAAAGGTGAATGAAAAACCTTGAACTTGGTTGCCTCCATGCACTGCTTAAATTTTGTCGCCTTATTAGAAATGCCCTAGCTAGAGTTCACATTGGGGGATGGGGGAGAAAATGGAGCTTCCCACTACACCCCACATCCCATTTATCAGGCCCCATTGGAAATAATATCTTTCAATGTCATCACCCAAAGGAAGCAATCAATTGAAACCACTTCTGAGAGAAGATGAGTTACTCAACAAAACATGGCCCTGAGTAAGTCTCAAAAGTGTCAGGGCCAAAGGGATCAAGACATCGAAAAGCTTCTGAGTCAGGCAACCAAGAACATTTAGCCAGATTCCTAACTTAGGAAATCAAATCAGAAAGCAGTTCCCATGTCTTCAAAAGGTCCTAGACTCAGCGCAGGACAATTCCATACTCATCTCACACCCTTTCAGAAGTATGTGAAATTTAAAGGGCGACAATAGCGGCAGCTAATGCTTCGATATGGGAACAACCCCATCCCCAAGGGTATGGGGAATTTTTAAATCAAGACACCCCCGTAAGACTAGAAATTCCAGGCCGTAAAGGATCAATAGGTGAATGAGAATGACCCCAACCCCTAGGGATGGGGGCATTTTTAACTTAAATCCCTGCAGTGTGGACATTTATCTTTCACCGTCTAGGAGGAATGATGGATAGAGGATTTTCCTATTCCACACCTTCTCATGGTTCGCACCCTTGGAGACAAAGGCATGTTATGAGGTTATACCAGGTCTCCATTCGTTTCAATATTCATTAGGAAACCTGAAGAATATCACAGAAATGAAGGAGAAAGTCCAGAAAAGGGAACAGGAAGCCTTCTTACCATTGGAAACTGGGTTCTCTACCCCCAGTGTGGTATGCCTCAGTTAATGTGGTAAACATCAACCCCAAGGATCTCATAAGAAATGATGCATGGGGAGATGATGTGAAGGAATATGGTTCCCTCCTAGATCCATCCCACACCGAGCCTAATGGTGTGCATACCCGAAACTAGAGGGCGATCCTAAATTTGGGAACCCCTTCCACTAACCCATCGTTACCTCCCCCACGAAACTCCAACATAGATAAAAATAAATCCATGGTCATCTATGACCTGCCTCTTCCTCCCCATGAGAATGAATCCCTCAAACTTGAAGAGAGGTTTTCCAAGATGGAAGAAGAAATGAAAGAGATTATGTGAAGTAATTTTGAGTTTCATAAAGGGAGTTACCTCACTAAATGTGTTCCCCAATGGAACATCAGCAGGTGCTCCCAGAAGAGGTTCCCATTCCACAGGAACTTATTCTGGTGAATAAATCCAAGATCGGAGGACCATTCATCCCAGCCTTAGAAGGACATCAGCACTTTCCCCCACTGGTAAGGTACCCATAATATATTCAGGTAAATTCTCAAATGACACCTTCAACTTGGTATCAACCCCAAGTTCCAGTAGCACTGGAACACCCCATCTTGGCTGCTATCGAACCAGCTCATGCTCAAGTATAACATGACATGCATCAAGGGGTCTTAAACCCCATCGAACAGCTAACAATTTGACTAGAATCCATGGAGGGGTGGAACGCTCTGATACAACCACATAAAAAACCCAACCACAAATGGGTGAGAAATGTTCTTCCACTTCAAAACATTAGGAAACCCATATTCCCAATATTCAATGGATTGGGGGACCCTGAATAGAATTTCATGCACTATGCCTCTTACATTGATCCCATGATGGGCACTCCAGAGAAGAAAAAAGTCATAAAGCTCAGGTGCTTCATACAAACCCAGTAAGGCATTCCATTCTTATGGTACACTAGCCTACCATCCAATTCTGTTATAGGCTAGGAGGACCTCCGGTGATAGTTTTCCTTCCATTTCAGTTCGACGCTGCCCAAGACAACAATAAGTTATCTCATGAACTGCAAGAAGTGAGAGAATGAAAGAGTCTCATAATTAATTTCCAGATGGAAGGACCTAACATATTCCTCAAACCGGCCACTCCTCAAGGATGAGATTCTCACCATGTGCATCAATAACCTTCGGAATTAATTTCAATCACCGCTCATCCCGGTGAAGTAAAATTGTCGGTTTAGAGACTTCTCTACCGTTTCCCAGAGGATAGAAGACTTCTTTTTCTAGACCTATATTATGTTCTGAGTGGCCCCATCATCCCCTGGGAAAATAATGGGAAAAGATGAAATGACTTCTGTCATGATGAATCCACCCTCGACACCAACATTAATTGCAATGCCCCCACTGAATCATGAGGGACACCCTGGATGCCAATATCCACCCCTACCTCAGCTAGACGAGCAACGGGGAGCCAAAATAAATTAGTGCAAATAACAAAGAAATAAAATTTATTCATCCCAAGAGGACCAGGTTCGCGACTATTTCATAGCCACAATGGATTGTAGTTTTCTCTAGCTACCATAGCCAAAGCGAGCCAAAGAAGTTGGTCTCGAAAACCGTCCAAATTATAGTCTATATCAACGAATAATGGGATATACCATCCAGTAGTGATTTGTTTTCAAGTATTTCCAAAAACATATGGTGGACTCCAGTCAAGTCAATTTGGGCCCACCACCATTACAAGTGGCATATGTTTCCACCTCAAACTCAAGAGAGGAAGAGGAATGGAAAATAGTCATAGGTAAGAAGGATAAAAGGATTGATAGCTAGATGACCTAGAAGTCCATCAAATGAGTCCATGGAATCTTCCAGTTATAGTTGAAACAAGAAAATATGCCCCCAAAATCTTCTAATTCAGCACACCCATCCTCATAAGCCTCATGGTCCTCTAAAGGCCAGAAGGGTATAAAGATAGAGTAAGAAGAGAAGATGACACCAAATCTCAAATCAGTATTGATGCATTAAAATTTCATGGAAATGATCTTGGAATAATGGGCACTTCCCCAACAAATGAAAAAACAGGCACTGCCCCTCCAAACTGTACAATGGGAACCGTCCTGCAAAACCATACCATCAGAAGGAGACAGTCCAGTAGAAAACATTTCATATCAAGAATTGATCTTCAGCTCCATTAATCTCATTCACTTGATAAACCCCTATTCTGAGGAAGACTATGGCCATGAAACCAAATTCCAAGAACCTAACTAGAGATCTAGTGGAATTGGTCGTAGAGAATAGAGGTTTTGGGAAGGTTTGACTGTGGTTGGAGTTGAATTTATGGCCATGCCACAATTCAAACCATTAAAATCATGGAAACTTGCGGAAGAACCCTCTGATAGACATAACAAGCAACATAATGATCCTTTGCCCCCGTAGATAGAAATTCAAGCCCAGTTATCCTGGAATATCCATCAAGAGAAGAATAAATACCAAATATCCCAAGGTATACAGGCGGAATAGTTCATCCAAAAGTGGAAAGGATTGCAACACCACCAGTCCCTAATATTGAGGTCAAAACACTTATGTTCAATGCTAAAACCACTAAAGTGTATGTACAAGAGCAACCCCGAACTAGGGAGAATTGACCTTTAGAGTATAAATATGAAATTTTGAAGTAGATGGATTCAGTACCAGTGAAGCATTCAATTCCGGATATGTTCATCCAGTCCGCAGATCATAGAGAGGCACTCATCAAAGCCAAACTAAGTCCCCAAGAGTTCGAGGCTAATGTAGCAGTGGATGAAGTCAAACAGACATAGACTAGTCCAAAATAACGTCACTTCGTCATCTCCTTCAAAGATATGGATGAAGAATCCATAATGAAAGGACACATAAAACACTTATATGTGTCTTGAAAGATAAATGGAATTGATGTTCGAAGGATCTTCATCAAAAAAATCTATGGAGTTAACCTTCTCCCACTATGAAGGCTTCATCGGTTGGGATATGATGAAGAAAACATGACACCCTTCACTAAAACTCTAATGGGAAATGAAAAAAGAGAGCAGAAACCATTCAGATGAATCAAGCTTAAAACATGGCTCAGATATCTCATATCAGACTTTGAGTTCCTGGTGGGGTGGAAAATTATGGCCTTCAACATCCTATTAGGGAGGCCATGTCTACATCATCACACTTCAATTCCATCCTCATACCATCAGTGCATCAAATATTGCACTAATGGGAAAAATGGGATGTTTCCCGCTGACAGATCCCTATTAGAGATTTTTGAATAAAATTATATTGATACAGGGTTCTATGAGTCGAAATAAAAAAATCATTTGGTTGAAGACTTTGATTGGATCTATGCCTCAAATGGATTGTAGACAGCTCTTGCCAACCCCCTCTAGAATCTTTGGGAAGAGTATTTACTACCCATCAACCAATTTAGATGCATAAACGCAGGCTCATGTGTAGTCTCAGTGGTATGCATGGTCTCTATTATGACCACCATTTTCAAAGACACGGAAAAGTGGGATAACTCCCATGTTTTCAAGAAAATCCCTATCAATGATGTTCTTAGACCATCCTTGGGACATAAAACTACCCTTGCCTCACATAGTAAGGGATCATACAATGTCACTTCCAATGTTAGAGAGTTCTTCTAAAAAATCCTTTCTATATCAGTGGAGGAAGATGATGAAGATAATGAAAAAGAAAAAGAAGAATAGGAATAAGACCCCAAGGATGCCTCTCTGGCATTCGAAAAATGTGTCTCTACCCCAATTGATGAATTTAAGTGGATAAATATGGGCACTGAAACTGACCCACAACCCACTCTCATCAGTGTGGCCATGTTGGTAGTGGAACAGGAGGTATACACCTCCATCCTACTGAAAACTAGAGATTTGTTTTCCTGGAATTACAAAGAAATTCTAGGCCTCAATCCTAAGGTTGTCACTTCTCATCTGGGTTTACCAGAAGATCACCGGGGCTATAAACAGGAAGCCATAAAAACCCACCTGACGCATGCGTCTAAAATAGAGGCTGAAGTTGACAAGATGGTAAAAGTCAAATTCATAGGGGAGGTCCAATATCCAATCTGGTAGGTGAACATAGTCCTTATGAAAATGAATAATGGAATGATTAGAATCATCATTGACTTTAGGGACCTTAATAAGTGTTTTCCAAAATATGATTGTAGGGTCCCGATCAAAAAATTATTGATCACTACAACAACTAGATATGAATCCCTCTCCTTCATGAATGTCTATTTTTGAAACAATTAAACAGATGTCCCAAGGATATGAAGAAGCCACTAATTTTAGGGACCCTCAGGAAGTGTTCTATTATAAAGTGATTCCCTTTGGAATAAATAATGCTAGCGCTACATATCAGCATGCCATGCACCGCATCTAAAAGCCTTTCTTGGGGATGTTCTTCAAGTGTTATTTCAATAGCCTGGTGGTTAAATCACAATAGAATTTGAACAAAATAATTGATTTTGAAACTTTCTTCAACAAATTATGACAACATAGTTCATTGATGATTCCCCTTGGTGTTACCTAAAAAAATTCATTTGCTTCATCATATTCCATCATGGAATCAAAGTCATCCTTGAGAATACAAAAACCATAATTGGAATGTCCCCACCTCACAAACTCACCTGGTTGAGAGGTCTCCAGGGGCACCTCGCCCATATTCAACACTTCATTACCAACCTAGTAGGTAAATGTTTACCTATCACCATGCTCATGAAGAAAGGAGTTATGTATGAGTTGGATAAATTTTTTCAAGAAGTGTTTGACAATAAAAAAGATATATCCTAATCCCTCTAGTGCTCATGCCACCAATTGAAGGGATAACACTCTATTTATACATAACTGTCCTAGAATAGTCATTAGGTGCCTTCCTTGCATGGAAGAATAGAATCGGCTGCGAGAATGACCTCTACTACCTCAGCCGGACAATGATTGATGAAAAAACTCAGTATTAAAATATTGAAAAGAACTTCCTAGCCCTAATCTTCATAGTTCATAATCTTAGGAATCACCAGAAACATCATGAGGTCCACCTGGTCTCTTGCTGCAACCCGCTAAAATATTTCCTCAACTATCCCAGGCTGAACGGAGGCCTGCCATGATGGGAAATCATCATACAATATTTTGACATATGATACGTTCCCTAAAAGGCCCTCAAAGGCCATGAGTTAGTAGATTTTCATTTCAAGAACCCCTCGGAAGAAACAACACCATTGGATGTCGAAATTCTAGATGAAGAGGTGTCTTCCATCCAGGAGGACCCACAAGAATGAGAAATTTACTTCAATGGTGCTTCCCGAATCTAGAAATGGAAAAGGATGGAGGATCCTATGATAATAAAATTAGTGCTTGTAGTTATACTCCTATCTCCCGAAAAGACCACATTGCCTTACTCATTCCTTATTTTGGGAGGATGTGTGAACAATGAAGCAGAGTATCATGCCCTCATTGTAGGCCTAGAATTGGTAATCCAAGTGCAAGCCAAATACCTAAAAATAAAGGGTGATTCAGAACTAGTAATCAAACAGGTCAATAGTGACTATGCTATCAAGAAAGAAGTATTGGTTCCTTTGATGAACCATGTTTGTGCACTGATGGAAGAATTACCATCAGAACCAATGTTGACTTATGTCCCCCAATACGAAAATGATCAACCTCAAGATTTGGAAAATGTAGTCACGACCTTGGCCGCTCCCAACAGGGGTAAAATAGTCATTAGCATGCTCATAGTCGGATGGTCTTGTCGTTCATCTAGGACTATACGGAGGAAATTAATGAAATTAGTCCAATTCTTGAGCCTTATAGTTATACCATCAGTTGGATGGATCTCATTGAAAATTTCCTTTTGAATGGGGAACTCCCACCAGATAGGGTTGTAAAGGAGCAGGTCTAAAGATGGGCAGTCAAATTTTTCTTATACAATGGGGTAAACCAAGAAAAGGTTATCTACAAACAAGGACTTGATAGAGTCCTTCTTAGGTATGTTAATAGTGAATACACTGTTGTCGTCATGAAAGAGGATCACCTTGGAGCTTAGGGAGCACACCAGTCCGCAACCAAACTCTCTCACCAAATCTAGAGGCTTGGGTATTACTGGCCCGCCATGATACATTATTGTTCCATCTTCACTAAGAAGTGTCATTCTAGCCAAGTTCATCCTAATTTCATACACCCCCCATGGAGTTACATCATACACCTAAGTACTCCTGGCCATTCGTCCCATGGGGGATGGATGATGTGGGACTATATCCTCCTGCCAATGCCAGACAATTCAAATTGAAACTCATAGTGACCAACTTCTTTTCCAAATGGGTCGTAGCCGTACCCCTTAATAAATTCAGGGTGAAAACACCCTCAGCTTTTTGAAGGCCAAAATCATCACCATATTTGGTGTCACTCATACAATAATGACGGACAAAGGAACAATCTTCTTCTCTAGTGAGCCGGACAAGTTGTACGAGGAGTATGGAATCAAAGTGAACCGTTCATCCTGTTACTATGTAGTTTCCAATGGTCAGATAAACGCATTCAATAAGACTTTGTCCAACAAACATAAAAATATGGTTGATAAGGATAATAAATCATGTCCTGACAAGCTCCTTCTTGCTTTATGGGATTACCAGACTACAACCCGTACTACTACATAAGAAACCCCGTACTCGCTATCATACGAGGTAAAGGCGGTGTTGCCTATTGAAATCCAAGTTACATCACTTTGCGTGGCCATTTGTGATCAAATCTCCACAGATGATAAATCCCAAAGATATTTTGATGAATTGTAATAGCTAAATGAGAAAAGGATGGACACTCTGCATCATTTGGAAATCTATCAAAACTAGACTTCACAAGCCTTCAATAAAATGGTTCTCCTTCTCTCTTTCCTCGATGTAGAAATGGTGTAAGTCCTCAAAACTCTTATGATACTCAAGAAGAATCCCCTAAAGCAGGAACCAAATTGGTAAGGACCATATGTCATACATAGGGTCTGTTATAATGGAGCATATTCCCTGATGTCAGTGGACAGACAGCTCATCACAGCACCAACAAATGTGAAGTTCCTGAAGAAACACTTCGTGCAACCAAAATGATAAGGTCCCAACTCTAAGACCATAACCCATGAGTTAAAAATTATCCCATTTCAAGGTCCAAGATCTATGATCCTAAACTATGAGTCATAAGAATTCACCCTATTTCATGGTCCAAACTCTAAGACCTTAAACTATGAGTAACATCCTACCAAAATGCTAAGGTCCAAACTCTAATAACATAAAATATGTGTAGAAAATGATCCCATATCAAGGTATAAGATCTAGGACCTTAAACTATGATTTAAAAATTCCCTACAATGCTAAGGTCCATACATTAAGACCTTAAACTATGAGTTAAAAATGATCCCATTTCATGGCCAAAACTCTATGGCCTTAAAATATGATTTTTCATCCTATCCAGATGATGTTAAAATGTATGGAACGCATCCTTGAAACATGGAATTAAGTTCTGACTCAGGTTATCACTGTAAGACGTTAAACAACATAGAATAAAATTTCCTGATCGCATGACAATAAGCTGCATGATCTCTCACAAAACTATGTGCAGCTTGATTCCTTCCCCAACAGGATACGTAGCAATGCCTCGATCCTTGATCTTGGCCAAGCCCCCCCCCCTCGAAAAAATTCTACCATCATGCCCCCTATCTACCCATATTCATAGAGAAAACCCTTTTCACTTTTTTTCTGACATCAAGTATAACTACCGTGAGATTTGGATGGGTGGTGTAGGTTCTCTTATGAAGGTCAACTATGGGGTAACATGGAAAACATGTAAAATGTGATAGGTAGAATGGAATTTCCCCTACCCATTGGACCAAGCCGAATATGTATGGGGTACACACAGAACTATGTGCGGATGGATTCTAGACCTCGCAGGATACTTACTGATGCCTCGATCCTTAGTCATAGCCCAGCCCCCCCAGGAAGGAGAAAAAATTCCCCATAATGTTCTCTACCTCCTCATACATGCAATGGAGACTCTACGACCACTCCTTGTTTCTCACACCGAGTATAACTCACGTGAGCTTAGAATCAGTGGTGAGGATTTTCCAATACAAATAATGTATTGAGGAATATGATAGGCTCGGTACCCATATCAAGTGAAACAAAAATTCCCTCAAGTGTCCCTAACACATCTTGCAAAAACATGTAGGGAACATTCATAACTATATGTGGCTTGATTTATTCCTTCTCAGGATATGTAGTGATTATTAGATTCGGCATCCTAGCCTAGCCACTGGAAAAAAAAATCCCTTTTCCTCCATATGTAGGTCATACTTGTATAAGGAGTCTATGAAGGGTCATATCACATGAAAACAAAATACTAAATTCTTCTAGATTTATGTATTCCCCAGGCCTCGATATTATTATATTATGTACATTCCTCTCAGTCATGAGAATTCAAAGGATCTTTCATCCTCTTATACATATGGGTCAGAACTATGTGGATGATCCAAGTAGTAAATGGTTAACCATGGTTCGAGTATTCTCACGTTCTGAGGAACATCTTTCCCATTTTTCATACTCTATTCCTCAGGAAAATGTGGGTTCCCATAATCATCCAAGGCCATCTGAGATGGAAGGATAATATCCTACGAACACCTTTTCATGACTATTCATATCATGCCCCGGTGGCTCCCTATACGTCACCCCAAAAAAGGGCCATCAATCAAAGAAAAATTCATCCACATGAGAGTCCTATCCTATCTCAGTACACCCAATGACTTCCCAGCCCCATTTCATCGCTCCTGATTCAAGTTTCCCTGAGGGATTTGGTTTACACTGCCAATCATCACTCACATCTATGGAATGCGAGGAACATCCTAATTGCGATTAGCCTAAAAATACTAGAGATATTTTTTATAGTAAAATCACCCTCACCAGACGATGATAAACTACAAGTCCAAAATCATCCTCACAACATGACGACAAACTGCAAGGCCAAAATTTCCCTCACCACCCGATGATAAATTGCAAGGCCAAAATCATCCTCACCGCATGACGATAAACTACATGGCCAAAATCATCCTCACTGAAAAATGATAAACTACGAGGCCAAAATATTCCTCAAAAAATGAAGATAAACTTCATGGAAAATATCTTCCTTATCGAATAATGATAAACTAAATGGCCAAAATCATCCTCACCACACCATGATAAACTACAGGGCCAAAATCATTCTCAATACATGGCGATAAACTATACGGCCAAAATTTTTCTCACAGGATGACTCTAAACTACATAATATCATTTTAAGCCCAAAATTTCCCTTTAATACGGATTTTTATATTCCTAGGAAATGACATAGAACACTAATAATCCCTTGTCTCTCACATCGATCATGACTCACATGAGCTTTGGGATTTCAGTGAAAGATCCACCATGGTGTTATGGAAAAGTAGTCCATGAATTTGTTCCAAGAATCACGAACTTAAGAGGCATGACATGATTTCCTCCCCCAGGAGGAACCAAATATCATGTCCATGTGATGATAAATAATTAGGTATCCTAAAGGAGAAATGAATGCCTCATCCTGCGTATGAGTCATATCCACATAAGGGACACCCAGTTCCATGAGTAAATCATAGCCCAGATATCCCCAATATGTCTGGATACACTCCTGCCATATTCCAAACTCTATGATTTCTGTGATATTGAATCCCCATAACCCTCCAAGGCCATCTAAGATAAAAGTCCAGTGTCTTATGAACACCTTTTCTTGACTATTCACATCCTGCCCCGGTGGATCTGCATATGTTTCCCACAAAAATGGCTATCAATAAAAGGAAAATTAATCCCCAGGAGAGTCCTCTTCTATCTCAGTACACCCAATAGCTTCCAAGACTCGTCCCATCACTCCTATTTCAAGGTCCCTTAATGTCATGTTATACACATTCCTCCATACATATATCTTGGATATTTTGGAACATACAGGCCTGATTCATCTCTAATCTCTTTGGAGGATTATAAATATATCCCATCCTTATGTGTGAAGTTGATATTCATATAAAAGAAGACTTCCAACACTTGTTTCCAGGTTTTCATGAAGATTCTCAGTTAGAACTCCCCTTTTTAATTCTCAGGTGCTCCCCTCATTGAAGGTCACATACTATGTCCAGAAAGATCCCAATCTCCATAATCTTCAATAGCCATTGAAAATGGAAGGCCAATGTCCTAACGAAAACTTTTCTTGACTATGAATATCATGCCCCAGTGGCTCTACATATGTTTCCCACAAATATGGTTGTTAATCAAAGGCAAATTCTTCATTTAGAGAGCTCTTTCTAGCTTCTGTTCACTGAAATGACATTAATATCTTGTCACACCCATAGATTTGGGAGACTCCTAGATGTCGTCTTATGTACCTCCTTCTTCCCAAGTTCCCCTGAACAAGAAAAAAATCTTAATTGACTTGATAATTCACCAGATCTCCCTCGCACATGAAAGAAATGTGTGGGAATATATTCCCACTAAAAGATTACATGAATGTCTCTAATGTCTTTTAGACACCACTACTGAGGCCAACCACCCACTATGTGTCACGACCCGTCCTCAGGGCCCGTGCCGTGACTACCCCAAGCCCGCCTTCCATAGTCCAGGGGTTGGCGACTAGCACCAAAGGTGTAAATCCTGATAAAAAGAGAAGGAATCGCCTTTATAAAGTAAACAAACACCACAGAGTAAGAAAGATAAAGTAAACACTATGAAAACAGGGTACAACTGTATGTGCTGGAAAGTAAATGGGCCAGAATGCAAACCCAAACTGATAGTAAAGTACAACTGGAAAGAAGCTACAGCAACTGAAAAGTAAAGCAGCAACGCTGAGCCGTCCACTAGAAATCCCACCTAAAGGGTGGGTACAGATAGCCTCCTCAGCTCCTCGGGTCCAGCCATCCGCTCCATGTGCGTCCCGCCCAGTGGTCCACCTCCATGTACCGACTTTCTCCACAAGCCTCAACCACGATCAGTGTTGTCTGTCATCTTCATCCAACACAACGTAGTGCGGGAATGGCCCGTGCAGGGGTGAGTATACACTACTCAATAGGGACCCTGAGACCCCCGAAGGTCTCCCAGAATCCACAAAGGATAATCCACAAAAGAAGGATACAATCATGAAGTAACATACAACTCTGCTTAGGTATATGCCCATACATATACCTAAGTCCTCAATTCCAGTTCAGCTCTAACATCCGAGCCCATGTTCGATTACGTCCACACAAGATAGTACAACCCAATCCATAAAGGAAAGAACAACTCAATCCACATTGGAAAGCATAACCCAATCCACATAGGAAAGCACAAACCAGTACACATAGGAAGAAATTCAATCATATCGAAGATAAAGATTGAATGTCAAGACTCAGCTCACACAGGTATACTTCTTCGTAAGGTGATAGAGATGATTAGATGTAGCCACTGATTCATCTAGCTAGGACCCACGTAGGATACTAGACCAGCTAAGTTGTCGAACCCACGTAGGATACTAGGCCAGCCTCTATGTCAGACCCACGTGGGATACAAGTATAGAGTCAAATACTGTCGGACCCACGTAGGATACAAGAATATTAGTATTGCCGGACCCATGTAGGATACATAAACAGTAGTCTTCACGGCTGAACCCACAAAGGATTTCAGTACGGTCGTCGTCGCTGCCGAACCCATGGAGGATCCTAGTATAGTCGTCATCACTTCCAAAACCATGGAGGATTTCAGTGCAGTCGTCGTCGCTGCCGAACCCACAGAGGATTTCAGTGTCGTTGTCGTCGAAGTCGAAGCTTGCTCTAAGGTTCCCGCACACATCATGCTCGATTCCGGGAGGGTCCGCTCCATGATCCAAGGGGGTTGATACATCAACTATCATGAAGTCCAAAGTTTATGTATCATAATGTTTTGTCACGTCAATAGAACTCAATGTGACAGACGGCGCGTCAATCAGAAGCCTAGTCTAAGAGTTATTGGATTTTTTTTCCTAGGGTCCCGATTGGTTTTTAAGCTAAAACCAACCCAACCATACTCCAGAAACATTCGAACCTCAAGAAGAGTAAGACAAATGAACCGTCTCACTAAGAGGAATCCAACGATGTCGACGGCATGTCAATCAGACGTCCGGAGCTCATCTTATAAGCCTTTCCGCTCTGAGGGCCCGATCGGTTTCGTGTTCGAACCAACCCAGCCATACACAAAGTTCTCTGAAACCCTGATTGTAATATAACGAAACGAACGTATCGGACCATGGATTCCAATTCAACTGACGGTGCATCGTCCAGAGGACCATAGCCCAAGATGTGGGTGAAAGAAAAAAAACGGTCCGAAAAGGGGGTTTTGGGCCCAGACCAACCCAGCCCGAGACCCCCTGGGTCGGCCCGAACCCAGTTGACCCGACCCGGGTCTGGGTCCGGCCCATCAGGGCGTGGCCCGGCCTGACCCCGCCAGCATGGCCCGGCCTGGCCCGGCACGGGCGTGGCCTGCGTGGCCAGCGGCTCGGCCGTTTGGCCGAGGGGGATGCGGAGGGGGGCGTTGCCTCACTTGATTGAAGAAACAGCCCCCACAACGGGGGCTCGCCTCTTGGACAGCTGAGGTTTATGAACCCCGGTTCTTCCGAAACAGTCGGCCCGGCTAGCCGGACGGTGCTGCCGCCACGGGACCTCGCGGTCTGGCCCTTCTGAGGTGCTGGCGGCCGGCAGTCCCGGCCGCCCCTCCTTGCACCCCTGTGGCCTTTTCTGACCGGCACGGCTTGATGGCGCCACACTCCTTTTCTGTGGTAAAATTCCCCATCCCCACGCAGTGTCATTGCACTGCGCCGCCTTCATTCCAAACCTCAACGAAGAACATCAACAAAGGGGGGAGGAGGAACGACCGTGTTTGTGCGGTCTGACCTCCTCCCGTTAATTTGACAACAGGTGGCCGAAATAAATCAACATCTTAAAGCGAGCACAAATTAATCCATTAAATTTAGATGTAAACCCCCTACCTCAAAGAAGTCGTCGAACGAGGATTGTCACTAAAAAAAGGCGTCGTGGAAGACGGCGTCGCGGAACGAAGCTCTGTAAGTGTCGTCAGTGTTCGCCCGATGAAGTATGTGGTGCATCGTCGTTCTCCGAAGAAGGCGTCTCTCACCGGCTACGGAGGGGGAGGAGATGGTACGATGATCTCCCGTTGTGGTGATGGAGTTCTTCATCGTATACTCGGCGTTCCTCGCTTTCTTCAACGTGGAATAAAATGTTCTTTAGAGCGCAAGAGTACTCTTCCTTGTTCCACACAACGAATCCGCCAACAATAAAATAATACCTTGTCTTATTTTATTGACACACACACACAAGCCAACATTAATTTGAAAATCAAAATGAATTCACGAATTAGTTAACGTGCGTTGACCCATTAATGAGGCGTTTTATTGGCCTGTAAATTAAAGTGTAAGAGTTATGAAATAATTGCTAAAGGGGAAATAAATGGGGTGTTGGGGAAAATTGAAGGAGGTGGGGGCTTGTGTGGGCCCCACCCCAACTTCCTTCCATCTCCCTTTTCCACAACTCTTAACCATCAGTAAATAAATAAAAATAAATTGTGAACCAATTTTATTTTTATTCCTCACATTTTTAATATCTCCTCCCAAGAAAACGAAACAGCAGGAAAAGTCTTCCTAAGCAATTATCGGCATTGCAGTTTCATCGGTGCCCTCGGATTTTGATTCTATGCACCGGTTCAAAAGTTAGGAAAACCCACTCGTTCGTTCACTGAATGTTCCCGAGCTATCTTCGGAAAAAGATTCTGGGTACACCGGGACTCGGAATCTGGTTCCGTCAGAAACTGCGTACTCGTAAAATACCATAAAAAATAAGAAAAATATTTCCCTTGAAATTTATGGGTCTTTCATTACTCCCACCTCAAGGATTTACGTCCCCGTAAAGATACATCACAAACTAGGGAAACAAATGAGGGTACTGAGCATGCATTTGAGCCTCCCACTCCCAAGTGATCTCCTGGAGGTTACCGTGCTTCCATCTGATGCGCACTAGAGGAATCAACTGCCCACATAGGACCCTCTACTGTCGATCCTCAATCTCCACTGAGACCTCCGCAAAAGTCGCCCCGTCATCAATGTCCATCTCCCCATGGTTGATGATATTCATTGGGTCCTGCACGTATCTCCTCAGGTGAGATTCGTGGAAGACATCGTGCACCCGGTGCAACTGAGGTGGTAGAGCCAGGCAGTAAGCTGCCTTGCCTATCCTGATTAGAATCTGGAATGGTCCGATGAAGCATAGAGATAACTTGCCACCCCAGCCAAATCTCCGTAATCCACGTCGAGGTGAGAACCGCAAGAAGACATGGTCTCCATCCTCAAACTCTAGTGGTCTTTACCTCCTGGAAGCTCTGCTGACATCTATCTAACCACACGAAGGGTTTCCCCATCTTCGTTAGAGCTGAAAGTGGTGCTGCAACTCTGGAGAAGTCTAGTACAAATCTCTGATAGTACCCAGCCAGTCCTAGGAAACTTTTCACCTCCGTCACACTCCTGGGTGGCTCCCAAGCTAGAACTACTTCGATCTTTTCAAGATCCACCGCAACTCCCACCTCTGAGATGACATGTCCCAAGAAGTGGACCTCACGTAACCATAACTGACACTTAGAGAGTTTACCATAAAGCTGGTGCTCTCAGAGTTTGCTTAGTACAACCTGCAAGTGGTAGGCATGCTCCTCCTCAGTGGTCGAGTATATCAATATGTCATCGATGAAGACCACAACAAATCAATCGAGGTAAGGCTGAAATATCCTATTAATGAGACTCATGAACACTACTAGAGCATTATTTATGCTGAAAGGAATAACCAAGAACTCATAGTGGCCATACTGACATCTGAAGGCTGTCTCCTACACGTCCTTATCCCGAACACTGAGCTGATGATAGCCTGACCTGAGCTCTATCTTCAAGAACCATCGTGCTCCCTTGAGCTGATCGAAGAGGCCGTCAATCCTCGGTAGCAGATACATCTTCCTCACATTCACCTGGTTCTGGTGACGATATTCGACACACAGTCGCATGCTCCCATCCTCTTTCTTGGCGAACAAAATCGTTGAAGCCTGAGGTGAAACACTGGGTCCGATGAATCCCTTGACCTGCAAGTCCTCCAGTCGTACACGTAGCTCTCAAAGCTCAGTGGGATCCATCCGATATGCTGGAAGGGATATCATCGTTGTCCCGGGGTACAAGTCAATATAAAAGTCTACCTCTCTACGAGGAGGTAGTCCTGGAACGTCGTCAGGAAAAAATTCCACATACTGATCCACCACTACAGGAAAACATGGACTTCTCACGTCAACCACTCCTAGGACGAGGCTAGAGAACTGATGAGTGATTGATTGTCCTCTCCTTTGCATGAGTCCATCATGCGCTGCTAAGTCTTCTTTCTCACCGGTGAAGGTGAAACTGCTCCCATCGGTGCGAACACACCGCACCTTGAGCCTAATACAATCGATCTGAGTACAGACTGTAGATAATCAATCCATCCACAAGATTGCGTCGTAAGGCCTCGACACCGCTACAAGAAGACCCCATCCGAAGCTCTCAACTCCTATAGTAAGCTCACACTGCCGGAACCGGTGCGTAATCGTTGAGTATGATCCCGTTAAAGTCTCTAGCCATAAGGATCGAGCCAACAGCTCCGTCGGAATCTCTAAGCTCCGAACAAGGTCAGTGGCAATGAAAGAATGACTCGATCCTGTGTCTATAAGAACTGTAGCAAGGGTGGAGTAGACACAGATAGTACCTTGAATCATCTCTAACGTGCTGTGGTCTTAGGCCTCTGCTGCCTAAAGCTATGCCTGCCTCTGTCCGCCAGCTCCTTGTGGTCGGGGTGGACCTCCTGGTGGTGGTGGTGGTGGTAAAGCCTCAAAGCGTCTCCCACCACCTGCTGCTCGGCTAGCTCCTCTGCCTTGTTCGCCTGCTCCCTACGGACTGCCACGGTCGACCCTATTCCTCTGCCTGGGTGGTCCCTCCACCGTCTGCTGCTCCTCTGCACGGTGGGTTGGGCAGTCACAAGCCATGTGGCCATGCCTGCCGCATGCGTAGCACTTTATGCTCCTCGGAAGGATGGCTCTACGCCGTGTGCCCTGAACCTCTAAGCCAGTGTCCTAAGGACGTCCGCCTACTGGTCTGGTCCGTCTGGACCCCTGTGACATCCATCGACTGCCAGCTATGGAAGACTCTGCTACATGCCGTCATGTGGTAGGTCATGCTGCTGGTGTAGGATTAGCAAGAAAGCTCTCTATGATAAGGTCTCTCTCCAGTACTCATGCCTATGTCAGAATGCTATGGGAGATCATCGATGCCCTGATCTCATGACTCAGTCCTTGCTCGAAGGTCCGGGACCAGAATAATGGGTCTCATACCATGTCCATAAAATAGCGCGAGAGATCAGTAAATCTCGCCGAGTACTGGGCTACCATCATGCTGCCCTTCCGCAGCTGTAGTAGCTCCGGAATGCGCACCGCACGGAGGGTGGCTGGGAAAAACTCTGAGCGTAAGAGACTCTCAAAGTCCGTCCAGAGGAGAGATGCCTCGTCGTGCACCTGAAGAATCAGGCTCCACCGTCTTCATGTTGTCGCGTGCAGGAGGTTCGATGCAAGGATCACCATGAGGTCAGTTGGTGTCCCCACTAACCTGAAAACTCGAACTACAGCCTCCAATCAACCCTTGGCTGCCTGAGGGTCCATCTCCCCACAGAACCTAGGCGGTCTCTGACGCTGGAACTCATACAGTGCACTAAGGTGACATGCACTCTCAGCGGCTGGGGCTGGTGGCATCGGTGGCTCGGTAGTAGAGGTACCTCCAGTGCCTTCGCTGTAAAAGGGCCCTGCACTGAGGCCTCTTCACTCGGTGGGCTGTCGTCTCACACAAAGCTTTTAAAACTTGTTGGTTGCCATCATGGGTCCATCCTGAAAGAAACAGGTGCACCACAGTCAATACAGTATACCTGGTGAGCTGACACAAAGTAATCACAAAGAAATCTTTTGAATCACAGACACAATCAATATTTTCATGCACTGAATCAGAAATCAGAAGTCAGGGTCCTGGTGTATGGATACATCGGCCGCCACTCCAACACTGGACTCCCTGGACAGAAAACCACACTCAAAACCCTTAACATTATTGCTTCACATAGAAGAAAGATCTGATTCTTGAGTTCTATGGTAGAACTGAACTCCTCTGATACCAATTTGTCATGACCCGTCCTAGGGGACTGTTCCGTGACTACCCCAAGACCGCCTTCCATAGGCCAGGGGCTGGTGACTAGCACCAAAGGCGTAAATCCCAATAAAAATGGAAGGAATTTCCTTTATAAAGTAAACAAACACCATAGAGTAAACAAGCTGAAGTAAACACTAAGTAAACAGGGTACAACTGTATGTGCTAGAAAGTAAATGGTACAGAATACAAAACCAAACTCATAGTAAAGTACAACTGGAAAGAAGGTACAACAATTGAAAAGTAAAGCCGCACCGTTGAGCTGTCCACTAGAAATCCCACCTGAAGGGTGGGTATAGATAGCCTCCTCAGCTCCTCGGGTCCAGCCGTCCACTCCATGTACATCCCGCCCAGCGGTCTACCTCTAGGTACCTACTTGCTCCAAAAGCCTCAACCACGATCAGCGCTGTCCGTCGTCTTCATACAACACAATGTAGTGCGATCATAGCCTGTGCAGGGGTGAGTGTACGCTACTCAGTAGGGACCCCGAGACCCCCGAAGGTCTCCCAGAATCCACAAACTATAATTCACAAAGGAAAGATACAATCACGAAGTAACATCCAACTCTACTTAGGTATATTCCCATACATATACCTAAGTCATCAATTCCAGTTCGACTCCAACATCCGAGCCCCAGTTCAATTATTTCCACACAGGATAGTAGAACCCAACCACAAAGGAAAGAACAACTCAGTCCACTTAAGAAAGCA
Source organism: Viscum album (assembly GCA_963277665.1). Taxonomy (NCBI): domain Eukaryota; kingdom Viridiplantae; phylum Streptophyta; class Magnoliopsida; order Santalales; family Viscaceae; genus Viscum; species Viscum album. The sequence continues at coordinate 154,323,804 of OY728163.1, forward strand.
CAACTCATTCCACATAGGAAAGCACAACCCAATCCACATAGGAAGAAAGTAAATTACATCGAAGATAAAGATTGAAAGTCAAGACTCAGCTCACACAGGTATACTTTTTCGTAAGGTGATAGAGATGATCAGATGTACCCACTGATTCATCTATTTGGGACCCACGTTGGATACTAGACCAGCTAAGCTGTCAGACCCACGTAGGATACTAGACCAGCCTCTCTGTCGGACCCACATAGGATACAAGTACAGAGTCAAATATTGCCGGACCCACGTGGGATACAAGAAGAGTAGTACTGCCAGACCCACGTAGTATACAAGAACAGTAGTCATTACAATCGAACCCACAGAGGATTTCGGTACGGTCGTTGTCACTACCGAACCCACAGAGGATACTAGTACAATCGTCGTCAATATTAAACCCGTGGAGGATTTTAGTGAAGTCATCGTCGCTACCGAACCCACGGAGGATTTCAGTGCAGTCTTCGTCGCAGTCACAGCTAGCTCTAGGGTTCCCGCAGACAGCATGCTCGATTCTGGGAGGGTCTGCTCCACGAACCAAGGGGGTCGATACATCAACTATCAAGAATTACAATTTTTATGTATCACAAAGTTCTGTCACATCAATATGAACTCAACGTGACAGATGGCGCGTCAATCGGAAGCTTAGTCTGAGAGTAATTGGCTTTTTCGTCCTAGGGGCTCGGTTGGTTTTTAATCTAAAACCAACCCGACCGTACTCCAGCTGCATCTGAACCTCAAGCGGAGTAATCTAAAAGAACCATCTCATTAAGAGGAATCCAACAAAGTCGAAGGGACGTCAATCGGACGTCCAGAGCTCAAGTTATAAGCATTTCCGCTCTGAGGGCCCAGTTGGTTTCATGTTCGAACCAACCTGGCCATACCTAAAGTTCTCCAAAACTTTGACTGTAATATGCTGAAATGCCCGTCTCGATCCAAAGATCCCAACTCAACTGACGGTGCGTCGTTCAAAGGACCGTAGCCCAAGATGTGGGTGAAAGACCAAAAACGGTCCGAAAAGGGGGTTTTGGGCCTGGACCGACCTGGCCTGAGACCCCCTGGGTAGGCCCGAACAAGGTCGACCTGACCCGGGTCCAGCCCATCAGGGCACGGCCCGAACCAGCTAGCACGGCCCGGTCCAGCAGGCGCGACTCGGTCGTTTGGCTGAGCGGGATGTGGAGAGGGGCGCTGCCCCCTTGATTGAATAAATGCCCCCCACGAGGGGGGGGCTCTTGGCCTGCTGGGGGTTACGACCCCTGGTTCTTCCAAAACGGCCGTCCCGGCTGGATAGCCGGCCAGTGCTGCCGCCGCGGGACCCCGCAGTCCCACCCCACCAAGGTGCCGGCGGCCGCCGGTCCCTGCTGCCCCTCCTTGCACTGCCGCAGCTTTAAACTACGACCTTGTCCGACCGGCGCGGCGCGACGGTGACGCGCCCTTCCGTCGTGGCCCCGCTCCGGCCACGGCCCCCTTCGGCCTCAACGGCGCGGCGCGACGGCGCCGCACTCCTTTGCCGAGGTAAAATTCCTTGTCCCCGCAGGGTGCCGTTGCACCGCACTGCCTTCGTCCCAAACCGCAACGAAGAACATCAACAAAGGGGGGAAGAGTAACGGTCATGTTTGTGCGGTCTGACCTCCTACTATTAATTTGATAACATGTGGCCGAAATAAGTCAACATCGTCAAGCGAGCACAAATTAATCCATTAAATTTGTACTTAAAACACCTACCTCGATGAAGTCGTTGAACGAAGATCGTCGCGGGAAAAAGACATCACGGAATACGGCGTCGCGGAACGAGGCTCCGTAAGCGTCGTCGGTGTTCGCCCGATGAAGGATGCGGCACACCATTTTTCTCCGAAGAAGGAATCTATAGCGACCCGGCCTTTTCCTACATTACTATTACATCATTTCAAAGATAAAAAACATAATATTATTACACATGGAGGATCCATAGGTTTAGTGTCTTGGGCAAACTAGGACCATATATAACAAATACAACATCAACCATAAACATTTATTTAATTTCTTCTTCGCTAGCTTCTTAGTGGCACTTGTCCTCTCCTTAGTACATGTATCCACCTAAGGATATAAATCAAAAGGGGTGAGCTTGAAGCCCAGTAAGAGGATAGATAAGAATAATACATCATGGGGTGAGCATAATCATAACATAGGAAAAAGATCATGATCATGAGAGGAGCATAAGTAAAAGACTTGAAATGTGGCAATGCATAAAAATGAAACATCATGTCTTAGTGGTTAACTACCACACATACTTGTGAACAAACCTAGCATCATGTTCACACATCATTTCACATTTACTCATGAGATTCATCACTTTACCCAATGCATTGGAGCGCTATATAATTACGGGCGCACCCGTCACATTTAAACATTCATATTGCGCTATATAATTCTGGGCGCACCCGTCGCATCAGAACATTATCATTATCATGATTGCCACATAGAACACATATAAAACATGTACATAAATAACCCAAGTAAAGGAATGGGTTTCATCTCATAATAGCACATTCATAAGCCTTGGGTTCCCAAAAGAAAGAGGGAACAACATACTTGATATAAGAACCATCAACCTTGAATGAGAGGTAAAAGGTGAGATCTTGAAAGAAGAGTTCTTTTGGAAAACATTTTGATGGACACAAAAACCATTGAAAAACATGTATATCCAACAAAATTAAAGTAAATGATGAAAAAATTATCTTTTAGGAGTAACCATATCAAAAATGGAGTGAAAGAGGGAGAACCCGAAGGAAGAAAATTGGGTTCGATATTTCCCCTTACCATGTACTCGAATGCCTCCTTCTCTTTAATGTCCTGTATAATGACATTATATTCATTAATTAGAAATTCCAGAACCTTTTATACATTAATATGGTTAATTATGGTTTCATTATTTCATATTATGTTCCTTTTTATGACTTATAGAGTTTAAAAACATTGTTCGGGGATGTTCGTTATTATGGTTTTCTTGAGCAGTCCACTTGTATTCTTAAATTGATGTTTGGTTAGATCATGGGTAAACATCCAAAACTGATATTAAATGTAATTAATGATATTACAGAAGCTTGAATGATTTTATAATGAGTTATATTAGATCCATGTGGACGAATCATTAGATAATAATTAAATGAAGATTATTTGGGTTAATTTGTGCGGTTTTTGGATCACAACGAACTTTTTTTAACATTTAACTTAGTAATATGGACATAGGTTATTTCCAGAACATAAAATATAACATAATACATATAACATATTCTGGTTCAACCATAAAAATGGTTTCATGACCATATTTGAAGGTAAAAATGGAAAAAGAGAGCATGTCGTTTTTGAAGGTGATAAATTATCACCACATGAAGAACGTTCTCTTTAATAAAATAAAAGGAAGAAGGAAAGGGTGTGGGGTGATATAATATAACATTAGAATCATAATATTAAAGTATATATATAATATTGTATTTACAGAACAATTTGGATGAAGATAGGTAGGGAGAGATCAAGAAAGGAACTTGAACTTGAATGGAAATTAAAGGAGAAGAGAGGGAGAAATTACCTTTAGAATCCTTCTCTTGAGATCCTCTTAAGGAGGGTAGGCTTTGTCTTTTGATGAGACCAGAAGCTTTTGGACGTGGGGGATGAGCTAGGGAAGGTGTTTGGTCAGAGTTTAGAGAAGTCTTGGAGCTTGAGAGGTGTGAGGAAAAGAGGGAGTGAAGGGTGGCTTTTATAGTGGAGGGGAGAGGGGTTTCCTTAATATAAAATTGATTAGTTTATTAATTTCACCAACGACAAGGAATAGTGAGTCTTGGATGACAAATAATAGTAATTTTATAATGTAATCCCGAACCTAGTGGGCTTACATCAGCAGAACATCATCGAGGACTCAATTAAAACATTATTTAGCCTTTATTGTGAATTATTGGATTCCACTATTCATCAAAAATTCAAGTATCTCAGAAAAATCCGAAAAATTTACCCCAACCATTTTTCGACGTGTAGAATCCAAAAAAGAATTCCATTTTTCAAAAATAATTTTCTAAATATTATTAATTGAATATTTAAATAAAATCATATTTTACATAAAAAATAGTTTTTAAGATTAAAACTGATTTTATAGTTCTTTCAAAAATTACGTAGGGTCTTATAAAATTATCTAAAAACTATTAGACACTGATTCAATACATTATGAATACATTCCAGGGGAATAAATATTCTTTTAAATTAATTAATTAATTATAATATATTATTTATGACTTATAAAATACCGAAAACGTTTACTAAGGTCAAATTATCACTTTCTATGATGTCTAAATTTTATTTTATTATTCATAGGTAATGTTACTCTTTTTTACTATTCATATGGGTCATATTACTATTCATAAGGGTATGTTACTATTCATAAGGGTAGGTTACTATTCACTAAATATTATTTTTGTTTCATTAGACACCAAAAACTATCTTGAGCACAACCTTGTGTGTTGGATTTATAAAATTCCGAACATAAGGGTGAAAAAATTATGTTTAAAGGTCACTTATCACTTAGTAGTTTATTATTTTGTGTTTTTATGACATAGATATAAGAAGGGAATTTTCTATTGAAATACTTTGTGTCGTTACATTCATCCCCCCTTAAGAAATTTCACCCCTGAAATTTTACTATACACAAACAGGTGAGGGTACTTCTCCTTCATTGCCTCTTCTAGTTCCCAAGTTGCTTCCTCAAACTTTTGGTTCCTCCACAACACTTTGACAAGGCGGGTTGTCTTGTTGCGTAGAACCTTATCACTTCGTTCCAAAAATTTTACCGGCTGGTCCTCATAGGAGAGATCATCCTCCAGCTATACCACCTCTGAGGTTAGTACATGTGAGGGGTCTGGTATGTACTTCCTCAGTACTGATACGTGAAACACATCATGAAATTGAGCCATATTCGGTGGAAGTGCCAGACGATAGGCCACAACTCCAATACGATCAACGATCTCAAAGGGGCCAATGTACCTTGGGCTTAGCTTCCCTTTCTTCCCAAATCTCATGACTCTCTTCCATGGAGATATTCGAAGGAAGACTTTATCTCCAACGTTGAACTCCAAATCCCTTCGATGAGTGTCAGCATTGCTCTTTTGCCGACTTTGAGCAGCTTTGATGTGTTTCTGAATGACTTGAACCTTCTCTGTCATCTCTTGAACAAGATCGGGACCAAGTAGCTTTCGTTCTCCAACTTCATCCCAACAGGTTGGAGTTCTACATCGCTTCCCATAAAGAGCTTCATACGGAGCCATCTGAATACTCGAGTGGAAGCTATTGTTGTATGAGAATTCAACCAATGGGAGATGCTGATCCCAATCACCTTTGAATTCAAGAGAGCAGGCTCTTAGCCTATCTTCGAGTGTCTGAATGGTCCTTTCAGACTGGCCATTAGTTTGGGGGTGATAGGCCGTGCTGAAATTTAATTCAGTACTCAAAGCATGTTGAAGGATCCTCCAGAATTTAGATGTGAACCTTGGATCACGGTCAGAGACAATCGAGAGGGGAACACCGTGCAATCTCACTACTTCCTTCACATATATCCTTGCAAGTTGTTCAAGTGAGAGGTCTTCCCGAATAGCGATAAAATGGGCAGTCTTGGTGAGTCGATCAAGCACAACCCATATCGCATTATTTTCTCTTGACGTTTTCGGGAGACCCATGAGAAAGTCCATAGTAACATTTTCCCATTTCCACATGGGTATAGACAATGGCTGCATCATACCTTTGGACTTTTGTCGCTCAGCTTTAACTTGCTGACATACAAACCACCTTGATATATATTCAGCAATCTCTTTCTTCATGTTATCCCACCAGAAGTGTTCTCGGAGATCACGATACATCTTGGTACTTCTAGGATGGATAGAGAAAGTTGAGCTATGTGCATTATCCAATAGATCCTTCTTTATTCTGGGTGATGAAGGTACACAAAGCCGTGTTCCAAATCGAATCACACCATCATCGTCAATATGGAACTCTTGCAGCTTCCCTTCCTTTACTACATTCACCCTCTTTTTTATCTCCACATCATCCCTTTGTGCTTCCTTAATCTTCTGTTGTATGGATGGTTGTGCAATCATTTGGGAAAGGTAGGATGTATCCTCTACCCTTACGATTCCCAAATCCATCCTTTGCATATCCAAGAAGATAGGGTCTTTCTCAATCCTCAACATGGATAGAGTAGCAGGTTTTTTCTTGCTTAGAGCATCAGCTACCTTGTTCGCCTTTCCAGGATGATAGTGAATAGAGCAATAATAATCCTTGATTAGCTCTAACCATCTCCTTTGATGCATGTTGAGCTCCTTTTGTTTGAATATATACTTTAGGCTCTTGTGGTCGGTGTATATGTCACACTTCTCACCATAAAGGTAGTGCCGCCAGATTTTCATGGCAAACATCACGGCTGCCAGCTCTAGATCATGCGTCGGGTATATATGCTCATGGATCTTCAACTTTCGTGAGGCGTAGGCTATCGCATTATCATTTTGCATGAGTACACAACCCAAAACTTTCTTTGAATCATCACTATATATCACAAAACTTTCCCCACTTTTCGGTAGTGTGAGTATAGGTGCAGTGATCAACATTCTATTTATCTCCTTGAAGCTTCCCTCACATTCTTCCGTCCAGACATACTTTACCTCTTTCCTTGTTAACTTAGTTAGCAGGCTTGACAATCATGAAAAGTTTCTCACAAAACGTCGATAGTACCCAGCTAATCCAAGAAAACTGTGGATTTCTGTGACACTAGAGGGCCTGGGCCATTCCTCAATCGCCTTTGTCTTTGAAGGGTCGACAGACATTCCCTCGCTTGTGATCACATGTCACAAGAATGTGACTTGATTCATCCAAAAGTCACACTTTTTGAACTTGGCGTACAGCTTCTCCTTTCTCAATGTCGCCAACACAAGTCTTAGATGTTCTTCATGTTCCTCCTTGCTCTTGGAGTAGATGAGAATATCATTGATAAACACTACCACAAATTTGTCTAGGTAATGTCTAAAGACTCTATTCATAAAATCCATGAAGATTGTAGGGGAATTAGTAAGTCCGAATGGCATCACCAAAAACTCATAGTTCCCATACCTTGTACGGAAGTCAGTGTTCTGAATATCTTCCTTCTTCACCTTTACTTGATCATTTCCAGAACAAATATCCACCTTTGAGAAGTATTGAGCTCCTCTTAACTGATCGATCAAGTCATCAATCCTTGGGAGAGGATACTTGTTCTTTATAGTGATCTTGTTGAGTTCCCAATAATCGATACACAGTCACATGGTTCCATCCTTCTTCTTCACAAAGAGCATTGGCCCACCCCTAGGTGATGCACTAGGGTATATGAACCCTTTGTCCAGATGCTCTTTAAGCTGCTTCTTTAACTCCTCCAGTTCGATAGGAGCCATCCTATACGGGCACTTCGAGATAGGAGTAGCTCCGGGTATGAGTTCAATTGAAAACTCTACCTCATGATCCGGGGGAATTCCGGGTAACTCTTCGGGAAATACATCGCCGTATTCTCTTACGATGGGAATTTCCTCAAGGTTGGCACTTTCCTTTGACTCATCCATTTGGGAGAGGTATGATTCTTCATAGGGAATCATCACCCCCAACATTGAAGGATTTTTCAAAGGATATTAATGATCTTCCTTGCATTTGTAGAGGAGCATGGGATGGCTTGGAATATGAAAATATATTTCCTTTTCCCGACAGTTGATATGTACCCTGTATAACAAGAGCCAATCCATTCCCATTATAGTGTCGAATTCCACCAAGGGAAGTATTACGAGATTTTCCGGAAGAATCTTCCCACATAAGTCAACAGGAGAAGAGTCAAACACTTCGGTTGCAATGATTGCACTACTTGGTTCTTTTACAGATATCTCTACTTCAAGGTTTCGGGGCTTCGATTCTATAGTTACTGCAAACTTGCAAGATATAAAGGAATGCGTAGAACCAGAATCAAATAAGACTTTTTCCATTCTTGAGTGAATAGGAAGTGTACCTTGTACGACTTCATTATCATGTTCCACCTCCGCAGTAGTGATGGAATAAGCCTTCCCTTGTTCCTTGGGCTTCGGTGGTTGTTGGCTCTGATTACCCTCAAGAGCTCGAGTTTTAGTGCACTGGTTTGAATAGTGCCCTAGCTCCCTACAGTTGTAGAATTGAACCACGAGTGGTTCTCTCCATTCATCGGCTACATTATCCTTCCTTTTCATGTCTTTTCGACACTCGTGAGCTTGTTGTCCTTCCTTCCCACACTTAAAACATTTCACCGTACCTTTGAGGCAGTTCCCATGGTGCAACTTCCCACATTTTTGGCATGTGGCTCGTTGTGTTTTCTTCCCATCTTTATCACTAGATCCACCAGCTTGAAACTCCATCTTTCTTTTCTTATCACCATACCCATGGGACCTTTCTCCAAACTCCATATCCACTTTGAGATCACACCAAACAACTTCTTCATAACTCCCAAAGTCTCTAATTGCAAGAGCCTTTCGAAGATGTGGTTTTAATCCACTAAAAAATCTATCAATTTTGCTATCATTGTTGATAACAAAACCCGAAGCATACCTTGCGAGACTTGTGAAATTTTCTTCATAGGTTGTGACAGATTCTCCATCTTTTTGCTTGAGCTCTATGAATTCTCTCTCCATCTTCGTGCGAAGAGTTCATGGGAAGTACTTATTACTAAACATTATCTTAAAGTCTTCCCATTCTATCTCTTCAATTTCATCCCTTGGCTTGGTATTCTTAATCAAAGCCCACCATTTATTAGCTTCTCCATATAGAAGATAAACGGCTAGAGTCACCTTCTCCGTCTCAGAACAGTGAAGAACATAAAAGATCTTCTCCATGGAGTTGACCCACTGTTCCGCAACTAGTGGATCGGAAGATCCACAAAACGTCGGTGGTCGTTTCCGCATAAAACATTCGATAGCTAGTTGCTCCCTCTTTGGTGAAGGAGTACGTTCCCAAATACTATGGTTATTATTCAGAACTTGAGATAATTGGGTAAGCATCGCCAGGAAGTTTTGAACTCCACCTCCAAAATCATTGGGGATGTCGTTCGGGCAATCATTGCATTGGCCTTCGCAAGAGTTGTTGGCCAGATTTCTCCTGGTTCCCACCAGTTTCTAAAATAGAAAAGGTTAGAACAAAACATAAGTAAACAAGTCATGAATAACTTATTAATTTAAACAATTATACCAAAAACATAACATATGGGATCCCTAGGTAAATATCCTTGTGTGCATATTTGTACTTAGTCTCATGCTAGAGGTTTTCTTTAGGGTTCACTAATCCAAATTCCCAAATTAACTAAACCTTTCCCCTGATACCAACTATAGTGACCCGACCTTTTCTTAATTTACTATTACATCATTTCAAAGATAAAAAACATAATACTATTACACATAGAGGATCCAGAGGTTTATTGTATTGGGAAAACTAGGACCATACATATACAAATACAACATCAACCATAAACATTTATTTAATTTCTTCTTCGCTTGATTCTTAGTGGCACTTGTCCTCTCCTTAGTACATGTATCCACCTGAGGATATACATCAAAAGGGGTGATCTAGAATCCCAGTAATAGGATTGATAAGAATAATAAATCATGGGGTGAGCATAATCATAACATAGGAAAAAGATCATGATCATGAGAGGAGCATAAGTAAAAGACTTGAAATGTGGCAATGCATAAAAACGAAACATCATGTCTTAGTGGTTAACTACCACACATACTTGTGAACAAATCTAGAATCATGTTCACACTTCATTTTACATTTACTCATGAGATTCATCACTTTACCCAATTCATTGGAGCGCTATATAATTCCGAGCGCACTTGTCACATTTAAATAATCATATTGCGTTATATAATTCTGGGCGCACCCGTCACATCATAACATTATCATTATCATGATTGCCACATAGAACACATATCAAAAATGTAAATAAATAACCCATGTAAAGAAACGGGTTTCATCTCATAATAACACATTCATAAGCTTTGGGTTCCCAGAAGAAAGTGGGAACAACATACTTGATATAAGAACCATCAACCTTGAATGAGAGGTAAAAGGTGAGATCTTGAAAGAAGAGTTCTTTTGGAAAACATTTTGATGGACACAAAAACCACTTAAAAACATGTATATCCCATAAAAGTAAATGAAATGATGAAAAAATTATCTTTTAGGAGTAACCATATCAAAAATGGAGTGAAAGAGGGAGAACCCGAAGAAAGAAAATTGGGTTCGAGATTTCCCCTTACCTTGTACTCGAATGCCTCCTTCTCTTTAATGTCCTGTATAATGACATTATATTAATTAATTAAAAATTACAGAACCTTTTAAACATTAATAGGGTTAATTCTGGTTTCATTATTTCATATTATGTTCCTTTGGATGACTTATAGTGTTTAAAAACATTGTTCGGGGATGTTCATTATTATGGTTTTCTTGAGCGGTCCACTTGTATTCTTAAATTGATGTTTGGTTAGATCATGGGTAAACATTCAGAACTGATATTACATGTAATTAATGATATTACAGAAGCTTGAATGATTTTATAATGTGTTATATTAGATCCATGTGGACGAATGATTAGATAAGAATTAAATGAAGATTATTTGGGTTAATTTGTGCGGTTTTTGGATCACAACAAACTCGTTTTAACATTTAACTTAGTAATATGGACATAGGTTATTTACAGAACATAAAATAGAACATAATACATATAACATATTCTGGTTCAACCTTAAAAATGGTTTTATGACCATATTTGAAGGTAGAAATGGAAAAAGAGAGCATGTCATTTTTTAAGGTGATAAATTATCACCACATGAACAACGTTCTCTTTAACAAGAAAAAGGAAGAGGGAAAGGGTGTGGGGTGATATAATATAACATTATAATCATAATATTACAGTATATATATAATAATTGATTTATAGAACAATTTGGATGAGGATAGGTAGGGAGAGATCAAGAAAAGAACTTGAACTTGAAAAGAAATTAAAGGAGAAGAGAGAGAGAAATTACCTTTAGAATCCTTCTCTTGAGATCCTCTTTAAGGAAACTAGGCTTGGTCTTTTGATGACACCAGCAGATTTTGGACGTGGGGGATGAGCTAGGGAAGGTGTTTGGGCAGAGTTTAGAGAAGTCTTGGAGCTTGAGAGGTGTGAGGAAAAGAGGGAGTGAAGGGTGACTTTTATAGTGGAGGGGAGAGGGGTTTCCTTAATATAAAATTGATTAGTTTATTAATTTCACCAAAGACAAGGAATAGTGAGTCTTGGATGACCAATAATAGTAATTTTATAATGTAATTCCGAACCAATTGGGCTTACATTAGCAGAACATCATCGATGTCTCAATTAAAGCATTATTTAGCCTTTATTGTGAATTATTGGATTCCACTATTCATAAAAAATTCAAGTATCTCAGAAAAATCCCAAAAATTTACCCCAACCATTTTTCGACGTGTAAAATCCAAATATGATGTCCATTTTTCAAAAATAATTTTTTAAATATTATTAATTTAATATTTAAATAAAATCATAATTTACTTAAAAAAACAGTTTTTAAGATTAAAACTGATTTTATAGTTCTTTCAAAAATTACGTAGGGTATTATAAAATTATCTAAAAACTATTAGACATTGATTCAATACTTTATGAATACATTCCAGGGGAATAAATATTCTTTTAAATTAATTAATTATTTATAATTAATTATTTATGACTTATAAAATACCAAAAACGTTTACTAATGTCAAATTATCACTTTCTATGATGTCTAAATTTTATTTTATTATTCATAGGTAATGTTACTCTTATTTACTATTCATATTGGTCATATTACTATTCATAAGGGTAGTTTACTATTCATAAGGGTAGATTACTATTCACCAAAAATTATTTTTGTTTCATTAGACACCAAAAACTATCTTGAGCACAACCGTGTGTGTAGGATTTTTAAAATTCCAAACATAGGGGTGACAAAATTATGTTTAAAGGTCACTTATCACTTAGTAGTTCATTATTTTGTGTTTTTATGACATATATATAAGAAGGGAATTTTCTATTGAAATACTTTGGGTCGTTACAGCATCTCTCACCGGCTGCGGAGGGGAGAGGAGACGGTACGGCGATCTCCCCTTGCGGTGATGGAGTTCTTCGTCGTAGACTCGTCTTTCCTCGCGTTCTTCAACGAGGAAGAAGATGTTCTTCTGAGTGCAAGAGTTCTCTTCCTTGTTCCACACAACGAATCCTCCAATAATAAAATAAGACCTTGTCTTATTTTATTCACACACACACAAGCCAACATTAATTTAAAAATCAAAATGAATTCACGAATTAATTAACGTGTGTTGACCCATTAATGAGGGGTTTTATTGGCCTATAAATTAAAGTGGAAAAGTTACCAAATAATTGCTAGAGGGTAAATAAATGGGGTGTTTGGGGAAAATTGACGGAGGTGGGGGCTTGTGTGGGCCCCAACCTAACTTCCTTGCATCTCCCTTTTCCACAACTCTTAACCATCAGTAAAGAAATAAAAATAAATTGTGAAACAATTTTATTTTATTCCTCACATTTTTTACATCTCCTCCCGAGCAAATGCAACGCCAGGAAATGTATTCCTAAGCAATTACCGGCGCTGCGGTTTCATTGGTACCCTCATATTTTGAATCCAAGCACCAGTTCAATAGTTAGGAAAACCCACTTGTTCGTTCACTAAATGTACCCGAGCTAACTTTGGAAAAAGATTCCGGGCTCACCATGACTCGGAATCAGGTGCCACCAGAAACTGCGTACTCTTAAAATACCAAAGAACATTAAAAAAATCACTTGAAATTTATGGGTTTTTACACTATGCCTCCCAGTTTTAAAATAAAGTCAAAATATCACAAATCCCATCAGGCGATCTGAAATGGATGGCCAGTATCCTATGAACACCTTTGCTTGTCTATGCACTTCTTGCCCCGGTGGATGTGCATATGTCACCAACTTATATAGTCATCAATCAAAGGATAATTCATTCCAAAGAGAGTCGTTTTCTACCTATGTATTCCTAGAGTAGGTCTTTAGCCTCATGCATCTCCAAAATCCAAAAATTAAGGGTCAATAAAAATCCATAATCCATTGATTAAGGATATTAGAACATTCCAGGATGATGGTCCCAAGTAAGGGACCTACCCAGTTATGTTTGGCCAAATTTGTTTGACCAAAAACATTAGTAATAAATTTGGATTACAGGACAGTGAATTGCCTGTGAAAAAGGTTCCATACATGCCAGAGAAAAAGTCTTCAAAAGGGAACCTCTGGGAAAAATTCAAGGATTGGTCCTTGAAAAAAAAGATGGAAACATTCAGCCATCAGAAAAATCATAAAGCTTGTTAGGTCAAAAACCAGCAAAGGGCGACCTAAGAAAAATTCAAGTTATACCCACTAAGACCATGTCAAGCAGCCTTAATAAAAATTAGTATTATATGGAAAAAGGAAGAAAAGTTCATGGGGTGTTCCATAAAACCTCATAAATAGTTGGACTACGCTCACTAAGTACCATGACTTAGGAAACAATTTGAGCTTGATTCAATCAGTTTAGTTTACTGATTTCAATTCATGGTTTAAAATTAATGATTGGTTGAAATGATGTTGACAAGATGAGACAAAAAAGAGATGTTTAGAATCCAAATATATTCCATTGGCTTCAGAACAAATGGAAGAATATCTCCAATTCAAAGTCTCCCAGTAGTATTAAAAAAAGAGAGAGTAAATATCATAATTTGGGATGAAACAACAACAAGGCCCGGTTCTCCCTTTCTAAGAGGATGGCGAGTGAGTGTCGTGGTCCATCGATCGTCTGTTCCAAAAACAATTTCTTTCCTCCATTTTGGCTTTGATCATTGGAAACAAACTCTCCTGCATATCTTTTTGGTCCTACCCCTTCTTCTGGATGACTTCATAGTTAGCAGATGAGGAGGCCAGTTTTCCTCACAACCTGTCTGAGTGGGATTCTCACTCCCACAACTCCTCCTCTTGGGTCTCCACCAAATCACGAGCCTTTACCTCCTTAGCTATTAGATGATCAAATTCTTCTGAAATATCTTTGAAGGTCACCACCTGGTGATGGGGAGAATTGAACTTATCCAGCTTGTCCTCGTAGGAGGCTAGGTCTTCTCAGGTAATGACGATTTTGTAGTGGATGATGTGTAACTGGTGATATTCAAAGTCACTGGTACCCAACATAGTGAATAAATGTTGAAAATTTTCACCCTCGTTAGAAAAAGTGGCCAAGGTTGTATCCGCGAAAAGAGAACATAGTTGGCACCATGCATCTTTGCACACTCCTTGGTGCCTTTCCACAACACCAGTACTTGGATCCTCCCCTACTGCTACATGTCTGTAGGTAGGAAGTGTCTCCATAGAAGTGGGGAGTGACCCAAGTAAGGTCACCCAAGATGGGAGACTCTCGTTTACCTCAGAGGGACAAGACACTTGAGTTATATGAGGAATACTAACCATGACTTCTGGGATGATTAAGGATACTCACCTAGTGCTAGAATCATTGATAGCTTCGGAAATATCTATAGGAGGGGAGTAGTCTGAATCACTTCCCACCTAAATGAGTTGTACTATCAAAACCCCTCCCATACACTTTTGACGATGGACTGAATGCCTTATTACTACAAGAGTAGGGGTAGGAGGTGTATCCACCTTGTTTTATACAGGGATGGAAGTATACGGAATAGCTTTTTCACTCTCTACAATGGAAGAAATGTGTCGCATGGTCATTAGGGATAGAAACGGGGCAAGAAATGATTCAGGGTTTTTGGACCCACTGAACTAGTTCTTTTAGCATCTCTCTAGGGTAACAATCTACCCATAGTTGGGTATACTCCACTGATAGAAAGGTGGGCTCTATCATGTTAGGGATGATAATCTCCCTGGTGACCCCTTCATGCATCATCATAACACACAATTGGAAAACAACCACAGGATGAGATTCTCCCATTATCTATATGACTAAAAGTAGTGGGGTCCACTGAAGGCATCCTTGTTTCTTGGAAAACTAGTAGGGGAGGTATGTCTCGCAAATGACTACCTGGTCAGTACAAGCAGTGAGCTTTCCATCTCAAAGGATGATGAGGTATGTTAATTTCTCCAAGGAACTATCATTTTAACCTCTCAATGATCCACGAGGGGTAGGATGCGGTGAAAACAAGAAATGGGAGGCGTCGTTCAATAGTATAACTGCATTTGTAACACTCAGAATCCTTGGATGAATAAAATAAATGTTGAGAATAGAATGGTAAAAATTCGAAATGGGGAACCCTGGAATTATATTGGTATTCATAACAGGGGAAGTGTTCTGCCATCTACCCATACAGGATTTGGAACGGTCCATTGAGATGGTGCAGAGTCCTGCCTTCTTGTATATGTCCCATCAATTCTTAAAGCTGGGAGAGGGTGAGAATTGCTAAATTAATGGATCAATCCTCTTCTTGTGTGGCCTCCATGATCAATGTACAGTCCAAAACCTTGGTGTATACGTCATGATATGGGAAGATCCATCCACTTATGAACATGGAAAAGAAACCTTCTAGTATAAGTGTAGGTGAAACTTCTGACTGAAGCTCATATCCCCATGAGGTATATTTCCCTGCTTCAAGGGTAGCACAATATGACCCTAGGGGTTGACAAGACTGGCGAGTAGGATGAGTTTGACTATAGAGATCCCTCCACATGGGCCCATTCATCCACAAGAATAGAATTATCCATACTTCTTATGGGATAAGGGAACATGCCTCAAGGGGATGATCTAGTGATCCCGCTGCCATGACCAGTAATCTCTTTTCCAAAGGAGACATGTGATCAGTGTCGTTCTATATGACTACTATTAAGAGTAACTCATTGTACATTTCCCATGTATGGGGAGTCCCCAAAGCTAGTAGATATCCCATAGACTAATTCGCACTTCCACATGCATTAGGTGGAAGGTTTTGGTGCCCGAACACCAGTTGATCAACAATTCTATAAGGATTTTACATGGATAAAATATTGAAAACTGGGAAACCCAGGCTGCTTGGTATAATCCCACCACCTTCAGCTAGTCAGGGGCTTCCAGATGGGTCTGATGCACCCAGAATTCCCAGGCCCACTCATCATAGAAACATACATCATCCCAAAAATCCCACTTCATGCTCCATCCACTACAAGGATTCTCCTGGGAGATGCTAATGATTGATGTATATTCTCAAGCATCCTTTCTTGGGGCACCGTCGCAACACTGAAGGTTTACCCGATTCCATGATATTCATCATAGTATGGATATATTCTCCTAAAGAAGAGTGGAGATGATTTCCCATAATGGGGAAATTTTGGCGTGGTCATGACCTTGCGGGGCCTCTAAAAGGATGAAAGGGATGTCAGGGTCAGGCAATGATAGAGGCATGTCGGCATGAAGACCAAAGCTGTAATGTGAGAACTGTATAGATAAAGGATAGGCTAAGAGATTTGGAATAAAAAATACCATCAAAAATCTATCACGGGGACTGATGTGGGCACGAAAAAGGTCATCACTATCCCTCTGCATGGTTTCCCTTTTCTTCATGGATTTTGCTATAACTTGTGAATCAGCCATTGTAGGTTACATAGGAAGATGCAGAAGCTGTTGAGAAGTGAGTCCGATAAAAATTGTTGGGATAAGGCAATCAAAAAAGGGGGAAAAAGGCTAAAGGACATAAATAATGTCCATAAAAGGCTATGAGTACTATTCTTATAGTGTGTTTTAATTCATTTTGTAGATCACAGAGTACAACCATGGTAAGAGAAATAATTGCGAGGTGGAGGCCCATGAACCTTTGGCCGACAAAAAAATGATTTGCATATTGATGAAACCATGAACCTCGGCCTCAGTTAAGTTCACGTTAATAGGTGTTTGATTAAAATTTAAGTTTGTGTTAATAGTTTTTGAAGCTCAGTTCACCGATCAAAGGTTGGTATGCGAGCAATCCAGCCACATATCATTCTTCCACATAGAATCTAGATTTTATGTTTTAAAATTACATAGTCCCATTCCTAAAATCCAAAATATGGTGTACGGATGAAGAAATGGAAAGGAAATAGGTTCGTGGAACATATAGAGCATTTCGTGAACAAGGTTTTCGCAAAAAGCATAGTATGCAAGAGTGAAGGAGATTGAGGAAATTGGGAGTGATTATCTCTATAAGAAATTGTAAAAGAAAAATGACATGGGACCCTATATATAGGTGTGGTCCTCTCCTACCATGTCATCCAATTCTACTATGAACCATTTCAGTTCAGGATCGCTTCAACATCGGAATAGTCCATTTTTTCATTCAGAACAGACACTATTCGGATGGGGGGCATTTTTAGGGTCCTAAAAATTCCTCTAAGAGGAGAAAATCCCCCCACGATCACTTTTTAGTAGGAATAAAGTGCTTCTTAAAGTCTATGAATGTGAGGGGACTAAAATTGAGTTACAATTATTTGAGGGAACTTGATTGAATTCGAGTTCTCAAGGTTTTTAGGTGGAATGTGTACCATCACTGAGAATGGTATGTAGAGAAGATGGATCACAAACTTCCAGGTATACGAGACAGTCCACGAACCGATGGCCCATGAGGCAATGGCGAACAAGCAAGGAAAATTTTGAAACCCATCAACTGAAGGAATTGTGCACCTAAAGCCATTCCATGTTCCATGCTGAGAACCCATCAGTTCATGAATTAAGTGATTGGGAAGGGTTCTGCAAACCATTATCATGAACCAAAGCCTCTGAAAACCCAATTTTGATTGAGTCTTCCACATGTCTAGATATAGAATCAATGGGCCTCTGTAAATGGTGTCATGTTCCCAATAGATATGATCGCTCTGGTTCTCTATAAAAGGATCACAGTAGCCAGATAGAGGGGGGATACATACAATGAGAAGTATGGATGATAAAGGTTGAGGGAGACTTAGAGTTTACACTCTAACATCCGTCTTCTTTCTACGATGAAGAATGATCTGAAAACTACTCATCCGCTGGTACAACTGGTCATGAATCAAAAAACAAGGGAATTTAATAATGATAATAATAGAACAACGAACCTAACTGGTGAACCAAAAACCAATTACTTCTTGCAGTTGTACTCCCCACAAAAAATGATCTCCCAGACCCTCCTACAGTATGGTTCTCGGCATAGCATACTGTTATGAGACTGAACTTCGCACCACCTACCAAATCGGTATGTCGATGTAACCCAAAGTGGCATAGTGATCCGCGTACCACTTTGGTATATGGTAGAAAATACCCATGACTGCGTACTGCAGTGGTACACGGATGGAACCTCTTCCCATATCCCACTATGGTATGCACAACCTCCCTCATCCCACATGGAAAACCAGTACGTGGAATGGGGTGTTTTTACGTATTATCCCCACTAGTTCTAGCATCACCCCTCCACTACCATCAAGTCATCTATGGTCCCTCCACTAACCAGTCCTCCAACATTAGGACAAAGCCTTCTCCCAATCCACTAGAACCGTATGATCAGACCATTGGGAGCATTAGTGCACCCCATTCAGTCAACATACCCAAGATAAGAGGAGTCACAAAGGCCCTCCCAACAAAGGTGCATGCTTCGGAAATTCCTGTTAGGATACATTCCCACGGTAACCCAAAACCTAACCTTGGGACACTGACATGAACCTCCATGTTCTAGGGATTAAGGTTGATCACTTTCTGTTTCATTCAATGAGGGATAATGATCAGTCGAATGGGTTATGTTCGCTCCCCCCTTTGACGAGGATGAATATCCTCCATTTCCCAGAACATGCTCTAAGGCCCTCCCACTGAGTTAAGTACATAGTCTTATGATGTCGGGCCATGTGACCATTAATTACATCTCACATGGAATGGTTCATTGTTATGCTCCCTTGGCCACCATCACCCTAGCCTCTTCCATCATGGGTCTCCCTCTCCCACCAATTGGGTAGAAGGCATGTACGTTGTTGAATCCTTCGAATCCATTTTTCTCACACCGAGCATGACTCATGTGGTCTTAGAGGTTGATGAAGATTACAATAGGCACACAATCTGAACTTTGGGAACTCAAATTCATGATAAAAACAAGATACATAGGATGCCTATCAGATGTCCCAATCTCAAATGGGTGACCATCCTTAATGAGTCCACCTAATCATGTCTCGTCAAATGTGCAGCTTCTATGCATAACCCCACACATTCCAATGTATGTGGGTTATGATTCCTCTCACGAGGATATGTAGGACACACATATTTTGGTCTCGAACCCAACATCAAGTCCCCTTCCACCCCCTAGACGATGATAAACTCTAGATCTCCTTATACTGTGGCTCAACTCAGCATCATCTCTGTAGCATCAAATATATGCACATTTAAGACGATTTTGAAAACCAAGGGTAGCTCATGGACAGATTCATCAGGAATGAACCGAAGATTCAAGAACATATGAACATGACTTAAATCTATATTAGAGTCTCAAAACACGAAACAATCCTCCCCGGGAAGGGTGTGGTGAGCCTGACCTCCCATACTCTCATCCAATGGATTCTTTAAGTGTTGTTGGGCAAATCGTCAACCAACGAGGAACTTACTTTGGAAACAATGTCAATGAATCCTAGATACTAGGCCCATTAAGCTTTCTTTTCTCCACGAATAGACCCATTGGAGACCATCTGAGGAAGTTACATCTGAGAATGAACGATGGCATGAGTTCTTGATCCCCACGCAATCTCCTACTGGGACCAACTATTCTTACAGGGTTAATTCAGCCTTCTTTAAAGGATAATGACACTGAACAGTTCGGAACAATGGAATGGTAAATTCCACAAGAACCTTCCTCTATATAAAAAGGGATGGGTGATGATCTTTATCTAACCATTCTGCACCACCTACTAAATGTGCCACCTCATAGGTAGAGAACCAACATTGTCTCATTTTGTTAAAATAATGGAAAAATAAATTAATGTGTTGTATCCCATGACCTCAACCATTATTATGTAATGGATGGATTCCAATATCTCGTTATGGTGTTGTTAATTGGAAAAACACTGTTTTCCAAGCCCTATCCATCATGGTCATTTACTTCAATTTTGATCAAATCTAGATGTACACTAAGATAAAGAGGTAACTAAATTAAGGAATCCCTAAGGAATATACATCTACTGGGTAATTCCCTTCATCTTGAAGAACTCTTGAATAACCTACCAGTAAGCTATGAAACAAAACTTCATGTCCCACCTGGGAAAGATGGTGGAGTTATAGGTGGAAGATTCGGCGGTCTAATCATACTAATTCATAGACCATATTATATACAATGAGAATTTTTTTATCATTCTCCTCACTCAAAACCTAAGGATGAACCCTATGAATTGTGCATTCAGGGGTCACAATTGGGAAGTTCTTATGCTCTATTTTCTAGTAGATATGTGTTGATATTATCCCAAATATGATCAACACCATCATTGAAATTCCCCCTCCATAAAATCTATAAGCGTTTCATGTCATTCAAGGATGTCTAGATTACATATAATTTTTTTACCAATCTGGTGGGAAAATCTATGTCTATTACTAAAATTATGATGAAAGGTTCTACCAACCAATGGGATGAAGAGAACCAAAGCCTATTTGATGAAATCATGAAGTATTGGTTAGTTCATCTATTTTTAATGCTTACTATCTAGGGGAAACGTTTTTTCCACTACATTACATCTATAGATTGGTCTATAGATGACTTCTTAGACAAAATTAACAAAAAAGAAAAACATAATTATTTTTACTAACTTATTCCCATAGTGCTAAACATTGACGCTATATATTTTCTAATTGAGAAGAATTGAATTTCCATGATCTTCATGTTTTGAAAGTTGTTCCATTATTTAGAGTACCATGATATACATCTATTATTTTATATTTACCAATTTAATTAAATACATCCATCCATTGTTGACTGGATTATTTGTATTGTGGGAGTTGATCCTTCAATAGGTTAACAACAAGTTTATCCCCCATAAGTATATCATGGGAAATGCAATGGAATGTTTCTTTACTATAAACCCATCCCTGGAAGAGTTTCCCATTGATGCCTATTCTTTAAATTAGTCTATTATATCCCTAAAATAAGTAACACCATATAATAATATTTACTATAATAGTGAATTTTGAAGCCCAACTAGGTGAATAATGAAAAACTATATGCTCAACAAGGTTGACAATAGATTTATCTTCATCACAACCTTAAAGGACCTCGTGTCATACTTGTTCCTCCATTTAAATTGTTTTACTAACAATGATGTTGAATCTAAAATGATCATTACTAGTGTTGAATTCTTCATCAAGATTCAGGTTCCCGAGTTATATTTGAATAGTGATCTCAAGAAAGTCGTCAAGAAAATTAAGAGTGATTGCACTATCAAGAACTGGAAACTCATACCCTTAATCAATCACACTTAGGATTTAATGTCCTGATTTCTCAGTTAGATAAATGTTCCTTAAATCATGTACTCCCAAACAAATAAAGTGGACACTATGTAAAACTTGTTTGTGTCCCTTTCTGATTTATACTAGGATGACATGGTGATCCATGTGGTGCATCAGAAAGTGATATCCCACATTACTCATGATGAAGACAACCAAAAGATGAATCGTATCTCCATAAGTTAATCTATAGTGGGACCCCCGGATTCTTATGAGGCAGAAGAATCTAATTGAAAAACGCCCATGGATTAGTACCTCTAACATGTAACTATTCTTACAAGTAGGGACATGTAAGAACAAATCCACCCAAGGGATGTGATTTTTTTCCTTTTTGATATCCCCAATTCTAAGTGAGTCCTCTATATCACATATTTTTTATAATTATTCTCTATTGAATATAGGGGAAGTAAATTACACATTGATTATTAAAGGTTCACATTGATACATACATAGCTCATTAGTCATGATTGATTCTCTCTAATAATATCTAAAGTATTTTCTATTTCTAGCCCACCATAGTTCAGGATTGTATATAATTTACTAATAAGAGTCATGTATGTTGGGTATATGCAAAATGTTTCCATTTTCCACCAGATCCTCTCCATACCACCATGTAATAGTTTCCCATTTCCAAATGGGGAGTTGAAATCATGGGTTCCTAACCACCAGTGACATCTGAATAGTTCAAGTTTACCCTTATTGTCACCAATTTCTTCTCAAAGTTTGTTAATGGAATTAACCTGAAGGTGTTAAAGACTTAGTTTGTGATCAATTTTGTAAAATACCACATTATTCATTGTTTTAGGATCCCTTATACTATTCTCACAAATAATTATGCCAACATTTGAGCCTCTGAGTGAAATAAGTTATACATCAAGTACAACATCTAGTCCAATCATACCTCGTGAAATCATTCTCTACAAATGAAAAAAATCAAGATATTCAACAATTTAATCAGTAATATTATGTAAAATATGGTGAATAAAAATAATAAGATTGTAAATATAAGATATCTAATTCCCTATGGGTATATCTGATGGAAAATCAAACTTCCACCCATGTAGTCCCTTACTCATTAATGTATAAAACAAAGGCAATACATCCCTTTTATGTTCAACTACAGTCATGTTAGAAATCAATCTATGAATAGTTGACACCCAAAAAAGTTCCAAATCCCATATAGCTATGTTAGAAGCCCTTGATTAAAATAGATCAAGGAATTAAAAAATCAAAAGGTTCGTCAAGGTTATGTTTCATGGGTATTTAAAAAAACATAGGTTCTACAGATTACTATAATGTGATTTTTTCATATTTTTGTGGGAGCCTATGATAACTGGAAGTAAACCACCAAATATTGAATCCAAATAAGAAGGTCCCTTCACCATTTATTGTGTCTACTCTAATGGTTCATACTCATTAATCACCAAGGACAGAAACAACATCACACATCCCACCACTACAAGGATCCTAAAGAAGCTTTTTTTCATGACTTCATTTTAGGTGCATCATCCTCATCACATTACTATAAACTAAATGATATATAGTTTGTGTCTTATGAAATTAAACTATGTAGCATCAGGTCCTAACTTCAAGACATTAAACTTCATAGAAGATCTCCCTCTCCATATGATGTTCAAATGCATATCTAATTTCCTTCTTGGTCTTAGTTTTTTGAACATAAACTTTATTTCTAATATCCTTTTGTATAATTATTAAACAATATAACTATCTTAGATTATTTTCCTGAGATGATTACTACCTACTTAAGTGTTGGTCACCTACCACACAATCTTCTAAAACTATATGTCACTTGATTCCCACATCATAGGATACATAGAACCAATTGGACTTCCTACCTAATACCATTAAATAACATTGAAATTCCTCAAACTTTTCCACAAAAATAATGGAAATATATCAAGTAATAAAATTGGATCTTGACACTCATACGGAATGAGATTTTGAGACTCATTGAGACTGAAATTGTTATTTTTAAAATATTACATATATTAATAACCTGCATGCAAAGTTTTCATAAAAATGTTTAGTAAATCACGAATTATTTCTCATATCATAAATATGATTCCACCATGGAGTTTAGAATGTATGTTTTACCATAGTCATGATATAACCTTTAAATGAACCGGGTGTTTGTTAAATGTCTTTTTGGGTGAAAATAGTTAATAAATTAATTGAATTTATTTATTTATTAGGTGATGATGAAGTGAAATATTTCATTCTATATAAATACTTCATTATGTGTGATGCTCAGGGTTAGTCTCATAATACTGGAGACCTAGTGTGGAGATATTGGAGTACGGTTGGTGAAGGGCATTAGATTAAAGGATCTGATCAAAACTAAAATGATCGTCTATGCCAAAAGAGTTTATGGATTTCACTAAAAATATAAACATAGAATATTTCTTAATTAGTTATCAATATAGACTCAAATTAGGTCATTTTTTGGTATTTGTATAATTTATATATTACATTTTGAACACAGATCAATTCTATAAATAATAATTTATGCACGCATCGATGGTTGATTTAAATATGGTTGATTTATTTTTATTTATTTATTTATTATTTTAGTCTTCATTATTATATTATATTAAAATGTATTGAGGCCTAAACATACAAATTCATAACTTTATTCGTCATGTTTATTGATTTATTTTTCTCTCACCTATTTTTTTGCACATTCATCTTGGGAAATTTCATTGTAAGTGGTTCGATGGATACATGATATTCAATAATTAAACTACCATTATTCAGTCTAAAGAATTGATATTTGGGTATGGATTTTGATTAAGGATGTTATGGAGGATCAAAAAAAAATAGAGGATGAATAGATAAAGATCAGACTGATGATTCCTATTTTCTCTTTTAGGTATACGATGATGAAATGAGAAATGAAGATCTTTCTGATCAATTTATACAGTCATAAAAAGATCTCTAGAAAAGATAGAACACCTTTTAATCATATGAATGATACACTTGAGATATTTTTACTAGATCTAGTGGTGGAGGCATCAGAAATGGACAATGATTGATGAACATGTTGGTTCTAGAAATTTATGAACTATACGACATGTAATTCGTAGATACATGCCATGTGGTTTCCTGGATGTGGTACTAGGATTTCCATAGAATAGATAATGTTCACAAGATGTGGGGTCCCTATAACAGACCATGTAACCTATGGATGGTGACTCAACATGTATCTCAAAGGATACACAAGGATGAACACTGGTGGAGTACACATGCATAGTCAGGTACTTAGACATGGCCAGGTACATTGAACGACCATAGTATATAGACCATAAAATGTAAATGATCATAGGAATATGCATAGATATATGTACATGTGTATGTCCATGATTAGCAGTACACACCCTATACACTACTTACACACTATATACTCCTTTTACAATAACTTCTAAACCTTTTTTCCCATATCATGGACTACTTTCAGTAAGGGTGTGTTCCCTAGACCCATCCTTGTTAGGGTATAGTGTGGAACTACATTCAAATAATAGGATTTTGATCCTATCTAAGGATTTATCTTTCCCTATAGTTTTAGGAATCCCTCTTTGCCTCTTGATATGGGATCTTATATCGTCTTCTTCTTGAATTGACATGACCAACTGTACATAGTCTTTGATCCCCTACTTAGAGTGTAAATCCATATTGTATTATTGGTATACCCCATGTACCTAGTTGTGAAATATGTACATGTATTTATCTCTTCAAACTTCCATCATGTACTTATTTATGGTAAGATTCGCTGAGCATTATATCTCGGATAAGCGCTATTAGTGATATCAGACTCATGGTGTGAGTTCTGTCAGATGAGTGTCGATATAGACGCTCAAGCATAACATTATGTAGGATATGTAGTTTTCACATTACATTTTTTTACTTAGTTCCTAATATATGTATTTTTTATTATATATCTCATATCATGATTGTAATATCTTCTGACGAACTGAATACTCCTGATGCTTTATACTTAGTGGTTTTAGGGTGTCCTTCTAGGTATTGTTAAACTCACCAATATATAGGATCTTCCCACTGGGGAAATGTCTAATGTTGAAGACCATCGATTCAATGGGGCTCTTAGTGGACTGGGAGTAGAAAGAGCAAATATTTGGGCTAGACAGATAGTGGTTCATTCAAGGAGTTACATTTCATTACAGTCCTATCTTACTATAAGGTTGGAATTATTTCTAGTTTTTATGTGCATATATTTATGCTTTTAATGATTTAAAATATTATTCTTTATACTCTGATTATGGGGTTTAGATGTATGCATGAATTTGGTATCAGTTTTATATTCCATTTTATTATTGTGTGGGATTAGAGATGTGCGTGTTTGTACATGTTTGTCATACTAAGGCATCATGTGTGAGTGTTATTCCAACTTGACGTTGGTTTCCAACAACTGTCCTATTTGTGGTAGGATTGCTATAGTAACACATGGCTAATCAATATCTAGAAAGTACACAGTGGGTATGGTCATGAAATCCTTTATGTGCATACCCCCTACTACTCCCATTTGTGAAACTTTTACTAATCTGTAATAGGTTTTATTCTACCTTTTCTCCCCAAAGAACTCATATATTTCATTCCAACCTTCTATACATGAGTTGGATCTATACAACTGCCTCTCTCACTTATGAAAAGAAATTGTCTGGATTCACACTTTGTGAGATATGTAGTGATGTTTGGATCTCTTAGTCTAAGTCCAACCATAAATCTCCTATCACCCCTCCATGTCTTGGTATTCAATACCACTTCATTGGGGTCTATTTATTCATTTGACACAAATTCATTGTGGTTCCTCAAAGATAAAGTTCATGAATCATGACCTAAAACATGGTGTGTGTGTGTATATGTGGTGTTCTCTATATAGATATTGGTATCCCGATTCACATCAAGTTTCACCTTATATATTGTTATATAGATTATATCACACCCATGGACGAATTTCAATGACCATAATATAGGAATAGTCCCTATTCCTAGTTGAATGACCTTAAAAGTATTGTTCTATATTTCAAAATTTATGAGCATGAACTGCTAATATAATATGGTCCGTGATATATGAAATTAAACTATACAACATTAGGGATGAAAACAATTCTCTCTAAGGAATTGTCAAACCTTTTCTCATTTCTCTTGCGTGTCTTGTACTCCATCATACCTAGTGTTCCCTATTAGCTTGATCAATGAATGATGGTGTATCTAAAAGTTACTCAAACCTACCTTTAATAATTTCCCTTCATCTATTCACTTCAAGTCTCTATAGTTTTAATTTTCCCATCAACATTTCATTTACAAGTGAACTCCCGTGTAGTAATGGAAAAGTACCCTATAGCACACCTCCCATCTAGGTTATACATCTCATAGGTATATTTCTAGACAAATACATGATATATACTATGTTTATAAAGGACACAGTGAATAAGACTTATTTTACTTCCCCCATTGTTAATTATATCACAGTGAAATTCATGTTCCAAACATGTTAAATGGTCATCCATAACCAATTTCTTACCACTTAGAAATTCATATTCTAGAAGTCTTGATTTACCCACTTTTCACTCCCCCTTTATTGAATAATCTCAACACCATTCTTTACCATATTTCGAGTCTTTTTACATTGAATAGTTAAATTGATACTGCAAACCACACCCCAACTAGTTTCCCCTACTACATAGATCTCTTCTACAATAGATTAAGAATTCCATCCCCAACACATCATCAATATAATTCCCCCTCAAGTAATTAATGTTTTATTTCATTTACACTTATTTTCCACACCAATCATGACTCACACAGGCTTAGAGGATCTTGTTTATTAGTATTATGACATAATAAAGACACATCTAGGATAAGGTAGGAAATATTTATTGTTCATACCCATCATACGTTGTTAAACATTATGTCCAATATCCTCTATCAACAATGTCAAACTTCAGGGACTTCATCCTCACCATAAAATGTTAAACTATGAGTTAAGAATCCTACCCTCATGGTTATAAACTGTGTCGTATTCATCCCAAATGTTTTATTTTAAAATTTATGATAAAATTAATTTTCACTTGAAAATAAATGGCTTGATACATTTCCAATCACAAAATTTAAAACTATTTGATACTATAGTCCTCGCATAAGAGGAAGAACCATACTTTAATTTTAGTCAGCTATTACAACCCCCCCCCAACTATATTATAGCTAATTACTATCTCATTGGATATATACTCGCACCTATATATCTTATCTCAATCCTAAAAATGTATTCCCTTATCTACACCAAGTTTTGGTACTTTCTTTCTTCACTGGATTTCCTTTATCCTCCATCTCAATCATAGAGACATAACTATACTTGAAGGAGATAGTTGGGGCTACCAAACCTTAAATTATTTCTGAATCTTTATCTAATAATAATGGACTTATATAATGTTCACATACTTAATAGGTTATACATATTGGTGATGGGATCTCCAATCCAAATATGTTTTTGTCCCTACCATGTGCTATGTAGGCTACTTAATCCCACACATTTTGAGCTACATGACCCTAAAATAGTAGAAACCATTTCCTTGAGTTCCATTACCTTAAACTAGTAATCATTCTACCTATGTATTTCTATATTAGAATTGATTTTTTGGCTTCCATTATTAGGTGTACCCCTCCCCTTACTATATCAACTACCTCACCTTATGGTCCAAGAAATATGAACTTAAACCATGAAACATAAGGAACAAACCAGGTGCTCCCTATGGAATGATCATGATTCTCCTAAGAATATCATGGGTTTAAAAATAGATCATTTATAGTTCACCCTATAAATATGATTGATGCATGATAGTGTTTCCCCAGGGTGCTCAAACATACCCCTTAGTATTTTCCTTTCCTTCACATAAATATTTTGTGTCTTTGGAGTTTTAATTTCCTTATCATCCTTTTTATTTCTCATAAATATATCATGTGGTGAAAACATAGTTCCTCATCTACCACCTCCCTAACATGGTACATATCTTTGAGGAATCTTTCATGGTAACGCCATTAGTAACCCCATGTTTTTTAATGTGGTCAGTGTTCAACCCTAATTTGTTGGTTCCATTCTATATAATATTTCAATGGAATCCATGTTTTGAACTTGATCAATGGTCATAAGTAGACTATATTCCACCTATTATTTGATTCACATTCTATAATTAGGGTTTCCATTTATCTACTCTTCTTTGATTGTGTTGATACTTAACACCGTTAGTGTTACCCTATCATACATTTTTGTGTGTTGGTAGGGTGAACTAGTCTGATAAAACACCGAACCATTTTTTACTATTTGAATGGGTTTCCTTGTTTTTTGACATGTTATTCCAACCCAATCCTATCTATTCTCGTCTAGAAATCTCCTTTTACAAAAGGTCAAATTCAATTACCCCATGTTTCTTACATAGATCATAGATCACATGATCTTAATATTTTTTATTAAATACCTCTCTTACATGTTTGAGAAGACCCATAGTCAAAGAAGAAAAAATTTCAAATATATAGTGCTTCATACTCATCGTATAATGTTTAGTTTTTAGGTCAATGTTCTCATCACATGATGTTAAACTGTATGGTACCCTTCCCATAGCATGACCTTAAAAGAAGTGATGTTTTGTTCCTCTTCTAAGAGGAATCCCCTATGATATTTTCGTCTCCAACTGTGCCTATCTTTTATTATTGGTAATCTACAACAACCACCCCATAACTACAAGTTTCATGATTCCTAATTCATGGTATATAAAGTGACATCCAAATTACTTTTCCAGTAACTAGCCACAAACACTATCTAATTTCTTCCCACTTTTTAGTGTACCCCTTAGACTCCTATAAATAATGTAATGAAACAACCCAATCTAATCTAACACATCACACAACCCGGTCCACCACTTAGTAAGAACGATGTTCTCAATCACCAAGGCTGAAAACTTGTTCCTATACGTCAAGGGAATCATACATGGGAATGGTATCACCCAATAAATTAATAACAAACTAGAGAAATACCACTTATAAATATTTTATATCCATTTATATTCGGTAAGTAAATTCCATATAAATAAGTAAAAACCATGACAATCAAAACAAAATAATGGATAAGGAAAAGAATATAACCTATAAAAATAAAGAAAGAAAACTGAATGACCCGAATAACTCAAGAAAATGAAGACTGATTCATTGAATCAATTCCCTCATAAACTAACATAAAAACACTGAATATATGTTACAACATGGAAATAAGTAACATAAAAACAAAAAATAAAAAATAAAATAAATAACCAAAAAAACATACCCCCTAAACTAAGTGAATCATCCTCACCTGTTTCCACAAATGTAACCAAACAAAAACCCAATGAACCATCCGATATAACCATGTAGAATGTGATAAACATATAAAATATAGCAATATGTATAAATCCTGAAAATTATCTTCCCCAATCCACCTGCAAAACCTTAAAAAATAAATACATTTCATTTTTTTCTTAAAATGAAAATATAAGTGTAATATTTCTATATTTATTGAAACCCAACAATTGAAGTTTTACATTTAAAACCATTCACATTAAAAGTAAGGGATGAATTCATTTCAAAAGAAATAATTCCTTCAAACCATTTAAATAAAATAATTAGTTTCCATAAGAAATCCCTTTTCTAAAATCCATCTTTAAAAACTACATACATACAAGGAAAGATTCCAAGACTTTGCTGGCTATATCAGTTGAAATAAAGAAAACATATTTATTATTTATTAAATAATCATACAAAAAGGAAATTACAATAGAGTAGAAATCATAAAACAATTATAAACTAACCTTAATTGCAATAAATATTCCACACCCATCATGAAACAATATAACAAAAGATCATAGGAATGACCATGATCTCTAAAAAAATCTAACACATTAATAAATAGAATCTACCCTATTAGTACTCCTAATTAAAATCATCCACCCTGTTACATGGTATTTTCGTACCTGGGCTAATAGAGGGGAAAACTAAAATAGGGTGAACAATCAACCCAATCATAATCATAAATAGTGCAATATATAGGCTTGGGAATCCCATATACCAATTATTGGCCTATTATTAAATATAAAACAGAAGTTATCCACCCAAAAATGTCAAAAAGAAATGATACTACTTAAAAACCACAACACAATCTCCCCTCCCATTACCCCTCACTAAAGATTCCCCGTTTTCCTTCAAGAAAATTCATATAATAAAATATATCCTATAATATAGAATAATATATCCATTTTAAATAAAAATCATGTGTCACACTTTGAGGGTCCATTTATTTTTATAAAACTTCTTTAGAAAGTATCATTTAAGACTTTATAACATTATTTTGGAAACCAGTTTATAGACCCTTATTTTAAAACAAACTCATGTAATCATCATAAAAGTCAATCAATCAATCAATACAATAAAAAATAATATATTTATAAAAAATTATTCACACCATTTTCATAAACAAATCATTTTGTAAAGAGATTCTCATGTACTTAAAATAAGCTCTGGGTGTTCCTCATTGGTAAAAAAATGTTTTATGAAATTAAATGTGAAGAAAAAAATTTAATTAAGATATATTCATCGAATATATATATTATAAATACAATATAACTTAATATTGAGGTTAAAAAAATAAATATTTCAATGGATTTTAATTTAATGATTCAAACGTGGCGTAACCTACCTAGACAAGACACTTCCATAATGTGTGGTGATAAACCATAAAAATGGGTCATAAGGGACCCCTATAAGACATAAGGGAACCATAAAACATGGAAACCACAAATTAAAATCAAACTAAGACAAAAAGTTTTGTTTTTAGACTATTCTGGGGTTAGAGAAGAAAGGAAAAAATGAAGAATAAGAAGAAATGGAGGAGTTTATAAATGAATAACATGAATAACTACCCTTTAATATTGATTAAATCCCATATAAATTACTATGGAAGGAGTAAGATCACTGGATAGGAGTACATGGTTCATGATAATTGGATGGGAGAGGATATGATGTTCTTTAGGGGTAAACATTTTGAGGTTTATAGGGGTAAATTTGCTTTTTTAATGGCCTGGATACTATTCATAGTTTACATACTTGGTTGGAAATATAATACACTAAGAAAGAGTTATTTAGGGGTTAATCTTAGTCAAAATGCACAATTTTACCCCAAATATGGGAAAATATGCATCAATCCTAAAAACTGTTATGTTAAAACAATAAAAACATATGCAAGGTTGTCTCACGGTTTATACTAACCATGTAAAACCCATGAAATATTCTATAAACTCCCATTAATTCTAAAATTCCAATAATTTCATCCTATAACATAAAGGAATAGATAAAAACACTCAATTTTTTTTAACTCATTTAAAAAATTGAAGTCTCATATCAAGACATGAGGAAAACATTTCAATTCATTTAACAAATTGAAGTCTCATATCACAACTCTTCTATAAGGTTAAATTTCATCCTACTTACTTTAGAGTATGAAAATTTTATTAAAATTAACATCATTTTTAAAAAACTACCCCATTTATATCATAAAAATCCTCTTTTTTAAAACACCACCCAAAAATCAAAACCATTCCATATTTTAAGAGTGAAACATAATTTTCAAAATTTTCACATTTATATATAGTTTCTAAAACATTCTTCAATTGAGTATTTTAAAATGAAAAATGATTGATTTTATACAACCCTACATTGAATATTATAAGACTTTTTTTACAAATACTCACTTATGAAAATAAGGCCCTATCAAATCCATATTCTATTTCAAATTCACAGTGTAAGAAAATACTCCATCATTACCAAAATTGACCCTTCATTTTCCAAAAAACTGTATAATTTATAAACATTTTCATTAATTTTTTTTACAAATATTCAATAATAAAATTTCAAAAAAATATTATAAAACCATTGATGAAAGTTATTAAAAAATTTTTATACCCCACTAAAGGTCAAACCTTATCAAAAATTAAGCCAATTTTATTTCAAACTTTCATAATTATAAAACCCACACATCCCCATCCAAGAATAACACTAATGTTTTCATTTTAATGTTTCAAAATAAATTAAACCAAAAACATTTCATGATTCCAAAATAAAAATCTACAATTATTCTAAAATAAAAAATGAAGAAAAAAGTATAAATTAAAAGAACCAAAATTATAAAGTAATAATAATTCACAAATATACACTCTTTGTCTTCACGGTCTGTAAAGGAATGTACTATCCATGAAAGTACCACTAGAATCACATCAAGTCCTCAATTTCATATTTTTCACATGATTTTAATAAACATGCAATGTAACGTTGTACCCCTGAATTCTTTCCAACATTCACTCAAAAGCTTAGTTATTCAAAAAATAACTCATAAAATTTCATTGAAAAATGTAAATACTCATATAAAAAAAACATATCAAAACTAACTAAGAAAAAATCATGAATTCATTTCATACCCATCTAGATTATACCGAGTAACTAAAAAATAATTCAAAGAGGTGGTGATCAAGAACCAACTCATGGCCAACCACTTTAATTATAATGGTAATATCTTTTAGACATATGAATCCCAGAATAATATCTCGGATTTGATACCATTTTTAATGAAAAAACCTAGAATGTCCTAACATGTCCCAAATACTAATCCACCACTTAGTCTGAAGGGTGTTCCCAATCCCCACGGGTTGGAAACAAGTTCTTGTAAATCAAGGGAATCATGATTTAGAATAGGATCACCCAGTAAAATATTAAATAACTATGGTATTCCCACTTGTAAATATGTATTATTCACTCTATACATTGGAATTACACACCACATAAATAAGAATAAAACATGATATGCATGACCAAACAAGGTGTAAGTAAAAGAACAAAACACATAAACAATAAAAAGATAAGACCAAAGTATCTTAAAAAATGAAATATAAGGAAGACTTGTTCAGCGGTGAAATTTTGACCTTAAAAAAGAAAATTCTATAATAAAAGTGCCGGCATGAAACGGTACGATTTATGAACCCAAAATCTAAAATAAAACAATAATAACAAGAACTCATCCACATGCACGAAGTGAATCATCATCACTTTTTCCACCACTACATATAATATAAAACCCAAAAGATTGTTTTCTACAACCATGAAGAACCTGTTAAAACTATAATATGATTTTCAGGATCATAAATCCAAGTAGGCTACCTCCGCACACCCCATGAATGATATTTAAAAAGAAACCCATTTCATGTCAGTTTTAAAATATAGATATAAATGTAAACATTTTAATTATATTCAAAACTCATAATTGTAATTATCCATTTAAAAACTACTTTAAGAGTAAAAAATTCATAAATTTCAAAATCAATCAGTTATATAAAATATTTAAAGAAAATAAATAGTTTCTATAAGAAATATATTTTTAAAAACCTTTCCTTTTAAAAACCCTCACATGAAAGGAAATAATCCCAAGCCTCTGAAAGAAAATTAATTTGAAATAAAGAAAAAAAATTATCCTTTATAAAATAAATATACTAAGGGAAATTTTAATAAATGAACTTTCATAAAATAATCATACTCTAACCAACATGTAAATAAAAATTCCATAACCATTATAACACAAACAAGAACTAAATATCATAAGAATAACTATAAGATTTGGGAAACATTAGTACACTTTTAAATAGAATCAATCCTACTAGTGTGATGAATACAACTCAACCACACTATCACTTGGAATTTCTTAACCTGGCCTAATCAATGGGAAATCCAAAATCCAAGAGAACACCATACTCAATTCCAATATTGGATGAATAATCACAAGTAGTGTAACTTATGATCATGTACATCCAATAATAGAATTATTGATATCCTGTGACATATAAACTGGATGTAAGCCATTAAAAATTCTAAATGTCAATGATACTATGTTGGAACCATCACACAAACCCGCCTTTGAAAACTTCTTATATAAATATACCCTATTCTATTAATAAGGTCCATAAAATAAAATTTGTCTTATATAATGAAAATACACCCATTTTATACAAAAATCACATAATGAAAACTTCATGTTTCCATTCATATTGAAAAACATATTTCGAAACTATTATCCTGGACATTATAACATTATTTATGAAACCATTTTATAAATACTTCTTTGAAATTCAAATCATGTAATCATTATCAAATTTATTCAGTCATTTAATCCAAGATATTAAAAAATATATCTTTTAAAAAAATTATTCACACTCTTTCATAAATAAACTATTTTGTATGGAGCATCTTGGTAATTTTAAACAAGCACTAAGTGTGCCTATTTTTTTAAAAAATAGGTTTTGAATAGAGAAATATGAGGTAAGAAACATCCTTAGGATATATTCATCAAATATGCATATTATATATTTAAAATAAATTAAAATTATTGTTAAAACAAGAAAGAATCTATGGATGTAAAATTAAAGGTTCAATCATGGACCAACCAACCTCAAACATGTTACTTATATAATGCACAGTGCTAAAACCCCACAGTAAGGCATGAGGGACCCAGATAAGACCAATGGGAACCCTAAAAAAGAATCCTTAAACCATGAAAACCCCAAATTATAATCAATAAATTAAAAAACTAGGTCTTTGGACCATTCTATGGTGTATAATAGAAGTGAAAATGAATAATTTTATGGTATGAATGAGTCTAGAGGATATTACAATAAATAATTATTCTTTAATATTAGTTAAATCCAGTGGAAATTACCATGAAAAGAGTAGTAACCATGGGAGATGTGTTCATGGGACATGAATGCTTAATGGTATAGAAGAAGAGTTCATTTGAGTGTAACATTATAGAGGGTAATATGGGTAAATTCAAGTTTTTAATGACTTGGATAGTTCACATTATTTTATTATACAGTTTGGCTATACAGTTTGAAAAATCATGCACCAACTATGTTAGGATTATTAGGATAACCTATGAAAATTTCATGGTTTTTTCACATGGTTTGGAAAACCATGCGCTAATCTTTCATAAGAGCACTATAAAAATTAATGACACATTTCCCCAATTTTCACCCAGTTTCTACAAATACTAAAAAAACCCATGAAACATTCTATGAACTCCCATTGCTTAAAAAATGAAAATAATTTCTTCCTAAAACTCAATATAAAGGATAAAATTCACTCAATAAATAAAATCATACGTGAAAATAAGTTCAGGGTATAATAGAGCTGATTTACTCATCTAGCTCTAAGGTGATTTCCTTTTTCTTATGTATGATCCAAAATTATGTAGGGGTCTCCTATGAACTATGTGTGGATTCATTCTCATATAATAAGATATATAGTGATGTTAGGATATTCAATATTACTCTTATAAACAAATTCCATATAGCTCCCATCTTTTCATAGCATGTTGTTCACTCATCAAGTTGCCTTCGCCCACCAGGTTCCAAGATGATGCTACTCATAAATTTAATGGTCTATGTTTCATGGTCCAAAATTAGAAACCTTGGTCCAGCATTATGACATCAAACTACATTAACTCATCTTTGAGATTGTATATAATAGTATATGTTCTTCCATTCCACAATAGGTTTTTCCATGGCCCTTACAGTGATGATGACAACCTCAAGCCCCTTTTCACCACAACACATGATATTTAAATAAATGGTATAGATCCTGGGTATATGAACATAAAATCTACCTCACGTTTTCCATGCATCATGAACTTAACCAGTGTGAAATCCCCCCTATGATGTTTTATATAATTTCATTTTGTTTTCTTCACCCCAGTTATATAGGTTGTCTCACCTTATGGTATGATCTATATGGACATAAACTATAAAGCATCATGAATTATACTGGTTCCCCCATGGTATTATTTAATTCCATTATCCTTTAATATCATAGTTTTAGAACTTCATTCTAATCTTAAATCACACTGGACCTCATTCCACTCCACTTGCATTGGTACCCCTAGTAAATATGAATTATGTGTGAGGAAATATCCTCCATAGTGCCTAAACTATGCTTGACCATCTCGATTTCTTTTTAAAACCGATATTGGCATCTTGATTTTAAATACCCATCACCATCCTATTTCAAATAGACTCTGAATAGTGAAATAATGGTTCTCTAAATCTTGCCTCTCATTTGGGATAAAGGTCCGGGAGGATTCTTAAAAATAATTTGCGAGAGAACCCATGTTTTAAGTGTGGTCAATTGTTATTTTTTGGCTTTTTATCTCCCATTTCTAGTACTAAAGTAGTGTAATGTAAATTTTGAAGATATGGACAGTAGTTATCCATAACCTATCTACCTATCCCATAATGGATTGATACATGGAGGTCATAATTTACATTATCATCACCATTCCTGGTTCATGTAAAATTATTACACCCTTAGTGTTATCTCTTAATGAAACCTTTCAAGTTAGAAAAGAAAATCGGTCTCATGGGTTTATATTGAGATGGTTATACCCATCTTTACAGATTTCTCTATTGGAAAATTCAGTTTTCTAGCCCAGTCCCATCTAATCCTCCTATATTCTCTAATGAAACATAGAATACCATCTATTATCCTTTGTTTACCACATTTATCATGACTCATGTCAGCTTTGGGGTTTCATTTGGTCATTTATAGGCATATTTGTAGGGAATCGTAGCAATAAAATTCCACTTCTTTCATAAAATCATGCCATTGAACTATGGTTCCCCTTAAAGTTATAACTAAGACACCTTAAACTACTCAGTTATATGTTTCCTCACCACATAATATTAAACTAAATGTTCCCAATTTTGGTTACATTTACTTAGAAGGAATGCTTCTTTATATTGGTTATAGAAAATTTAAAGGCATGCCTCTAATCCAAGTTCCACATCCTTCAAAGCTACAACTATGATCCAAGCTGCATGATCATAAAATAAATTCCACCTAGTCATTGTTTAATGACACAAAAAGGCATTCTCCTTTAGTTCATATTATGAAACCTTAAACTATGAATACCCCCTTGGTAAAATCCTTATGTCCATAATCTCTATCGCTCTAATAGTCTAATATATGTGGTCTTAAACCATTAACCCTTAATTATTCAAAGTTATGTGACCTTAAACTAGCAGAGCTAGAATCACATGGGTCACCTTGTAGGGATTTGATCAAACCTCATCCTTATGTACCACACTTGATTGGAATTTTTTTCAGGATCACTTGACCAAATGATTTCTATCTTGCATTTGTAATGGGTGCTGAAAATTTATGGTTTCCCCTCATCGTCTCCACCTCCTTCCACCAATCCATCTTGTCTCTGCTCCAATACTCGTTCTCAGTGAGCTCGTGATGACATCTTTTTGTTATGGTGGTTTCATGCTGCTTCATGGACTCAACATTTTACATTACTACTAGACAAATTCTTCCTGAACATTGTTTTGTTGGATTGGGCTACCATGGAGGAGTGGTGATGGTCCAACAATCGTGATATAGCTTCTTCAGCTTGAGGGTGCTTCTTCATCTTCGAATATGTGTTGGGAGGTGTTGGGGTTTTCACGGGTGACCTGGCTGGCGAAGACATGATTTGGGTTTGGATCATGATGAGGTTTATCTACAGTCGTGTTGTTGATGGTTTATAATTCTTCCTTTTTTGATTTCATTTTTTTTGTCTTCTTAGAGCCAAAATCTTGGGACACATTTTTCTCTTAAGGTTGGTTTTGATGATGTTTCAGTTCGAATCATGGTTGATTTTTGTTGGAATTGGGATTTGTGAATGGTTGTGTTTAGTTTTCTACCAGTCTTGCTGAGCGTCTTCAAGTGATGGTGAATTAGTGAAAAAAAATTGAGGATGGTGGTCTTGATATATGGAATCATTGGTGGTGTCATGGTTCCAAAACATTGGTGTTGATTTTGGAGTGAGGGAATCTGAGCATTTTTTGATCATGGTGTTCTATAGAAGAGGGTTAAGTGGATTTTAGTCACCAATTTGGAATTGTGGTGATGATATTTTGGCATCAATAGAGGCGGTTCTTGGCAGTGGAATTCTCAGACAAGGAAGTGCGGGGTTGATTTGTTTTTTTTGGATTTTTCCTTACTATTTTCTTCGATTTAGATGTTGTTGGATTCAAAATCTGGATGATTTAATTGGATTGATGTTTTTTCTTGATGTTGTTTGATGATGGGGATGAGAGTTGGAGGTGGTGGAGCTACATCTTGGTTATGGAGTTTCTATGGTTCTCTGGTTTTGTTTGGAGTATGGAAAGAACAATTGGTAAATTTTAATCAATTTAGTATTTCATGGATTCTAATTTTTGGATGATGGTTTGGTCCAGACTTTCTACAAGTAAATTATTCATATGAGAACTCAGTGCAGGTAGCTTCCACTATGCATGTCCATTCAAATTTGAAATATTAAGAGGGTATGGCCTATCCCTCAGTACCAGGACTGGGTATCTTTTTGCGAGATAGTTTACTGAGTATCCAAGCATTAGTGGAGGATTTCCATAACGATGTTGATGCTGGGGAAGGTAATTTCTAGTAGTCTTGTTTTGGTACTGGGTTATGTTTATGTATACATTTTTTGATGTCAGGTGTGGTTTCCCCATATTTATTTAAAATGGGGTTTATATAAAAATAAATAAAAATTGAGGACTTTGGTCCATTTAGTTAATGCATGAAGACACAACCATAAGAGTTCCCAAACTATTATAAAGAATTGTTTTCTTCTACAGGTGTAATTTTTGTTCCCTAATTAGTATCTATATTCACCATAATTTTTTAAAAGACTTTCCTTAGGTGATGACATAACCCTCCATGGTCTGTCTTCCATAAAGGGAACACTTCCTAGAGGATCCACTTTGATTACTTCTGAATAGACTCCCCTGTAGTGACTGAATAGTTCTCCATGGACATCCTCTCATCGAAGGTATATGTAACACCCCAAATTTTAGGTATTTTAACATTTTATTATTCATTTTTATTATATATTAGAATTGGGTTTAGTTTTTAGAGTTTATAGTTGCTTTGGGGGATCTAGGGAAGGACTTTAAAGGGTGCGTTGTTTGATTATGGTTGGGATAAACCATTCAAAATCTCCAAGAAACCATATGATTGGACTTAAGAGTCAGTAGAGAGGCACACATTTAATGCACTATTTGTATAAACAATTTGAAATCCATGGAAACCATACAAAATTATAATTTTTGGGATAGTATCTATATATTGTTGGTAAAAAAAATTCAATCTATATGGAAGAAATGTGAGACCCCCTAGGAAAAAATGTCTTGTAAAAATTCATTAATGGAACACAAATTTTCAAAACAGTGTGGCATAATGGGTGTTATCATGTCGCATTCACAATTTGGGTGAATAGTTTGTTGAATTATGTGGCCTAACCATGCAATGTGAAATTATTGCTCTAAAAATGAATGTTTAACATGATTTTACACCCCAATACTCTCATTTTCCTCCCATTCTCTTGAGATTCTGAATTCCTGTCCTTCACTATGAATTCAGGGAGATTTATTTTTTATCCGGAAGCAATTTTTACTGAATAAAAGAGTGTTAGATCTCTGGAATAAATGGTAAGTCCTCATTCTTGAATGTTCTCTTTATATCTTCTCATCTTATATCACCCTAATCATTAGATCTAGTCCGACATTGATAAATATATGATCTATGATGTGTTTTGAGGAGATATATTTGCAATCTATTAAAAGGAATAATTTTCAAGGCTAGATTTAGAGGTTTCATGTATTGTTTTCCATTTTGGTCACCCGTTGTGATGTAGTTGGCGTATTCCCATTCTAATCATTCTTTAACATGAAGGATTGATGTCTAAATCCATATCCACTAATTTTTCGGAAAACATTATTGGTTTTAATTCCAAAATATTTGGAATTTAAATTATTCACGTAAGGTTGTTGATAAAATTATTTAAATAAAATGGTTCTTAATAGAATTTTTTAATGAAAATGCGGAATGTGTGGTTTCCGTGAGTTAATGAAATTTCATTCGGGATTCTTATTGGATTGGAAATGGAGTTATATCTAATTTTAACATTTTATTCTATTAGGTGATGACTTGGTGATAGGATGTGTCACCCCTCATTAGTATCATGGCTATCATTGGGCATGCATGGTTGAGTGTGTGTCTGTGTGTGTGCTTGAGAAGAATGAGAATGAATATTCCAAGTAGAAGAAGATATTTAATAACTAATTCAGTTCAATTGATTTTCATAAACTCTTTTAATTATAGAAAACTATTTTAATTATCTCATCCAGAATTTTATGAAAATGTGCACCAAATTATTCTTATCCATAGTGGTGTGTGTTGGAAAGTATTTTGGGATCACCTATGGAGTTTTATATTCACCCCTTTCATGGAAAATTGGGTACATATTTCAATGTTGTGCATTGAGATGTAGTTAAAGTAAAATCATTATACTTGTCTAGTGATTCATCATGATGTATTGGTCAGAGGGATTAGAGTTAGAGATTGAATCTTTTTTAGGATGTTTATTGGGTTTATTCCACAATAGTATCATTGAGTTATATTTTGATTTTTTATATTTTTGTTGTGACCTTTTTATTTCATCACTATATTGACATTAATTTATACATTTAGTTGTCTTGTATATCATTTCATGTATCATATACCATTTTTTTATTGTTATCATCATCCGTAAGTTATTTCTCTTATAGGTTAAAGCATATACCAATTATCTTGTATGATGAAGACACTTTTTTCATATCTTTTTGTGTCCTAGGGATGTCATTTAATGATGTTATCACGTCCACCTCTTCCCAAGAAAATGG
The DNA here is from genome assembly GCA_963277665.1 of Viscum album. NCBI lineage: Eukaryota > Viridiplantae > Streptophyta > Magnoliopsida > Santalales > Viscaceae > Viscum > Viscum album. Next base: position 154,365,247 of record OY728163.1, read on the forward strand.
TTACGGGTGGTATATTAAAAATAGTATCATATTTGTCAATCTACCATCTTAAGATGGCAGTAAGGATATATTAATGTCAGAACATGAAATCTATCAAATCAAAATTTTATCTAACCACATTATACTGAACTTCAAGTTACTATGGTGTTCAGGTCCAAAGGCATTAAAATAAACTTATAGATATGTTGAAATATTCGGGTGGTCTACGTCTACAAAAGTGTTCTAAGATGCTTATCGATGTGATGGAACTCATTATTGTGGGTTTATCTAATGAGTATAGTTTTCCATGAATTGGTAGTAAAACATACCACCAAATATTTTTTAATGTGTTTAATGATTCTTTTTAAATTTGTAGTGATGATTTTTTATTTTGATGATTTTTAAATATCAATCTTTCCTTTTAGAAAATTTCTCAGTTGTTTATATCATTTTTAATGATATTTTTGAGAATGAAACTAGTACAAAAACTGAGGAAACCACAAGATAAATTAGATAATAATGTGGTTACACTTTAAAAAAAATTAAATTATAACCTTATCTAGATCATTCTTCAGGAATTTCAGGGAGTGGATTTGGAAAATCAGAATCCTGAGCCACGCTAGTGAAATTCTTCCCTGGAATTTCAGAAATACAATCCATCAATTTTTATGGAGATTTTGGACTAGAATAAGTATAGGGATTGGTTGTAAAGGTAAATTATATTTTAAATTTCTGGGTAACCCCATAGGATAATAAGCTGAAGTGAGTAGTTTATTTTCTTGGGGATATTATATGAAAGTTGTGGGATATTGTGTTTCATACTAATGAAGACAAGGACCTGACATGGAATGGTTTCCAATAATTATTAAACAAATATTTCTATCCCCACACATTAAATATCCTAAGAAAAATAAATTTATTCACTATAACATAGGAAAATATATCTATATTAGAGTATTCATCTTAATTCATGAGGTTGATTCATTTTTTATTTGAACTTTCTACTAGTGAGCACTAAAAGAATATGAACATTGAGTCAGTTCTATGATCTGATATATTCTCTTGGATGGTTTTCTTATATATTGAAAATTATATGAAGATAGAGAACAATTATATGTTCATAGAAAAGTATTTCATGGGAACCTATGTTTTGGGAAACAGTTTTACCTAAACATCTATAAGTGGGAACTCCAGCATGGGGAACAAGTGCGAGAGGTGGAGTTTTTCACAAACAAGAAAACCACCATGAAACAATTATATTGGTTAATTATCTTTTCCATGTCACCATAATAATAATATAGTATGTTATCATTATGGATATTATTATCACATTAAGTTGTATTTCATGGTGCCTCTGAAGGAATTCCACAACTGGGGAAAACTGAGGCATTTGAAACATTATTTTATAGCTATTCTGAGGATAACTGATAGAAATGTATCAAACATGAAAATGGATTTTTATGCTCATACAGGTCAATTGAGATGTAGTTGTAATCATTCCAAAACTGAGCTACCAATAGTGACTCTCATGTCACATCGACACCCCAATAGTCATCATATCCATAGTATAAAAATGAAGAGTTATTTGGTGCACCTATCAAGCAGTTGTATAGAACTTAGAATATGATTATAAAGGATCAATCTGGTCCCTTAATGGTGAAAGGGATGATTCTAGTGAATTATATATCATGTATTATTTTTTATATACATTCATAAAACACTTTTATTGTCGATCATGTTGTGTATCATATGGTATTTCATGTTTAAGTTGTTCCCCATGTCTAGAAACTCGAAATATATCCCATCCAATGAGAGTGTCATGAATTCATGTGTGAAGTGTGTTCTATAATAATCATTGAGGTAAAAAAACTGGGATTTACCTGTTCTTGATATAGAAATATATAACCAAATTTTTGGAATGGATTCGTTAGTGTCCATAAAGTCTGATAATGACTGTTGTGTCTGATGGGTTAGTTCCACATCCTCTGATGGCCTACAGAATCTATTTAAAGGATATTGAGATACAAATACCAGAACCGAAGGACATTTGGAATCAGTGGTCAAAAATATCTCTTACCATAATGGAAACAAACTCCTTATAATATATTGATAGAGTCAAAGAAAGTTATTTTCCAAACATTGTGGATATATTTTCAAATATATTCCCTGATAATTTATTTTGATTTCCACCTAAGAGAGAAATGGAATTTACGAATGATCTCTTATTAAGAACCAGTTCTATATTACACATATCATTTATAATAGATCCAACATAATTAAGATAATTAAATAATCATCTATAATAATTAGAAAAAAAATGTTTCATTTGACCTAGTATGTCTCATTAGGAAGAACTGGTTATTTTTTCAAGAACGCGGATGGAACACATCAAATTTGTTTTAATTTTCATAAAATATAGGATTATTCTAATGAATAGATATCATATTAAATGAATTTATTATCAATTTTATAAATTATATGGATCCAAATTCTAAAATTGATTTATTATTGGGGTATCAAAAACTCTGTGCTCAAAACGAGGATATTTCTGAAGTAATTATGGACATTAAGAATATGTGGTTATTCCCATTGGTCTTATGAATTTACTAGTGTTTTTTATTTCATTGAATAATCATATCTTTATATGGTATCATAACTCCATTTTTGTGGTGTTTTTCAATGATTTTCTCATGTATTCTATGATTAATTCAATTTGTGAATGACACTTGTCTGTGGTTTTGGGTGACTTGTGGAAACATCACCTTTATTCAAAATTTCAAGTGTGATTTATGGATATAAAGGGTATATTTCTTTTTCCAAATCATTTCTAAATGATGAGAATCCATATACCGAGAAACATAAAATATGTTATCTCTTGTAAACTGTAAAAAGCAATCTTTGAGATACATAGGTTTTTCAATTTAGCAGGGAATTACCAAAGGTTTGTTCATGGTATTTTAGGACCTTCCACACTGATGTCATATTTGAAAAAGAAAAGGTCTTCCATCACTACTAGAATTATAAGTATTGGCGATGAGTTATTTGCGACGGGATCCTGTCGCAAATAATCATTAGCGACGGCGTGCCGTCGCAAATAGCCCGTTGCAGAAAACGGCATCACAAAAAATTTTATTTGCGACGAGCCCATCGCAAATAATACTTTTTTTCTATGGGCAGTTTCAACATCACAAATAAGTCTCCCATTATTTACTTTATATATATAAAATTTTTTGTGACGGGCCCGTCGCAAATACTTTTTTGCGACAGGCACGCCGTAAATACTTTTTTGCGACGGGCCCGTAATCTCATCACAAATAATTTTTTGAAAGTATTTATTTTGACTATTTGCGACGGGCCCGTCACAAATACTTTTTGCGACAGGGCCCTAATCCCGTCGCAAATATTTTTAAAAAAAGAGTTATTTAGGCTATTTGCGACGGGAACCCGTCGAAACAGATCCCGTCATAAATAATAAATACATTTAAAGAAATGAATTTAATAAAATTTTGATTATTGAAAAAATATTTTTAATATTATTAAAATATTAAAAAAATAAAAAATATTAAAATTATAAATATTCGCAAAAAAATATTAAAAAAGTCATTAAATATTATTATTGTTATTATTATTATTATTAATAAAAGAAAAAAATATTAAAAAAATATAATACTGAAAAATATATTTAATAAAATTATGATTAATGAAATAATAATATTAATATTATAAAAATAATAATAAAAATTTACTAAAATTCTAAATATTCACAAATATAGAAAAATCATTAAATATTATTATTATTATTATTATTGTTATTAGTAAAATAAACAAACATTAAAAAATATAATATGAAAAAAATATATTTAATAAAATTATGATTAATGAAACAATAATATTAATATTATTAAAATAATAAAAAATAAAAAATTATTAAAATTCTCAATATTCTCAATATTCACAAAAAAACATAAAATATTAAAAATTAAATTATTTAATATTTTCACCGATATAAAAGACAAAAACTCTAAATAGTTCATATTACAAAAAATGTTAAATTCAAATGTTTTTGACATTAAAAAATCACTGAGAGGTCGTCTTCCGGAGGAGGTGGGGGAGCTGAAGGAGATGGTGGAGGAAACTCCATCCCTAAACTATGTGTCAGGAGGTGCCTGTACTTCATCTACTCATGATGTTGCTGCTTCCACCAATGCATCTCCTCCTCGTGATGCTGCTTCTATTGCTGCTGCTGCTGACACATCTCTTCTTATTGCTTTTACAAACTCTCTATAAGGTCACTTTGAGCTCAGAACTGCTCCAGATACTGTGAGGCAGAAGCTGATGCCTCTCTAAGAGATCCTCTGTAGTTGGACGCTGACAACACAACTGTACCATAATAAGTACCAGGAGTCACATGAGAGCTTATACCAACTATTTATCCCTTCTCAATGCCATATTGAGTCACCCGTATCCATGTGGCCTCGTCGAAATGGTGGGCACTGGTCTGATCAGTCACCTCATCTTGACCCTTAGCCTGTGTCTGAGAGGTTGCAACCTCATATGACTCCTTCAATTCCAATTTGAAATTAAAATTGTGATAATATTATATACATTTAATCGTCAAACCGAAAAAAATAAGACTAACCACAATCTGACGCTGGAGATCACCTCTAATATCTCTTGTTGCTGGATCACTTTACATCCTCCGATAAACATCGAACTCTGTAATATCAGGATGCTCGACAGCCTATATTAATATAAGGTAAATTGTTTATATTTGAAGTTATATGAAATATTTGAAAAAAATTCTAACCAGATGCTATCTATGCGTACTAAAATGTACGACTACCAGCTCAATATGTCACCTCCTGTCTCCCACGGTTCTGCCGACCCAATGAGTACCTCCTCTAAAATCCACCACCCAACCAGTGTACACATAATTCATCCCAAACCTGAGATAAAATGTACTTTGGTCGGTGGGCTCTACACAACTTATCAAATATTGTCTCTCCAGCTTTATTAATGGTTTTCTTTGTCAAATTCTGCAAAAACTAGTCCAAACGCTCATGCATATCCACCTCCCATGCTACATGGATACCGTCACACATACTATCATCGATGGGATACTATAAACCCTACAAATAATTTATAATATCAAGTTATTAATAGAATAAATTTCAAAATAAATTTCAAAATAAATATTATTTACTTATGTACCAGCCAATGATAGTACCTACTGAGCCGCACATCAACGGGAATCTATTCCCATGTGATCCATGGTTGAGAAAAATAATTGCTCAAGATAGCGCTCCCATTTCCAACAGCTACATGCGCAAAACTATGGAAAAAGAATAAATAATCAAACAATTAGTATATATATAAATAAATTAATGGAAGATAACTAAAATATATAGGTTTCCCTACTGCTGTGTGTGTGTATCAAATCCATGATGTGGACGTCACTCGAGGATTGGGTCAGGAATCATCACCCGCACAAGACCATGCCCCCTCCGCGGACCTCCTAAACCACCAGTAGGCTGAGGCTCAGATGATCCCATATCCCCCTCATCCAAAGGTAGCTCAGCCTCCTCTAGCTCATGCAATAGATCCGAGTCCATCTGAAACACTAAATGATTGTTGTTAGCAGATAGTTAAAAATAACTATTATAAATAGATATATATTAGTTATGATCATAACCAGCATTTAACTGTGTCAATGTTCACATTCATCATCATCTTCATATTTGACGATGTCAATGTCTTTATATTCATCCTCGACATCATCAATATCTATATGAGTTTCACTTTCACCATCCCTTGTCATTTCAAATTCATTTGTAACATCATTAACATCTTTTTCACCATCAACCCTTAATTGTAAGGTGTCATCATCGATATTCATATTTCTTTGTTAAAAAAATGGATTTTGAGTAGTCTCTTGAAAATTTTCAATTCCTTCCACTTTAGCAGAACCACATTCAGTTTGAGTAAATTGATTTTCCTAAGATTTAATTTTTATTATGCTCCACTAATCACTCAGTTCTCTTGAAGTAGCACATTATTTTACGTAATAAATTTTATGTGCCTATTGAGCCAGTAAAAATGGTTCATTTACTATAATAAGACTTTTATATTTAATATCGATGATTCCTTGAGCCGGATGAGCGTGAAATCCTCTCTCAGTATCCAACCACCGACATTTAAACATAATTATTTCATTCTATCCAAGATAACATAGCTCAATAATTTCATCCACAATTCCGTAAAAGTAAACTTTAGTTTCGCTATGATGCGATCCTCTCAAAAAAACTCCACTGTTCATTGTTTTTTTATTCTTGATATGAACATGTATGAAATCGAAAACCATTCACCACATTTTCATTATAAGATTTAAACATTTTGGATGGTGGGTTACTCAATATACACAGTCACTTATCAATTTTATCAGTATGTTGAGACACTTGAAAAATTGGAAAATAATTATCAATATAATAAATAGTAAACTGAATTGATATTAAACCATCAATAATTTATGTTACAGGTTTTTAAAACCACTGAGAAAATTTCTTTTCTCTGTGGTCTTCACGATCAGCTTCTATAATTTGTTGAAGTTGTTTGTTGATATAATTATCATATAACCTACAAATAAAATAAGTTTACATACTAATATATAAATTATAGAATATATGATAGAATCACTCACAGTACAAATGCTTTCATTTCTTCATAGTTGAGAAGAACATATGTATGATCTCTGGGATGTTCATCATTTAAAAGCCATCGTTCTTAAACTCAACCAAATCCAAGATATGGCTAATTAAAATATGATAATTGATTTTCCATTTTATCATTAACATTTCCCTCGTTCCGTATCATGTGGTTTTGTTTTGAGGGACATTCCGATTCAAAATAGTGAGAGAAGAAAAAAACAATTTCCTCTTGCAAATAATCTTCAACAATTGAGCCTTCAACTGATTCATTGTTATGTGCTTTTTTTCAATTTCTCAATACATCTCTCAAATGGATACATCAATCTAAATTGTAGTGCACCTCCACATTTATCTTCAATTGGAAAATGTAATATCAGATGTTCTATTGTGTCAAAGAAAGCAGGCAGAAAGATTTTTTCTAGTTTACATATAATTACAAAAACATCTTTTCTAGTTTTCTTAGAGCATCGCAGTCTGTTGTCGTTACACAAATGTCTCGAAAAAAATATGATATGTCTGTTATCGAATCCCAAATCATAGAATTCAATAAACCTATGAATCCAATCGGCATATGTCTTTCCATTATAACATGACAATCATGACTTTTTAATCCGTTAATATGATCATTCTTAACACATCTTTCCAAATTGGAATCATAGGCATCTAGAAGTCTTAAATCTTCAATCCACTAACAAAATAATAAGTGACTCTCTTTGGATAGTGTATAAGCTGCTTTTGGCTTCATTAACCTCTGTGATCTGGAATTTTCAAATAGTTCATGTTCTGGTCACTTGCAAATTTGGGCAAGATCTAATAATACTTTTATAGTATCTTTGCTCTTACCTGGTCTATCCAAAACTGTTTGAAATAAATTATGAAAATAGTTCTTCTTAATATGCATGACATCTGACATGTGGCGGACCAACAAATCATACCAATATGGGAGATACCAAAAAATGCTTCGTTTTATCTAATTATGTTCATTCCCAAACCCATGAATTTTCTGTTGGTTTACTGTTGGCCAGAATTTGATGAGAGGTAATGAAAATACAACTAATTTTAACTCTATACCTGAGAACATTTTTGGAGGTTCATCCGTTTCAATTGTGTATTTTCTTAAATGATATTTGATCCTTCAAAAAGGATAATCGGTTGGAAGAAATCTATGATGACAGTCAAAATAACATGGTTTTTTCCATTGATGAGCATAAAATCTTTGTTGCCTTTCATATAGTAATGAAATGATTTCGGACCATGTGTACTCCAACACATTTTTCATAATTTTTTGAGTTGGTGAGAGTTGAAAGGAGAAATGTCATCATGCAAAAGGAGTTTTGTCAATCCACTGGAATTTTTTCCAAGTTCTTAAAATATATTAAAATTTCTTAAAATTTCTTTCAACAGTTCATAACTATTCCTTATTGTTATTAACTAATTATTACTAATTATTACTATTTATTACTAATTATTCCAATTTATCAATAATTAATACTATTTATTACTAATTATTCGTATTTATTACTAATTATTCCTATTAATAACTAATTATTCCTATTTATAACTAATTATTCATATTTATTACTGATTATTCATATTTATTACAAACTATTCATATTTATTCCTAACTATTCCTATTTATTGCCAACTATTCATATTTATTGCTAATTATTCCTGTTTATTGCTAATTATTCATATTTATTACTAATTATTACTAATTATTACTAATTATAACTATTTATAACTAATTATTACTAATTATAAATAATTATTTCTAATTATTACTAATTATTAATAATTATTACTAATTATTACAAATTATTACTAATTAACATTATTTATTTTTAATTATTCATATTTATTACTAATTATTCCTATTTATTACTAATTATTCCTATTTATTACTAATTATTGCTATTTATTGCAAGTTATTACTAATTATTCCTATTTATTGAAAATTATTCCTAATTATTGTTAATTATTTTAAATTATTACAAATTATTCCTAATTATTGCTATTTGTTCCTAATTATTTCTAATTATTCCTAATTTTTGCTTATTTTTTCTAATTATTGCTAATTATTCCTAAATATTCCTATTTATTCGTAACTATTCCTATTTATTTCTAATTATTATAATTTTTTGCTAACTATTCCTATTTATTGCTAATTATTACTAATTAATACTAATTATTACTAATTATTACTAATTATTACTAATTATTACTAATTATTATTAATTATTACGAATTATACCTAATCTTTACTAATTATTCTTATTTATTACTAATTATTCCTAATTATTACTATTTATTAATAATTATTACTATTTATTAATAATTATTCCTATTTATTTATAATTAATCCTATTTATTACTATTTATTGCAATTTATTACTATTTATTGCTATTTATTACTATTTATTGCTATTTATTACTATTTTATTTCTACCTATTTCAATTTATTACTAATTATTACAATTTATTATGAATTATTACTAATTATTACTAAGTATTACTAATTATTACTAATTTTTACTAATTTTTTCTAATTTTTACTAATTATTACAGTTTATTACTAATTATTACAGTTTATTACTAATTATTACAGTTTATTACCAATTATACTAGTTTATTACTAATTATACCAGTTTATTACTAATTATTACACTTTATTACTAATTATTACAATTTACTACTAATTATTAGTAATTTTTACAATTTGTTAGTAATTATTACAATTTATTAGAATTTATTACTATTTATTAGTAATTATTACAATTTATTCGTAATTATTGCAATTTATTACTAAATATTACAATTTATTACTAAATATTACAATTTATTACAACTTATTACAATTTATTACAATTTATTACAATTAATACCTAATTATTACAATTTATTACTAATTATTACAATTTATTAATAATTATTACAATTTGTTACTAATTATTACAATTTATTACTAATTATTTCAATTTATTACTAATTATTTCAATTTATTACTAATTATTAGTAATTATTAAAATTTATTAGTAATTATTACAATTTATTACTAATTATTACAAATTATTTGTAATTATTAAAATTTATTAGTAATTATTAAAATTTATTACTAATTATTACAATTTATTAATAATTATTAGAATTTATTTCTAATTATTACAATTTATTACAAATTATTACAATTTATCACTAATTATTACAATTTATTACTAATTATTACAATTTATTACTAATTATTACAATTTATTACGAATTATTACAATTTATTACTAATGATTACAATTTATTACTAAATATTAGTAATTATTACAATTTATTACTAAATATTACAATTTATTACTAAATATGACAATTTATTACAATTTATTACAATTTATTACAATTTATTAGTAATTTTTACAATTTTATTACTAATTATTACAATTTATTACTAATTATTACAATTTATTACTAATTATTAAAATTTATTACTAATTATTACAATTTATTACTAATTACTACAATTTGTTACTAATTATTACAATTTATTACTAATTATAACAATTTATTAATAATTATTTCAATTTATTACTAATTATTACAATTTAATACTAATTATTACAATTTATTACTATTTATGGCAATTTAATAAAAATTATTACCCATTATTACTATATATTGTTCATTATTACTATTTATTACTCATTATTACTATTTACTACTATTTATGATTAATGATTACTATTTATTACTAATTATTAGTATTTATTGTCATTTATTACCAATTATTTTTAATTACTACAAATTAATTATATACATTACTAATTATTGTTAATAATTATTAATTACTACTAATTATTAAAAATTAGTACTAAAAATTTCAATTTATTAGTACAAATAAATACTCATTATAAAACAATTTAAATTTAATTTAATTACAACTAATCAACACTAATAAAAATTAATATAAAAAATGAAATAAATCATAAATTAAATAAAATAGAAATACCTTAAAGCTTGACTTTCTATCGATGTAGACGGCTTCACAACTTCCTCGTGAACAAAAAAATTAACTTAGAAAAATATTCCCTCTAAAATCAAAGTTCAGAGGGAAATAAGATCTAAGAATTGAAAATAATGAGAGGAAAAACGGATGGAGGTATATATGGGATAGATTATTTGCGACGAGTATCCCGTCACAAATAGTATCTTTTGCGATGGGTCCCGTCGCAAATACCTACGCCCGCATTAATTACTGTCGGTGGCTAAAAAGTAATTTGCGACAGGACCCGTCACAAATAGTCTCTACCGACACACCTTTTGCGATGGGACGACATCTCGTCTCAAAACTCTATTTACCGCCGCCAGGTATTTGCGACAGGCCTCGTCGCAAATAATTCACTATTTTGTGACGGTGGGATCCCACCGTCGCAAATAACCCTTACACTACTTCGTGCGGTTTGGCGTGTTATTCGCACCAAACCTTTTGCCACAGGAGACGAAATCCCATCGCAAATAATTGGTTATTTGCGATGTGTGGTTACCCCCGTCGCAAATAACCTTTTGGACGGACCTTTTGCGATGGGATTTATTCCCATTGCAAAAAGTCCTTTTTCCCGTAGTGCATTCCAATGAATTAATGAGTTCAAAAATATTCTCAAGAGATTTAGTTTTGGCTTAAATCATCACCCATCCTTATATTCACAGAGGGATGATGTGGCTATGTGGTTTATTGTGATGCATTTAGATATGGGTTAGGATTTGTTCTCACGCAATGAGATCAAGTTGCAGCTTATGAACCATGATAGTTATGGTTGAATGAGAAGAATTAAAGACACATGAATTAGAGGTATCTGGTGTAGTCTATGCTCTGAAATCTTTAAATCATTATCATTTTGGTGGGGAATTGATGGTGTTCATAGATCATAAAATCTACACATTCTTACAAATAGATTTGAATCTAACATGATGATTATAGATGGAAAATTTTAAGATGTCTGAATTTTAATTGATATATACACTAGGTAAAGGGAATTGTGTGGTTTTTAAATTGATTAGAAATTCATATTTTAAGCTGGATAAAGATTCATAGGATCATTAGAAGAAGATGATGGTCATAGCTAATATATATATAGATTCCATTAAGAAAGTTGATGTTGTGGTTTTCTTTTGAGTTTCATTTCTTCCTGATTTTATTTATTAGGTTAAGATACTAAGACATGAAATATTGAATTTATAACTATGAGTTCAAACTGCATTATATGGGAGAAAATTAAGGGATGGTCACTAGATAAGAGATCTATATTGTGTCTTAGATATCACATTGTGGTTCCTCTAACTTATCAGGAACATCTTCTTTCTTCCTATCACCAGTTGTGATGGGTTACTCATCTTGGTATTAAAAATATGTATAGGTAAATCTGAATATATTTTTGGAGGGCTATAAATAAAATAAAATTCATGGATTATTTCATGAAAAGCCTCACTTGTTAATATATCAAGGTAGATAATCAATGATCAACAAGTATGTTGCAGTCCTTACCTTTTCTCTTGTGGAAATGGAAGCTGATCACTAAGAATTTTTTCATTTTTCCAACTAAAATGATTTAAATACATGATTACATATTGGTGATTGTGTATCGACTCAATAATCTAGATCACATCATTAATTTTCATAAATAAAATACAGAGTAATGATTTTTCAAACTCTACATGTGGGAAGTTGTAATGTTGGATATTGTGCCAGTTACAACTGTGTCTGATTGAAACCCAATATTTACATCTAGTTTTTAGAAGTCCTTGAAGAACTACCTCAAAACCCTATTGACCAAGAGAACATCTTTTCATCCCCAAACATATTTTCTATCTGATCAGATGATCAAAATGTGGGAAGTCATTATTAGATATTTTTAATGGATTTTAGAGGCTCTTGAGATGGTCATATATCATTGGCAGACTTGTCATGTAATAAAAGTTTTCAGACTCGGATATATATGGATCTTTTAAAATATTATTCCGATATTACTTTTCATTCTCCACTTTTCCTTGTGGAATTGGTTAGAATTCACTTATCATACCTAGCCTTGTGCATAAGCATGTGGGAAAGATTCAATTGATCAATAAGCGGAATGAAATACCACAATAGTATTAGAAATCATATATAGATCATCCTCTTCAATAGTTCAAATTTTTTGTGTGGGTGATTATGTTTTCTTAAGAATACCCCAGGTTTAGGGAATTTTAATTTTGGAAATCAAGAAAAAATATATACTTGGAACATTTTCCCTTTTGATAAACTTGAAATAATTGTTAATGTGGCCTATATGTTGGCTTTACTTGTAATATTCAATTCTTTAGAAAAAAAATTTCATGTATCTCAATTGGATAAGTACAAGACTAGTCCTAAAAAAGTGATTTTATGGGACCATATTAATCTTGATCTAGATTTATGCTAATTCATCTGTCGATACTGATTTTGGATTGATAAAATAATCTCTTATATGCGAAAAGCACCATTTTGGTATGGGTTTTATGGAATCATGGTTGGGTTCTGATCGAGACAATGGAACATGAGAAGGAGAACCTTGAATAGTTTCCTGATATCATACATAGAAATTACAAACTCTCACTTTCTATGTAATTAAATAAAAATGGTGGGGAGAATGTAACACCCCCTGTTTCATTTACTTCACCATTTTATTATCTATTTTGAGGTTATATAATACTTGGGTCGATATTTTTGGAGTTTTTGGTTTGTTTCATGGAATTTAGGAAGGGTTTTTACTAGAATATGGATTGATTGCGGCTATAGAAAGCCATGTATTATCTCTAGGAAACATTGTGAGTGGTTATATGATTCATTGGGCGGTTTCATGCTTGGCGCATAGTTTTCCCAAAATTGTGGATTCCTAGGAAACCATGCAAGATTAGAATTTTTGGGATAGTGTGTTGGAGTTAGTGCCCTATAACCAGGTTTTCAGTACCTTATGATTCCTTTTATTCATATTTTAATATTATCAAAACATCTTATCATGTTTTGACTACTCTTCTATATGATATAGTATGTGAAAATGTACTTATAGTAGTTGTCACACTGAAAGGTCATACTAGTTCCCTGCTATAATGAAAACCTAGAAGTGTCACAACAGTATTCTAAAATAAATTTTTTTTGTCCAGATGAAATCATTTAAGGGTCACATAGATATAGGTTATTAGGGGTGGAGACTCATAAGACTTCGAGGCACCTTCTCATAGTGTACGGCCTTGGAAATATCTAGTGTAGGGTACTTTTGAGAAAAAGACCCTCTAATAGGAAATCCATATTTATATGTGTTATATAATGTTCTTATCTACACATGAGTGTACTGATCCTAATACATTAGGATTATTATTAATAGATATTATGAGTCGCATAATTTTGATGTATTGATGAAAATTGTGATGACATGTGTTCACAGTGAAGTAGGATATGCTGGGTATGTCACGGTTAATATTTCATTAATGAATAACATGACAAAGGGTTTGTACTTTCTATTATTAAATTAAAGTTGACATCTCATCCATTTTTTAGAAATGATATATCCAAGATAAATTCATGTCTATGATGTTTTATGGGAATCTTCAATTGTGGAAAAAATCAATGAAATAGACATCAAAATATATGTTGATGGCACCAACGTGAAACCCTCTTCATTAAAGATATCATGATAAATGGGATTATATTACAAAGTTAGGTGTCTCTATTTGGTTTTATTTCACAACAGCATTATCTTGTTTCTCTATGGGTTCCTCACCATATTGTTATATTATAATCGTGGACTTTGGGCTGCTTCGCTTAATGCCAATGAGAAAGTAGTCCAGAGGGTTATCCACTAAGTGTATATAGGACCTCAGTTAAATAATATTTTTATTATACATGTGAATTAAATAATATTTTCATGCATCACCTAATCATTATTCATGTTTTAATAATTTCATATATTCTTTCATGAATTCTTCAAGAGAATATTTTGTTACAATAATATTTAATAAATAAATAATTTTAATTTAGTAAATATTATATTTATTTATTTATTATTGAATAATGTAGTGATATTTTTTATTAAATATATAGTCATTATTAAAGGCCTAATAAATATTTTGGAATAATGGTGGACTGAGTTTAATAGTCCATTATGAAACAATATATATATATATATTAAATATTATTTGAATAAAAAATATTTAATTAATTTGTTAGATTTTTGAATTTTAATAAATAATAATATTAATATTAATAATATTTGTTTTATTAGAGATATGGGGTTCGGTAGGGATAAAAGAAATAATAAGGGAATATGTGAAATTATTATTTTCTAACTCTACCACTATTTAAGGACAGTTGTATTATATCTAACCTAAGGGGTTTCCTTTGTTATGGTTGTGACCAACATCTGGATAATTATATCTAAGACATAGAGATATTCCTCTCTATGAATTCTCTCAAGGATGGATAGTGATCATACCCTAACCCCACTCTAGATTCTAGAGAGATCAAAGAGAATCATTCTGGAAGTGATTCTCAGGGCGATCAATTATGCATGATTTAAGTGTTAAGATATTACGTGCTAGCAGTCATAAATTCTATGAACAAAATTCCGAGGATCGTGGAGCATGTGTGGATCACTTTTGAAGGGAATCTACACATTATTCATGCAACGTAATGATGGTATGACATATATACTTTGTGATATTCATCAATGATGAATTAATTAATCACAATATAATTATTTAGTTTTATAAATTAAATATAAATCATTATGTGATGGTCTAGTATTTTGGTTAAAATATTCTCTTTTAAATTAATCTTTGATTTGAATCCACTAGTCAAAGCGTTTATCATCAATGTACATCTTGGATCAATCCATGATTATGAAAAAAAACCATGTTGGGCATATGTCATATGGCTCTTCCACTATTCCAAAAACCATCAACTGGATCAAAGTGGACACATAATTATTTTTAATTATTTAAAGATCATTGATTAATTTTTATATTTATTTCTAGTCTTCAATTCCATTTTTATTGTTCTTTAATATAAATTGTAATATCTTCTCTTATCCCTTTTTCCTAAAAAATATAACCAAAATTGATTATTTTTATAGACAATTAACATTACAAGAACTATTCTAGAGGAGATGAGTATTCTAGCCTGATATCACAAGAGTCACACTATATGTCTTATACGTATATGTCTTGTACTCGTGTTTAAGTCACTATGATTATTAATGAATTAATATAGAATTAATTCAATCCTTGTTCCTTTATTACATTATGTTTGTATTTAAATACACCGCATATTGATTGGTCCATCCTAGCACATGGTTACCCAGAATTCATGAGTTTTAACATTCATACACGATGTGTAGTCGTTTAGTTAAAGACAGTTCACATATTTTTTTACATAACCTACATGAATGATGATCATGAAACTCAGATACCACACAACATTTATCCCATGTACACATTGTATGCTCCATTATTTTATGTGGCATAATTAAATGGTCAGTCCATAGACATGTTCTATGGGCAGAAGGTGAGTATTATACACAATGTGTAGCTAGATTATACATTACATGAATATTAAAAATTCACATATAATTAAAAATTAATTTGTTTTACTTCTTAAACCTTGTCATCACGTGTTTCATGTGTTATTTATTTTATTATGTTCATGTCATGTGATGGTTCATATATATATATATATCAAATGTCAAAATAATTTATCTATAATGTCTAGAATTTCATATCATTTATAATTCACTAAAATTTCATTAATCTATGAACATTGAAACTTAATATTTTACTTAAAATAATATGTGTTCCATGTGTCACTCTGTTGACTATCATCTATGAAATAATTATGAGTTGTGAATTCCATATGTCATATAAGTATACTCTATACAAATATTGCACATTTCAGGTGGTTTGGATGCGTACTCACTGTGAATCCACCGACGTACATGTTTTGTACATAGTTAATTTTAAATAAATTTATTTAATTTGTTTAAAATTATGATGGATGATAATCTCAATAATTTATAGGTGCGAATTAAGATAAAATAATTGAATAATTAAATATGATAATTAATTGATTTGAAAGTGATTTAACTTAAATAAGACTGAATATAATTGAATTCAAATTTTAATAAATACGTAATTTGGCACATGTATGAGGATGATCATAATCATAGACTAGAAATATGTATGTTATATTTTCCACTTAATTTATTATTAAATTAAATTAATTTTATGTGTGTCAGATGCACACCAATCATAGGTCGTGGAAAAAATTAATGGTTTCCTAGTACCGCACAATGGCTAACCAGGGTCTTCTCACTTGAGGAGCTTTCTCAATTTGTTTACCTACATCATATAATTGACCTAAAAATAAATATTTTTTTGCTTAACATTTTATGAATAAAACTTTAATTTAATAAAATAAATTTAATGCAAAAATAATGTGAAACTAACATTCAATTCTAAATTACCATGCAATGATAAACATAATGAAATTAAAAAAGAAACGGAGTTCTCCTGATAGAATTTTCAAGGAGAACCATCATTGAAAAACTTCACATCTAATTAGTGAACACAGTACATCATATGTTTCAACACCATAATCTAACAAATTTATGAATACAAAGTGTACTTAGATATCACCAAGTACACCCTTCTTCCACCTCTGTATTCGAGGTAAAATGCTTACAGATTAAGTTGTTAAACATTAAACAACCACAGTAAGGATAACAACCACTATAAATTATCAATATAATTAACTAAAAGATGAAGAAAACAATTTCCTCAGGCTTAAGAACTTTATTAATCCCCTTTTATATTCCTTGGGTCAGTCACTCATAATCATGAGTATAAGAGTTCATAGTGGTAAGATGAGAAAAATAAAAGACGACAAAGAGAGTAAGAAAAATAAGGTTTAAGAATATGGGGAAAAAAATAAAAATAATTCACGAATTAAATTCTATTTATATGAAACTAAATTATAATTAAATTTAAAATAAAACTCAAGTAAATATAATAAAAATAAAATTAAAAGGAAAAAAGAAATAAGTGCAGCAACTTCCCCTCCAGAATTCGTATTCCAAAAGATGGATCCTATTTGGTCTACCATATCTTCAAACCACCCCAAGGACCATTATTATAGGATTATGAAAATTTAATTTCCGATGATAAATATATATTTATAATCAATTGTATGGTTCTAAATTAATTAATCGAATTTATACTGAGTATGACTTTTTCTGTCCTAGAGTATTAGGAATATTCCTTCAAACTAAATTGTGTAATAGCTAACTTACGGATTCAATAACTCCATTTAATGTATTTTTAAAATGATACTAGTTTCCCTCTTTCATATCCAGGTAGAATCAGCTCAATTGTAGGTGTGTATCTAGAGTTATACAACAGTTATGGAGGTGGGGACCACACTATCCTTCCTAAAGGTTTTCCAACTTCATAGATTTTTAAGGCCTCTAGATATTCAAATAAACTCTTATAACAGATAACAAAGTTGAATAAAATAAATTTTGTAATCCTAGAAAAATATAATCATTTAAATTGGATAGATATTTAAATTTTTTAATCAAAATATTGAAGATACAAAAAACCGTTTAATTTTCAGAATTAACCAATTTTTACATTTTATCGCAACACACCATAAATACAAAATTATTGTAAATTAACACTGATTGATAAATTGTGAGGGTTTGAAGAATTTGAATTCATATATAAAATGATGAATATATTCCCTCTATAAATTCTTCATCACTTAAACCAAGCTTTTCCTCAAGTGTAAAATCACAACATTGAATTCACGAGGCACCAGTTTTACTAATATTAAAATTTTAAAACCATAAAATCAAAAAATTATCAATTTCAAATCTAGGATTTAAACATCCACATAAATTATTAATTTAATTTCATATTTTTTAAAGAAATATTAAATTCATTAATTTTAATTTTCCCTTTTGAAAAACGATGGTACTACTTTTTTCATTCATTCATGTTCATTAATTCGTTATTATTATACAAGTAAAGTAATGATTTACCACACATAGATCATTTTTTTTCAACCCTGATAAAATTAAAGTTGATATTTTCACACATCATGAGAAAATGATTTTTATCAATACCCTTGTAAAGGAACTAATTTCACCTCTTTGTAAAGAAAAAATTCACATAAAATCCTGAGTGCTTTCATTAAATGTTCAAATGGCTCTAAGGCTTATGGTTGGTTGGAATTGATGTTTGAAAATTAAGTCTCAAGAAATAGGTTTATCTATTAAGTAAAATGAATGATATCAAAAATAAATGTTTCATTATATTCTCCCCTTAAAAGTACCAACACCTACTTCCCCTAAAACTAAAAGAAAAGGTCATGACCAAAAAAATAATGAATGACTTATGCACCCTCTTGAATATATTTTTCACTTTTATAATTTTTTTCCTTTAAAAAACATTTTTCATTATTTACCCTTTTTGAATGTTTTGATTAGAAAAATCCTCACATCCACCACCTAACCATCCATGATAAACATCATAGGTCAAGAAATTGTGATTTTTTTTGTTTCTTAAAATACAACCCATTTTTTTAAAATTTTTGGTTCTTTATGTTATTTACCATTTTTTAAATTCAGGAGGGGAAAACAATGAAGTATCATGAATGAATCAAAAAAATTATTATATTATAATAATAATAACCACAAAAATATTCATTAAAATTTATTTCATCCCTTATATCATGTCACATTGCCCCCTCCCCCCACTTAAATTTAAAAATATTATGAAAATACTAAGAGGATGGTATGAATGAATAAAAATTGAGTGAACATAGATCATTCTTATAAAGTTCGTTCACGGTATCTATGGGTAAATATGTTTTTATGAAAATGTGGTGTTTTATGGATAAGTGTTTTATTGAAATATGCCTTAATCATTTTAACTTTGTGTTACTCAATCATATCTTTGATAAGTTAAAATGCAAGTTATGGTCAGTGACATATCCCAAAATCAATCAGGAAATAAAATCTACAGTAAATAGGATGTAATTCATATATAAATCCTCTCAGGAATAGGAATATTATATTGTATAATCATTTAAGTCATGATTAATAATAACAGATGAATTAATATGAATTTTAGAAATTTAATGCATGAAAAATGTTAGGGAAATTTCATTTACATAAACCAACTAATTCCCTTAAATCTGAATTCCTCGTTTCAATATCCATCTTTCACTTTAAACATTAAATTATCCATTTTATTAATTCAATATCGTTAAAATTGAAATAAAAAACATGGAATCATATGAATCCTAAGAAACTCAAGTCTCTTAGATAATTTATGTGAATCATGAATTCTATCATGGGCATACAATTGCAGTTGAAATATCAAAATAAGTTGTAGAAAAAAATGTAATTAGTTTAAAAGTTTAAAATATAAAAATCAAATCACTTTAAAAATTAATCATAGTAATCTTTCCTCCTTGGTAGTTTAGTGATTCATTTTTCCATCATGAACCTACAAAATAAAATTACCCAATTAAACAAGAGGATCATTTAATTAAATATCAAAAATATAAGTGGGAGTGAGTTTCATTATTGAATAATTCTAAAAATGAAATTGAAATCTTAATTTGAAAGTAATATAATGTAGGTAAAGGTTAAATCTTTGTATGGTATCTTAAGTGGGCCCTAAAGTTTTACTTCTTCCAGGATTGGTGTACTGGATATTATCCATAATCTTTCGGGTGTAGAGTTTCTTAGACTTTAACCACCACATTTTGTTCTTCCTAGATTACATTTATTTATTATTATTGAGTATAATTCCATGTATAGCGTATACTGGATCATCCCCCTTCTTAATTTCATTCCAATTTTATTAAGGGGGTAGGTTGAATTATATAACCTCAACTTCATTGGTTTCTAATCATGCAACATCTTCTTCTCTGTCTAGTATTTTCTCAAGGTGTGATGGATCAAAATAATAACTAATGGAAAATTTAGAGAGTAATTCAATTTGAATGATATTAAAAAATGAAGTATAAAAATAAATTTCTTCCCCATAAAAGTTCGAATATAATGTCCTGTTTTAATTATGAATATCCACATGGATCTCCTAAAGAACTTCCTCAAAAAAATATTCAATATATCCATGGGGATCCATATATTCCTCAACAGGTGAAGGTCTAGTTTCTTCATCCTCCTCTAAGGCATAACAAAGATTTTATGAATCTAAATATTAAAAATAGTGGGAATTAATACTCAATTCTAATTTAATAATATCAAATTAAATAGAGTTTGATAAAATATCTACTCCCTTAATTTTTTCAGATATAATATCTTTTTAAGTGGTGAGTGCCTCCTGGATTTTATTATCAGTTGATAGAGGAACGTAGTTGGGATTCAAAGGTTTTATTTAATTTCAAGGATGAGAGTTGAAATTTCCTCCACCATTGTATGAGGTTCTTTGAAAGGAATAGGGAGATCAAATTCTTCTTAACAATCATTCCAGAAGTCATCTATATCTTTTTGATCCCCTATATATAGCTTAGGATCTAGTTTCTCTTGGGTAGCATGGATATATTTTATTAGTGTTACTATTTTACCCCATATACCTTCTATTTACCCTTTTAGTTCCTTTATTTGAGCTATGTTTTACTATAAAATATTTTTTTCTTGTTGTTGTTGCACATGTGAGTAGTCATTCCATGAAGAGTAATAGCAGTTTGGATACATCTAGGAAAAAATATTTTTTTATTATTTTAAATTTGTAAAATAATGATACTATATAAAATGATAAAATATAAAAAATAATTAAACTACTAATTATCTCCATATAAATAGTTCTAGGTTTGACACACATTTGTTATAGGGACTAGAAAAAGTAAAATTCAATTTTTTTCCAGTGTAATATAATGGATGACTAGGGTCATCGTACTTGAGGATCTTTCTCTATTTATTAACCTAATTAATATAATTTACATAAAAATAATTATTTTTGTTGTTTTGTGTTTTATTAAAGTAATTAAATTTAAGAAAATAAATTAAATGAAAAAATAATATGAAATTGACATTCAATTCTAAATTATGATGTAATGAAAAATAGATTGTAATTAGAGAAGAAAGAAAGTTCTCCCAAGAGAATTTTTTGGGAGCACCTTCATTAACCAACTTCAAATCTAATTAGTGAACACACTCCATTGTCCGTTTTCACACCATAATCTACCTTAGTTATAAATTCAAACCGTAATTAGTAATCTCCAAGTTCACCCTCCATCCACCACCTCAGTCATAGGATAATGCAATCATATTAAGATGATAAACAATAGAAACCCACAGTGAGGATTTCAACCAATTTAAATTATAATTATAATTAACTCAAATATGGTAAAAACATGGCCTATGGTTTAAGAACTAGATTACACCCTCGATACATTCCTTAAGTTAATTACCCATAATCAGGAGTATAAGAGTTCAACGTAGTACGATGAGAAGAAGAAAAGAAAAGAAGAAGAAATGAAAAAAGAAATAAGTGTGAAAAAGATGGAAAAAATTAATGAATTATAATGTTTTTAAATTAAAATAAACTAAACTTACATTTCAAATAAAACTAATTTAAAAAATAATAAAAATAAAAATAAAAAGAACAGAAATCAGTGCAGCAGCTTCCCCTCCAGGACCTATCTTCCAAAATATGGCTCATGTTAATTCCACCATAGCTTATGATAACCTCAATATCTATACTTATATAATCCCATAAATTTAATTTCCTATTATACATCCTAATTTTACATTAATTGGATCTATATAGATGATGTTATGGAATTTATAATGAGTATGACTTTTTCTAGCCGAGAATTCTAGGAATCTTTTTTCAAAGTAAATCATTCAATGACAACCATAGTGATTCCAAAACTCCATGGAATTTCTATTTATACCTCTAATATTTGTCATATTTAAAATCCAGTGGGAATCACCTCAATTGTAGGTGTGTATCTTAAGTTATTCATCTCTTATTGAGGTGGGTTCTACGCTATCCTCTTTTAATGATTTCCAGCTTCATTGATTTTTTCAGGCCTCTAGATGTTCTAATAAGATCTTTCACAATAAATGAAAGTTTAATATAGTGAAATTATTAATCATATGAAAACTAATCATATATATTATAAATATATTTTAAATATTTTATTGAAATACCACATTTATAGAAAGCTATTTAATTTCCAGAATTAACCAATTTTCACATTTTATCCCAAACCAAACCATAAATCCAAAATTTTTGTAAATAAGCTCAAATCAATAAATTGTGAGGCGTAAAAAAATTTAAATTAATATATAGAATTAGGAAAATATTATCTCTATCATTGTAATTCCTCATCTCATTATGTAAGGGCCTACAATACCACAATTTAATTTTATGTAAACACCTTTACCAATACTTTGGTTCACCCCACATGTGTGTGAAAAAATTATTTTTAACTGGTCGAGATACGCAGTTAGTGGAGGTAGTCAAATTTTGGATCCACGTTGAAAAAAAGAAAAGAGGTGTATGGGTGAAAGGTTTGAAATCTATAACATGACCCATGTCAGTGTTCAACATGTTTTTCCCTAGGTTAATAGTTCATTTATCATCCACTAAATAAACTAACCATTAATAAATCATCATGATCATACCACGCTGTTATTTTATTTCTACCGTGTTTTAGGGTTAATTTAATTATGGTTCTTTTGTCTCCATATCATGAATTAATAAATTAACAAGTATGAAAGATAGAACTAAAAAAAACTGTATTATGTATAAACTTTATCTAATACTTGGCTAATCAACTAAGTAAATCCACATAATATTAACAATCATGTAATAAAGATAATATGAGAAACTTTTTCATAAAGATAAAAATAATTGAATTATATATATTATGTTTCTATATCCTTCTACTAATTAAGTTAAAATCGGTCCATAGATTAAAGTGCTTTATAACACCCCAAAGTTCTAATGTACAACTATTTATTCCATAGTGTTTATGGCATGCAAAATCAAGTGTAAAAAGAGAATAAATTAACCAAATATATTATAATCTTGAAAAAATTAATATATTCTATAGATTTCAACACATGAAACACTAAGTTATATTAGATTTCATGAAAAATAGACCATCCTTGTTAGATTGTGTTATATGTAAGAGCGACGTTCTTCAATAGATTTCATTACACAAAGACCGAGTTACTTCGAATAATAATGTATTATTAAAATATTATTATTAAATATAATATGATATAAAATACCCATTATATTAATACATATGAATATATTAACTAAATTAAAAAAATTATGGTTTATATAAATATAAAATAATTTCATTGGATACCAATTATTGAAAAAAAATAAGTACCAATTGAAAATAAAAAGAATTATTATTATTTTTAGGCATCCAAATGAGTATTTTATTAATTAACATAGTTAATTAAAATTAATTAATTATTTTTATGAAATATTTATGTTATATATTAATAAAATATTTTTTAGATTCATCAATTATTTTTTATATGCATAAGATAAATAAAACCTAATTTCAAACATAAAAACTTATATTTTTATTTTTACACCTTTTAATGAAGAACTAATTTTAAATATAAATTATGAAAATTCAATTGATTTTATATGTCAATGTAAATATATCTATAATATATAAACATAAAAATTATGTTAGGGTAAATTTTTGATATTTTTTGGAAACATAATTTTGTAATTAAAAGTTACAAATACTGAATTTTAGTTCAAGAATAATTTTTATATAATTTATTAATGTGGTATAATTATAATTATATTTTATTTAAAAGTATAATTAGATCATATTTAAATATTTTAATACAATATATGTCATTTTAATCAATTTCACTTTGAAATTGATTATAAAAAAAATAGAAAACATTCGGACATTTTTACTTTTAAAACCTCCATTTTTGTCCCATTGTGGGATTAAATTTAAATATATTTCTTCCAATTTTATGATTTTAATTTGAAAAAATGGATTCCAAATTTTTAATCATAATAATTTATTCTGTATTATAAGACAAGAAAATTTATCAAAAATATTATTGAAAGTGATTAAAATTAATTACAACGATTGAGGTTAAATTAAGATTAATTAGGGAATAAACCATAACTTTATGGACTAAAATGACCAATACACTTGTAAAAGAGGTATTTTATTGATATATATTGACCCTATAATATATTTTATCTAATTGGTCCATCATTGGATCTACTTGAAGCATGAAAAATGTGGTAGGAATCCCCTTATCAAAATATTACAAGAGTGCAACTAATCCTCCACTGCAAAATGCCACCACTTCTACCCATTATTCAAACCTATCAAAACAAATAGGTTTGGAAAAGATATTCCTAAATAGTTTCCCAAAATTCATACCATATACCTTTATTCCTCCATTTTTTCCTAAATTCCGCCAAGGAATCCCTTTGGTATAAACCAAATGGATTTACCCAATTTTTAAGGTAATGTTTTTCAAAGATCTTTTTTCTTTCATTTACTCCGCCACCCATTTATTTTTCTTAAATAATTTTTATATTATGACACCAATATCCTAAATATAATTTTATGTTGTTTTATTATTGTTTATACCTAAACTTATACACACTTCCATCTAATGGGTTAAAAACATATTGTTTACGTGTATGACTAACTATCGCCTCACGAAACGTTTATTGTTCATGTTTTCTTTACCAACAATCATGGTAGAAATTATGATAAAAAATATTTTTATATATGAAATATATAATATTAATTATTTCTTAAAGCTTATTTAATACTTTAATAACACATACCTTAAATAATTTCTATTTTGCGTTAATATGATAACATCGTTTGATGATTTGTGGATTATCACCCCCTCGAAGTGATATGATTATTTCACTCTATACATGTAACATATTAAGGGTAATTTTTATTAAAAATATTTGAAATATATTTCATAAATAGGTTACTATAATTATAATATACATATAGATATATATAATTTTCTTTTCATTCTCTTAGAATACAATAATGAAATGAACATAGTGTACATGCGTATATATGGACTACTGGGTGCATTTCATTTATTATCTCCAAAAATTATCGATTATTATGGATAAATATATACTAGATATATATTATATTAACATAATGGTTTAAATTCTTTAAATTATGAAACCATGATATATTTAAAAATAACAACAAATTACTCGACAAACTATGTAATTAACACCCAAAATAGTTAAAATAGTTAAAGGTTATTATAAGATGGGTAATAAGATACTGAAATAGGATATTATATGATATAATAAGTATTTATATATTTCTACAATAAGTTATTAATATGTTTAAAACAATTATACATTTGGTTAAAGGATGTTTATTTGAAAGGAAACACAAGGCAATGGATTCTTGCCTCATTTTCTTTCCGTGGAGAATACTTAATTTTTATACACCTTATTGATTTTATAGGGTATATATACTACCAATATTTATATTTAATATCATAAAATGTTCTATATTCATTTTATTTGGAGTTTAACTTGAAATATTTCATTTAATTGTATTTGAGTTAAAAGGTACCAAGTGGAATAGAATTTCATAACTCAATTTCATTTTGTTGAGTTGTATTAATTCCTCATTGTAGTTAATATTATATAATTATGTGGGTGATAAAGTTTTACTATATGTTAATATATATTCTCTTCAAATATTTTGATTTATAGTTGATACACATAATATACTCATTTATTGATTCTCACTTTGATGTTATATCATTTTCTAGGGTCTATTTCACAATCTCATTTCATTCGAGATTGTTTGTACTTGAATTTCCATTGGAGAAAATTATGGGATAATTGTTCAATAACACATTAATTTTAATATACTATAGTTATTCATGACATTTACCAGGTATTAGTACCATTGGTTCTTCTCTTTGGTACTCATATGTTTTAGAAATGTTTTTATGAAAACTCGACTTCATTTCCTTATTTAGTCAGAGAACACATTTTATTCTAAAAATAAAGTCTTACTAAAAGTTTCTAAAAAATATTTTTAATTATTATAAATTTTTTTCTTAAATATGTTTTTTACCATTTTCATTTATGATTATTTTTAAATGAAGATTGTTTTCTCCTTCTAAACAATGAATTTTTCTAACCGTTTTAATCTTGGAAATGTAATGTCTCTTTTTACCTTGTAGAACTTGTATGGATTTTTCTGCTGTCATTTCATTAAAGATTACATTTCCTGATTAAAATGTTTATTTTTAAAGAAAATTCTTTTCAATGGAAAATATTTTCAAAATCAAAATTCAATGTAATGTATATTTTCTTGGAGAATGTTTTTTAAAGTTATTATTTTATTTCATCAATGACAACAACCCTCTATTTTTACTTCACTTTGGATATTTTTTATTGATTCATTCTATATACTTTATCCAGATGGTTTATATTTTATCTTCCCATGGGGTGTATTTTTATTCACTTACATGACTTCCTTTTTATTCCCCTTTAAATATTTAATTTCATATTATCAATGAGAATTGAATATCACCTAATTATACAAATCATTTATCATTGATATTACTATTTCTTAAACAGTATACCATTTTACATATGGTGTTTACTTTGATTGTTATTAGAATAATTATGTAATTATTGATAAATCTATATTTTTTATTCAATATGGTTATTTGATAAGTAATATTATTTATTTTGATTATTCAATATGAAGAATGCATTGGATTGGAAATGATATGTGGGGCCCTGAATTTATATATCCCTTTGATCCATCGATAGGTTATCATGAAACAATAAGTTGAAAAAATTTATTGGGTTTCTACCCTTAATCTATACGATCTTGTGAATTTTCTGAACGATATAGGTTATAATGTGTCTAAAACATTACATCAAATAATTAAGAATTTATCTCATTTAGACTCTGTTATTATTATCAATGAGATTTTGTGTCGACATATCTATGGATACATTTCATTCTTAGTTTATGGACTAAGTGGAATGAGTTTTTAGTTTCATACATTTCCCTAAGGATTAATCATTATTTATTTATTTGAATGGGATTTTGTTCATTTATTACCTTTATATATAATTTATCATTTTAGTTTATTTATTACATGGCATGTGTATTCACTTATTTTCCTTTCCATATTAATTTATTTATATAGATACATTATTTCCATTGTTGTGCTTTAGTTAACCTTACTGAGCATTTAAGCTCACCATTAATTTTTTCATCTTTCCTGGAATCCTATAAGAGTACTAAGAATGATATGCTAGGATACTCTA
Organism: Viscum album; assembly: GCA_963277665.1. Classification (NCBI taxonomy): domain Eukaryota; kingdom Viridiplantae; phylum Streptophyta; class Magnoliopsida; order Santalales; family Viscaceae; genus Viscum; species Viscum album. The sequence continues at coordinate 154,393,314 of OY728163.1, forward strand.
GATGAATAATGTTTTTGTCCTAGAAATGAAATGAATAATAAAAACGTTATGTTATAATAAGTGTATTCTTTTGTAAAAAAATACCCATATATATATATATATATATATTGGTGTGTGTGTGTGTGAGTGGTTTATCGAGGATATGAAAATATTACATCCTTTAAGACACAATTCTTTATAATTATGTTAATGTAATTTATATCAGACACTGACTCTGGGCTTTCTGGGTTTAGGTTGCTATAGTTGGAATCAATTAGTGCTTTAGTGGAAACCTTGGGTGGTATATTAATAAATATATAGTTTAGAGAACATAACCCTAAGGTAGAATTGGAGGATAATTATATAATAATTTCCAAAAATTTTGTCAAGGTGGATATTTTTTGAGTCTTCCTAGAAATTTATCCCTGCATGGATACTACAAGTTGACATGGTTTTTTATAGATTTATTTTAGATTAATAGATATGACAAGGTGTTCCGAGCTTAAATTAGGGTACCCTAGTACCTGGAAACATCTCTTATTGTTCTCCTGGTCTGACACTCCTAGGAGATATGCATAGGATAATCCATGTTTTCTTTATAAATCACTATGAAAAATTTAAATGGATAATGAAAAAAATGATTAAGGTTAAACATAAGGTGTTGTAGATTTAAAAATACGGTGTCATGATTTAGATATCTTATAAATTATTATATTTTTTATCACTATGAATATTTTTTTTCACCCTATTCTTTCTGATTTTAGTCAATGGTTTGAACATGAAGGACTCAAGTTAACATTGAACCTGAAGGACTAGGTTGTAAAAAAAAGATACCAAATGAGGTGTTGAGAGGATTGAAGGATATCGTATTTATGAAAAATTAGTTTACCTGAAATATGATTTATAATATATACCTATACCAACTACTAAACATACCAAAGAATAGAAGGTTAAGGGTTTCTAAGAGCTCAAGAGGTGGAGACTGTAAAGGAAAAAAAGGATAGATTAATGACATGTTAGAAGTGTGGAAGGAGACAACCAAGAAATAATCTCAATGGAATAAGGAAAATATTTATGTGTGGGATATGACATAAAGTGATGGATTGTTGAGGAAAAATGAAGTGTATGATGAAAGGAAATGAAACTCATCCTTAGGATACATTTTTGGTTATTTTCCATAAATTTGGTGAACTAGGGAATTACCAGAGTCAATTCCCACTCTAAAAGGATAAACCCTAGATCATGGAATGATGTATGTAAAAAATAAATATGTAAAATAGTTATGTATTTAGAATGTATTGAAAACCATAGTTAAGAGTCTATTTAATGATTAAATTTGAAGGATTTCCATTAGATTTATTTTGTAAATTATATTAATATGGTTTTGGAAAAGTAAAACATTTATGTTGGGTGAAACCCTATGATGTATGGTAAGTATGTGGGTCTTTAATGCATGACCAATTGATTTTAAGAGTTTCCCACCAACCACAAACTTACTCAATGTCCTGGTTAATTTTTCATTGTTTTAGAATAAATGTTAATTATGACCAAGTAATATTACTTTTTAGGATTATAGATTAATCTATTAACTATATATTTTTTGAAATATAGTTAGAGAAAAATAGTTAGACCAGTCACTTTTATATAGGCCTTACAATCCTTTTAAATTTTCTTTTAGTGCTTCAGACATAAAAATTTCATTATTGATAACTAATTTTTGGGAGTAAAGAAATGAATTGGAATTTGATAAAGAATAACCAAATGATAGGATTGTTAATTTGGAATATAACCCTCTCAAGTAATAATATATCCTCATATTCTTGGTTAGTAAAATAATTACCCAACAATTGGAAAATTGATTCAATCTAAAATGTGTTCATAATACGTTAATTTATGTTGAACCAATGGTCTCTTAAATCATCAATGATTTAGTGATTTCAGGCCTTCAAATTTCAATTGAAAATTCACTTGTTCTTTATTGATGACTTCATTCAATCCCTATAAATATTTATACTTTTCCTCAAAGTTCTTATTTTCACATTCCACTAATGTTCTCTTACATAGAGACCTAGTTCCATAGTAGCCCATGTGACCTTTGTACATCACATTCCCTCTTTTATTGGGGATTTTTTAGGAACCCTTATCAAGATGTGGGATTTAAATTTAGGAAATATTGGTCAATCTATTATGAAGATCGAGTTTAAATTTTGAGGATGCAATTTAATTAAGGTGGGGGAAATATAACACCCCAAAATTCTAAAGTACAACTTTGTATTAAATGGTGTTTATGACATGAAACACAAAGTGTAAAAAAGGAATATATTAACCTGCTACACAAAAAAAATTAAATAAATATAACATATTCTACATCTTGTAATTCATGTTACACTATGTTATCTTGCATCACACATAAGGGAGACCTTCCTTTGTATCTAGTGCTACACACAAGAGCAACGTTCTTCTATAGCTTGTGTTAAACACAAGACCATGTTTCACCAAATAATAACGTATTATTAAAATATTATTATTTAACATAATATGATATAACCAATTTTTTATGTTAGTGATTATGAATATTATTAACTACCTTATGAAAATTTATGGTTTATATAAAATAATAAATAATTGGCAACCAATTAATGGGAGACGAAAATAGGAACCAATTGGATATAAAAAACATATTGTTATTTAGATGCTTAAAAAGTTATTTTTATTTAATAAACATAATTAATTAAAAATATTGAATTAATTTAATGAAATATATATTTTATAAATTTGATCAAATATTTTTTATATTTATCTATTAATTTTGATACGCATAATATGAGAACAAACCCTATTTCACACATAAAACCTATATTTTTATTTTACCACCTTTTAATGGGGACCCATTTGAAATATTAATTTTGACACTTTAATTGATACAATATGTAAAAATAAATATCATTATTAAAAGTTAAACAAAAAAATTTTGTTCGTGTGAATTGTTTATATTTTTTGGAAACATATCATTTTTAATGAATAGTTAAATATACTAAATTTTAGTTCAAAACTTCTTTTTCATATAATTTACTTTTAAGGTTAAATTATAATTTTTTTTATGTTAAATTAAATCATATTATTATTATTTAATAAAATTTATTTAATTTTAATCAATTTCACTTGAAATTCATTATAAAAATATAGCAAACTTTCAGACGATTTTACTTTAAAAACCTGCATTGTCATCCAACATGTGGGATTAAATTTAAAAAAAATTATACCAATTATATGTTTGGAATTAGTAAAAATTGATTAAATATTTGGAGTCAGAATAATTTATATTTTATAATAATACAATTTTTTTACTAAAAATATTAGTGAAAGCGATTAAAATTAATTCCAACGATTAATGTTAAATTAAGACTAATTGGGGACTAAACCATAACCTTAAGGCCCAAAATGACATATAATCATCTCCAAGAGAACTTGGATGGCACTATATATTATATATAATATCTTTTATAAAGTTGGGTACACAATTGGATCCACTTTTGACATCAAAAATGGGGTAGGAATTCTATTTTCAAAATATTACAAGAGTGTCACTCCACCTCCACTATAAAAGGCCATCACTTATCCCCATTTAAACACACTTCTAATACCACTTATGTTCGAACATGATCTTCCAAAATAGATTCCAAAAATTTCTCCCATATACATTGAATCCTACCTTGGTTCAAAAATTCTTCCAAGAATCCCTTTGGTATAAACCAAAATGAGTTACCTGATTTTTAAGGTAACATTTTCCAATGATCACTTTTCTTTCATTTACTGCTACACCCATTAAATTTTTTTTAATTATTATATTATTATGAAACCAGTATACATAATATACTATGATTTGTTTTATTAATGTTACTACCTACATTTATCTGCACTTCAATTTAATTGGAAACGAAGACATGGTTTACATGTACGGCGAACTACCGACTCACAAAACAATGATTGTTCATTTTTTCCTTTACCACCTATCATAGTAAAAATTATGATGTAAAATATATTTATAGAAGATATATATAATATTTATTATGTATTTAGGCTTCATTAATACTTTTATAACACATATCATTAAAACTTTTCATTTTTTGTTAACAAGATTGCATCATTTGAGTAAGTGTGGACTACCACCCCCTCGAAGCGATGTGGTTTGTTTACACTATACATGGAACATATAAAAGATAATTTTTATAAAAATATTGGAAATATATTACAAAAATAAGGAAATATAATTATTGTATACATGTAAATACATATCATTTACTTTTCATTTTTTTAAAATATGACAATGAAATAATGATAGCGTTCATGAAAATGTTAGGACTACCATCTCCATGAATGGTGCATTCCATTTCTTATATCCAAAAATAATAGATTATTATAGATACATATAAAATGAATTTATATGATATTAACATCATTCTTTCCATTCTAGATATTTTGAGACCATGATACATTTAATAATAACAACAAATAACAATTTAATACATACTCGACAATCTTGTCAATTAACAGCCAAAATAGTAAAAATAATGAATGGTTATTAACAAACAAGTAATATGATATTATAAGGGGATCATATATTATATCATAAGTATTAATATTTTTATTTAATCTGTGATTAACATGGTTAAAACTATTATACATGAGTTTAAAGGATGCCTTCCTAAAATGAAACACAAGGTAAGGGGTTCTAGTCTCATTTTATTTCCATGAAGCATAATTAATTTATCTACACCAAACCTTTTTAAGGATTTATATACTACCCATTCTTATATATAATATAATCAAAAATTATATCTTCATGTTATTTTTAGTTTCAACATAAATTATTTCTTTTAAGGGGATTTGAGTTAAAAGTAACCAAGGGGAATATAATTTCATAACTCTATTTCATTTAATTTAGTTATATTACTTCCTTGTTGTCATTAATAATAAAAGATTCTATGTGTAATAACTTTTTAATACCTATTATTTTATTTCAAATTTCATTATTTTTATTTACAATTGGAAAACATAATCTGCGCATTGATCGATTGTCACTTCATCATTGTATTATTTTCATGGGTTTATTTCACAATCCCATTTCATTAGAGATTTTTTGTACCTGAATTTCCATTCGAGGAAATTATTAGATAATTGTTCCATAAACTAGAACATTTAAATGTATTATGGTTATTAATGAAATCTATCAAGTATTAGTGCCCCTTTTTCTATTTGTTGGAAGACATATGTTTTAGAAAATGTTTTATTAAAACCCAATGTCATTTCACTATTTAGTTGAAGAACATATTTCCTTATAAAAATCATGTAATATAAAAATGTTTTCAGAAAAAAAAAATTTAAATAAAGATTTGTTAAATAAATATTTACCCCTTTTTTCTTTTATGACTATTTTTAATGGAATCATCATGTATCTTTCCAAACAAATCAGTTTTCTAACCTTTTTACCTCGTATGACATGTACAGATTTATCTCTCCTCATTTCTTTAAAGATCCCTTTTAAAGTAAAAAAGGTTTATTTTTAACGAAAATATTTTTAAATGGTATTTTCAAATAAAATTATATTCAAAAGTGTTTTCAAAGTAGTGGATTTTTTCATCAATTTTTTTTAAAAAATTATTCTTTTATTTTATCAATGAGAAGAACCTACTATTTTTCTCTAATTGGGATATTTTGTATTGAGAACATTCATATCCTTTCTCTAGATTTTTACCAATTTATTTGTCCAAATAAGTTATTTATATTAAGTTCCATGAGTTCCTTATTAGTCCCCTTTAAATATCCCATATCATATGATAATTGAGCATTGAATTTCTCCTAATTATATATATAATTTATCATGGATATTACTATTTCCTAAACTGTATACCATTTTACATATAGTGTTTACATTAAAAATTATTTGATTGAGTGGGGAATTATTGAAAAGTCCATATTTATCATTAAATAAGGTTATTTCATAAGGCATATTATTTATTTTGATTATTCAATATTGGGAATTATTTAGAGTGGAAATGACGGGTGGGGACCGAACTATTGATATCCCCTTTATGCATCGACTGATTCTCATGAAAAAAATAAATTTTGAAAATTGATTTGGTTTCTACCCTTAATTTAAACCATCTTGTAAAAGGTATTAATAGTATAGGTTTTCATGAACCTGAGGCATGGCATCGAATAATATTCCCGCAATTAGATTGTGTTATTGTTAACCTTGAGATTTTGTATCAACATTTATATGGATATATTTCATTCCGAGTTTATTGATTAAGTTCCATGGGTTTTATGTTTCATATATTTTCATATTGATTACGCCTTATTTAGTTATTTTAATGGAATTTTATTCATTTATTAGCTTTAAATATTACTTATTATTTCAGTTTATTGATCACATGGAATTTGTGTTTATTTATTTACCTTTCTATACTAATTTAGTGTCATTGATTTAATATTGTTTAATCTATGATTTATTTTACATTACTGATCATTTTAGATCACCCTCATTTTGTTTCCCCTCCTTAGGAATCCTTGATGTATACTAAGTAAGATATCCAAGGATATTCTAGATGAATAATATTTTTATCCCAGAAACATAAAGAAGAAGATGAAAAAATTATTTTGTAATTATTTTATTATTATGTAACAAAACAATCATGTATGTATCTGGTTTACCAAGACTACTGAACTCTTCATCCCTTCATAAAATTATTCCTTATTATGATAGAAATGTAATTGATAGAAGAAACTAACTCTATGATTTCTGGGGTTGGGTCACTGAATGCATGAGCAACCCAAATCAGGGTACATTCAATTATCAATGAATTATAACTTAATGTTTTCAGTTTACTTAACATAGTTCACATAAAGGTATTTTTTCGCAAGTTGTAATTAGTGTAAATAAGAGTCAAATGTTAAGGAAATCCAGTTGAAGTATTTTAGGATTAGGGATTCAACTCAATATAACAAGGAATTATGAGTTATTATAGTTGAAATTTTTAATACCTACTTAAAACCCTTAAAATTAATTTTTAGTCTCAAATATAGTTTGTCAGTTGAGTAAATGGGTCCTTTCCACTAGAATTTCCAAGAAACTGGATTTTGAACATCCAACAGTGAGGTCTATTGGGTTTTAATAAAATAGTAGGAGATTAATAAATATAATATTTATCAGCTAATTTTTATCTGTTAAGTTGCTAAAATTATGCTATTCTTAATTGTAGAAGTGATAAGAAAATTGAATTAAAACATATCACTATGATCCATACTTGAGAAGGATAAAATTATCCCAAGCATTAATTTCCAATAATTTAAAAGACACTTACATGTTATCCATTGGTATGAAAAGAAATTATATATGTGGTGAAACCTATTCCTAAAGCATCTATCGAAAAGTCTAGGGTAGAAGAGTAGTCCCTCTATAAGAAAGAATTGATTGACGCAAAAAATTTCCAATTTATCATGTTATAATCCATTACCAATGAGATTCTAAGGCAATATGTGGACTTCGATGCATATTGAATGATTATAACCTTTGTGATCTATAACAATAGTACGTGAGACAAGTGATATATGAGATCTTCAAAAAATATTTACATGAAATATTGGAGAGTCGGTGTCACTTAGTCCTCATGAATTCAATCTTTTTGGCTATATTGAACACCTAAAAATATTAGGAATGAAATTCCCAGATGATTTTCCCCTAGATCTCATTCTTTCCCTACTACTCATATTCTTCTCTAGTTTTATTTTAAGTTATTACATGAAAAATATTGACATGATTATTTCTTAACATTTTATTCTTATTTCCCAAGTTTATAAGGACATTGTTCATGAAAAACTAATGGTATTTATACTAAAAATGAAAAGGAAGAATAAGTAAAAGGGGAACAATTATCATAAAAAGTATGATGATCTTGAGGACCTTCCATCAAAAAACAGTAAGATTCAAAGGAAAACAGAAGAAAAAGAAGTAGTTTTATTTTTATTTAGAAAACAAGGCCATTGGAAGAGGAACTTCACCCAAAGTAGGGGAGATAAAGGTTTGTTTTTTATTGATTTTTATCTTTCTATATCTACAAATATTGTATTAGATATAAATTTTGGTTATCAAAAATATATAAAAATATAGGAACCATATATATTTTGTAATATTTTGACAGGAGAGGTGGATTTTCATGAAACCAATTGTGTAAGGCAAGATGCTCTAGCGATTAGAGAATACCAAATTCAGTTTCCAATAGAAAAGATCCTAGTTTATAGAGGTTATAATTATGTACTGACTATTTCCAAAAAATTAATTTTTGTATCCTTCCTAGACTCAAATGGTTTTATTTTCATTTTTGAAATAAAAGTTTCTTATTTTATATTAGAAGCGTATTTTATGGTATGGATTATTTAAATAATGGTCTTTATGTATTTATTTATGAAAATTAAGTTTTATAAATTGATAATTAATCATATTCACGTGATAATTGTAACACCCAACTGTGGAATCACTATCTTGGTCATGTAAATGAGAAACATCTCATAAATATCAATTAAGATGGTAATTCAGAATCTTCTGGGCTACAACCAATTGAAAATTTTATATCTTGGTTACAAGTAAAAATGAGAAAACCACCATTTTGCGGTTGGGGTAAAGGGCTGCACAACTTCTATGATTGGCACACAATGATGTGTGTAGACCATTTCCAATAGAATTTAGAGGTGGGTATTCTAATATCATGACTTTTACGGAGGAAATGAGTATATATGTCTATGTATACTTGTTGTGGTATAATTATGAGCCTTTTAGAAATTCAATGAATTCAAGAATGAATTTTAGAATCAATATAGAAATAAGATAAAGAAGCTCTGATCTAATTTATGTTTTGAATATCTTAACTAAAATTTTATCGACTTTCTACAGGAGTTTGTGATTCTTTCTCAACTCACTCTGACTTAGACACCATAGTGAATGGTGTTGGTTAAATGAGTAATAATAACATATTATACATAAAAAGTTCTATGGTGAGTCATATAGATCTTCCATTAACCTTTTGTGTAAATTTGTTACAAATTTGGACTCAAAGACACTAAATTGGGTACTAACTAGAGAAGAAAATTAAACTACCTTCAAGTTATGGATTGAAAAGAAACTAATTTTATCACATATATGTGTATGGGGTTGTGAAGAATTTTTTCAGGCCATATCATGGAACAAACTATCACCTTAGGGAACAATTTTTATCTTTATAGGACATCCTAACTAAAAGGGGGTATTTTCTAGACAACCCCTCATACAAAAAAGTTACTATCACCCATCAGTCTATATATCATTAGATGGAGAACATTATCAAGACAGATAGTGGGACAAATATTGTCTTCAATTAAGTTTACTCTCAAGATACAAAAGTTTTTATACAGTAAAAAAAATCATATAGGTCACTATACAATAAGGTGTTCCTAAAACACATATACTACATAGAAGCACCATAGAGGTCAGAGAACCAAAGATATGTGTGTTTAAAGTCATATAATATGATAACTCATTATTAGTTGACAATAATGAACCTCTCTAATAAAAATAGGTAGTAGATATTTCAGAATATGAAAGATGGAAAAAATCCATGATTCCTATAATAGATTCAAGGTATCAGAACTATGTTTGGGTTATCGTCAATTTTTTAGTTGATGTAAAAGTTTTTGGGTGAAAATCATAATTTATGACAATATTAGACAAGAAGGTAAATTAAGTACTTCTAAATATAGGCAAGTGTCTAAAGGGTTTAAAAATATTCGATTCATTTACAATGAGGAAACATTTTCACCAGTTTTCATGTTTAAATCCACAAAAAATATTATTTCATTAGTTGAATACTATGAATATAAAATTTGGAAAACGGACATGAAAACAATATTCCATAATTTGAACCTATATTAATATGTCTATAAGGCATGACCATAAGGGTTTTAACTCAAAGTGATTCCAAAAATATATATGCAAGTTACAATGATCCATTTATTGATTAAACAAAGTAACTAGGTCCTGGAATGTTCAGTTTGATGAATCTATAAAATAAGTTGGTTTCATTTACAATGAATGTGATCCATGTGTTTACAAGAGGTTTAGTTAGAATTAAGTCATTATCCTAGTAGTATATGTTAATGAAATATTAATTATTATAAACGATAAACCAATATTAAAGTCAGTTAAGGACTAGTTAAACAAGTGCTTCTCTATGAATGACATAAGTTACCAACCAACATTCTAGGAATTAAGATCATTTTCGAAAGATCCAAGATTCTACTTGGACTATTTCAATGTATATAAATTGACCAAATTTCTAATATATTAATTATAGAAAAATAAAATAGAGGATATTATAGTGTCATATGGAAAACATATTTCCATGAAAATTTGAACTCATGCACAACAGGTGATAGAGTGAATATGTATGATATCATATGATTTGGTGAAATGATCATTCATGTAATCCATGTTATGTAATAGAATTGTTGTTTCTTACACATTGATCAATGTACAAAGGTATCAATTTTATCTAGGAGAACAACATTGGACGGTTGTTAAGGCAATCCTTAATTATCTGATAATAAATAAGTTTATATCCCTAGTGTATGGTAGGGATGAGGATATAGTCATCATGGGTTACACTAATGATAGTTTTAAAATATATCAAAATGATCTAAAATATCATTCAAGATATATATTTAGTCTCAACAAAAGATCTAGGAGCTGGAAGAGTTTAAAGACACAAATTTTAATTGATTATATAGTGGAGTGTGAGAATATAGAAGCTTATGAGGCAACCAAATAAGTTATTTGGATAAAAAAATTATACCATGTTATTTATGTGGTACCCAATAGTAAATAATATATCACATTATATTATGATAATACTATATTTTTGGATCTTATAAAAGAACCAAGGTCACGCCAATAGAAAAAAATAATTTGGAAGTATCACCTATTAAGGGATTTTTCTTTAATAGATGATGTTTCAGTAAATAGAATCCCCATGAAAAAAATATGGTATACCCCATGAATATATCATTGTCTTAGTAGAAGAATAGTATCATGTGATATATACTGGATGGAAGGTTTTTTCAATTGGATCTATTATAAGTAGGATTCTGTTGAAGTTAGTGACATAGAAAAAACTTCTATGAACTTTATGATTATATGTACTCACAGTTTTTAATATTAATAAAATAGTTATCACATCCTGATTATTATTATAAATAATATAATTAGTGATAATGACATAATAGTAGTTGTCACATTAAAATATTATAGTTGTTCCCTACTATGATGAAAACCTAAAAGTGCAATGATAGTATTCTTAAATACATATTCTATAGCCGGATGAGATAATTTAAGGGATATAAATTATATAATGGATATAAGGGATGGAGACTCATAATAAATTGTGGAAACTTCCCATGTTGTATGCCCTTGGTAATATCAAGTGTAAGAGAGTGTGAGAATAAGACCCACCAATAGGGAATTAATATTTTTATGTTTCATTGGATGTTCCTATCTGAGGGAAAGTGTATTGATCCTTAGACTTTAATATTATTATTAATTGATATTATTAGTCATATTATTTTATTTATTGATGAAAAGTATAATGATATATAGTCATGGTGAATTAGGAAACATTTAGTGTGCTGGGAGTTATATTTCATTATTGAATAACATGATAAAGGATTTGTCCCTTTTTTCTTTAATGGAAGGTGATATATTTGGCCCTTTGATAGAAAATATTTAGCCTAGAAGATCCACGGCTATGGTGTTCTGTGGGAATGTTCAATTATGGAAGAAAATAATGTAGGAAACATATATAGTTTGATGGAACCAAGATAATACCCACTTGATTAAAGATATTATAATAAAGGGATTATATTGCACAATATGTATCCGTATGAGTTTTATGTCACTATGACATTATTTACTTTTATTATGAGTGCCATTTAGGGTTTTTAGATGATAACATTAGACTTTGGGTTTCTTATCCTAATACCATTGAGAAAAGGACCTAGAGGGTGACATGTTATGTTTAACTGACCCACAGTTAAATAATAATATTATTTAACATATTAAATACATATTATACTCATACATAGTTTATTAATTATTTCTGTTTTTTAGATAATATATACACCATTAATAGTTATTTTAGAGAATAATTTGTTATCAGAATATATATTAATTATTTATATTTTATTTAGTGAATATAATATTTATTTATTTATTATAAAATATTATAGTGGTATTTATTTTTTAAATAAACAATTTTTATTTAGAGCTTGATGTATATTGACTATAATGGTCTGGTGAGAAATAATATATATATATTAAATATTAGTAATATTCTATTATTGTGTTGTCAACAAATAATAATATTATAATTATAATTTTAAACATGGTGTTCGACATGGATTATTGAAATAATAGTGGTGCATGTGTAATTATTATTTTCTATCTATAGAACTATTTAAATGAAATTATATTATTTCTAATCTAAGGGTTTGCCTTTGTTTGGGTTATGTGAAACAACATCTAAAGAATTCTCCCAAACCTGTAGAGAGATCCCTCTCTAAGAATTATCTTAAGGAAGTATAGTGATTGTCTTCCTCCCCCACTCTTGATTCTAGATAGATCAAAGAGAAAACATATTGAATATATTCTCAGGGTGATCAAAGAAAAATGATTCAAGTCTTTGGATCTATCACTTTGGCACTTGAAGATTCCAATGGTGATGTATGGAGGTTTTTGGATCACCTCTAGAGAGAATCTACACTTGAATATTATAATGTAATGATGGTATGACATAGAGACATTTTTAGACTCATGAACAATGAAATAATTCATCACAAGGAAATTATTTAATTTTTAAAATTAATTATAAATCATTTTGTGATGATATTATATTTTGGATTTGGTGTTCTCTAGTAAATTAATCATTGATTCCATTATATTGGTCACATTTTTTATAATCTATATTCATACCAGATTAATCATTGATTATGATAAAAATATAAAGTTGGTCATACTAAATCTGGCACTTTTTCTATGCCCAGAACCTTAAAACTGGCTATGTATGATTGGTGTATTTTTTTCAAAGTATACAGTACAAATTTGAGGACCCCATGGTAAAGGTATAGTAGTAATTCATAGTTGGGGCATGGTTTTTTAAAATATGTGAAAAAATAGAGCATCGCTATAGGTGTTTTCTAGTTGGTTGTTCATGGTTGGAATATAGTTTAACCATGTGGTGTGCAATTAATAATATGAAAATAAGGGTCTAACTCAGTGTTACACCTCAAAACTCTCATTTTCGTCCAATACTCTTAGGAACTTGAATTCCTCTACTTTTGTTAGCATTATTGAAGTTTACTTTTGATACATAAGAATGATTTTGGAAATCAACATGTGTTTGATCTCTAAAACCAATTTAAATTCCTCATTCTTGTTTGTTTTCTCTAAATCTTCTCATATTCTCTATCTTAGAACCTTAAATGTAACCCATTATTGATATATCTATGATCTATGATGTTTTTTATTATATATTTTTTATATGTATTAAAGAAAAGAGTTGTAAAGTCCATATCAATAGGTTTCATGTGTTGTTTTCTATTTTATTCAACCATTATGATGTAGGTAGATTCTCTCCCATTATACTTATTCTACAACTTGAGGGATTAATTTTAAAATCCATATCTCTTAATTTTTTGTAAATATTTATCTTCTTTTTTACCTAAATACTTGTTTTTGAAATGACACACATAATGTGTTTGATAAAATTTTTATATGGAATACTAATTTCAAAAGAAATGGTTCTTGATGAAAACATAGCTTATTCGGTTAGCATCAGTTCATGAAATTTTAATGGGGATCCTTATTGGTTCATAATTTGGACATTTTTACTAGGTGATGGTACAAGGCATTTCTCATGAGTATTGGGGTTTTCATTGGGCATGCATGAGTGTGTGTGTGTGTGTGTGGAACGTGAATGAATATTAAAAGTGGAAATAGATGATGGATAATTAATTTAGTTCAATTTATTTGATTAAAATATTTTAATTTTGGGAAATTGTTTCAATAATCTCATCATTCAATTTTATATAAATATGAGACAACATGTTCCTATTCCAAGTGTTATGTGTTGGGAAGTCTTTGGGTATTACCTACATAGTTTTATACTCACCCCTATTTAGTAACTTTGGTGAATTTGTTGATTTATTTTGAATAGAGATACTTGTAAAGGATATGTTTTTTAGTTATCTAGTGATGCAATATGATGTAGGAGGAATGAGACTTAGATTTGGGGCTTAGATCTTTTTTTGGATGTCTCTTGGGTTTTTTCCACATTAGTGGCTTTGAGATCTATTTTCCTTTTATATGTCTATTCTATACCATTTTGATTCTTTTTTATACTTTAATATTACATTCTAATATCAGTTTTATTTTATTTTATTCCATGAAACATATAGTGTTGTTTTTATTTGTCTCATCTTTCAAAAGTTCTTTCATATTTAAGGAAATCATCCCCTGACTATCTTGTATTCCATTAGAACTTGTTGTCTGCATTTAATGCACCAAGGATGATACCTAAGTTCAGTAGAACTTCCAACTCCTCCTAAGCTAATGGGTTAGTTAAGGGATGTTATTGTATACATATTAGAAGAATAATCCATCATATTGTGGTAGTAGAAATCATGTTTCAAATATGGTCAATGGCCATCCTTAACTATCATCCCCTTTTTATGAGATGATTTAGACTCTTAGTGTCATAACCTCACCTTTTCTCTCACTTCCCATACTCACAGGGGATTTACAAATCCCTTTGTGTTGTGACTCCATCTATTTTGAATACCTTTAGGGAATCATTAATTTTAAATTTTACCCACTTTATTCCCCCATATTCATGTGTTTACTGATAATTTTTTATGCGAAATTATGACCCCTAACCATCCACCCTTGTCTGGAACCAGCATATAGTAGCACATAATTATATTATAGATTATTTATCACAATGATCATGAATCAAATGGGAGAAGATATTTTGTTTTATTATTTCATTAACCAGATTGAGATGCTATATTTTTTTAAAATAATATGGAATTTAAAAAAGTTTTTTTAACACATAGAAAAATAAAAATCAATGTGGTTATCCAGATTGAAAACTCTTATTCAAAACATGATAGCCTTTGAATATGTCTACAATATTTCTTACATGAAATCGTCCAATCATTATTGAAAAGAATAAACTTTCACATATTTCTAAGCCTACTCCAACAACTCTTCCTTCTCCAATGGATGTGACTCAACCCCCCACATTTAGGAACCATCTGGATGAGCCCTACACTCCACTATTTGAGATGAGTTTTGGAATATTGTGGTTTAACAAATGGTAATATGAGAAATAATAAATTAATATTCATATCCATTTTTCCTATAAGTTCCTCAAGTTAGCACTCATATTCTTCACCTTCAAATATATCTTATTGATACACCTAAAGAGTCACCACACCATGTGCCCTAGATGTGGTTCTAGTAGAATCAAACTATTATGCCTCTATGATCTCTTGCTCAGTAATGAAGTTGTGGAGCATTGAATGTAATGTATGATAGTTGAACCTACCAGATCCTAGTTTCACTATCCATTTGTGGAGTTTTTATATCCAACTCTTCAATTAACCTAGTTGTGTGTGGGTGTTCAATCTATGGATTTTCTTCTAGGCCATGTGTTGGATCACTCGATTGTATTCATTAGAGTCTTTTCCCAAGTCATACCCATATTTAATGGAAAGATCATATATATATAGTATCCATAGTAATATGGATTGACCCATGATTTTGGTCTCTACCTCTTGCTGGATAGGATCTGATACAGATGAATAATACACTAGGTCCATTTTCACCTCTATTGCGGAACATGAAAATACTTCTAAAATTAGTGTAATTTACTTCATGATGGTTAGTACCTCAGTGTCCTATATTACCATTGATACACTGGTAGGATCTCCATCATGAGTTCTGTGTTCTTTATGTACATACTTGGTATCCATAGGTATGAAAATAAGTTTACCCAAACACATTGATAAGTTAATCATGTGATCCTATAGAGTATAAATAGCCAAACAAATCTATTGAGTACTATAATTTATGATGGTGATGAATTTCAAGTGTAAGTCAAAAGATTAGGACTTACACGTTATATAGTTGAATATAATATCACTCCTTGTCAATAGCATGAGGAACAGGGAGCCTCACCTTACTCATTCATCACTCTAAGAAGTGTTTCAAGGATATAAGAACTAGAGGTAAGTTCCACTATTGGAGACTCCTCAATGCTAGTAGGAACCTAAAATGACACCATGAGATACTCCTCATATGATTGTACATTCACTATGAAAATAAATAAAATGAGTTATTATAGAGTATAAAAATAATCAATACTGTGTAGAGGAGAAAATACAATTGATTTTTACATCTCAATCCTCTTGATATGAAAATGGTTAGATTCATTGTATGTTGCAAATCCTTAATGTTCAATGATAACCCCATAGATCATCAAGGAATCAATCCATTGACCATGGTAATGGCGAGAGAGTTGGAATATATGTCCCCAACCACCCAAATGATAAGTAGATATTACTCAGTACCCTTCCTTTTTAATTTCTTTAGAAGATGTTTTGGAGCCTCATCCTCACTTTTCAATTCTTTCATAGTTTAAAGAAATAAAATCAGTGTCCTTCAAAGTCCATAAATGATGTCAGTAGCTTAAATACTCTAGTATTACCTTATTTTATGTGAGTTCGTACAAATAATCCTTAACAACAATATCTTTTCTCTCTGTTATTGAGTATTCTACTTTCACAGTGCTCCCCAGGGAGTCTTCATCACTATACTCCCTCATCATTGCTTCCCAAGTAGGAACTTCCCTGGAGGTTGCTAAAAAATTAAATCTCTTACCATTTTTTCCCACTGAAATTGAATAAACATGGCTGATGAAGATATCTCCCCAACAACACTAGTATTCTAGCACCTCTAGGTAATGTATGTAATCTATCCATTCTAAAAATGATTTATAGTCACTAATCAGGTGTTTCAAACTCTAGTATGACTATCTTTAACATCAGAAGTTACTAACATAATTGATTTCATATAAATTGAAACCAAAGTCTATCCCACTTCCACTAGAATTTGGGAAAAACTACATCCTCAAGAACTTATCTAATGTATTGAAGGAATTTCCTTAGATCCAATCAAGATCCATCTTCAAAGCCTCATAGCACTATCCCCACTCCCTAAATCACATCCACAGAAATAATTTATTATTAATTTCAACATTCCATAAGTACCTTACTCTAGTTATGACAAAAAGGATTTATAACACCATAAATATACGCCACTAATTCCATAATATCCCTCCTCCCGGATTGATGAGCCTCTCTAGCCATAGTGGTACCTTCACTCTACTACCTCACTGGGCCTTTCCATTGGGTCCATCCAGCTTACCAGATTCCTTAATAGTTCACCCCAAATATGTTATCATCCTTCTTAAAGTTTATTCTTTTATGATGTTGATTGTTTCACCAATCATAGATATCCCAATCCACTTATTGGTTCATTCACTAGTGAGAATACATTATAGTTGTTGGAAACCCATTTGATAATGTTCATGGTGGAATCAAGTATATAGTTGTAGCATGATCCATTAGAGGTTGTAGAATTATAAATGAAATCCATATAGGGTGTATGGATCACAAATAACATCTAAATTGATGGGTGTAACCATCATCCCACCTTGGAAGGTGATTTGGTATGATATTTAGTTAATGTTACCCTTACTAGCATCTGTGATTCCCCCAAATGAAATGGAAAAATGGTGGTGGTTAAACTACTCATGAAACCTTATCCTGATGACCCCCTTATCCATATCCTCTTGTAGAGTTTAGATCTTGATAATATTAAGTCAGTATAACCTGAAGATGGTATATATGGTAGTGATTGGGTTTTTGTGACAATAGACCCACCCATAAAAGAACTATAAAAGATCTCCATTGGGTAAGGTCATGTACCTTAGCTAACATACTCAAAAAATTCATATAGTCACTCTAGAACTGAGAAGGAATGGATTATTTAGTACCTGCACACCAGTAATATCACCACAATTAATATCTCGGGACACATCCCCATGTGTCTATATCTAACTAGTAGAATCCATACACTAAATAATTCCTCCAAGAATTTCACTAATCATAAATTTTTGGACCACTACTTTAAGATGAACCCTCACTGTGTATATTGGTACTCGACTAAAATAATACAATTTGTTATGGTTTTACCTCATGTTTGAAATCCATGAAACAACTTCAAACTCCCTAGAATATAACTATAATATGTATTTAGTAAGAGTTAGAATAAAATTTTTAAGGGGAATTCTGAATGTAGGTTAGGTTTATGTAGTTTCACTCCTGGTAATTCCCCTAGTAGCTCTCTATCAAGAAATGAGGTTTTCACCAAATTCTCCCATGCATTGAACACTAGCAAGAACTCATTATAAATCTTACCAATGATGGGAATAACTCCAATTATTTTTATATCGCATAAAATCACTCTAAACTCTCCATGATAGAGGCGGAACATGTTTAGATTGGTTGAATACATGTTCAATAGGTGTAACATCATATTCAGGTGGAAATGGACATAAAACTATGAATTTTATTCCCCATTGTATAGCCTCTTACCAGGAATCCATTCCTCAAACTCCTTACACTTATAGTGGACCTAGTAGGACTACGACCATTATTCGATGAAAATATTCACTTCACACAAATTCCATTCATATTCCCATCCTTTAAGACTATATTACATTATGACATTAAAGAATATGGTGTATTAATGGGGATATAATTTATGTCTCACTTCCCCCAATTGATCATTTGGTTTTTGTTATATAGGGTGATGTTTTTCATTAGGTTTTGACCCCTAACAACATGACCATTTGCATTAATGTTCAACTGAATATGTCCCGGTGAACTCTGAAACCAATATCATGGGATTTCTAGGTTTGTGTTAGGAATAATTACATCATTAAACAAGATAAATATATATAATGGATGTCTATTTATTAGTGGCTAATCCCTTCCCTCCTTTATTATCATATTGATCGCATATGATGTCAATTTTGGACCTTCATCCTTAATAAAATCCATGTATTTCTAGTTATCTCGCTCTTTTATGACACAACATCTTCATTACTCCCATTATCCATTTTGTGAGTTATAATAGAATTCACTATGTTTTGTTCACCCAATTTTGTTTTACATATGTTCATATTGTCATTATGACAAAGGCACATCTTCACAAGTCCGATTTTTTTTTGAAATATTGTTCATGGAAAGGTGGAGTAGTTTGAAATCCAAGGTTCTAGATTTCATGAATTTCATTCAAGACAATGTTCTATGAAAATATAGATTCATTAAATTTTTATGAAGAGATCATGGACCCCTTTGGCCCCCACACCTATATTTCGGTAAAGGTTCAACCTGAGTTATGTGAACCTAGAGGAAGAAATCACCAAATTTCGATGTATTCATCATAATTCAAACCTTTTCTTCCACTTTGGATCCAATTATGAGTATGATATTTTTTTTAATTTTGAAGAATTTTCTTTATAAGGATCTATAAGGACATAAGGATGAGATAAGAAATCATAGATAATGTTATGGATGTCGGAGAAACTCGTAGTTTTATGAATATATAACTAGAGGTGTCACCCAAAATTTGAGTTTCACACGCATGAAAGAGTTATGAAAAATGTATCTTGAGGCACCACACAAAGTAAAACGTCCAAAATTTCACAACAATACCATATTTTGGTTATCTTATATGAACAAAAGTCCAATAAATTTCTCATATATTTCCATTTCTATATTCATTAGTCTCTATTATAGGAATTTTTTTTGGAACTCTCATCTCATGTAACTCAAACTTATATGCTGCAACCCAAAACAATCCCCATGGACTCTTACTAGTTATGAATTGTATGAATTACCTTTAAAAATTCCACAAAGTATTGGGTTATTCTTGAGGTGTTCTCACAAGACTCCCATCAATGAAGAACACACATCTCAAAAAGGCATAATCCTTGTAAATGTTATGGTTTTTTCAACACACAACTTTTGATAAACCCATACAATGAAATTCTACTTAATGGTCACATTTATAAAATCACACATCCATAAAATTTTAATGAATATTGGAACTACACCTATCTGATCTATCCCTATTCATTCCAACATTATATGCATGAATTTTTCATTAACTTTGTCCCCCATAAACCTTTTAACCAACTTATTGTAGGTAGTAAAGATGAATGTTTCTCCTATTCACAATACGTGTAGCGTCCATAACCCAGTTTTTCAATAAGTTCCCAAGAAACATAATTTGTAAACCACACTCTATCTATTATTTTCTCCCCTTTCACAACACAAGTTACATTACCATACGATGGTAAAGATCACGGACCATTCATATCACAAGACCCTAAAACAATGCACCTTGAACTATGTGGATTTTGATTCCTTCTCTAAAAGGATACGTAGGATTCCTCTATGATGTTCTATCCTGACTCCCAAAAATACTTATTATCCTAAAACTAATTCAAAAGATGAAAAACTATATGTTTTAGAAATCATCCAACACTCCCAAGTATTTCCAGTGGAATCAAAAATTGTTTCTACTCTTATGTGATGAATATAAGTGGAACTATCCCCATTAGAATTTAAACGATGTTTTCCCTTATGTAAATAACATAAGTATATTTTACCCACTAGATGTCAAACTGTTACTTACATAGCACATGTAATTTATATAGATCTTTCAATACTAAATGTTAATATGTGGCTTCTCGCAAATGAAAAATATGTATGGATTCATCCACAATAGATGTTAACATGATCTCACCCTTATATGAGTCATATAATATTATTGTTTCACAATACATTAAACCATGAGAGTCCCCATGGGACTTTAAACTATGTCTTCCCTTATAGAATAATAGTAAGTGGATCTCTTACTTATGTAAATAGAATGAGGCACTCTATGTGATCACGATTAATCCATCCTTTCCAAGTTGTCAAGCCTAGGATACCTACGTAATTAGCATATTATTATTCATGAAATGAGTATGGGATTCCATCGGTTACAAGCCTAGGTTTCTTTTCATGAAAATTATAATGTGCCTCATGTGATATGAATGGGATTAATTAGGTGAAAATAATAATTTTCATTGTGTGAGAAGAATAAGATTCCTCTTCTGATGGGAACGGTATACCATAGGTGATGAGCATATGTTTCCTTATATGATGAGAATAAGATTCCTAATGTGATTATTATAGGATAACCTAGATAAAAAACCTAATTTTTCTTACGTGACAAGTATTAGATGCCTCATGTGGAGAGAATGTGATTTTTAGGACATGAGAAAAATATGCCTTATGGAATGAACATTGGATTACTCATGGTCTAACCAAAGGAAGATAAAATAGATTTTAAAATTGTTATATAGTTCCTCAAAGACTCGTCCACTCCAAGTGATGGTGTTCACATTGTTAAGGTAGAAAGTGGTGTAATTAATTGATGTAAACATGAATATGGAACCAATTAAAGTATCCAATAGCATTTCTACAAACTATATGGTAGATAGAAACTAGGAAAAATGTTTTTTTAGATAAACATTGACCTTCCATCATCTCATTCTGATCATGGTTCCAACAACATCAACCTGGTGGTGACAGTCTTCCCACTATTGAAAAGAGGGAATGCATGATAAATATTTTGACCATCAATTGTGTATTCCAACACATTATTTTCAAGCTAAATCATCAGAAAAAAGTAATTTATAATATTTTATAGGGAGATATGCAGTTGTATACATGTGTATTAGGATAAAGAATTCATTTTTGTGTGATATGTCTACTTGGTGTTAGTCACTAAACCCTAGCCTTTTAGTTGTAAGAGTGTGGAATCCCACTCAGATTAATATTAGCCAAGGAGGGGTCCTAATGAATTGGTTCACACACAAAAACATCTTAAAACCACACTATAGACATCACAGTATACCTCATTACACTTTTTGGTCTCATGTAAGATGAGTATAAGAGATGATGTTGATCTATTCTTTATCTCTCGAAAATAAATGTCATAGTAATCATTTCAATAAATCTTTACTCCCTACCTAATTAGGGAATTCATCAATATAGATTAGGTTGATTTTTCCTTTAGAAATTAATGATAATAATCTGCATGTCTAAAGAAATTCTGTATCTCAAATTCATTCTTGGGAGTCACCCAAGACATCACAACTTCAAATTTATCAAAACAAACTGACATCCAAAATTTAGAGACAACATTCCCAATAAACATTATCTCTCAAATATAGAATTCGAAATTCTACATATTAGAATAAGAATTATTATCCTTAGATGTGTATAAGATAAATTTTAAATGTTCACTCGTAGACACATAGGTTTTTGAGTATATCAATACATCATTGATATATAATATCATAAAGGAACAAAAATTAAGATAAAAACATGTTTCATTAAGTCTATTGACATTGTTAGTGTATTCATCATCCTGAACACCATTACTGATAATTCAAAATGTCCATACCATGTTTGATAAGATTAATTTGGTAATTCTATATCTCACTCCATCAACTGATAATAACCTATTTGGAGACTAATTATTAAAATCAAATTATCTCCTTGAAAAACATCAAATAAATCACCAATATATAATAAAGGATAACAATTCATAAAATTATCTTAGTTTCTCTTGTAATAATAAACATATAATTGAAAATTCTCATCTAACTTTGCAAAAAACACTGGAGAACCGTATATATACATAGTCTTCCAAATGAATTCTCAATATTCCAGGCCATTTAACTAGTTATTTATTTCCTTGAGCTTAGCTACAACCATATGATAAGAATTTATAGTGATAAGCTCAATATCTAGTACAGAGTCAATTATTAACTACATACACTACTAGGAAAGGGGGCATTGAAGCCCCCCAGAATCGGGCGACCGCCTTTGGCGGTCGCTGGCCTTGATAAAAAAAATCCGGGCCTTTCCCCCCCCCCCCCCCGTCGCCCCGACGCTGCCCCCCCCCCCCCCGCCTCCCGGCCTCCCCCGCCGCCCGGCCTCCCCCGCTCCCCCCCCCCCGTCGCCGCCCTCCCTCTCCCCCCGCCTCCAGGCCTCCCCCGCTACCCGGCCTCCCCTGCTCCCCCCCCCCGACGCTGCCCCCCCCCCCGACGCCCCCCCCCCCCCCCCCCGCCTCCCGGCCTCCCCCGCCGCACGCCCTCCGGCCTCCGCCCTCCGCCCCCCGCCCCCTCAGCCCTCCCCCCCCAACCCGGACGGCTCCGGCACCCCGGACAGCCCCCCCCCCCCCCCCGCACCCCGGACGCCCCCCTCACCTCAAACATCCCCCCCCCAACACCGGACAACCCCCCCCCCCCCCTCGCTGCCCGTCCCCCGGCCCCTCACCGCCTCCTCTCCTCCAGCTCCCCGCCGTCGCCACCGCCCGTCCCCTCCCTTACTGCACCACCTTTGGCTCCGGCTCCCCTTCGTTGCCTCATCTCTCTCGCTGCACCGCCTTCGGCTCCCCTCCCTTTCAGGTTTGTAGCTCAATCAGGTAACATGGGCTTTTAGTTACATTATTATTTTACCAATGGTTCATAAACAAATGATTAATATTTATTTTAAATATAGTTGATTTGAAAAATGTAAATGTAATAAGTATTGTGTAAATGTTTGTTATACAAATATAATTACGGATAATAGTTGGATTGATCTTCCAAATCGAACGTCTAGAGAATATTTCAATGGCATTATGCAGTTTATTGACTTCACGAGAGGACTTGGAAGTGACTATATTAGTTTTCCATATAGAAAATGTGCTAACAGATATCAACTCACATGAGATACTGTGAGGGAGAACCTTTTCTTTAATGGTTTTCTGAAAAATTATAAGAGTTGGACTCGTCATGGAGAAGAATATGTTCGTTGTCAAAACACAGATGCAGCTCAGATGGATGTTGATGCAAGGATGACTGATCCAATGCATTAAATGTTTACTGAAATGGTACGTGGGTTTGATCCTGAAGGCATTCACATCCAGAATCTTGAGACCGGTGAGATAAATCTTCGCTCTGGTGCAGATCGTGATTCGAGGAGGTTTTATGAATCACTTGATGATGCGAAAAAAGAATTATATCTTAGATGTACTTCTTACAATAAACTGTCATTTATCGTGGAGTTGTTGCATTTGAAGACATTTAATAATTGGTCAGACACATCATTCGACATGCTTTTGGTTTTATTGAAAAAAGTTCTTCCTGTCAACGCTAAGATTCCTGAGTTGTATTACTATGCTCGTAAGTTGACAGAGAACTTAGGTTTTACATATGAGACCATAGATGCATGTGCAAACAACTGTATGTTGTTTAGAAAAGAAACTGCCCATTTGGATATTTGTACGGTTTGTGGTTCTTCCAGATGGAAAGAGAACATGGGAAATAATACTCATCAAAGTCAGATTGCGATACAGGGGAAACCGATTTCCGTAAAGAAAATGCGTTACTTTCCCCTTAAACCGAGGTTGAAAAGATTTTTTATGTCATCTAAAGTTTCTAATTTAATGAGATGGCATGCAGAAGGAGTTTATGAAAGTGATATGTTAACCCACCCGGCAGACTCTCATGCATGGAAGGATTTTGATAAGAGACATCCCGACTTTGCTAAAGATGTTCGTAATGTCCGATTGGGATTGGCAGCAGATGGTTTCAATCCATTCAAGTCTATCGTTGGTGCAACTCATAGCACATGGCCCGTGGTGTTGGTTCCATATAATCTTCCTCCGTGGAATTGTATGAAGCAACAATTTATATTACTTTCCACTCTTATTGATGGACCTAAAGGTCCGGGGGATAAGATTGATGTTTACCATCAGCCATTGATTGATGAGTTGAATGAATTTTGGGGCGATGGTGTGATGACTTATGACTGCGAAACGAATGAATTGTTCAAACTGCATGCTTCTTTATTGTGGACAATCAATGACTTCCCAGCTTATGCAAATTTATCAGGCTGGAGTACGAAAGGGGAATTTGCTTGCCCTTGTTGCAATAAAAGTAAAAAATCTGTATGGCTTAAACATTCCAAAAAATGGGCATACATGGGTCACAGGCGTTTTCTCCCTCCTCAGCACAGATTCAGAAAGGACAGAGTGGAATTTGATGGTTCTAGAGAGTTCAGCCCAGCACCAAAGAACATGACAGGAGTCAAAATGTTATCGCATATTGAGGAAGAAAACATCCGCACGGTATATGAAATTCAGGATTTGGTGGCTCCTCCAGTATGTAATATTCGTGCTGCGGGTAGGCAGCACAGTCACAATTGGAAAAAGAAAATTATTTTTTATAGTCTTCCGTATTGGAAAACTAACATGTTGATGCATAATTTGGATGTCATGCACATTGAAAACAATGTTTGTGATAACATATTGTGGACCATTTTAGGTGTCAGTGGAAAATTAAAGGACCATGTTAATGCACGCCGTGATTTGGAAGAAATGGGTTTAAGGAAACAGTTTCATTTACAGTTAGCTAAGGGAAACAAGGCATATATGCCTGCTGCACAGTATACGATGATTACAGAGGAGAAAGAAACATTTCTTTCCATTTTGAAGATGGTCAAGGTGCCTAATGGTTATTCTTCTAATATTTCAAACTGTGTAAATCTGACGAGCAAGACATTGCAAGGGTTGATAAGTCATGACAATCAAATATTACTTCAGCAGTTGATTCCAATCGCAATTTGTGATTGTTTATCCCCCAATGTTGTTCAGCCCTTGATTGAGATGAGTAATTTTTTTAGACAGCTTTGTTTAAGAAATCAACAAATGAGTGATTTAAAAAGTTTGCAGGACCGAATTATACTTACGCTTTGTCACTTTGAGAAACTTTCCCCCCCCCCTCATTTTTCGATGTTATGGTCCACTTGACAGTGCACCTAACTGATGAAGTAATGGCTGCTGGTCCAGTGCAATTTAGGTGGATGTATCCTATTGAACGGTATTTGAGTACATTGAAAAGATTTGTACGCAACAGAGCTCATCCAGAGGCATCAATAGCCAATGGTTATTTGATGGATGAGTGTACTACCTTTTGTGAAGAATATCTTATGGATGTTGAAACAAAATTAGATAATCCCTCTCGGATTAATGATGGTCTAGTTGGATAAGTAACCACATTTGATATGGACAACATCGAGTGGATACAAGCACATCGATATATCTTGTTCAATACTCCATCATTTGCACCATTAATGCTGTAAGTATCTTATCAATATTCTTGTATAAATTTTACATGTTTTGTTTGCATAAGATGATCTTTTAAACATCGCGTTATCATTTGCAGGAAACACATTAATGAGATAAAAGAAGAGATGCATCGTATGACTGAGTTGCAAATTCAACAATATCATTATGCGTCATTTCATGATTGGTTCAAGGATTATGTGTGTATAAATTGCTTTTCATTACGAGTGAGGTATTATACTAATTCTTTTTTCATATATCAGTATAGATTTTTATAAATTATGTAGGTTCGTAAGATGAGGGAGTTAGGGGACCCCACGCTACCTGAAGTATTTATCCAACTGGATGAGGGTCCATCTATAACGGCTCGTCATTATAAAGCTATTGATGCTAATGGTTTTCGATTTCACATTAAAGATGTTGACGACAAAAGAGCAACACAAAACAGTGGCATCGGTTGTCCCTTTGTCGATTCTGGTTATTAATATGGTCAATTGATAGACATCATTGAAGTTGTATACACACACGGTTTGAAGTACATATTGTTAAAGTGTAATTGGGTTGATCCAGTGCGTGGATGTAAAGTCGATCAATATCAGTTTTCATTGGTGAATTTTAACTATATGTTATACAGAAATAATGTACGAGTTGAGAATGAACCTTTCATTTTGAAATCACAAGAGGAACAAGTATTCTTCATTACTTTGCCTTCGGAGGTGCCGTTTGACCGCGGCGGCCAGAAACGCGTTTCCGGCGCCATAAAACACCAAAACGGCATGCGGCGGTCCAATTCGGAGAAAACGTGTTCCGAACGACCTGAAACCGCACGAGAATGATAGGAATATTATTCCTGAGATGCAGGAGGAGGTGGCACATCCATCGGACGTGCGGTGCGCGCGGGACGACCGAAGGCGTCGTTTTCAGCAGCGCGGCGCGCGCTGAAATGACGCGTCAGGGGGTCAAAACCACCCGAACGACCTCTGAATGCCACGAAACCGCACGGAAACATCCGTTGCGTGAATTGTGAAATGGTCGGACAGACGGCACGTCAATCAGAGGTGTCGTTTGACCGCGGCGGCCGGAAATGCGTTTCCGGAGGCACAAAACACCAAAACGGCGTGTAGTGGTCGAATTCGGAGAAAACGTGCTCCGAACGACCTGAAACCGCATGAGAAGGATATGAATATTATTTCTGAGATGCAGGAGGAGGCGGAACGTCCATCGGACGTGAGGTGCGCGCGGCACGACCGAATGCGTCGTTTTCAGCAGCTCGGCGCACGCTGAAATTGCGCGTTGGGGGGTCAAAACCACCCGAACGACCTCCGAATTCCACGAAACCGCACGTCCGTTGCGTGAATTGTGAAATGGTCGAATAGACGGCACATTAATCGGAGGTGTCCTTTGACCGCGGCGGCTAGAAACACGTTTCAGGAGTCATAAAACACCAAATTGGCGTGCGGCGGTCCAATTCGGAGCAAACATGCTCCGAACGACCTGAAACCGCATGATAACGATAGGAATATTATTCTTGAGACGCAGGAAGAGGCGGCACGTCCATCGGACATGCGGTGCGTGCGGCACGACTGAAGGCGTCGTTTTCTGCAGCGTGGCGCGCGCTGAAATGACGCGTTGGGGGGTCAAAACAACCTGAATGACTTCCAAATGCCACGAAACCGTACGAAAACAGCCGGTGTGTGAATTCTGAAATGGTCGGCCAGACGGCACGTCATTCGGAGGTGTCGTTTGACCGCGGAGGCCGGAAACACGTTTCCCGCGCCATAAAACACTAAAACGGCGTGCGACGGTCCAATTCGGACAAAACATGCTCTGAACGACCTGAAACCACACAAGAATGATAGAAATATTATTTCTGATATGCAGGAGGAGGTAGAACGTCCATCGGACGTGCGGTGCGCGTGGCATGACCGAATGCGTCGTTTTCAGCAGCGCGGCGCGCGCTGAAATGACGCTTTGGGGGTTCAAAACCAC
Source organism: Viscum album (assembly GCA_963277665.1). Taxonomy (NCBI): domain Eukaryota; kingdom Viridiplantae; phylum Streptophyta; class Magnoliopsida; order Santalales; family Viscaceae; genus Viscum; species Viscum album. The sequence continues at coordinate 154,421,725 of OY728163.1, forward strand.
CCGAACGACCTCCGAATGCCACGAAACCGTACGACAACAGCCGGTGCATGAATTCTGAAATGGTTGGCCAGACGGCATGTCATTCGGTGGTGCCGTTTGACCGCGGTGGCCGGAAATGTGTTTCAGACGCCATAAAACACCAAAACGGCGTGCGGCGGTCCAATTCGGATAAAACGTGCTCCGAACGACCTGAAACCGCATGAGAACGATATGAATATTATTCCTGAGATGCAGGAGGAGGTGGCACGTCCATCGGACGTGCGGTGCATGCGGCATGACCGAATGCTTCGTTTTCAGCAGTGCAGCGCGCGCTGAAATGATGCGTCGGGGGGTCAAAACCACCCGAATGACCTTCGAATGCCACAAAACCGCACAACAACATCCGTTGCGTGAATTGTGAAATGGTTGGACATATGGAATGTCAATCGGAGGTGAAGTTTGACCGTGGCGGCCAGAAACGCATTTCCGGAGGCATAAAACACCAAAACGGCGTGTGGTGGTCGAATTCGGAGCAAACGTGCTTCGAAAAACCTGAAACTGCACGAGAAGGATAGGAATATTATTTCTGATATGTAGGAGGAGGCGGCACGTCCATCGGACGTGCGGTGCGCGCGGCACGACCGAATGCGTCGTTTTCAGCAGCTCGGCATGCGAAGAAATGGCGCGTTGGGGGGTCAAAACCACCCGAACGACCTCCGAATGTCACGAAACCGCACGACAACATCCGTTGCATTAATTGTGAAAAATGGTCGGAGAGACAGCACGTCAATCAGAGGTGTCGTTTGACCACGGTGGCCGGAAATGCGTTTCCGTAGGCATAAACCACCAAAATGGCGTGCGGCGGTCGAATTCGGAGCAAACATGCTCCGAACGACCTCAAACCGCACGATAACGATAGAAATATTATTCCTGAGATTCAGGAGGATGCGGCACGTCCATCGGACATGCGGTGCGCGCGGCACGACCGAATGCGTCGTTTTCAGCAGCTCGGCGCGCGCTGAAATTGCACGTTGGGGGGTCAAAACCACCCGAACGACCTCCGAATGCCACAAAACCGCACGACAACATCCGTTGGGTGCATTGTGAAATGTTAGGATAGACGGAACGTCAATTGGAGGTGTCGTTTGACCGCGTCGGCCGGAAACGCATTTCCGGAGTCATAAAACACCAAAACGGCGTGCGGCGGTCCAATTCGGAGCAAACATGCTCCGAACGACATGAAACCTCACGAGAATGATAGAAATATTATTCCTGAGATGCAGGAGGAGGCAGCACGTCCATCGGACGTGCGGTGCGCACGGCATGACCGAATGCATCGTTTTCAGCAGCTCTGCGCGCGCTGAAATTGCGCGTCGGGGGATCAAAACCACCAGAACGACCTCTGAATGCCACGGAACCACATGAAAACATCCGTTGTGTGAATTGTTAAATGGTTAGAGAGACGTCACGTCAATCGGAGGTGTCGTTTGACCGTGGTGTCCGGAAACGCATTTCCGGAGTAATAAAACACCAAAACGGCGTGCGGCGGTCGAATTCGGAGCAAACGTGCTCCGAAAAACCTGAAACCGCACAAGAACGATAGGAATATTATTACTGAGATGTAAGTGGAGGTGGCACGTCCATCAGACATGCGGTGCGCACGGCACGACCGAATATGTCATTTTCAGCAGCTCAGCGCGCGCTGAAATGGCGCGTTGGGGGGTCAAAACCACCCGAACGACCTCCGAATGCCACGAAACTGCACGACAACATCCGTTGGGGGAATTCTGAATTCTTCGGATAGAAGGCATGTCAATCGGGGGTGCCGTTTGACTACGGCAGCTGGAAACGCGTTTCCGGAGTCATAAAACACCAAAACGGTGTGCGGCGGTCGAATTCGGAGCAAACGTGCTCCGAAAAACCTGAAATGATAGCATTTCTTAAATCGTGGGTTTTAAATTATTATAGCACAATGATTCGATATTATACATATATTTAATATTATATATATTAAAACATTTAAAATATTATATATATATATATATATATTTAAAATATTGTATTTAATAGTATATATGTGAATATTTTTTTAATATATATATATATATATTTATTTATTTCAGTAGACATTTTTTTTAAAAAAAAATCTATAGCGACCGCCAAAAGCGGTCGCTATAGGTTGCCCGGCAGGAGACCTGCAGCAACCGCTTAGCGGTCGCTGGAGGCCGAAATCCGGGCCTCCTATAGCGACCGCCAATGGCGATTGCTGGGCGGCCGCTAGAGCCCTATAGCGACCGCTTTTGGCGATCGCTAATGGTGTTTTTTTAGTAGTGATATATCTCTATTGTAACCCCTATAAAAACTTAAAAAAATATTCTTGAAAAATATATACCATAAAATGGAAAATATATTTACAAACACCCTCAATTGATCTGAGAACCACCATTTACACTTGAGATATAACCTTCTTTTTCCCCCAAATCATATCCTATTATGCTAACATGATATTATCATTATTCTATAAAAACATTTGATTCATCAAATGCGTGAAATAATGTTACCAATATTCAATAATGATAAATATACACCTAGAAATGTAACAAATAGGCTATTCAAATAATCCAATCAAATTCTTTCATCACAAAAACAATAAAATCAAAAACATTTATGTATCTAAAAATATAAAAGGAAATAGATAAACATATTCTGATAAGATCATATCTTCTTAATGAAGAATTATTCATTGTTAAAAATCTAGATAGAAACCCTAAATAAAACCTATGTCAATTACCAATAAAAAATAAATAAAAGAATTTAAAACCCCAAAATAAGATAATATGCTAACCAAGGTAGAATTAAATAATATAATAAAACTAACTATGGAAAATTCCTTTCCAAGATCTAATGTAAGGTACTAAATATAAAATAAATTACTAAACTCTTTACATTGACCTTTCCCATGGGTTGGTTGACTCCCCTTCATTGCATCCCCTCGCTGAATCAGCCCTTAAGAACTTCTACCAAATCAAGGACCAAACCTCCCATATAGAATATAAATATTTTTTTGATGTGATTCACCATCCCATATATGGAATGTCTTCATGGAAGATGTATAATTACCTTCAAATCTCTAATTTATGTTAAAAAAACCATCTAAAGATCCCATACATTGACACAAGAGTGACACTGCTTCCATTCACTAGGATAAATAGATCCTGTGTGGACACTTTTTCCTCACTTATAACACTTCAATAGAACCCTAAAAATAAATATATAAGAAGAAAAACTCCTCCCCATACCAAATGATCACTCACTATTTGGAAAATATTTATATCTCACCCAATTCTTTCATCTCCCAAATCCACCTGTTCCCACTGAAGATCTGTTATCTTCCATGTGATATTTAACTTCCAAGAGATCCTTATTTACCACATCCATTAAAGTAGCTAAGAAAAAAACATAAAATTATGATCAATATTTTATATTTATTCCATACATAATTCTATGATCCATAGAAGTCTCATCAACTCCTAAGGTTAGAGGAAAATTGAACAAGTCTATAAATTTCGAGGTATAATCCAGAATATATATATACATAACATAGTCTTATCCTGATGAATTGATGACCTCTACCCATACTAATTATATATATATATATAATTCCCTAAATAATGGTGTCTAAAAATATTCCCATTAAATCCCCTCAACCCTCTTATCTTAGACAGTCATATCCCACCAACATCAAGCTGGTCCTCTCAAGCATAAAAATAGACTGATTTTTTTTTATTTTTTAGATCATTAATCAACTTGATGATATGATGTGTTCTCTATAGACACTCCCTATATCCATGAGGCCTAGAATATACTCTAATTATAAGAGTATTTAATTCCCAAAAATTTCAAACCAGATCAAATATTGTTGTTACTCTCTAAGGAAGTCTCACTTCCATGTTCTGAACAACTTTAAGAAGACCCTAAGTGATCGTATTATCCAGTGGAGTCTCACGATAACTAATTTCATGATTATTATTATTTTCAAATTCTATATTCCCCTCATTGGAATGATTTTACTTATCCTCCATCCTATGATCCTCATCAACTTGCTTCTTAGGTGTCATCATTGTATAAAAATAAACACATCAATTAGCAATTAACATCAAAATTCTAAAAAAATAAAGACATAATGCATAACTTCATGAATAAAGTCACAAATTATTTAGTAAATCAAGATAATATAATTAAATAATCTTATTAATTCATCAATTTTAGCAAATTAATCAACTATTATTAAACTATTTAATAAAGTGATGATTTTTATATTAATAATTCAATTATTTCACATAAATTTAAATCACCAATCAATAATAAAAACCTGAAAAACACATATATAATTTCATAACATGATAAAAAAATGACTTAATACCCCTTTACCCACCCTCTACTAAGTGAGAATCATATCCGAAAAATTTATTTCATTGACCAAAAAAAAGAATCTTATATACCCTTTGTAACTTGTACTTCAACTGTGGTTGTATTGGCTAGGCACTACTGCCTAGAATTAATAAAGATTATTGAATCTTAATTTAAAATTTAAAAATTACCTCATATCAATACCAGAGGAAAAAATTATTTGATTCCATTTTTTAACATCCTTCCTTGGTATGATTGTTACTCTGAGGAAATATGTCACATAGACTCAAGTGTTCTCCCTAATCCCCAGAGGCATTTGACTAGAACTGAAGGTCTAAATATATTTCTTGCAGAGATATTTAGGAAATAATATTCCATCATATAAATATATCCCTAATAAGTAGTATAATAATTTTAATTATTAGAAACCAATATTCACGTGATCAGTATATTCATATTAAAATTCCATAATTTCCCACATGATTCATATATCAAAACAATTATTGAAATTAAAAATCATATGAAAATCCATAAATAGTAAAACTAAAAATAGAACTAAATAAAATTTTATAAGTCCCCCCACATGACAGTAAAAACATATGAAATTATCTCTAATTTTTCTATAGACACTATCTCACTACTACCGAGGCCTCTTTCTAGTACCTGTAATATCATGAATATAATTCACATGAATATGTGGTGGGAGTTTACTGGAAATAATATTAAACCATCGCTATAAACCTTTATATTGTCAATAATTCATTCTATTTTAATGTGATTATATATAAATTGTGTAAAACCTTTAATGATTTAACAATATCACTTTCTTTAGTAAAAATTGTCTTAAGTTCTAACCGAGACCATTAAATGGTCGCATACATTCTTTATCCATTGTAACTATACATGAAATACCAACTGAGGATAATGTATAAAAACTAATTGGTCTTAATCACCTCCATTTAAAAACATTTAATCTAATAAATTCATAACTAAACTCATGGCCATACCAAACACATGGATCACATCACACACCTCATGGATCAACCTAACCCAAGGCTCCATATATGTGACCAACTTCATGGAACTTTTCACATGAAAATAGTTATATAAAAACATATCAAATGTCAATTTGTTTTATAATAATAATCCACAATATATACCCTAGTTATCCAACAAAAATAACATATTCACCTTTTAAAAATACATACAACCACCCCTTCATAAAACACATAGTTAGCATTTTCATATATTTAATTGAATTTAACCCCTTCACATATGTATTTTCACTTCTCAATACACTAATTCCAATAGTTTACCCAAATTAGAAATTTAATTAACAAGATTTCTCATAAATTAATTTCACATCTTAATAGATGAATATTCATTACATAATATAACAATCCACACCATAATCATTTAGTTCTAGTTCCTTTGTAAACATTGAAACTTAAACAACTAGTTTATAAGAGTTGTACATTGTCTCCCACATAGTTCATATTAACTAGCTCCCATCTTATACATATCATACATAATACATTTATTAATAACTTATGGAAAGTATAAATAAGAAATGGTGAGATAATTTTCTCAGTAAGTATAAACAAGGGATATTTCAATAACCACACACACATAACATGATTATATGGGTATGAGAATATGAGAATAAAATTTTAAAACCATGCCATTCATATCAAAGAACATTATTTTAAGTCGTGGAATAAATCATGGAATCTCATAAGACATGAATCATAATGTAATCAAAGAACATGAGTAATGATATAATAACATTGGAATAGGACTTGGAATTGTGTCACACACATAAGTATATAAAATCATTTAATTAGTATTCAAAAATAATTACCAAGACTATCAAAGTTGATTTGGTTCACTCACCAAACCATTTTAGTAGTAAAGGTTCACTGCCAAGACTATCAAAGTAGATTTGGTTCACTTTCCAAACCATCGTAGTATTCAAGGTTTACTCCCATAACTATTAGAGTGGAAAAAGTCCCATACTGAACTGGGTTCACTCTCTATTCCAGTCATATTTATCTCATGAGATCTCAATTTTTACCCAATGCATTAGGCAGATATATATATAAACCTTCCCATAATGAAAATAATACATATATTTTTCATAAGATCATAAAACATTCATCATATTAGAACCCATGAAAATAATGGGGATTCATAAAACATTAATCATATTAGAACCTATGAAAATAAATGGCCTTCATAAAACATTTCACCATTTTATAACATATGGAAAAGAAATGGGTTACATAAAAATATTATTATAATAAATACAAATAATCTAAAGAAAGAATAAATATCATATCATGGGATCATATCCCTATTAATTATTAAGTAATATCAATTTATTTTATATTCGATATACAATATTTTTTAATAAAAATAACTAGTAACATTTCTTGGGGAAAAAAACCTTTCCACTCTGAAAAACACTTTATAAAACGTATATCATTATAAAAAACCTTTTTTTTAAATAATCTTATAAACATATAAAGTAATATTTAGTGATAATTTATATCATTTAATGAGGAAAATAGCATTTACACATTGAAAACGTTTTATAAAACATTAATCATTTTGGAAATTATTTTCTTTGAAAATAAACATGAAAACTTATAAAACAATATTTAAATATCATTTAAAAACATTCTTGAGGAAAATAGACTGTCCATTTTGAAACAAACTTTTTAAAACACAAAACCTTTTCAAAATACTTTTCTTCAAAAATAAACATGGAAACTTATAAATCCTACATTAAATATCATTGCAACCATTTCTTGAGGAAAGTTTTAAAGACTCAAAATTTCCATGGAAATTTTTTTATTAAATAATTTGGAAATATATGAGTCCAAAGATTCTAACGGCGCATGATTCTGAGGTCTGGAGTGCCCAGAATGATCCGTCAAAGTTTTGTTAAGCTTAAATTAATGCGTGTATGCAGTTTTCCTGAAAAAGTGGAATAACTATTAAACGGTTACTCAGATCTGAAACCTGACTCAACTGTTGCGCTCAGGATGGCGGGTTTACCCTAGGCGTGACTTAAGTTTAGTCGGCGTGGGCCTCTTGTGAAAAAACCCGAAAATGGCATAACCATAAATAAAAATATTAAATAAAGTTATTTTATTTTTCAAATGATAATAACTCAAAAATGGTAACTTGGATTAAAAATCTGGGACCATTACTAATATCATGAGGGTAGGATTTTTTTAAGCAAATACTAACTTGGGTCGGTGAGTTCTTCCAGAGGAAGTTAGTTTTTGGCCGCAAATAGAATAATTAAGTGACCATTATTTTATTATAAAATTCTTAACTTTTAAAGGGTAACTCAAATTGGAAATCTGAGGTTACCGTAGGGTTTGTTGGGGTGTTTTTCACCTAGGAAAATCCTAACCTCTACTGTAGTGGGTCAAGGGTGGCTAATAATAATTTTCTAAACTTTTTTCAGGTACTTTCAGAAAACGTGCGAGCGACATTTCATAACTTTTGAACCGGTGATCTTAATTGAAATATGAGGGTACCGTTGAACCCGCAACGTCGGTATTTGCTTATGGAGACCTTCACCTCGACCTTAGTGGGTCAAGGGTGAAGGATATATTTTGGGTTTTTCGTTAAAATAGAAATAAAATAAAATAAACTTTTATTTTATTTTTATCCTTGAAACCTCCCATATGTAGGTTGTGGTGATGGAGACCACCCGATCCTAAACCTCCGAATTAAATTTCTAGAGGTGGGGACCACCTGAACCACTTGAACTCCCCTTTCAGGGGAGATAACCATTAGTATTCTCCACTTTAATGCTACCACCTCCCATTAATTAATTCTATCAATTAATTGAGCCTATCCAACGAATAAATTGTTGAGACACAACAATTTGTCGACTTTTTCTTTTTGGGAGAATTTGGGTTGCTGAAGAAGACATGGAGTTATTGGAGAACTACTCTCCAACGAAGAAAACCCCATATCCAATGAAGTGTGAGGATGACGCTCGAGCCCAGGATGAGAGGCGTGAGATAGGCATAATGTACGATGACATCTTCGAATTCTTCCTCGCGTAAACGAACAACAAACTTGAGGTAGGGGGATTTTAGATATTTTAAATATGACATTAAACCTCCGTTCTTTGTCATTCAAATTTCTGGATTAGTGTGCCAAATGTTATCACCATAATGAGGAGGGTTCAGATCGCACAAACACGACCTTACCCTCCCCCTTTGGTTGTTCTTTTATTGACGATGGAGGCGGACCGCAGAATAATCTGACGACACAAGGGCCGCCAGACCACCAGAAGGGTGCAGCGCAGTCGTGCCGGGCAATGTTCTGAGCGCCGTCCTGGAAGGCCGTGGTGCCGTCACACCGCGCCGGAGAGGAGCTGTTTCCAGGACGGTGATAGAGGATAGAAGAGGCATGACGCTGTCGCGCTGTGTGGATGAGCTGGAGGCCGCGGCCAGGCCGGGATGTGGAGAAGGGGGCACGTCACCGTCGCGCTGCATGGAGCCCACCTTTTCGGGCCAGGATGTCACCTCGGCTTAGGCTTCTTCCTTCGAATGGATTAGATCCATGGACTGGGTTGGACCTCGGTATGGACCGGGTCGGTCCGACTCAGTCGAACCAGACCTGTTTGGCTAATTTACACCTTTTCACCCCTTTCTTGGGTTACAGGTGTCTGATTGATGAACCTCATGTGGTGATGGAAGACTTGGATCAAGACAGTTCTTTTGGCATATCCCACTTGAGGTTTGGACGCAGTTGGGGTATGGCTGGGTTGGTCTGAACCTAAAAACCAACTGGGCCCCTGGAACGGAAATGCCAATAACATTCAGATCATGTGTCCAATTGACGTTCCGTCTGTCGCATTGAGTTCTTTATGATATGAAAAAACTACGGGATACATCAACTTGAGACTTCATGGTAGTTTATGTATCGACACTTCGATCGAGGAGGGGACCCTCCCAGAATTGAGTGTGATGTGTTCGGAAACCCGATGGTTGGCTGTGACTAAGATGACAGGATCCTACGTGGAGTTACTACTGTACCAGGACCCCCCGGGGGTTCGACAATGACGACACTATACCAGGATCCTCCATGGGTTCGACAGTGACGATATTGTACCAAGATCCTCCGTGGGTTCGACAACAATGGTACTGTATCGGGATCCTCCATGGGTTTGACAGTGAAGACTTCTATACCAGGATCCTCCATGGGTTCGATAATGCTGATACTGTTTTAGGATCCTATGTGGGTTTGACAAAGGAGATGATTCAGAGGCTGCATCTAATCAACTCTACCCCTATTTATGAGTTTTATACCTATGTGAGCTGAGTCTTATCTTTCAGTTGTTATCATGGAGATTATTGACTTTACGTACTTTGTGGAATGGGTTGTGCTTGGGCTCGAGTTTTGGAGTCAGACTATGATTGGTAACTTAGGTATATGTATGGTCATATACCTAAGTAGGGATGGTTGATACTCCATGATTGTATCTTACTACTGTGGTTTATCCTTAGTGGATTCCGGGGGACCTTTGGGGGTCTTGGGGTCCCCTACTGAGTATTGTTATTCTCACACCTGCACGGGCATCGCCCACACCTTGTTGTGTTATGTGCAGACGATGGTCAGTAGTGATCGAGGTAGAGGGTGACGGACGAGAGGCAGCTTGAAGCTGGACTAGACGAAATGTACCGTAGGGACGATTTGTTTGAGATCTATACCTACCCTTCAGGTAGGATTCCCTACTGGATGATTCAAGATCTCTTTTTCCCTTTTTACTTATACTTGTACTTGTTATTCAGTTGTGATTGTATACTGGACCACTTACTTTCATCCCACCTTTCTTTTCTATATTAGTACTTATTGCTTCTACTACTTGTGTTCAGACTATGTGTGTTACAGGTTTAAAGGCAATTCATTCCATTTTTATCAGGGATTATCCTTTGGTACTGGTCTCCAGCCCCTGGCCTGTGGAAGGCGGGCCTGGGGTTATCACGGCATGGGCCCCGAGGACAGGTCGTGACAAAAATATCCATTCTTCATTGGACATTAATTTTTAAAACTAAAACATTATAAAATACTTTTCAATATAATTTTCTATGATAGGAAAATTTCAAATGAATATATTAATATTTAAAACATTTACTTGTCATGGTGCTGGTAAATTGTATTCATGTAATACATGTTAAAAAAAATATTCCATTCACATTTTTGGTGAAACCCAAATAAGACTTGTTTCGAAAAAAACATAAAGATTATTTTTTAAACCATTTTTTAAAACATAAAACATGCATAATAATATCATTAAAATGTCATTTAATAATAGTAAAACATTCTTTAAATTTTTTTATAAATCATGTATATGGAAGAAAAGAGTGTTTTTCGACCGAAGAGGGAAATAAAGACAGACTTATTTACAAACATTCCTTTATAATAATAAGTACATAAATAGAGGAAAATGAAGGGAAAAAAGTATTATAAATAAATTACCATAGGATAATAAAATTCATTATTTCCTTGTGATATACATTATAATATCTAATCATTTTAAGAATAAACAAAAATAATAATGATAAATGATGAGATTGTGTCATAAAAACCACACAAATTTAGTAACCTAGAATCACAATCCCAATGAAAGTATAACAATAAATGAAACCTAAAATTTCATGACAATAAATAAATTCATGATATTAAATGATAAATGGGTTTTTATGCACCACATAATATAATATAGGTTCATAACATAACATATGTCCCAAAGAAGAAAAATTGAGGCAAAAATCTATTACCAATATGGTAAATATTGAATTGTAAAGCCCATGAAAAAATTTCCAAAATTGGATATTTCAATCCCCATATCATTCATTATACTCATCTTAAAATACATTCATGGGTATTATATACACCACATAAATTAATCATCTGGGGAATATTACATGTGTCTCCAGAAAATAGAAGTGAGACGGAAATCCCTATCCTTAATTTGTGACTTCCTTCATACATATTTGAAACTCCTGTATAATAAATATAGGTTTGTTAAAAATATTTTAAAGAACATTTTTTACATATATCATACTATATTTTATTTATTTATGATATTTTATTAACTATTTATTAACAATTTCTTGTTAAAATCACGTTTCCGGTAATAAATGCTTTTTTCATGTTTGTTTTAATTTGGTATTTTTTTTTAATTTTGACTTTATCAAGTTTCCATCTTCTAAATAATTTTAAAAATGATATAAATAAAATAAATATTCATTATATATATATTTATTTTCATACATAAATGTTGATAAAGAAAAATGGGTTACAACGTTCATGGAGACAGTAGGTCATATGTATAAATGAACGCTGCTTCCATTTTCTCAACATATGAAACAAAAGAAAGATAAAAAATATATTAAATTTTATGAATAATTTTTATGTCATATATATTACATAAATTCATTAAATTTACCCTTATTACCTTCCATGAATTTTTTTAGTGAAAAACGAATCACAACGCATCCTGAGGCGGTGGTCTACTATACACACGAATGACTTTACTGTATCCCCCAAAGAATGGAAATCAAAAAGTTATATGTGATATAATAATTATAGAATTATAATTATATTAAAAATATCATATATATTCATTCAATATATCATTATTATTATTCAAGAAAAAATAAATAAATAACACATCACATCGATTCATGAGGCGGTAGTCCTCCACACACACGAGCGACGTTATTGTTTTCCAAAGTGTAGGGAGGTAATAAGATATACGTGGTATTATAATTAAATATGTATAATAATATCACAAATATAATATATAAACATTAAATAAATCATTATATTTTTTTATCAGAGGTGGTGATGGAAACAAATAACATCAGTTTATGAGGCGATAGTTCACCGTACACATGATTAATGGTTTCATTTCTCATTTAATAAATGTGGAGATGGATATAAGTTCGTACTTTAAAATAATAAAATATATGTATATTGGTGATAATTTTTTTATTATATTATCACAGTTTAATATGATTGTAATAGGTGTCTGAAAAAAAAACAAAAACACAAGTTTATTGATTTTACCTCTTATACGGAGAACCTCTTTGGGTTTATACCAAAATCCATCTTTTGAGAATTTCATAATCAATGTATGGCCTCTATGATGTGTTTAGGGAAGTAAGGAATACATTTTTAAGGATTTTGTTTTAACAATATTGTTTTGTAATCGTGAAGAGGGGGAGAGGGGGTGTCCTTTTATAAGGTGGAGAGAAGAAAGTCATGGAATTTTTTAAAAGAATAACGTCTACCCATGTTTTTACATGTCAAAAGGCTCTAAAATGATTAATTATATAAACATAAGAGGTTATAATTAAAACATATTGCCATCTAATGTGTTTTAAAAAAAAGTTAGTTCATTTACCCGTAATCATTTTATTATAACTCTTGGTAAACCCGTTTTAACATTAACTATGATAATTTATTTTTACTATTTTTACTATTCATTTTGACAAAACTTTAAGTTGAACATATTATATAATACTTATTATTAAGATTAAAAATATTTAAACTATTTTTAAAAATTCAATTAATAGGTTTGAAAAAAATTATATTAAAATTAAACCTGCAAACGTAGCAAGAAAACTGTTTTCCAAAGAGAAACTTTTCAGTAGTTTAAAATGTTTTTACATAAAAATTAAATATTAAATTTATTCCAATGTACTAACTTTTATTAATGTATATATAATTTAACTAAATTTTATTTAAAACAATATTAAAATAATATTTAACTTGTAAATTATTTGAATAAAAAGGTATTTTTTAATAAAAATAAGTATTTTTTATTATTCACTTAACATTTTATCTTTTTACAAAATTCCATAAAATTCACTTCAAGAAAATTTTTACATTATAATTTCGAAAAGGAATTTAATTTTTTAAATAAATTTTATAAATATGTAAAAAAAATAAATTAAGTGCACAAAAGGTGACGAAATGGTTTTTTTGAAAAAAATATAGTTTTAAGTGTAAAATTAGATTTATTCTTATCTAATGCATAGAAAAATCATAAGATGATTTTAAATTTTTTTATTAAATGTATAATATATAAATTTATATATAATAATTCATAAAAAAATTATTTATATAATTTATTCATAAAAATCATGTTTATACGCATTAAAATAGTTTTTCAGAAAAATATTTCTATTATTTTTTAATTGTTTTTTTATTTTAATTTATAATTAATTGGTCTCTAAATAATTCAATTTATATACATGTTTTAAAAACCATGTATTTTATGAACCATTTTTTTCAAATAAAATAAATTTTCATTTACTTATTATAATGCACTAATTCAAATATTCCATTTATAAGGAACAAACATGGCTTACATTACACTAAACATTGATTGGGAGTACATTACATGCAAAAATGATGTTTCTACAAAAAATAATTTATACAAGATAATTATAACCTATCCATTAAATGTAGTATTATTAATTGTAAAAAATAATGTTAAAAACAAAATTATAATTTTTTTATATAATCAAAACATATTGATAATGAAAGAAATGATTTTTTGTAAAGTACTTTTATGTTTAAAAATATTGTTTTCTCAAATGAACTACTTTTAATGTCCTTCTAGGAAAAACAATAAAATGAATATTGGAAACATATTGAAATTTAATTTGAAAAAATATACTTCATTTTTGATTTTATATTTTTGAAATTATGTTAGGGTGAATTTTTCGGGTTTTTATGAAAAACATCATTTTTAGATTAATTGTTAAAAATAATGGATTTTAGTGCAAAGTTTCTTTTTCATATAATTTATTTATGAGGTTAAATTTTATAATAATTTTTTTTAAAAGTTTAATTACATTATATTTTTATCAATTAATCTAACTGGGGTAATTTGATCCAATCTCACATCGAAATTTGACATAAAAACATAGCAAACATTTAATCATTTTTACATTAAAAATATGTATTGCCAACCCGACTATGGGTTTAATTTTAAATTAATTTCTACCAATTTTTTTATTTTAATTTAGAAAAATTGGTTCAATATTTTAAATCATCATAATTTATAAATTATAATAAGGTCAACATAGTTTTTTACTAAAAATATCAGTGAAACTAATTAAAATAAATTACATCAATTAAGGTAAAAAATTTTACAAATAAGGACTAAACATTATATTTAAGACACAAAATGACTTATACACTTTTCCAACACCAATTATATGGCCATTATTCTCACATTCACCTTCCACCCTTGAATTATATAGGCTTTCAATTACTTTTTTATGTAAAAACCTGGGTACACAAATCTTTTTTTCAAAAATACTAATTGAGTCCTTCACATTCTCTATAAAAAGGACACCACCAATCACTCTTCTTTACACATCTAAAACCTGTTAGGTTCTGATATGATCTACCCAATAAACTTAATATCATCACTCCCCTCCTCCTATAATCTTTACCTTGGGCAGATTTCAATCCAAGGAATCCATTTGGTACAGAACAAAAGGAGTTACCCAATTAAGAGGTAACGTCTTCACTCAAGTCATTTCTTTTATTTTCTTTCTCCACCACCTCCACTTTATTTTTTCCATTATTGTATAAAAACCAGTATCCTAAATATAAAAGGATTATTTATTCTATCATTTCAATCGACACTTATACACACCTGCATCTAATTGATTATGAACATATTGAATTTTTGTATGGTGAACTACAACCTCACTAAATAATGATTGTTCAATTTTCCTTTCCACCTCTCATGGTGGATATTATGATGGTAAATCTTTTTATATTTTTTTACATTACATTTATAATTTATTTAATCTTAATTATTACTTTTAAAATATATATCTTTTTACTTTCCATTTAGTGTTAATACGATAATTTAGTTTGATGAAATATAGACTGCCTCCCCCTTGAAGCGATATGATTTGTTCATAAACTACATGGATTGTATTAAAGATGGTTTTAGTGAATATATAATACATATATGATATCCAAAATATACTATAATAATTATATATATATACACATATATTTCTTTTACATTTTTTCTTTCAACACGACAATTAAAAGGAAATAGTGTTCAAGCGTACGTACAACCTACTGTGTCCATGAATGGTGTATTACATTTCGTACTTATATATAATATAGATTATGATAATACAAATATACTATATATAAATGATATTTATTTTTTGTTTTAAATTTTTTAAATAATTATATAAAGTGTAAATATTAAATATAGCACAATTTAAAACATATGCGAAGAATAAAGAGAATATTACCCAAAGTGAAACCTTAACATAAGAATTCTAACAAGTGGGTAATATAAGGTCATAATAAAAAATATATGGTATTATAAATAATAATATGGTCCTAGAAAAGATTTATAATAAATTTATATTTATTATTAATGTTTTTTAATGAGTACAATGAGAGTCATGAAACAAGGAAATGGGATTTCGTCCCACTTTGTATTTCTAAGAGATACATACTATGTTTACTACTCTTTCCTTTTGTGTGGGTTCATATTTCCCATGATTGTATTCAATATATCTTATACTTAAATTTATGGGTATTCAAATATCCATTTTTTTATCATTATTTCATGGGGACTAATTTTAGAAGTTACCAAAACAGTATAATGGTTTTGTCTCAATTTTCCTTCTTTGAGAATCATGTTTTGTTATGCACATAAACTCTTTTTAAACGTGTGTATACTTCCATTTTACTTTTTATATAATTAATTTCATTCCTTTAATTATATTTTAAGAATAATTTAATTAAATTTCTTTATTGTTATAATATTATCCCAAGTTACCAAGTTATAAGAGTATATTGAAACAATCTCATTAGTTTTTCAAGATAGTTTATATTTATGATTCATATGATGAAATATTATGATCCATCTCTCATGAATATTAATAAGTTTCATTATCCTCTATTTATTCAATATATATCCAAGTATTATTAATATTTTTTCACACTTTTGTACTTTAGATAACGTTTTTAAGTGAAATATGATTGTCTCTCTCTCTGGTCGGCAATCTATTGTATTCAAAAACCATGTTTTCAAAAATGTTTTAAAAAATGTTTTCAGAAAATGTTTTTAAAATATATTTTAAACCCATTTTCATGTAAAAATTATTTTTAAAACGTTTTATATTTTTCAATACTTCATTTATATGTTTTCAAATCTATTTTCAATTAAAAAACTTTCAAAAAGGTTATTTGTTTTAAAAAGTGTTTTCAATGGAGAAAAGATATTTTTCTTCATGAAATGTTTTTAAAAGGTATTAAAAAATTATTTCTCATATAAGATAAAATCCATTTGTGTTACTCATGCCTTTTGAGGAAATTATTCAATGTTTTCAGTCATATTCTTTCTCTGAATGGATTATGATTTTATAGAATTATGTCTATGAAAATTGTTTCTCTTTCATGAGTTATATGATTTTGAAACCCATTTCTATTTCATGGGTTATATAATTTTCAAACTGAATTATTTTCATGGGTAATTTTCATGATGAAATGATTATGAAACCTGAATCTTTCCACAAGTTATGATATTATTTCGTGTTTATAAATCCCATTTTATTTGATGAGTTATGATATGATTTTTTAGGATCTTGTTTCACTTATATATATGATTTAATTATGATATGGGTGGGAAATATATCTCCCCCCAATTCATAGGGTAATGATTTATATATCTTTATATAGACATGGATGTAATGATAAATGAACTCTGTTTAATATTAGAGGGTAGGAACCTGAAATGAACTCGATTCCGTAATACAGGGTTGGAACGAGAGGTTAAATTGGTCCTGTAATACAGGGTTGGAATGTTGTGTGGACCCCATTCAGTAAATGAATTTATCCACTAATATGGTTTAGGAAACAATGCGTTGAATACTATTTAAATCAATGTTTATTCTTATGTTTCTTCCAAAATTCCATGTTTTATTCATACATTAGGCTTTCATGGAATATGTTCTTTATTTCTTTATGATTTGTGTCTTATGAAATGCCAATATTTATACCATGATTCAGGTATATGATATTTGAAATGCTTGGTGTGATCTTCTATTTTCATGATCATATTTTCAAACCCTTATGCTAATAATTATTCTTACATATATCCCTTGTTGACTCTAACTTATCATTTGTTCTCACCCCTTTTAGGTTTCCTTCTCTAGGTTATAATGATATGTATTATGATTGATGTGTCTAAAAAGGTTTCCAATAAATAATAACCAATTGTGAGATAATGTATCTCATTTATCTATCAATGTTTATGTTTCCATGTTTCCAAAGGCACTAGACTAGAACAGTGTTTGGGAGTCATTTTGTATAATTTTTTAAGTATTCTGTAAAAGTTATGTAATGTTAATGAATTAAAACTAAGGGTAATTATACATATTTGGAACATATATTATAATAATTTAGTTAATCGTATTCAAATTCACCATTCCAAAGGCATGAGGATTACTATCTTATTAAATAATAATATTTTAATAGTGTGTCACATTTTGTTAAAATTCGTGTTCTGTGTAATGAAATATATCGAAGAAATTAAATTAATTTGAAAACTATATTTCTTAAAATGTCATATTGTTACATTATTTCCACCTTAAAATTATCTTCTCCCTAAAAATTTATCACTCTAAAAAAATTAGGATACTTTTGTCTCTTTATATCATGAGGTTCCCATATAGCCTCTTCAAATTAGAGGTTTTCCACAAAACATTGACCATGTAAGTGGTATTATTTTGTAGAACATTATTTATCTTATACATAATATCAATTAATTAATAATTATCATTCTAAAATAGTATAAACTCTAGGTTTAATACATGCCAGTGTTCGAGTATGTACTTCCTCTAGAGAGATACACGGAATACATCATAAACTTGAGAGTGGTTTGGTAGAAGAACCGATTTGTTTGATAACATCCTAACACAATAAATAATTTAAATGGGACCCAAATATAAAGGGATCAACATTTCTTTATATCATAAAAAAAATTCATCCTTTCATTGTGCTTCGATCAGTTTACACATCATTCGTTAAATTAATATTCATGATGCATTTTTCATACCTAAATCTCTAAAATATTTATAAGATCCATAAGTCACTCCTTTAGCCTCTAATTATTTACTAAAACCAAAAAATTAGCATAATTTATCCAAATAATTATAGATTTCAACTTAATCTATTCCATGAATAGTTAAACTTAAGGATCACCTAAGTCAGAAAAAAATTGAAATCCAAAAAAAAGAAATAAGGTTTCTAACATTCAAAAATAAAATTATCAGTAATCCTCTAAGCATCATACTGTATCACTCAATGTCTCATACTAAATCTATTAATACATCGATCAAATATTCTATTGAAACATGGTAATATCTTGAAATACCATAAAACATTAATCAAAACATACATTCTTTCAAAAATTAACCTTTTCCTTATTCATTAAATAAAATAACATAATATTGAATATATTATATAAATCCAAAAATATTGTAAAATCCATCAATGAAAACATAAAAAAATCATCAAATCATTAATCAGTTCCAAGGTAATCAATATTATACAATTTACTTTATCCATATCAATCATATCTTTTTCCTAACATTATTATTCTAATATCAGGATCACATTAAGGGTTGTCATTCCCATAATCACGTTTTTTCCCATACAATATCACCAGTCCATTAAATCACTTTTCTAGGAAATTAGTATCATTCAACATACTCTTGAATATCCTTAAATAAAATATTCTATAGTATATCCTTATTAATTAATAATTCTTTAATTCCAATACATAAACACTAAAATCATTCCACTCTATTCTTAACCCATTAACTAGGCTTCATTATATTATTCCTTAATAACTCCTTCCTTTCATAGGTTATTTGTAGTATCTTCACCATCGAAAATGAATTCTTCATTTTTACTCCCTTGATGATCTTCTTATTGAGCATTCACCTTCGAACATAAATTTTTATAGTGTCAATACTTTCTGCTTTTATAACATTCAACCATTAATTATTCCTTAGGGAAACCTTATTCTCATCCATTTAATTAACCAAAATTCTCATTTCCCCTCAGAAATTTCATTCTTTATTCCCTTTTTCTACACACATAAAACATATGATCATTCCATTTAGAAATTCCATGTAATTCTTAATCCCACTTTATTGAGAAATAAGAAACTGAATATTCCTTCCTCCTTGGTCTCCACTGCCCAAAGTCTTAGAAAAATCTTTCATTTTCTTATTTGGGGAGTCTAAGAGTCTGTTAAGCTTCCAATTTTTAATCATATATATTTACAACTTATCAAGAATAATCATAATATCCTTCACTCTTGTAATCATCACATTTATTTTCTCATCAACACATTTCTTATCACATTAAATTTTAACATAGTTTCTTCTAGTTCTTGTCATTGAGTAAAAAAACAATATTTTGAGCAATAATAATCATATTGGTAAACCACATAATCATGAAAGGTCTCTTATAGGATGTATAAATTAGGACACCTTATTTTGAATTGATGACCCCTTAGGTTTAACATATGTTATTCATGGTTTTAATTTATTAAAATTATTTATGCTGGTCAGTAAATAGATTGTTAATTTAATAATAATACCCCTAGGAGTGGAAAACATATGTGAAATAAAGATCATTTTAAAGTACCAGGTAACATTTGAGTCAAGCCTGACATGCCTTTTTTGGAGGTATTACCTCTAGTTTCATTTGTGACAGAACCACATTCACTTGAATTATCTAGAAATGGATTTAATTTCATTGAAACCACATGATATATCCTTCACCAATATTCTAGGATGTTTCCTATAATTATAATATCCTTAGACTTATCCTTATACATATCCCTAGGGATATTGACAAATTTTTCTCATTTTAGTTTCCAAAGGTTAACTTATATTGTCTCTAATTCCAACTGTAAAGATCGTGGCTTATCATGCATAAATAATACATCTTAATAGAAGAAATTTCATTACATAACATAACTATCCTTTCCTGAATCATTTATGTATAGTTCCTTTGGAATAAAATAAACATAAATAACTATTTAATAATATCTCTACATCATCTCTCACTTAGTTCATCACAACTAGCATCCTTATAAGATATATCAGACATAATACAATTCTTTATAACCTATGGAAAAGAAACATAACAAATATTGACCTCATATGTTCAATAAGGGTAAAAAAGGAGATATCAATGACTATATAAGCATAACACGAGTATAAGGGTGTGATAACATGATCTTAACATTTGAAATCCATACCCTGCATATCAAAAAACATAATCTTTAGTCATGGAATAAATCTTGGAAATTCAGAATAAATGAATCATAAAGGAATCAAGGAACATTGTCCATGAGATCATAACATTTTCATAATACATGGAATTGTGTTACACAAATAATCATAGAAAATAATTTCTTTATATCTCAAGACGCAATGCCAATACTATCATAGTTGTTTGGTTTCTCTCCCAAATCATTATAGTAGTAAAGGTTCACTCCCAAGACTATTATAGTGGATTAGGTTCACTCCTCAACCCATCATAGTAGTCATGGTTTACTCCCATGACTATTATAGTGGACAAATTCACCAACTAAATTGGGTTAACTCCCCATGATAATCTATTTTATATAAGGAGATCTCAATATTTACCCAATGCATTAGAGGGAGATATAGGTCTCACCTGTCACATGATTAAAATCATACTTATAGGTCCCACAAGATCATAAATCATGAATCATATCATAACCCATGAAAATAAATAGTATTAATAAAACATTCATCATATCAAAACTCATGAAGATAAATGGGCTTCATAAAAACTTTCTTCATAGCATAACCATTGGAAAAGAAATGGGTTTCAAAAAAATATTATCTTCATAAACCTAAAAAATCCATAAAAAAATATGGTTTAATTGGATCATTTCCCTAGTAACTATTAAGTAACATAAAATTATTTCATCTTATATAAAACATATTTTGAAGAAAAATCTTGTGTAACATTTCATGAGGAAAATAACCTATCCACTTTAAAAATTAATTTTTAAAAATAAAAATTCATAAAAAAATTAAAAATATATTTCTTTGAAAATAAATTAATAATAATATCGAATAATATTTAAAACATTGAGTGGTCTTGATTCTGGGAAATTCCATTCATTTCTTACATGATAAAACAAATATTTCTTCTATATTTTCAATAAAATTCAAAGGGTCCTTGTTTGAAAAATGGCATGAAGATCCCCTTTAAAACCATTTTGTAATAATTCAAACATGGGTAATTTTTTTTAAAAACAATTTAAGAATATTAAAAAAAATGAAAATATTTTTATAAAACATAGATATTAAATAAAAGGGGTTTCAACCAAAGAGAGAAATAATGTTGGTTTCTTTAAGATATTATTTTGGAATATTGAGTTTATAAAGAGATGAAAATGAAAGGAAAACTTTATTGTCAATAAATAATTATTTTATAATTTAATTCAGGAGTTTATTGAGTTATATATCATAATATCTCATTATGGGAGGAATAAATATAAACTATCTCAATAAATGATGAGATTGTGTCATAAAACGCTTACAGCATTGGTAACTTTGAATCATATGCACCATTAAAGAATAAAATTAAATGCAAATAAAAATATGGGGAGAATAAATAAATTAATAATATTACATGTAAAAGGGACTATATAAACATATCATAAAATAATATTTGTTCATAACATAACTTATGTCCCAAAGAAGAAAAATTGAGATAAAAATCTCTTACCACTTTGTTAACTTTTGAACTACAAACCCCCCTAAAATAAAGATCCTAAAATGGATATGTAAATATCCATGATTTTCATTAGAATAATATTAAAATAAATTCTTTTTAATTATATACGCCACATAAAAGTAATATGTGTTGAATATGGCACGTGTCTCTAGAAAATAAAAGTGAGACAGAAATCACTTACCTTAAGTCTTGACTTCCTTCGTACACATTTGAAAATATTATATAATAAATATTATTTTATTATACAAATATTACCTAAAAATAGTTACATATATATCATACCATATATTATTTACTTTTGACCTTTTATTATCTTTTTATTAACCAATCCTTGTAAAAATCACATTTTGGGTAATAATGGCTTTGTATTTCGTGTATGTTTTGAATTGATATTTTCAGTCATTTTTATTTAATAATGGATCCATTATATCTATAATGATGAAAATGGTATAAATATTATATATATTTTTTTTATATATTTTTTATATATATAGATAGGTATTGGTATATCCATTAAAATAGATATAGAAAAAATGGTTACAACGTTCATGGAGATGATAGGTCATATGTATGCAAGAAATTTTGTTTCCATTTTATAAAAAATATATATTTATAGAAAGGTAGAAAATTTGTTAACTTTACATAGTAATTTTTATTTCATTTATATATAATATTTTTATTAAATTTACCCTTATGACCTTCCATGAAAAGACTTATTGAAAAGTTAATCACATCGCTTCATGAGGCGGTAGTCCACCAAACCCACGAACGACAATATCGTATCCCCCACACAATAGAATGTAATAAGTTATTTTTGATATCATAAATACATAAGTATAATTATGTTAAAAATATCATATATATTCAATTAATATATTATTATAACCATGCAAGTAAAATACAAATGAAGAACATATCACATTAGTTTGTGAGGCAGAAGTATGTCGTACACAAGAACATAGTTATTGTTTTCCAATTTTTCAGGAGGTAATAAGATATATATTTTATTATAATTACATAGTTATAATAATATCATAAATATCCTATATAAATTATTAAATATATCATTATATCCAGCTATGAGAGGTGGTGATTGAAAACGATTAACATCGGTTCGTGATGCGGTAGTCCGCCATACACATGATCGACATTTTCATTTCACGTTTTATAGATGTGGAGATGCATATAGGTTGTTACATTAACATAATGAAATATCATTGTATGGTATATAATGTTTATATTATATCATCATAGTTTAATATTACTTTATAGAGCGGAATAAGAAATAAATCAAAAACTCAAGTTTAAAAATTTTACCTTCTCTTCGAATAGCCTCTTTAGGTATATAACTAAATCCATTTAAAGAGGGTTTAAAAATTATTTTAATGACTCTAGTTAATTGTGTGGGAATTAAGTAAACCATTTTGGGAGTTATTATACAAAACAATTGTCTTATAATTTTGAATAGGGGAGGAGATGGGGTATCCTTTTATAGGTAGGGGAGAAGACACTCGTGGAATTCTTGAAATTAATAATGTGTACCCGTGTTTTTCACGTGTTTCACGGCTCTAAAATGAGTAATTATAAAACATTTGAGGTCATAATGATGAAATATTCCATCCAATGGGTTCTTTAAAATTTTTAGTTCATTTTACCTCTTATCAATTTAGTTTAACCTCCGATAAATTTGTTTTAACCATAACTTGGGTAATTAGTTTTTAATAATTTTACTATTCATTTAGAAAAAAATTATTTTTAATTTATTATAAAATATTAATTTTTATGATTCCAAATATGATACCCATTTTTCAAAATTAAATTCATAGAAGTCAAAAAACATTATTTCCAAATTAAACCCACATATGCAACGCGAAAATAGTTTTTCAAAGAAAAAATGCTCAAAAGTTTAAAGTGTTATTATATAAATATTAAATATAAAATTTATTAAAATGAAATTCATCGGGTAAATTCTATGAATTAAAAGGTGGGTTTTTAATATAAACATGTATTTTCACTATTCACTTAAAATTTTATCTTTTTAGAAAATTCTTAAAAAATCCCACCAATATAATTTTTACATGTTAATTTATATTTTTTAGTTAATTATTTGAAAACAATTTCTAAAATTTTCAGAAATTAATATTAAAATAATTGTGTAAAAGTCGACAAAATTTCTTTTTAGAAAAAAATACATTTTTTGGTGTAAAATTGGATTAATTCATATATCATGGCTAAAAATTAGATTAATATTAAAAAAATTGAATATATATTTATATATATATATATTTAATTAAAAACATTCCCCAAAAGTGATTTATTTAATTTATTGGGATAAAGAATATTTTAGTGCATAAAAATTTGATTTCATAAATAAATTTTATTTATTTTGAATTGTTTTTTTTCATTTCTAATTAATTGGCCAAAAAATAATTTTATATACATGAGTATACCTTGTAAAAATATATTAAATCCCATTCATACTCATCATTCCAATAGCTAAACGATAACCATCATGTTGAATAAAAATATTTTAATTGTATGTTTTGTTTTACTAAAAATCAGTGTTGCATGTAATGAAATCTATTGGAGATATTTGAAAATAAAAACATTTCATAAAAACTTGTTGTTTTACAAAAAATCTCACAACTTCATTCCAATTGACCCTAATAATCAATTATAAATATTTTACTTATAAAATTAATTTATATAGAAGTAAATAGAACTCAACATATGAATCAATCATCAAAACATCATTTTAAACGTCATAATAGAATAATTAATTCCATAAAAAATGATTATAAAAAGTTTCTATTTTACATTATCATTTCATCATTAATCAATTACTTTTCCATTAAAATTTTATAAATTTATCCTAGAAACAAAATTATATAATACCATGGTAAGATGAGAATCCTTGAAAAATTATTTTATATCATTAAAACCAGTATTTCATGTAAATTTACTCACCTGAATTATTTAATAATTATAAAAAAATAGTTTATATAAAATCGCAGAGTTAAACACCAAAGATTGTAATTTTTCACCAAGCCCACACTCAAAAAACAATCTACACCAAGAGAGTGGAAGTGATTCATTCAAAAAAATACTAAATCCATAAAAAAACCAAGCTATAAGAATATAGAAATAATTAAAATGTGACAGTGATCAAAAAATGTTGCCATCACAAAAAAGGATTGGACTCTCGATGATCTTAGTGATATGAATCCAATTCCACCAATGAGTCAGGATTCTTACTATAAAAAATATATAAAACAATTTTTTATGTCAGATGGAGAAATAAAGATATTGATGTGAGAAAATAATGTCTAAATGATTTATAGGAAATGTAAATTTAATGGAATGAGGTGTTCAAATAGGTAATTCAGGTCTAATATTAGTCAGGCCATATTTTTTTAATGGTTTTGGACTCTTGGAGGTGTCAGCAATGGTTGGGGTCAGTATTTCCTGAGTTATCCTGGAGTTTAATCTAAAATTCTATTAAATAAAGAAGATCATACCATAATGCATCCCATTACATGTTGATGAGGTTATTCATGAAATTAGGTTTTGGATTGGTAATTTATCATGTTACAACCCATGTTTCATTCTATTAATAGTGGTTGGGGGTATTTCACATCACAGTGATTGATGGTTTATTCATAAACCCTTGGAAATGAAAGGTATTGAACCGTTTTTTATAGTGGCACACCATAAATGACATAGGTGTGGGTTGTTGGGTTCTTTGGAACTTCCCTATAGAGTTGCAATGTGGAATGTCTAATAGGACCATGAAATAGTGTAACCGAAGAAAAGGGAATTGTGTCATAACCCATGTTCTCACACTACAAACCATCTCATGTATAGTTTTATTTAGATATTATTTAAATTATTAAATTATATTAAAATGAGGGTACCCTAGTTTTTTTAGGAATGTAGACACGCAACCCTTACCCCCTTCTCCCATTTTTCCCCCTCCTTGGATGGGTATTCTACGTTCATGGTAATATGTTTAAGCATTTAGTCCCTGAGGATCTATTCAGGTAGGGATTATTGTCCTCTAGAGTCTATTCCCCATTCCTCTTATGGTTTCTTATCACTTCACTCGTTATTCCCTTACTTTGGGGGTTTGTCCAAGTTTTAGGTTGTTTTTAAATTAGAATTCAATCATATAATATTTGACAGGTGGGATATAATGGATTTTAGGTTGTTAGATTCCAAATTTCTTTCACTGATATATGTATTTTTCTATTCTATTTTACAATATGGGTAGGAGTGTTGAAGGGATAATGCTAAAATGGAACCAAATTCACTTTTGATGCATCTTTAGGGGTCTCAAGGAACGTTTTATCATAAGAGTGGTTTTATATATTGGTGTAAGGAATTTTGGATCATCGATGATGATATTCCTTGATCAAAGTGAGGGTCCAAATGGAATTGGACATAAAATTGGTTATTCAGGTTGAATGAAGGCTAGGAATCCTGGCATGAGTTCCAACTACAAATTGGGAGTTTATTATAGATATTTTATTGATGTGTTGGTTAGGGGGTGTAAGTGGGTTTGAAGTGGAAACTTGGTAGCGAGTTATAATTAGACAAAAAAGAGGTAAATGTGTTTGATAGGGGTACATGAGATATTATGGGAGAATTTATTGGATTTATATTAAATGGGATGTGTGTTTTCATTGGAATGTGGGATTGATAAAATCATAATGGTAGAGAAAGTGATATATTGATGTTGTCATATTTTTTTGTTAGTAGTATCTTAACATTTAGTTTTTGGGTTGTGTTTATGGAATTGAGGAAAGCTGCTAATGTGGGTGACTTAGAGGTCACTGAAGCTTAATGATTGGGATTCCATCAGTATGGGTGGATTCATTCTCAAGTTATATAGTGATATTAATTCATCATCATGGTATGGTGGTATTACATCATTCACGGATGATGTGAATACTATGGTTTTTAATTATTGTGGTTATAGGATATTAGGATATTTCAAATAAAAAACCTTGAGAGAGGATTCAGTCAAACACAACCTTGAGAAGGCATGTTTGGGGGGCATAGAGGATAGGTCCCATCATTTGAATCAAAAATTTTCAAGAAGGAATCATTGAGAGAGGACTAGGATAAATTATATAGTTATATTGAAGGCTAAGAAGCAATACAAGTTATCCCAAAAAATATCATGGAAAATGATATTCATGAAAACCCATCCTCAATATCGACTCACTTCCCTTATTCCTATTTTTATTATTTTTAAGTCAGTCTTATAACTTCCCTCTATGGTTTAGTAATTTAGTTTTTAGTAAAATCATGAAAAAATGTGGAAACTATTAAATCATTATAACCCTTTTTCTAATGGGATTGACCCTGTATCATCACTATTATTAATGCTAGTAGCTAGTATATTAATGTTTTTATAAATTCATATTTTGAAATCACCAATAGATTTAATTATTCTCCTGGGTAATGCAAAAAAAATAGAATTGTTTTCAATGAACAGTTTTAGAAATTATAAGAATTTTTAGGAAATTTCCATGTTGTTTTATATCTTTTTCATTATATTGTACATGTTCTTCTTGTTATAGTGTTTAAATATAAAATTCAAGGCATTAATACTCCAGTAGGGGATAATAAATAAGGAGACCCACCTTTTGATTCTAAAATTGAAAGGAATATTTGATGTAAAAAAAGAAAAACACGCACTAAGAAGATAATAGCATGGAAAGCATGGGGTTATTCCAAGGAGTTATATAATAAGTTTAAGGAATCAAGGAGTAGTTAAAGAAGTGGTACATGAGTAGTATAATAGGTTAAAGTAAATAACCAATGAGTTTAAGAATTATTCAACTATGGAAGATCGCAAATACAGGGGTCTATCCAAGCATTTCAGTACACCCCATCGCTTCTTTTCACATTGATATAAGGTTCGTGATCATTGAAATGATTGCTCACTCTGTTCAATTTTCTGAGCAACCACATGATAACCCCAATTCTCAAATTATCAGTTATTTTATAGTTTTTAGATATATTCCAATTCCATAATGTCAAGAACAATTATGTACAAATACACCAATTTATATTATCATTTTAGTAAATCACAAGAGAATGAAGTAAGAGCCTACCTCTACACTCAATTACAACCTTGGAGGATTGGGAAAAAATATATTTCAAAGGTTTTTTTACCTTCAAAGTTAATGGATCTGTGAGTAAGAATCCTTAATTTTGGTAAATTAAGTGAGGATTCCATATATAGTTCATGGGAAAGATTTAAAAGTTTAATTAGACAATTTCCATGTCATGGAATCAAAATGTGGCATCTAATAAAAACATTTTATAATGGTTTATCATATGTTTTATAGTTGATGTAGCTTATAATGTTTTTCTAATGAGAAATTCACCAGAATAGATAAATGAATATTTGAATTAAATATCTAGTATTAGTTTTCAATGGAAACCAAACTAAGGGAAGGTAGCGTAAGGAGTTCACTTGGTGGTAAATAGATGGGTTTCACCCAATGAAGAAAATGTTAGCGAAACGCGATGAAATTATGGTTATTTAATATACCCAAGGTTTGAATTGAAAATCTTTTAATTATGTAGACTATAATAAAGAAAATAATATGAATGGATGGAGGAAACAACTTCCAATACAAAAAATAGTAGAATCAAGAACAAGGCCATGTTTTCCAACAATGAAAATAGGGTTTTGAACCCCAATATCATGTCCCAACACTCACAAGTCAAGTCCATTATTTGGAAGAGACGATGGTGGGTTTCATGACCATAATAAGAGATGACCTAAAATAATTCACAAAATAATCTAAGAGTAAAGTTATATCTATCCATGATTTGAGAGATGAAAAAAGGAATTAATGTGATTTCATGAGGAACTTAAATCTCCTTATATAAATTGATGACTGATTGATTGATATTTCAAGGAGAGTTATATCTGGTAACGTAGAAGTCCTAGGAAATTATGAGCTGAAATCCATCACCCTAAGGAGTGGGAAGACAAAACCAGAAGTTTCTGAAAAAGTTTGCAAAATTATAAGGAATAAGATGTAAAAGTATCACAATTATTTTAATAGAATAAAGAAAAATTAATGTAAGTAGAATTATGTTCGATAAGAAACTCTACCACCATATCGAACAAAGCCACCATTTTTGGAAAGATTATGATAATAAAATGTTATGATAAGAGGTAAAAGTTCATGGAGACGTTAAAAGAACTATAAATCAAACTTTCATTCACTAAGGTGATAGAAAACATTCCTACTTACTCTATTTTAATAAAGGATTTGGAGATTAATAAAATTAAACTCGAATAATTGGTTAACATCCCACGGAAAAGGGATTGTTTATCAGTAGTGGTAAGGGGTCTACCAAAGAAATAAACTAATCTATCTAGTTTTTCTATCTCTATTAAAATTGGGTAAATGTATTTTGTGATTATTTTGTGACTTAGGTGAAAGTGTTATTATTATTTCATATTCCGCATTCAAAATCATGGGTTTAAGAGAGATGAAGTTGACTCAAGTTAGTATTTTTGTCCTAGACACAATAGTGAGATATTCCCAAGAACTACTTGAGGATAACATTATTAAGGTAGACCAGTTATTATTTTCGAAAGATTTTTTGGTGTTGTACGTGGGTGTGTATAATACTCCAATTATTATTTGAAGACCAATTATAGCAACATAATGGGTGTTGATTGATAGATAAAATTTAGAGTTATTCTCGAGAGTTGCAAGAGAAGAGGTGAAATTTAGCATTCATCGGTTTAGAAATAATCTAGAAGAAAAGGTGATTATTTGATAGAGGAGAAGGTCCAATAAGATAATTACACTAATTTACTTGAAGGTGTATCTTAATTGGATACTATAAAACTAACATAATATGTTGAAAAAGAGGAAAATAAATTTTACAAGCTGCTAGAAAACTATAGAGCTAGTGGGGATAAGGTTGTCCTAGAAGAATTCAAATCTAGTCAAAAAGTTTGGGAAGTTGGTGAGATGACATTAGATTATAAAATAAGGAAAAAAATACAATGGATTGGTCACATAGAAATTGATAGATTTTTATATAAATAATTGATAAATTGGGTTTCTAAAAAAATGGAATGGTTCCATCTACATTCAAGAATCGCATCTTCGACCATTTGTAGATCTAAATAGGGTAACCTCTTTCCTACCCTCAATCACAAAAATTAGAGTGGTATGTTCAAGGTGAATTAAAATTACCAAATTTCTTTCATATGGAAACCTACATTTTTTATTCTTTTTTATTTTCATTTCTTCTTATGAACTAGTTTAAGGAGTACACCCCTTAATTATTTTTGAATATTCTTGAGAAGGCATACATAATCAGTGTTTATATTAGGTTTTCAGGCTAGTGAGGATTAAAGATAAAATGACTATTGAAACAAGAAAAGGGAACAAAATAATATATTCAAATTAAATGGAATAATTCTTTTAATTTGAGTATTTAATTATACTTTCCTATTTTTGAAGAATATTTTTGTTGAGTTTAAATGGAAAAAAATTAATTCCCACACTTTGATATATGATTTATTTTTTTTATCAATGATGATTTGAGTTGATAAAACCCCATGATACCATATTTTAATTTTCAAATTGATGTTATTGAATGAGTAATATGGAAAATTTAGTGATTTAATTGAATCATATGAACCATAAATCAATTAATTGAGATTTTATCTTTGTATTCAAAAGATACAGAATTTTATATTTAATTTTCACGCATTAATTTTTAGAAGTTCATGTTGATTGATTTGTTTTTATGAAAAATTTCATGAGTGGTTTTCTTTAATTATATTCTCACATTACTGAGAGGTTTCTAAGCTAATATTTCCAATCATTATTATTAAATATTTTGAGAGAACTTGGGACATGTCAAATACTAGGATTTGATTTTTATCTCTTCAAATGGATGATTGTAAAAATTCATTTAAAACATTATTGATTAACTATTATTTAATGTACCCACTTTACATGAGACCTACTTAACATTAATCCTCATTTTACCCCTCAGATACTATAAATTTCCTTTTTTAGAAATTTTCACATTTCAGGCATATTAATACATTCATAAGCATACTTTGATGTTTTTAATTAGTTTTGAAGTTCAAGTGTGAGGGGTATATATATTTCATTGAAAAAGTGAAATGATTCTTTGAGATAATAAGTTTTAATGTATTATTGGTCTATCAGAATGGCCCTAAGGCCTTCATTTTTTATTATTTTTGATAATCAACCTTTCAAGGGATGAGTTGTAACCCTTATAAAGCCCAAAGGCTCAAAGGCAATTACATGACTCGTAGGTCTTAGAGGGAATCACCCTGACAAGACAACTTGGAACTGCTCCTCCCTAGCATGTGTCATGATATCAGCACTCTAGCTTTACAGGGCTGGTCGGATAGCTGTCCAATGCAAAGCTACACAAGCCTGATACCGATTGCAAAGCCATACCCTCTCATTCATCCAATTCCAGTTAGCTCTACTCCAGTGAATGTGCCTACCCTTAATCCTCTTCGGAATCCTTGTCCCTTGTAGTCTGACTGGTACATCTACATTCATGTGGCCTGAAGGCCTTAAGATTTCCCAAAGGCCATTAGAATCAACTGGCCCGAAGGTCTTGGGTGGCCCAAAAGCCCTGCAGGACTTGCGGACCAAACTGGTGGTCCAAATGTCCCAGATGGATGAATACTTCTACATGCTACAGAACTGAATAGTGTCTACTATAGTACCCACTATAGTTTCGAATAGTATCTGCTATAGTTCCTACTATAGTGCTAGCTAGTGTACTACAACATTACTGCTACAGTACTGCTACAGTTCTCAGAAATAATCCTCTAACCGAATTTGATCTCGGGTCTCTCAGATGCACCTGTCGAGTCCTCACAAACTTGGTTAAGGATCATGTGTAGTGTCTTATTGGATTTTGGATGAAATTTTATATAAATTTCACTATTTTTATTGTTTTCCCCTCTAATAACCAAATGTGAGTTGAGTTAGGGGTGGTCAAATAAATTAAACAACCCCTGAGAAACAAACACTTTGTTAAAGAAGAAAGTTATAACCAAGATTCTAATCATAATTTTTCCACTTTTGTGATTTGAATTTAGAAAAATGGACATACACAACTCCGATCAGTAAGATATTTAGCGTCTTATAGGATCAACCTATATTTTTTTTTGTGAATAGTAACTTACCCTTATAGATAGTAACTTACCCTTATGAATATTAATGTACCCCAATGTATAGAAACCTCTCCCATGTATGTATAAATAAATTTAGGCATCATATAAATGAGATTTAATATTTTAAAAATTAATAATTAAATGATGTTATTTTTCTAGGAAAAAAATATTTAATTAAAATTTTAAATTAATAAATTTATTGAAAATAAAATTAATTTTCAAAAAATGTATTCCTCAAAAAATATTTTGTTTTCCTATGATTTTAAGATAATTTAATGAGACCTCTGTTAATTTTTGAAGTTTTATAAAATTAGTTTTAAATTTAAATTATGTATTCTTTAAGTAAATAATGATATTAATTAAAACTAAATTTATCTTATTTAGAATTTTATTTTAATAAAATTGAGTTTATTTTAAAATTCTACACATTGAAAATTGGTTGGGGAAAAATTTTGGGATTTTTCTGAAGTACATGAATTTTTAGTGAATAGTGAAATTCGATAATTTACGAAATATGCTTAACAAATGAATTTCAGAATCATTATTGTTTCATGGATGATATAAATTGACATAATTTCTAACTCACATGCACGTATTAGTATTTGTGGTAAAAATAATCAACATTGTTTCTGGTCTTGAGAAAAATTCTAAAATAATAAGTAAGATATTAAAAATTCACTCTCCTCCACTATAAAAGCTAGCCCTCACTTCCTCTTATCCTCAATCATATAATCCATTAATCATTTATAAGTTATGAAAAAATAAAATTCCCTAGTCTATCCACCCATCCATGAGATCTTGGTCTTTCCAAATGGCCAAAACTCGTTCCCTAAAGGAGGTTATCATGGAGTACTCAAGAGGTAAATTCCTCTTCATTTTTACCTTTTAATTTCTTTTAAGTTCATATTTTATTGTTATATACTCACTTAATATGTAAATATTATCATGATACCTCCAGTATTATTTTTATATTGTAATTATATCATTATATTTTAATAAACATCATCAATCTCCATACACACTCTCTTTTATTTTATAAACCAAATCATCGTCTGGGAGGTGCTAATTTACAAACTTCATGGACGATGAAGTTTTGTTCATAAATTTCTTCTTAAAGGATGGTAATGAAAACATTTTTACGGTTGAACCTGATTATAAAATATGTATTATATTTTATTTAATGATTCTATAACCATCATTTATATATTATATTAAATAATATAAAAAAACTAGTTCGTTGGGATCGGAAAACGGTCATAAAAATATAACCGATGATCACTAAACGTTTTATCTAATGATTCATACTCATACTATATAAAAACAATTATATGTATTATCATTTACACTACTTTATGTTCATTAATATCATATAAATTCAATTTAGTAGAATGATACCCATTCCACATGAACTTCCATTATCACATACAATTATAATGATCATGAAAACCAAGAAAACGAATGCTCCCGAGCGATGAATTTGTATCTTATAACTCATCAAAAGGACATAAATGAACTTAATAAAATTATGACGAATAAAAAACATTTAAATAATGTTCTTAATTAAATAACTAATTATTTTAATTTGATTATCTGGTACATTAAGCTCAAGTGAAGAACACATTCGGACACAAGTTAAGGATTTTCTACCCGAAACTTCTTTTTCTTTTGGGTTGTTGTTTGTATTTTTTAATCCAAATTAAATTATTATTTATTATAATTTAATCATAATAAATTATATTTTAATTTTATTATATGTTTTCCAATCATAATCCTTCTTTAATTTTTGGGTATTAAATGTTTTATAAATATATTTCGTAATTCTTCTCGATAAACAAGCCCGGTTCAAAGAAACATCTCAAATTCTTAACTATTTTCAAGTTAACTCTATAATCTATTTTATAAAACAATTATTTCTATAAAACCACTAATTTTATCATGTAAAAATACCATAGTTTATTTCTGGTTTTATTTAAATATTTTTCCAAAAGAACTCTTCTTTTCAAAGTGAATGTGTATTTCTCTCAAAACTTCCTCGATGATTTTACAGTATTTTTGTCTGTTTCAAAACATCTGTTGAAAATTATTTGTTATAGAAGTTAATATCTTATTTTTATCATATAAAATATTATATTAAATGGTTAATTATCATTTTTAAAATTGATGTGCTATCTTTATACCATTCACTATACTACTCATAATGGTTAGTGCTTATGTGTACAGATTGGGGAAAGTTATTTCATATGTTCAGGTTGTTTATGTTTATCCCCTTTCATACATAGTATGAATTGTACTTATAAATTGATGGGTGGGGCTAGATATATCCCCTCAATTAATTGGTAGGTATCAATAAGAAAAATAGAATTGGGTTTTTGCTGAGGCGTTGCCCAAGTATTTTTCTAAAGTATTGGTTGAGGCCTTGACAATATGTTTATGATGTCCAAAATTATGCATTATTTAATTATGGTATTGTTAATTGAAACAGAATTTGATCATTCTTATATTATAATATCAATGGTTATGTGTCATTCCCTTATGATCATTTATATAGAGATATTTTATCATCTTTCATTCCTTCCAAATTATTCTCAAGTATATTTTTAAAGGCATGTGTGTTTAGTTGTTCAATACACCAAGTGTTTTTTATAATAATGTACGATGAATAACATACCCTTACTGAGCATCTAATATTACCACTTTATTATGTTTTATTTTCCCCATATTGTGAATATGAATATTATGAATTGATTTCATGGATAATCTTGGAGTCTTATGGATTTTTTATTATGTATTTCATTTCAAGTTGTAATGTTGATCTTATGTTTGAATCTTTTTTTTAACTAATTAAATATTCATTCCTTCATGATAAAATATTCTTATAATCATGATAATGTAATAAAATAAGGCACTCGATTTGGTCTTCTAGGGTTGGTTCCTTATAGTTGGTATCAGATGAAGTTTTGTAGAAAATATAGAAACTAGATTTAGAAAATGTAGATTAGGGATCAAAACCCTAAGGCATAATTTGTGGATAATTATACAAGAAATTACTATAATTTTAGTAATGTGTGAATTATGTGGATATTTGTGGCAAATAAATCCATTTCTGGAAACTACAAGTTGGTGTGGTTCCGGCACAGATGTTCCTAGGAGTAACAACTCCAATAAGGTGTTTCAAGCTTAACATGGGGTAACATGGTACATGAAAATGGGCCTTAAAGAGCACCTGGTTAGACACTATAAGGGTATATGTTTAGGATAATTCACATTTTATTTATAAACCATTATTAAGGATTTAAATGTAAATAGGTCCTCAATATAACCATTCTTGTGATTATGATATTATAAATGCATAAAATTTAAGTATGTTAATTATTTTTCTTGTTTGACATTATACATTGGGATTTATAACCTAATTTAGTATGTTCCATTATTTAAAAATTTCACCTAGTGGAAGGAGTTGAAACCACATAAATGCACGTATCCCATGTAGGGATAGTCCTCAAATTCAAGATAATGATACTAATATTGGATATGTGACTGGTGTTGATTATCTCTTAACTATACTAGGAAAAATGACTCAAGTTATGAAAAATTACCTTAACCATATGGATCATCCCAACCAATGATGTAGAATAACAATTTTATCCCGCTTTATGGGACAAAAACCTCTATCATTCAATAAGACTACAAACCCAATTCTAGATGAGTAGTGGATAACTTCCCTAGAGAATATATTTCTCCCTTTAGTATGTTACAAAAGGGATAAGGTTGTCACAAAATTTTATTATCTATTGTGAGATGTAGATCAATGGTGGTCATTAATTCAAAACACAAAGTAGGAGGAATAAATGAAATAAATAGAATTAAGTTACTTTAAGGAAATATTCTTAGAAAAATACTTTCATCAATAATAGAGAGAAGATATGGGGAATAAATTATTTATTTTGAAACAAAAAGTTGATAAAAACGTTTTGAAATATGAATCCAATTTTATAAGGACAGAAAGGCATGTTTTGAACTACATACATAATCCAAGGAGAAATATCAATCAATTAGTATATTGTTTAAAACCATTTCGAAGAAGGGAGCTGGTTTCCCAAACTTTCTCATCATATGAAGATAATATCCCATGTGAAATCAATATAGATAAATAATTTACTAAGTATTATGAATTTAAAGTAATCCAAGAGAATAAGGGAGTAGAAGTGGAAAAAATGGATAAAGGGAAGAATAAAAAGGGGATATTTAAAAAATGTGATAACTGTGGAAAAAGCACCAAGAAGCCTACTTAAATGGAAAATGACTTAATAAAAAATGTGGATAAAGAGGCCACCAATCTCGATATTGTAAGAGAGAGAAATAATCTACCAATTTTCAATGCTATAATTGTAAAGAGATGGGACATTATGTCAATGATTGACTTAAGAATCAATGAAACATTTCCTATAGATGTACAAGGGACAAAGGTCAAGATTATGTGATCACAACTAGTAAAGTTTAAGTTCCGAATTATGTGGTATCAGCTACTATAATCATTTCTTCAAACATGGACAATCCTTTGTTTTCTTATGGATCATCACATTCCTTTATATCTTCCCAATTTTCTTTAAAAAGTATATATTTCCAATTTTCCTTAACATGGAAGTTGTTAGTAAAAACCCCAAAGGGAAGTATCATTAAAAAACATATTTGTTAGATAGTCCCCATTATGGAATATGAATGTGATTTATGTACTAATTTTATCTTTATACATATGGTCAACTTTGATAAAATCTTTTGCATGGACTGGCTTTCAAAAAATGATGCGAAAATCTACAGAAATAATAAGGAAATTACGATATGTGATAAAGGTGTAGAATCTATTATCATTAGAGTAGAAAAATCACCATCTGATTCGTTTCTAAATCCACCCCCATAGCTCTACATAATTAAATTCATGGGGAGGAGGAGAATTAAATATCTATGTGTGAGGGAAGAAATATTTAAATTGAGCATGTATCTATTGTAGAATAATATATTGATGTAATTCTGGAGGATTTACCTCAACATCCTTTGGAGCATGAAGTTTAATTCTATATTGATTTAATTTCTGGTTCAAGACCTATATAAAATACCCCTTATAGAACTTCCATAGTGTAATTAGTAGTTTTTTATAAAAAAATAGAGGAATTGAGTGATAAAGGATTTATCTTCCCAATTATTTTCCATGGGGAGCCCATGATCTCTATTAAGAAGAAATATGGATCCATGAGTCTATGCATTAATTATAGTGAAATCAATGTTATTATAAAAAAGAATAGGTATTTCCACCCATATAATGATGATGTATTTGATCAACATCATAGAGCCCAATATTTTTTGAAGAATGACCTTCAATAATTATATCATTAGTTTCATGTGAGGTAGGAATATATTCTAAAATTATCCTTTTGATCTAGGTATGGGAATTACGAGTTTCCAGTAATGCCTTTTAGACTAATAAATGAACCCTCTGTTTTCATGGATCTAATGAATAATGATTTCAAGGAATATCTTGATGACTTTGTTGTGGTATTTATTGAAAATATATTGGTATACTCAAAAATCTACGAAGATCATGATAATCATTTCTGTATTATTTTGGAGACACTTAGAAGAAACAAGTTATATGGGATGTTATATAAATTTTGAATTCTAGCCTCAAACAATTTCATTTCTTGTCCATATTTTCTTTAAGGATGGAATCTCAGCTGATCCTGCATAGACTAAGGATGCCCAGGAATGTCTTACTCCAACAAACATAACTGAGGTACATAGTTTTATTGGATTAACAGGTCATTATAATCATTTTATTCAGAAATTCACCTTATTAGATAAATCGTTAACCAAGGTTACTCGTAAAGTGGTTAAGTTCTTATGGAAAAAATAATGTGAAGAATATTTTGAATAATTTAAGAAGATGTTAGTTATTTCTCCAATATTGACTCTACCATCTGGAAATGGTGGATTTTTTTATAGTGACACATCAATGAAAGGACTTGGATTTGTCTTTATGCAGAATGATAAATTCATTACTGATGCATAAAGGCAGTTAAAAACTCATGAATAGAACTATCCAACTCATGATCTTGATTTAGAAGCTGTAATCTTTTCTCTAATGATATAGAGACATTATCTCTATTGTGAAATATTTTAGAAATATAACGATCATAAGAGATTGAAATATATCTTCTCCTAGAAAGAACTAAACATGAGGAAAATTAGATGGCGCTACCTACTCAAGGATGAAAGGTGTTCCATACACTACCACCTAATAAAAGAAAATAATGTAGTTTATATATTTAGAAAGAAGAATCATGGTTTTTTAAACAAAATGAGGATTAAAAGGGATCCTATATTCATTGATCTGGTAACGATGGATATGGGAATTATAAAAAAAGGAGAAAAATCATTAACTTTTAAATTGTTTGTCTAACCATATTTATTGGAAATAATTAAGAAATTTTTGTTGTATGTTGAGAATCCTTAAAAAAATTATAGGTGAGATTGATAAGAAGTGGTATGACTTCTTTTGTGAAGATGGAATTTTGAAATTTGGGAAGAGGATATGTGTTCCCTCTATACCAATGCTAAAAAGGGGGTTATTGGTTGATTCACATAGATAATATTCCTCTATACACCGTGGTATCACTAAAATTTATAGATATTTGAAGGAACATTTCTGGTGGGACAACATGAAGTGGGAAATTTCTGATCATGTATCAAGTTGTTTAGTCTATCAAAAAGCAATTGTTAAACAGAAATATCCTACAAGAGTCATGAAACCTATACCTTTTCCTACATGGAAAATGGATGACATAACCATGGATTTTGTCACTAGATTACCCAAAACTCCAAGAAAGAAATATGCAATGTCGGTAATGGTAGATTAACTTACAAAATCTGCACATTTCCTTACTATAAGTGATGATTTTCCACTGCAGAGCCTTGAATGACTCTATATCAATGATGTTGTAAAAAAATATATCTAAACTCTCTTAATTGTTTTTTATAATGATCCACAATTCACATCCAAATTCTGAAAATGTCTTCAAAAATCATTGAATACTAAGCTTCGATTGAGTACTTCTTATCACCCTCAAAGTGATGGGAAATTTGAAAGGATGATACAAACATTAGAAGGCATGTTAAGATCATTATCACATGATTTTCATGGTATGTGGGATCCGTATTTACCTTTGGTGGAGTTTCCTACAATAATTGTTTCCATTTAGGTATTCAACTCGCACCATATGAAGTATTGTATGGAAAGAGATGGTGTACAACAACGTGTTTGGATGAAGTTGGTGAAAGGAAGCATGTGCGCCCGGAGCTTGTGGAGGAAACAATAGTGAAGGTAAAGACTATTCAAACCCATATTCAAGAATCTCCAAGTAGGAAAAAGATATATGATTATTATCAAAGGAAGGATTTGTAATTTCAAGTGGGAGATCACGTTTTCTTAATATTATATCCATGGAGGTGTGTTATAAGATTTGGGAAGAAAGGTAAACTGATCACCAGTTATATTATTCCTTTTGAAATTATGGAGATAATTAGAGTTGTGGATTATCATTTGGAAATGATGCCTCGACTTTCTAAGTTACAAAATGTTCTTCTTGTCTCATTGTTGAGAAATTACATTCCCACCCCAACACATGTACTCAGTTTTGAAGTTATAGAATTGGAACATGACTTAACTTACTGTGAAGAGCCTATCCAGATTCTGGAAACTAAATAACAGGTGTTGAGGAATCAGTCAGCTTGGTTGGTAAAGGTTCTTTGAAAAAATCAAAAAATATAAGAGGCAATGTGGGAGCATGATGAACTTATGATGAAGACCTCCCCAACTCTTTTTGTGAGGTAACATTCTGGTAATTTTGAGGATGGAATTTTTTAATGGGGGGAGAATGTATCACCCCATGGTTTTACAAATATATTTAATATAAAATACATAGAACATTGATCCCCTATGAAACAAAAAAGTTTTTATAGGAGATAGTTATAACCTAGCTGCTAAACATAATTTTTCCACTTTTGTGATTTGAATTTCAAAAAACTAACATACACAGTTGTGATCAGTAAGATATTTTGAGCCTGAAAGAATCAACATAAATTTTTGGTGAATAGTAACTTGTCCTTAGGAATAGTAACTTACCCTTATGAATAGTAACGTACCCTTTTGAATAGAAACCTCACACATGTATGTATAAATAAAATTAGGTACCATATAAATGAGACTGAATATTTTATAAATTCAAAATTAAGTATTGATATTTTTGTGAGTAATAAATATTTAATTAAAATTTTGAATGAATAAATATATATAA
This sequence comes from Viscum album, assembly GCA_963277665.1. NCBI lineage: Eukaryota > Viridiplantae > Streptophyta > Magnoliopsida > Santalales > Viscaceae > Viscum > Viscum album. The sequence goes on from OY728163.1 coordinate 154,462,570, forward strand.
AATAAAATTCATTTTAATAAAATGTATTGTTAAAAAAATATTTTGTTGTCCTATGATTTTGGGATAATTTTATGAGACCATAGATAATTTTTGAAAGTCTTATAAAATTAGTTTTAATTCTAAAATCTATATTTTTCATGTATATAATGATTTTATTAAAAATAAAATTTCAATTATTTAAAAATTATTTTAATAAAATGGATTTCATTTTTAAATTATACATTTTTAAAAATGGTTAGGGTTAATTGTTGGGATTTTTCAAAAATACTTGAAATTTTAGTGAATAGTGAAATTCGATAATTAAAAAATGTGTTAAATAAATGAATTTATACATAACTCTTGATTCATGGATGATTTAAAAGGAAATTTGTTCAAAATCAAATTCCCTTATTACTATTTGTTTCACAATAATCACTAATATTTCTTATATTGAGAAAAATTACTAAATAATGAATAAGATATTCAAAAATCACCCATCTCCTCCACTATAAAAGTCAACCCTCACTTCTTCTTCTATTCACTCATCTAAGACTTTATTCTCCCCAAACATCTTCCCAAATACCCTTCCCTAGTCTCTCCCCACATCCATAAGCTCTTGGGATTTTCCAAAGAATAAAACCCCTTCCTTTCAGAAGGTTCTCAAGTTGGAGGACTCAAGAGGTAAATTCCTCTTCCTTTTTCCTTTTAATTTCTTTTAAGTTCCATATTTTATTGTTATATCCTCAAATACAATGTCCAAATGATCATTATACCTCCAGTATCATTTATATACTGTAAATATGTCATTCTAATTGACGAAACATCAATAATATATCTACACTATCTCTTTTATTCAATAAATGAAGTCATCGTCTAGGAGGTGTCAATTTAAAACCTTTGTGGGCGATGAAGTTTCATTCTTCAATTTCTTCTTCAAGTATGATCATGAAACCATTTTTATGATTGATATATATTATTAAATATGTATTATATCTTATGTAAGGACTCTGGAACCATCATTTATACATGATCTTAATTAATAGAACAAAATTAGTTCATTGGGATTGAAAAACTGCACTAAAAATATAAACAATTATCACTAAATGTTTAATCTAATGATTCATACTCATACTATATAAACAAATTATTTTTACAACCATTTACACTACTATATTTTCATTAATATTATATAAATTAAATTAGGGATAATTATAATGATTCCACATGAACTTCCATTATCATATAAAATTATACCAATCATGAAAACCAAGGAAACCAATGCTCCTCAACATTAAATTTGTATCTTATTACTCATAAAAGGCCATAAATAAACTTAATAAAATTATGGGAAGTAAATGGTTTTATAAAAATATTTTGAAATACTTCCCAATAAAATTTCCTGATTCAAGGGAACTTCTCACATTCTTACATATTTTCAATTTCACTCTATAATCTGTTTTAAGCCACAATTATTTTAATAAAACCATTAATTTCATCATGTAAAAACTACCTTAGTTAATATCTGGTTTATGTAAATATTTTTCAAAAATAAATATCCTTTTCAAAGTAAAATTGTTTTTCTCTCAAAACTTCTGTGATGATTTTAGAGTCTTTTTGTCTATTTCAACACCTCTATTAAACATTATGTCTTATTGAAGTTAATATATTATGTTTATCATCTACCATATTTTATTAAATGATTAATTATTAGTTTTACTATATAGGTTCTATCTTTATACAATTCACCATACTACTCAGAATGGTTAGGGTTTATGTGTATAAATTAGAGAAAATAATTTCATAAGTTTATGTTGTTTATGTTTATCCCCTTTCATATAGGGAAGGAATTGTACTTAACGTGTGATAGTTTGGGAACACTATAGCCCCTCCATTCATTAGTAGGTCTCATGAGACAAAATATAATTGGGTTTTGGACATGGCTTTGCCCATGTATTTTCTCAGACATCGTGGTCGAGGCCTTGAAAATATGATTCAAATGTTTGGAATTATGAATTCCCTCATTATAGTATTAGTAATTGATAATCCATGAGATAAATTGACTAGTAAAATATAAATGGTTATGTTTCATTCTATTACGATCATATATATGGCCATATTTAATCAAATTTCATTCCTTCTATATTATGCCAATGTATATTTTTAAAGGCATGGGTTTTTAGTTATTCACTATTTATTATGTTTATTTTTATGATAGATTCCATTTTTTACTTAACCTTATTGTGCATCTGAGCTCACTACTTTCTTATATTTTATTTTCCTTGAATTATGAATATGAATATTATTAATGACTTACAAGGATAATCTAGAAGTAATATGGATTTTCTCTTATGTATTTCATTTCAAAGTTGTAATGTTGAACATATGTTTGTATCTTGTTTTCCAAAACTACCGAACTATTTGTTTCTTCAAGATATGAATTTTTTGTAATCATGCTAATTTTATAAAAATAAGGCATCGAATCTGGGCTATTGGGGTAAGGTCCTTACACATTCTATATGTCAAACATAAAAATTATTTTCCCCCATTGATAATTGTTTCATTTCATTAATCTTAAATTTTGAATATTGGTAGAATGAGGGATTCCTTTTAATTCATAGTTGATATTTATACTTTATGGAATTCATGATATTTGTTTGGGGGGTTTGATGAGTTCAATTTTGTAAATATTTGGCAAATTTTAATTAATTTATGTCATTGTTTTTTATTTTCCAGTAGTCCTGTTTCAATTAATAATATTCATTTTTCGGTATTTATGATTTTTAAAATAACTTTTAGAAAAAAGAAATAATAATATTTAAAATTATAGAATTTAATGTATTAGTATAATTTGTTTATAATATTTATGTGTAAATTGAAAAGGGATATATAAAAAAAATGGGTCAACCCGTGCTAACCCTCAACCAAGTATAGGTAAGACACATACATGCCTAAAGGCCTTCCAGCCAATCCTATCCCTAGAAATGCCTACATGGTAGACATAAAAAAGAATTATAATAACATAAATGAACTAGTTTGTGGGTAATATTTCTACACATCATCAAGATGAAGGTGTCATTGGACTGGGTAGGGGTATGGCGGTGATAAGCGTCCCCCAACACTTGTCTGACTTCATTATCATGCATGCCACAACTGTGTTTTCATTTTTTGGTATTTATTTTGATATTATGTTTATTCCTTGGGTTTATTTTGGATTTATTGAAAAAATGGAAAATATGGATTTGGTGGGGGTGGCACACGACTTGTGTAAGATTAGGGGAACTATTCACCTTGCCTAGGAAACTGTGTAACAAGGTGTCATTTTTAGACAGAGCTAAAATACAAAACTATCACATGATTTTTCAAACCATGTGATATGTCCTTGGTGGATAGTGGAAACTGCATGATTGATTCAGAGTTTGTAAAACCATGTGGGCTAACCATGTTGACTTTCTAGGTCATTAAATTGTGTATTTTAACATTTGTATCATCCTAGTATTTTACCCCAAAACACCCAATTTCTTCCTCATTCCGGATTTTCATCCACAAGTGTGCATCCCCCATCCTTTCCTCTCCCTTGGGATCCATTTTGGTGGTTGATTTGGTTTGGATTGTTTCAGGAACCTTCAAATAAGTGGTTTCTTTCTTATTTTCTCCCTCTACTCTAGGATTTTCTCTCTAATTCTTTGGTGGTTTCTTTTCCAGTGAGTTGGGTGACCTATTTAGGGTAGATCTAAATTTTTTGGGTTTAATATTGATTTTTAAGGTTTGATATATCCTCTAAAGTGGTGTTATTGACGTGCAGTTGATGTTTTGAACTTTTTTTGGATGTTTTGACCCTCAAGGTTAGTGGTTCCATGCTTGATCATTTTTTATGATTATAATATGCTTTCTTGAGTGTTTAAATATGTTTCATGAATAGTATGTGTGATGAAATAATGTTTTTTGAAATCATTCAAAGTTATTTGGTGTTGAAAAATAGTTTCTTAAAGAAAATTAATTATGTTCCATGTGTGTTTCATATATGATTTTTTGTTTTAGGCCTTCAAGGTATTTTATAAAATGTGTGAATAGTGTGAATCATGTTTTAAAATGGTTTTGGTGTGCATCTCTTGTCAAAGTGTATTTTGGAGGTTGAAATGGTGGGTTATCTTGTCTATTTACATTTTTCTGATTATGTATATGTAAAAGTGATGTTGTATGTGATATATGGAATGTAAATTGAGAAAAAGGGAAACGTAAGTAACTATGTAGGATAACTAGGACCAGTATGCTAGATGAATCTGAAGTGGGTCAACTCGGATTTATCTTGCAGGATTGATGATTACATTGATAACTAAACTAAAATGATGATTGGATACCAATATGACTATGGGGATACCCCTCCTAGTGGATTATCCATGAGAATGATATTGATTGTGGTTTCCATACCTCTTTTCACCAAGATATGATGTACCCATAATCCTGTTTCTAACTAGTTTTTATAGAGTTTTCTTGTGACTTAGTGCTCTATGGTGATATCATACATATTGTTTTGATACTATATACTTTATCGGTTGTCTGAAAAGTGATCATGTATTATTTTAAAATGTTTTCATTAAAAAAAATTTATATTTTTTCTTTTATAAAACATGCATGTTTATTTATCTTATAATATTTATAGCATGGAATATTTTAGTAGCATGCATCCTATTGGGATCCATGTCACACCCTACTTACACCTTTGGGTGTAAATAGACATGGTTTTGTTTGAAATAAGTAAAGGAAATATGTTTGGAAATGTTGGCTTGGGATACTGGAGGTCTTCCCTTTCAGGTGTTTTGGTGGTGGCTGGAGGTTGATGATACTTTTGTTGCATGGTGGTTTTTGGGATAGTTAGGTTTTTTTCCTTTTTTGTTGTATCCATTTTGGTTTTTGTTTAAAATGTAAACCTAGAATTTGAATATTTATTATCCCTTATTTTGTTGTGATTATTTAGTTTGGGTTTATTTTTTATTATTTATTGATTATGATTATGTAATTGGGTGAAATATTTCTGAAATTAAATTATTGATACTTGGGCCCATGATGTGAGCCTGTGGGGATTAGGAATGCCCTTCAACCCATGCCATGAACCAGGTCAGGTGTCGGGTTGGGTGGATCTCTAGCTGGGTTCATAGAAAAATTGTATCAGAGAAAGTCACACACTTTTGGTATAAGATATTTTGGATGTGTCTGGATACACATGAGCAAGGACTTTTGGGGCTTCATGTTCTACTGTCTGGTAGGGTGCATAGCAATCACACCTCATGACAGAACTCATGTCGTCAAGGGATGTTGGGATTTTTGTTTGACTTATCCTCTGAGTGATATGTATATTCTATATACTATAAATGGTCACTAGGTGAGGATGAAGTGGTTTTTTCATGTTATTATGGTGGGTTTAATTTTTTTGGATTTATGTGATGTCGATATTTGTTATCATTATTGAAAATTTTCCAACTGGTTGTATTGATGGTTTTCTTTGTGGTTATTTCTTTTTTAGAAAAACTCCTCCCCAAATAATAATTGTGCAACTATGGGGAGAGGATAAATAGAGTTCTCCCCTGTAACGCCCCGACCCTAGTAACCCAGAGTCGGTGCATTATTACATAACATTTTCATGACCACAAGAAAGATCAAATCTCGAAAGACCGATTGGTTTAGTAGCCTTGGAAACACTAGATATATTCATAAGTTTTACATTACATAATAAAGTGAAAAACTACTACAACAACATAATGTCTCCATAGTCCACACTATTATCCCCTCATAATATCCCTGAAGGTCATTCATAACTTACTTCTTCACATCCTGGGAAAAATAAAACATAGAAAAGGGGTGAGCTCAAATGCCCAGTAAGGATAACAATATAGCGGAACTTTCAAAAATAAGCATAAACATTTAAGGCAATGCATTACTAAAACAAAAGCCTTTTAAACTTGAACATCAACATAGTATGGAAAAAGATAACTGAAATAATGCCATTTACTTATTCACGTGGATATTTTACTAATCGAATAATCTCATGCAATATCAATAACCACTTTCATAATGTTGGAATGCATAATTCCAGACTATCATAACCACATAGCCAAGGCCTCGTGCCAAGACTACAAATAAGAATTTTCCAAGGCCTTGTGCCAAGACACTAGTTTGTCTCATGAGACCTAACGATGCATTGAGAAGCTATAGAGGGCTCCACCCGTCACATATAAAGTCCAATGCATTCCCATATGAAAAGGTTTAAACATAACATAAACATTCGTATTAAAAATATCATACGAAATGCCAATACTTTCACCATAAACCATGAATGGTATAAAAATTGCACATCCACAGTCAAACATATCACCAAACCTCCAATACAATATAGAAGTTTTTTATAATAAATCAACTTTAAATAAGCGTAAAATCCATCAAAGGATGTTGACATAGATGAAATCAAAATTCTTTTTAAAGAAATATATCTTTCTATTTTGAAATCATTTAAGAGTAATATATTTATAAAATAAAACATTTTCTTTTAAAATATTCTTATAAGCTTGTAAGGGAAGCTTTGAAGATTTTATAACGGCGGAAAATAGCCGCACCCGCCGTATAAGTTAAAAAAACATTCTTACCTTAATTCTGTCAAAAAGGTTAAAAAGGACCTTGTTTTGAAAACGACGGAAATATTCCTTTATAAACCTCTTATAAAAAGTCAAACAAGGGTATAACTGACTTTAACCCATATTCTAGTAAATATTAAAAATGTTTTGAAATTCATTTTTAAGAAACATGGATGTGGATGATAAAGAGATCCCAATAGATTATTACGTATAAACAACCTCAGATAATGAAGAGATTGTGAAATAACCCTTACCATGTACATTTTCTTGGTTGAGGGTAGGTTAACCTCTTGTATAATGGTGAAATAAGTTTTATTAAATTATACAAGAATCATATATATTAATATGATATCATATATGATCTTTTAACATTGCTTTGTTAATAATATCTTAGAATTATCGTTGTTTCGGGTGTTAACTTACTGGTTTTATTTTATATGTTTTGTTACGTAAGCCATGTTTTTAATGGATAGGTTGTATATTATTCATATCCAGAATGATATCAAGTCCTTAAACATCATTTCGAAATCAGCAAATTACAATTATACTTGAATGGATACGATGGAGAATGAATCTCATCGCGTTCGTGGAGACGGTAGTCCGTACGTACGCACGAGCGACAATATCATTCTTTTGTTATTAAAATAATATATATAGTTGATAGTATATCATATATACAGAATCATTATCATGTTCTATTTATTATTTAAATGAGTTAAATATCATTATTATACCCATCCAAATAATAATATATTGAATAACAATTACACCACGACGTGGAGACGGTAAGTCGTACGTACGCACGTATGGTGACATGTTATTCAAAGGGTGGATAGAATACTGAATATGTTTGTACCATATTTATAATAACTTCACGGTATAAATAAGATACTGGGGTTATTATTTTATAATGGTAATAACAAAGAAAGAAGAAGTGGAAGTAGAAAGGAACTTGGAAAAGGGTGGTGAAATCATTACCTCTTCTTTGGGTTCTTCCTTTTCATTTGATCGAAATGGCTCCTTAGTTTGGCTTTCTGATCAAAATAATTCCTCTAGGTTGTAGTGAAGGAACTTGGGAGAGTATTTGGGCAGATTTTGTCCGAACCAAAAAAATTTGATGGTATGAAGAAATGAGAAGTAGGAGTGCCCTTTTATAAGATGGGTGAGGGGCACCTTTGGAAAAGCTAGAAATATTTGTTTATAATAAATTCATATTAGGTTTCTAATGGCTAAAAAGTTTATTATTTAAATTTTAAGGTGGTGATGGGTCTAAAACAACTCAACCAATAGAATTTAGATAGGTTTGGGTAATTACATTAACCTTATATTTAAGTATTAACTCTAAGTTAATTAGTTTCACTTTTACAATGTCTCTTTGTATTTTTATATAATATGGTAAATAAACTTACTATATACATCCATGAAACCCCCAAGTGGTCAATAAATTATGAACCTATCATGATATATGTCTCTTTTCTGAACCTTAGATTTTTAGGAATTTAATATCAATTAATAATATAATATTTGTTTTAAGAACTCTTTTATGTCAATTTTGACACTATTCAATAGTTGATTTTTTTAAAACTTATAACATATTAATTACTTCGAAAAAAGTCAATTAAATCAATCCTAATATATCATATTATCCTAGAAAATTAGTTTAATTCATTAAAAGTTTCATATTATATTTATTTGGGTATTTATAATATCAATTATTTTAATTTTTCACTATTATAGTAATTACTTCATCATCATTATGTCATAACTAAATTAAATTATAGAATGTCTAAAAATTATAAATAAAACATAATTATGTAGGAAATCTTTTTATCTTTCTAATGAATATTTATAATCTAAAATCCAACATATATAACCCTATGGAATACTTGTGTTTCTAAAAGCTATATGCTTGTGTCATTTTTGTATTCATTTTAACTTAATTAAAATAAAGTGTCCCTATCACCTACAAGTGGCACCATGGGGTCCCAAAATCGACCCATAGATGCCTATGGTCGAAAATATATCAACCAATAAGTCTAGGACACGTTTTAAGGTAATTTAGTATTATTATAATATTATTTTTTAACCCTTATTTACCGGATTTACCCTTAACAATGGTAAATAAAATATTTACCGCAGTAATTATTCAAAATGTCTAAAAATAAAAGTTACCTATTTACACAATTTGAACATCCTGATTCCAAATATGGAATCCATTTTTCTAAATTCAAAATACAGAAGTGGCAGAAATTAATTTAAAATTAATTCCCGCTGTCAAAACAAAAAGCGTGTTTTTAAGAGATACTAACTATCAAAAGATTGACATTTGTTTATGTTCGGTTAAATTGTAAAATTATGTCCAATGACCAACATTATATTAAATGGTAAAATATATTCTAAATATACTTTAAAACCACTCAAATTCATAATTTATCACTATTAATTATTTTGATTAAAAAAAGTTGTTTTTAATTAAAATTTAGTAATTTTCACTATTAATCAAAATATTAAAGTTATCCGAAAAGTACCAAAATTTCACCTTAGGCTAAATTAGATATTCCGAATCCAAAAATGAAGTCCATTTTGAAATATAAAATATATATAATTTCAAAAAGTAGGTATTACTATTCATAACGGCTAGTTTGATTGGTTGTGGTGTGTTAGAACTCGATGTTGCGTACAACACACGCTATCGCATTATTCAAAGAGAAGCGTACCGTAGAAGCTTGGGGTGTTACATTCTCCCCACCTTCAAATAATTTCTTTCTCGAAATTTCTATAATACTACCGCATGAAAATACTCGGGTGGTTCTTCATCATAAGTTCCTCGGGTTCCCACGTTACCTCTTCCATCTTATGGTTTCTCCAGAAAACTTTTACCAGACGCGTCGTCCGGTTTCTCAGCACTTGTTCTCTCGTATCAAGAATCTTCACGGGCTCTTCGCAATAAGACAGATCATGTTCCAGTTCTAACTCCTCGTAGGTGAGTACATGCATTGGGTCAGGCATGTATTTCCTCAACAGAGATACGTGGAACACATCATGAACTTTGGAGAGACTTGGCGGCATTGCCAATCGGTAAGCTACAACCCCAATTCGTTCTAGAATTTTGAAAGGTCCGATGTACATGGGACTCAATTTAACTTTTATACCAAAACGTATGACTCCCTTCAATGGAGATACCTTCAGGAAAACATGATCACCGACTTGAAATTCCAAATCCTTCCTTCGATTATCAGCATATCTCTTCTGCCTACTTTGAGCTGCTTTGATGTGATTTTGGATTACCTTCACCTTTTCCATCGTTTCCTCCACCAGTTCTGGGCCTACATGTTTTATTTCACCAACGTCATCCCAACAGGTTGTTGTACGAAATCTCTTTCCATATAATGCTTCATATGGTGCCATCTAAATACTCGAATGGAAGCTATTGTTATAGGAAAATTCTACGAGAGGTAAGTATTGATCCCACATACCCTGAAAGTCAAGTGAGCAAGATCTCAACATGTCTTCTAAGGTTTGAATAGTCCATTCTGATTATCCATCTATCTGAGGGTGGTAAGCAGTGCTCAAATTAAGTTCAGTATCCAGGGATTTCTGAAGACTTTTCCAAAATCTTGAAGTAAAACGGGGATCACGATCAGAAACAATCGATAGGGGTACTCCATGAAGTCTCACAACTTCATTAATATATAGTCTTGCTAGACATTCCAGGGGTAGATCTTCTCTTATAGCAAGAAAATGTGCTGACTTGGTAAGACGATCAACAATAACCCATATCTCATCGTTCCTTATAGGAGTCTTTGGTAGCCCCATGACAAAGTCCATCGTAATATTGCCCCATTTCCACTCCGGTATGGGAAGAGGTTGCATGACTCCTCCAGGCTGTTGCCTTCTGGCTTTCACTTGCTGAAAAACCATACATCTTGACACAAAATCAGCAATCTCCCTCTTCATGTTGTCCCACCAAAAATGTTCCTTCAAATCTATATACATTTAGTGCTCCCATGGTGTATAGAGAAATTGGAACTATGAGCATCATCCATCAATTCCCTTTTTAGATCAGGTATATCGGGACACAAAGCCTCTTCCCAAATTTCAAAATTCCATCTTCATACACAAAGTCTCTCAATCTACCATCATTCACAGCTTTAATCTTATTTTGTAATTCTTCATCATCGGTCTGAGAACTCTTAATCCTTTCTAGTAAAGATGGTTTGGCAACCATTTGAAAAATCATTGATGTTTCACCTTCCCTGGTTATTCCCATGTCCATCTTCACTAGATACATGAAAATTGGATCCCTTTCAATTATCCTATTGTTCAAAACTCCATGGTCTTTTCTAGTCAAAGCATCTTCCACCTTGTTTACATTCCCTGGGTGGTAGTGTATCGTGAAATCATAATCCTTGATTAATTCAAGCCATCTCCTTTGCCTCATGTTTAGTTCTTTTTGTGAGAAAATATACTTCAAACTCGTGTGATCAGTATAAATCTCACATTTTTCACCATAGAGGTAGTGCCTCCATATCTTCAAAGCAAAGATCACAGCTGCTAACTCGAGATCATGAGTAGGATAGTTTTGTTCATGAATTTTCAACTGTCGTGATGCATAGGCAATAACTCTATCATTCTGCATAAGGACACAACCAGGTCCTTTCTTTGATGCATCACTATAAATAACGAACCCATCATTCCCCGATGGTAGAGTCAATATAGGAGCATTGACTAATCTTCTATTCAGTTCTTCGAAACATTCTTCATACTATTTTTTCCAAACAAATTTAGCCCCTTTACGTGTGAGCTTCGTTAATGGGTTAGCCAATCGGGAAAAATTCTGGACGAATCGTCGATAATAACCTGCCAAACCAATAAAACTACGTACCTCAGTTATACTCGTAGGTGTTGGCCATTCTTGGAGCTCCTTAGTCTTAGAAGGATGAACAGAGATTCCATCTTTAGAGACAATATGGCCAAGAAAATAAATATCATGAAGCCAAAATTCACACTTGCTAAACTTCCCATATAATTCACGTCTTCTCAGAGTCTTCAAGATAATGCGCAAGTGATTTTCAAGATCTTCGTAGCTTTTGGAGTATACCAAGATATCATCAATAAATACCACCACAAATTCATCGAGATACTCCTTGAAAACTCTATTCATCAGATCCATGAATACAGAGGGTGCATTAGTCAATCCAAAAGGCATTACAGTAAACTCGTAATGCGCGTACCTGGTTCGAAATGCTGTCTTCAGAATGTCTTCCTTCTTTACACACAACTGATGGTATCCAGATCGAAGGTCAATCTTTGAAAAGTATTGATCTCCATGCAGATGGTCAAATAAATCATCAATGCGAGGTAGGGGATACTTGTTCTTTATCGTTATAGCATTGATCTCCCTGTGGTCGATACATAACCTCATAGATCCATATTTCTTTTTAACAAAAAGAATAAGGGCTCCTCATGGAGAAACACTAGAGTGAATAAATCCTTTATTACTCAATTCCTCTAGTTGTTTATTTAGTTCAACTAATTCTATAGTGGCCATTCTATAAGGGGTCTTCGATATAGGCCTTGATCAAGGAATTAAATCAATGGAAAACTCAACTTATCATTCTGGAGGATGTCCAGGTAAATCTTCCGGAAATACATCTACAAATTCATTCACAACAGGTACATCCTCTATTTGAACATTCCTTTCCTAACCCATAGTTATTTCATTCTCTTCCTCCCCAATAATTGAATTTAGTTGAGCTACTGGGGGTGGATCTAAATAAGAATTAGGTGGTGACGATTCTGCTCTAAAGATAAGGTGTTCCTTATCATTATCATCAAGAATTGTAACCTCTTTCTTCTTACAATAAATCTTCGCATCATAGTCTGAAAGCCAGTCCATACCGAGGATTATATCAAACTCAATCATAGGTATGATGATGAGATCAGCAGATAAAGAACATTTATGTGCTCTAATGGGGACTGATTCACAAAACTTTATTGCAATGATAATTCCCTTAGGAGTTTTAACTGACAACTCCCTTGTTAAATCAAATTGGAAATATCTAATTTTCTTAGAAAACTGGGAAGATATGAAACAATGTGATGATCCAGAATCAAATAATGCATTTACTAAACTTGAGGAAACCATTAAATTACCTGCCACCACATCTTTCGGAGATTCTACCTCAGCAGTAGTGATAGCATAAGCTTGGCCTTGATCCCTTGGCATTTTTTGAGGTATGTTCTTCTGAAGTTTAGGACATTCATTTGCATAATGCCCCATCACCCTGCAATTGTAGCACTGATTGTTGGTAGCTTCTTTCTTCCCCTTGCAATCACGATCTTGGTGGCCTTTTTCACCACACTTGTAACAGAATCACATTCCCTTCAAGCAAGTACCAGGGTGTTTCTTCCCGCATTTACCACAGGATGGATATTCAACCTTTCCCTTCTTCCCCTTATTTCCATTCCCAGATTGATCAGCAGGTCTCTTCTTCTCTTGCTTTTCTATAAAGTCATAAGACTTAGAGAATTCCTTTTCGGTCTTGATAGCACATGAGACAATGTCTTCGTATGACGAAAAGGATTGTGAGACTAATGCTCAACAGAGAAATGGTTTTAACCCATCAAAGAAACGATCAATATTACTTCTTGGGTTACGTATATAATCTCCATCATACCTTGCTAACCTTGAAAAGTTAGCCTCAGACTTTGCGACATTCTCATCCTCCTTTTGTCTTAGACTCAGAAATTGCCTTTCCATATCTGCTCGATGGTCGCGAGGAAAGTATTTTTCTAAAAATAGATCTTTGAACTCCCTCCATTCCATATTTGATACTTTAACATCTTCCTTTGTATTTTGAATCAATGACCACCATTGATCAGCATCTCCAGTGAGGCGGTAAACTGCCATGATAACTTTTTACCTTTCACTACTCCCCAAAGCCTAAAATATTTTCTCTAGGTAAAATATCCATTGCTCAGCTACTAAGGGATTTGTACTCCCATTGAACATTGGTGGTTGTTACCTAATGAATCGATCTAACATTGATCCTCCACGCTGTGGATCAGGGTGCTCCATACGGGTAAGGTTATTATTTATAACCTGAGTGAGTTGTCCCAGTATGGTGATTAGCTGATCGGCACCAGTTGCATCACTAACTCCACTATAATTATCTTTATCAGGAGGGCAATCCCTACATGGAGTGCGTGCATTGATTCGGTTTCCATTTCTTCCACTAGGCGCCATTTCTAAACAATGGCATAAACTAGATCAGTTTATGAATCAAAATACATAATCCCATACTTATAAAAAACTTATCATAAATTGAACTATTTATGGATATAATCCATAATCATAAGAAGGTTTTCATTGAGGAAGTATATACTCATAAATCCTTCATAATGATTTGTAAAGAAAATTATAGTTATCCTAAGAATATCCTTTGGGAGTGTCGTAACCAAGAGTGCAGAAAGCCCGGTTGTCGTGCACCAGTTCCCGTTCGAGTCTAGCTCAAAGTGGTGTTTTCGGGTTTTACATTACATCATAAAGTGAAAAACTACTATAACAACATAATGTCTCCAAAGTCCACACTATTATCCCCTCATAATATCCCTGCAGGTCATTCATAACTTACTTCTTCACATCCTGGGAAAAATAAAACATAGAAAAGGGGTGAGCTCAAATGCCCAGTAAGGATAACAATATAGCGGAACTTTCAAAAATAAGCATAAACATTTAAGGCAATGCATTACTAAAACAAAATCCTTTTAAACTTGAACTTAAACGTAGTTTGGAAAAAGTAAAATGAAATAATGACATTTAATTATTCACATGGATATTCTACTAATCGAATAATCACATGCAATATCAATAACCGCTTTCATAATGTTGGAATTCATAATGCCAGACTATCATAACCACATAGCCAAGGCCTCGTGCCAATACTAAAAATAAGAATTTTCCAAGGCCTTGTGCCAAGACACTAGTTTGTCTCATGAGACCTACCGATGCGTCGAGGAGTTATAGCGGGCTCCACCCATCACATATTAAGTCCAATTCATTCCCATATGAAAAGGATTAAACATAACATAAACATTCTTATTAAAACTAGCATACAAAATGTCAATACATTCACCATAAACCATGAATGGTATAAAAATAACACATCCACAGTCAAACATATCACAAAACCTCCAATACAATATAGAAGTTTTGTATAATAAATCAACTTTAAATAAGCGTAAAATCCATCAAAGGATGTTGACATAGATGAAATCAAAATTCTTTTTAAAGAAATATCTCTTTCTATTTTGAAATCATTTAAGAGTAATATATTTATAAAATAAGACATTTTCTTTGAAAATATTCTTATAAGCTTGTAAGAGAATCTTTTAAGATTTTATGATGGTGGAAAATAGCCGCACCCGTCGTATAAGTTAAAAAATAACATTCTTACCTTAATTCTGTCGAAAAGGTTAAAAAGGACCTTGTTTTGAAAATGACAGAAAGATTTATTTATAAACATCTTATAAAAAGTCCAAAAAAGGGTATAAATGACTTTAACCCATATTCTAGTAAATAGTAAAAATGTTTTGAAATTCATTTTTAAGAAACATGGATGTGGATGATAAAGAGATCCCAGTAGATTATTACGTATAAACAACCTCAGATAATGAAGAGATTGTCAAATAACCCTTACATTGTACTTTTCCTTCGTTGATGGTAGGTTAACCTTCTGTATAATGGTGAAATAATTGTTATTAAATTATACAAGAATCATATATATTAATATGATATCATATATGATCTTTTAACATTTCTTTGTTAATAATATCATAGAATTATCGTTGTTTCGGGTGTTAACTTACCCATTTTCTTTTATATGTTTTGTTACTTAAGCCATGTTCTTAATGGATAGGTTGTATATTATTCATATCCAGAATGATATAAAGTCCTTAAACATCATTTTTAAATCAGAAAATGATAATTATACTTGAATGGATACGATGGAGAATGAATCTCATCGCGTTCGTGGAGACGGTAGTTCGTACGTACTCACGAGCGACAATATCATTCTTTTGATATTAAAATAATATATAATTTGATAGTATATCATATATACAGAATCATTATCATGTTATATTTATTATTTACATGAGTTACATATAATTATTATACCCATCCAAATAATAATATATTGAATAACAATTACACCACGACGTAGAGACGGTAAGCCCTACGTACGCACGTATGGTGACATGTTATTCAAAGGGTGGATAGAATACTGAATATGGTTGTACCATATTTATAATAACTTCACAGTATATATAAGATACTGGGGTTATTAGTTTATAATGGTAATAACAAAGAAAGAAGAAGTGGAAGAAGAAATGAACTTGGAAGAGGGTGGTGAAATCATTACCTCTTCTTTGGGTTCTTCTTTTTGATTTGATCGAAAGGGATCCTTAGGATGGCTTTCTGATAAAACTAAGGCCTCTAGGTTGTAGTGAGGGAACTTTAGAGAGTATTTGGGCAGAGTTTGGCCGAAAAAAAGGCTTTGAAGGTATGAAGAAATGATAAGTAGGAGTGCCCTTTTATAAGAGGGGTGAGGGGCACCTTTGGAAAAGCTAGAAATATTAGTTTATAATAAATTCATATTCTGTTTCTAATGGCTCAAAAGTTGATTATTTAAATGTTAAGGTGGTGTTGGGTCGAAAACAACTCAACCAATAGAACTTATATAGGTTTGGGTACTTATATTAACCTTATCTTTAAGTATTAACTCTAAGTTAATTAGTTTCACTTTTACAATGTCTCTTTGTATTTTTATATAATATGGTTAATATACTTACTATATACATCCAAGCAACCCCCAAGTGGTCCATTAATTATGATACTATCATTATATAAGTCTCTTGGCCGAACCGTAGATTTTTAAGAATTTAATATCAATTAATAATATAATATTTGTTTTAAGAACTCTTTCATATCAATTTTGACACTATTCAATAGTTGATTTTTGTAAAACTCATAACAGATTTATTACTTCACAAAAAGTCAATTAAATCAATTCTAATATATCATATTATCCTAGAAATTAGTTTAATTCATTAAAAGTTTCATATTATATTTATTTGGGTATTTATAATATCAATTATTTTAATTTTTCACTATTATAGTAATTACTTCATCATCATTGTGTCATAAATAAATTACATTATTTAATGTCTAAAAATTATAAATAAAATATCATTATGTAGGACTGCGTTTTATCTTTCTAATGAATATTTATAATCTAAAATCCAACATATATTACCCTATGTAAAAATTGTTTTGCTAAAGGATATATGCTTTTGTCATTTTTGTATTCATTTTAACTTAATTAAAATAATGTGTCCCTATCACCTACAAGTGGCACCATGGGGTCTCAAAATCGACCCATAGATGCATATGGTCGAACAGTTATCAACCAATAAGGCTAGGACACATTTTAGGGTAATTTAGTATTATTATAATCTTATTTTTTAACCCTTATTTACCAGATTTACCCTTAACCATGGTAAATAAAATATTTACCGCATTAATTATTCATAATGTCTAAAAATAAAATCTACCTATTTAAACAATTTGAACATCCTGATTCCAAATATGGAATCCATTTTTCTAAATTCAAAACAAAGAAGTGGCAGAAATTAATTTAAAATTATTTCCCGCTGTCAAAACAAAAAGCGTGTTTTTAAGAGACAATAACTATCAAAAGATTGACACTTGTTTATGTTCGGTTTAATTGTAAAATTATTTCCAATGACCAAAATTATATTAAATGGTAAAATATATTCTAAATATACTTTAAAACCACTCAGATTCATAATTTATCACTATTAATTATTTTGATTAAAAAAAGTTGTTTTTAATTAAAATTTAGTAATTTTCACTATTCATCAAAATATTAAAGTTATCCGAAAAGTACCAAAATTTCACCTTAGGCTAAAGTCGATATTCCAAATCCAAAAATGAAGTCCATTTTTATATATAAAATATATATAATTTCAAAAAGTAGGTATTACTATTCATAACGGCTAGTTTGATTGGTTGTGGTGTGTTAGAACTCGATGTTGCGTACAACACACGCTATCACATTATTCAAAGAGAAGCGTACCGTAGAAGATTGGGGTGTTAAATCCCCCACTAATTGATCATAGGATAGTGGATGTTATGGTTCTGGTTGTCTAAGATTTGGGATAGGGAGTGGGTCCTGGTCCTGATCTAGTTAGAAGATTTAACGAAAACCTGTAAAATACAAAGGTAATGATTTTATTAAGAATAGTCCTCATTATTTATGAGGAAGAATGGAACCTCAGGTATTATTTGAATGGATTATAAGATTGGTAGTATGATCAAAAAAATTTATACTACATTGGAAGTTAGGGTGAAATTAACATCATTATTGCTAGAAGATATTAGTTGTAGGTGGTGGGAATTAGTGGTGAAAACTTGAAAGCATAAGAAAACTAACTGGAAGGAATAAAAATTCACCTTGATCTTTCTAGAAGATCTGAGTCAGAGGTGGAGGGACTTTGTGGAGAAAACTGGAAAGAACAAGTAGGTGAACTAGAAGGAATTCAAAGCTTCTCTCAATAATCAGTACTATCATGATGTATTATCTTACGCCATATCTTGGGAATTTATGGAGAAATTTTATGGGATCATTCAGTGATATAGTATACCAACTTCTTTACTGATCTTGTTCAATACACACCCGAAACCATTTCCAATGAGCAGATGAAGGCACAAAGTTTCAATAGGGATTGCAGATAGATAACTATTCTCAGGCCTTTCTATTTAAATTTAATACATATTCCAAAGTTGTTTATTATGCAGGTATGGTGGATATTGATCACAAGGGAATGTCTAGTTCCTCTGGGGATATGTTTATGACGGTTATTTGCAGTTTTTTTGACAAAAAAAGGAAGTGGTATTAAAATGGGAATAAGGGAGGTGGTGGTTAAGGATACCTTTCCCGATAGTCTTCAATAGTGGATTCTAATACTGGGATGATTGTGTTCCCTAAGTGCGAGGAGGTATGATACATTAGTCCTATGTTTAAATAACCTCCAAAAAGTTTCCATTAGTGCAGAACTATGTGACACCTATAGTGTTTCTTCAAAGAGATGTGTTTAAATCAGGGTGGTGTGGGGATCTATGGCTTCCAGGGGAATGTCATCCCATTGAGATTCATTTGGGATGATAGGATCTCATTTTAGTGGTTGAGATGGTAGGAGTGGATCCTATTATGGGAAGACACAGTTCAGATAAGATCTGAAGGCTAGTTGTTGTTCTCTAGATCAGACTGAGATGAAGTTGCTCCATTCAGTGGACCAAGCGCCTACAGAACCAGATGTTGGGCCTTCGACAGTTTGAAGTACAATTTTATTAAATAATTTATAGCTTCTTCTTTTTTTGATATTGGGGATTCTGTTTCATTTATCTCTACCTTCTGTGTGAATCTCTTGAATTTTCCAACCCTGCTATTGTCTTATATGATGGTGCTTGTATTTCCACTTGGTAAGAAGCGAGAGAAAGGATTCATGTGTCCATATTGTGCACTCACCATGCTAAGGGTCAAGATAGAATGGGATTTCCTCATCTTGAATATGGACCTATTTGATGTATCCTCATCATGGATTAGATGGTTCACTTTCAAGAGGATATATATTGCTATAGTTGGGGGTGAGTTTCATGGCACCAGATGGCAGTGCCTAGGTATTTCATGGTGAATGGGATCCTCGGCTCGGTCTTGTAGAACCTCCACTTCTGGAGTTAATAAATCTTAATTTTTACTTATCCTCACTCATGTTTGAGGATAGTGGTGGATCTTATAAGAGTGTATTACATATTATGGTGGATGAGTTCCCATAGGTATTTCTAAACATCTTCTTAGGATTTCCTCTGGAGTGGGTTGTATAATTATCTATATACTTGGAAGAGGTAACATATACAATATATATTCCATCATACCATATGGCCCCCACTGAGTTGACTGAATTAATGGTATATTTTGATGTTTTAGAATCCAAATAACTCATTCATATAGTTATCTCTCCTTGGTATGCTCCAGTTTTTTTCAGGAAAAGGATGATGGTTCTCTCTGATTGAGTATTGATTACCGAAATATGAACAAGGTAAACATCAAGAAAAAATATCCTTTAACTTGAATTGAGGATTTTTTTGATTAGTTAAAGGGGAATATGTGGTTATTTAATATTTACTTGTGTTCTGGTATGCACCATATCAGGGTGATAGAGGAGGAATTCCCAAAAACATATTTCTAAAGAAGGTACATCCATTTTGAGTACATGGTAATTCCTTTCACATTGATGAATACTATAGTGGTCTTCATGGGACTTATGAATAGGGTGTTCAACCAGTATTTCAATTATTTTGGTGTTGTATTCATGGATGACATCCTCATTTATTTGGGATCTGAGGAGGAGCATGGGATACATTTGAGAATCATGTTTAGCACTCTTCATGACAATATCCTTTATAAAAAACATTCAAATTGTACTTTATGCATTAGGGGGGTGATGTTTCTGTGCCCCGTGATCTCAGAACATGAGGTTTTAGTTGAATCTGAGAATATTAGTGCAGTTATATTATGAGAGAAACCAAATAATTTGTTTTAGATCAGAATAATTTTAGGCAAGTCTGGATATTACAGGCAATTGTTTTGGGAATTCTCTTGTCTTGCTTCACTGATGACAATAATCACTCAAAAAAGGGTGAAGTTAAAATGTAGCCCAGAATGTCAAGTGACCCTTTAGGAGATCAAGAAGTAGTTTACCAATACCACTATGTTGATCTTTCAAGAGTTTATAAATGGGAATGTGGTTTATTTTTATGCTTTGGGTATGGGTCTTGGAAGTGTACTTATTCATAATTACCATGTGGTGGAATATGGATATCACCAACTCTGACTACATAAAAAGAACTATCGAACCCATGACTAGGAGTTAGAAATAGTGACGAACACTTTGAAATAAAGTTTCCACTACATATTTAGGAAGAAATTTTTAGATATTAAAATCATAATAGTTTATCCTATATTTTCTCCAAGAAATATTCGAACATGAGGCAGCGCCATTTGGTGGAGTACTTACAAGGGTTTGATTTCAATATTGTCTGTACTCTAGGAAAAGTGAAAGATGTAGTAGATGCTTTTAGTGGAAATTTTCCAGTGCATGATTTTATGGGGTCTAGTGATGAGTGGAATTTTATGGAGCCCTTTGCTTAGATGCATTTTGAATCCAAAGCGGAACAGTGGAGTTGCATTTTGACTAGTGTTTTTTTGGTTCTTTTGCTTTTAGAGCTAATTCATCGGGATAATCATGGTGATAAACTATGACAGTGGTCTATGAGGTTTCTTAATAGTGGGGAGACATATTTTGGATGGTCTTTGTCTCCCAAGGATTGTTTTTGTTTAAAAACTCTTCTTCTGATTCCATTATCATTAAGCAATATGGAGATCTAGGATAGCCACCAGTCTTAGTGTGTTGTTCATCCTGGAGCCTACAAGATTTATTATGTTGTGTGTTGTAAATTTCAGTGATCAAGTGTGAGGTGGGATTTAGCTAACATTGTATAGTGATGTTATATGTGTTAGTTGGTAAAATCATATAATTAAATCCCCTTTGGTTTTCCTTAGATGCTACTCAATCATACCTAAAAGTTGGATGAGTTCAGCATTGATTTTTTTATTGGATTATTACGTACAAATTGGGGGAATAATTTCATTTGAGTAGTGATTTTTAATCTAAAAAATCTTCCCATTTAATTACATTTAGAGAATCATCAAAGTTGGATGTGTTGGACAAGATATAAATTCAAGAGGTTGTGAGGATTTATGGTGTTTCATCAATGATTTTTTTGGAAAGGGACCCCCATTTTACACTGTGGTTTTGGGAAGGACATTAGAAGGAAATAAGGTCACATATCTGGTTAAGTATTCCATACCATCCTCAAACGGATGGTCAGACAGATTTAGAAGATTCTATTTTGGAATACATGTTCCAATAATGTGACATCGAATTTAGTGTTTCATGGTATAGCTATTTGGGATTGGTCAATTTTTCGTAACATAATAGTTACCAATCCTCAATATGAATGGCTCCTTTGATGTGCTTTATGGTTGGTCGTGTTAGTCACCTTTATATTGGGATAAGGTGGGTGAAACCTCACTATTGGGAATGATATTAGTGCAAGAGAAATTTGAGAAGATCAAGCTGGTCAGGAATCATTTTTTAATAGCTCAGAGTCACCAAAAATCATACACTGATCAGAGACTCCATGATCATGAGATTTCTCGGGGTGACCATGTATTCTAGAAAGTGTCACCTTGCATGGGTAATAAGTGTTTGGGAAAGAAAGGAAATCTAATGCTGAGGTATGACGGACCTTTTGAGATCACCGAGCAGATTAGTAAAGTGGAATATAGGTTGGCCTCACCTTCATAGTTGACATAAATTCATGATTTATTCCATGTATCCTAGTTAAATAAGTATAACCCAAATCTGTCTCATGTATTAAATTTGGAAGAGTTGGAAATAGAGACTAATTTTTCTATGTACAAACATCCATAGCTGATTATAGATTCCCAAGATAATGTTCTTCTAGGGAAGTCTATTTTTTGGTCCATCTTCTTTGGAAGAACAAAAGTGATGAACATGCGAATTCAGAGTGGATGTCAAGGGGGGGGAAGAGTGCCCATTTTTATTTTCTGATCAAGATTTGGAGTGACTTCCAAGGTAGAAAGTTATCATGTTGTGAAAAATTATCACATCCATCTTTTCATTTTCAAATATTTATTCTATTAATTCTCATTGTATGTTTATTCCTTGGGTTTCCATTGATATTTTTGAGAAAAAATAAAAAAAATTTCTTTGAAATGGGATGGATCACATCTTGGGAATAGTTAGGGAAAACTATGCGCCTTATCTAGGAAATGGTGCATCAAGGTTTCATATTTTGGTTAAAGCCTAAATTTATGGCTATCTCATGGTTTGCAAAACCATGTGACCAACTATGTGAAATTTCACTTATGAGCAGTGGTGACTATTCAATTACCACACAGTTTTGAAAACCATGCATACTATCTAGGTCATTAAAATTTGAATCTTTTCATTCTACCATACCCAAATTTTACCACAAAACACCCATTTTCTTCCCTATTTGAAATTTTTAGCAATAGGGTCACATCCCCCTTACTCTCCTATCCCTTGGACTCCATTTTTCAATATTATAGAAAATATTTACCATGTTGGAATTTTTTATGTCAGTTATAAATAACCGACGTGTAAAGCTGTAAAAGTTGATTAATAAGGTCTATTATAAAATAACTTATGTAAAAAATTCCTATATTTAATTTATCAATCCAGTTATATTATAACTGATGTGATAAATCATCTATCATGATTTATCATGTCTGTTATTATATAACTGAAGTAAACGATCCTCTTTATCACATCGATTATTTTATAACCGAGGTAGAATGATGTTTATCGTGTCGATTATTATATAACTGATGTGGTAAATGTAATAAAAAAATAATTTACCTCATCAGTTATTAAATAACTAATGTGATGAAATATTTAAAAAAATTATCAAGAGTCGTATTATGTCATTATATATTTTTCTATTAGGTGACTTTTACTCATCTCTCTCCTATGGAAAACTAGAAACATTTCCCTGAACTCATTCCCTCCAACCTCATTTTTCCAACATTGTTCATCATCTTTGTTATAACCAGATCTATCAGATCAACTCACACAAATTAATTAAGCCTCACACATGTCCATTTCCTTTATTGTATTTCACAGATAACCTAGATTTAGGTTTTTTAATTTCATTTTTTAAAATATAGCAATATCTTGGATTATTTCTTAATTTTATCTCTACTTGACATGGTCTTTCTTATCCTTGATCTGAAATCATTGGGCATTAATCTCTATGTTACATTGGTTAGAAGCTTCTATATTTAAATATGAAATCCTCATATAGATATCATGGATACATTTTTTATATACCATAGCACCCTTTTCATTTAATATAACACATTAAATTTTTTGGTTATTCCAGCTTAGAAAAAAAGAAGTTATATTATCCTAGGTGTTTGGTGATGAATATGTACTCAGTCTTCCTATAAGAGTTGGGTGATTTGTTTATTTAATTATTTTCTTATATGTCCAGGTTGTATGTATTACATATTTTATGTTGAATACTAGTATATATTATAACAATGTATGTTGATGTGTGGTATCTTATTTATTTAGCACTGTATTCATTAACTATTTATTATTAGCTACGCCTCCCCGAAGAAAAGATATCAACATACCTTGAATAGAATATTTCCACCACCTTCCCAAGAGAATCTCGGTTCCTCTCAATTCTTGTACTTTGAGTCTAATATAAATCCTTTTCAAAAAGTGGCTCAGACCCTAAAAATATCAATTTACCACTCAAATCAATTTATACCATACACAATACCATTTTCTACAAAAAACTCAATAATAATGATAAAACTCATAAATTTGACCATCGACATTACGTTAAATGATGAAATTTTTTTATTTTTAAAAAACAATATCTTTATAATTTTTCAAATTGCATATATTTATTTTATATTATATTTTAAAATTGTGTTACATTGAAATTATGTTATATCTAATATAAATAAAAAATTATTATATCTAACTATATTTTATTTTAAAAATTATTTCCATGCATATCATTTTTAAATACACATATAATTATTTTGTATTTTAAAATTTGTTTACATTCAAATTTTGATATATTTTATATAAATATAAAATTAGATTATCTTAATAAGATGTATAATTGTGATATTTGTATTATGTAATAATTATTTAAAGTTTCATTATGGAACATTGTATGAGTAATGAATATGAGGAACATATTGATTCCATTTTCAAAATTTCTAAATGAAATGTTATAAGCAACGACATATTTTTCTGTCCGTGCCTGAAATGTTTGAGTATGAAGAAGTTGAATGGTAGAGATATATAAGATCATCTTATTTTTCATGGTTTTAATCCAAGTTACATCCCTTGTATTTAGCATGGTGAAACTGGATAAAATGTCAGATATACTGAAGATGATAATTTGAAAGATGATAACTCTGATGAAATTGAAGAAATGATTTGTGATATTTCATCATAAAAAAATGATATCGAACTGATAGTTTAGCATCTATATGTTGATGCTGAAAACCCATTATATCTTGGTTTTAAAGATCTTATAGTTTTATAAATGATGTTTAGATTTATTAACATGAAGGTGAAACATTGATGTACTGACAAAAGTTTTACAAATCTGTTACAATTTTGGAAATTTATTCTTCCAAAAGAAAATGATCTTCCAGATTCACATTATATGGCCAAGAAAATATTATGCCTGATGGGATTGGGTTACATGAAAATACAGGCATGTTTGAAAGACTATATGATATATATGAATGAATATGAATTTCTGTTAGAGTGTCCATAAATGTGGGACATCCCAGTATATGTTGAAATAAAAATCACAGGCTGATGTAGAGATTACAGATATCCCTGCCAAGGTATTTTGGTATCATCCTATAATTCCACATTTAAAACATTTAATTTCTAATGAACATGATGAAAAATGGTTAAGATGGCATGCTGGTGAGTAGATATGTTATGGAAAAATACACAATCCAACTTATTGTCCACAATGAAAGAAACTTTTTGAGTAGTATCCCACATTAGTAAAAGAAATTATAAATCTCATACTTGGGTTTTTCACAGATGGAATGAATCCATATCAAAACCTCAATAGCACACATAGTTCATGGCCTATTTTATTGGTAATTTACAACATATCTCCAAAAATTTTTATAAAGTGCAAATATTTCATGTTGATTATAATGATCTCTGGTATAAAGAAACCCAGAAATGATATTGATGTTTTCTTATCACCATTTATTGATGATTTGAAACTTTTATGGGAGGATGGTATTAGGGTGTATGATTATTATAAAATGGAATATTTTCAACTCCATGTAGTGATTATATTCACTGTAAATGACTTCTGAGTGTATGGAATTTTTTCTATATACACAGTTAAGGGGCATAAAGTGTGTCCAATATACAAAAAACATACTTCATATTGTCCATTTCATCATGAGAGAAAAAAATTATACATGGGTCATCGAAAGGTTTTGACTATGGATAACTCTTATAGAATACTAAAGAATGCATTCAATGGCTCACAAGAATTTATTATTGCTCTAAAACCTTTTTCTACTGATGATTATTTTCAGAGGGTACAAAACCTTGATTTGACATTGGGAAAGAAATATAAATCTGGTAATGATAGACATATTTTGAAAAAAAAAAGTTAAATATTTTTTGAGCTACTATATTGGAGATATCATGAAGTGAGACATAATATTGATGTCATGCATGTGGAAAAGAAAATCTAAGATAGTTTGAGTGTAACATTGTTTGATATTAAAGGAAAGACTAAAGATGGGTTGAATGAAATATTAGACATACTATCAATTGGAATACATTGGGAGTTAGCACCTACTCCTGATGGAAGGCAAACATTTCTTCACCCGACTTGTCATACGTTATCCAAGAAAGATAAAATTATATTTTTTCAGTGTCTTAATGATATCAAAGTGAAACCAAGATATTCTTAAAATGTAAATTTTTTGTCTCTTTGAAGGATTTGAAGGTAACAAGTATGAAATATCATTATTATCACATCATTATGCAAAAATTTATACCATTTTCATTGGGCGGTATATTGGACATCTGTGTTAGAAAGGCAATTATAAAGGTGTGTTATTTTTTAAATTCAATTTGTAATAAAAAGATTAATGTGGATTCATTTTACATTTTGGAAAATAATGCAGTTTATATACTTTTTCAAATGGAAATTTATTTTCCTCTATATTGTTTTGATATAATAGTGCATTTAATGGTTCATATGGTTGGATAAATAAATATTTTTGGACCTATATGTCTTTGTTAGAAGTATCCTTTTGAAATGTATAGGAAAATATTTAAGGGGTATGGTATGAATCCATATCGACCAGAAGACTCCATTCTTGACAAGTATATTTATGTGGAGGTTGCGATGTTTTGTGTAAGCTACATGTCTGTGGTAGAGCAAATTGGTTTGCCTCCATCTCTCCATGAACAAGTTAATAATGAGGGAAAGGGGATTTGTGGCTTGAAATTCAATTTTTTTTCATTTGAACAGATGAAGAAGGTAAATTTATACATCTTTAAAAAAACTTGATGCTCAACTGTATGTCAAATTTCATATTAATGAGTTGAAACAATGTCACCCAAAGAATAGAGAAATGCGGATTTTTGATGAGCATAACAAATTTTTTTGTTGGGGTTTAAAATGACCAAGACTGGTAGATTAGATGCATCAGAGACACTAAGATGATTAGTGGGTGGTCCATGTTTAAATGTGATAACGTGGTTTGGGTATGACATTAATGGCTATACATTTCATAAAAAAGCTCAGGACAACAGAAGTGAAGTTCATGATAGTGGGGTATTGGTTGTTTCAGAAGTAATTAATTTTTCATTTTCTAAAGACAAAAGAAAAATTTATGCATCAATTTCTTATTATGGAGTCATTGAAGAAATATGGGAGGTTGATTACATTAAAAATAAAGTTCCTATTTTTAACTGTAAATGGTTTATCGATAAAAATAGTTTCTGACACGATGAATATAGAATGACTGTTGTTAATCTAAATAGATTGGAAGACACAACTGATTCTTTTATACAGTAAACACATGAAAAACTTATTTTCTATGTTTTTTATTAATTAGTTATGGAGTGGATTATTTTTTACAAAGGAAAAAAAATATGTTGGTGAGGATCAACTTGATGAAGATGTTTATTTATGTGAGATCCCTACTTCCATGGAAAGATTAGAAGAAAATAATGATGAGCATGTTCTTGACAGGTTTTGTTATATAATAAATGATCATGAAGAAGGAATTTTGGAAAAATCTATTTTTAAATTCCTAATATTACAGGTAACATATGTTTATTTTTCTTTTACATTTATAAATTTCATAAAATTTTAGATATTGTAATTTTTATTATTATTAAAACATGTATTAAAACTAATAAGTATAAATGTTTTTTTATTTTACTTTTTTTTGTTTAGTTTACCATGTTTACCATTTTGTAACAAATATAATTGTTGATTTTGTTGAATTAAAATTACTTCACCATGTTTACCATATTTACCTTGTTTACTGTAGTTTACCTTGTTTACTGTAGTTTACCATGTTTACCATTACGTAACTTATATATTTATTGATGTTTTTGAATGAAAATTACTTTACCATGTTTACCATGTTTACCACTATTTACCATTTACCATGCTTTACAATGCTTTCCTTGTTTACCATGTCCACCCATATTTTCCATTTACCATGATTTACCATGCTTACTATGTTTACTGTGTTTACTATTACGTAACTTAGTTCATTTATTCCTTTTTATACATTAGAATTGTAATATTTGAATTTGTATATTTTTGAACAATTTTTTGATTTTTTATTTGAAGGATAATGATAGATCAATCTGTTGATCAACCATGTAATTATAGAGATGATTATCATGAGCATACGTCTGGGGAGGAATATCCATATGCTCTTCCTAATGTTCCCCAATCTTCCTCATCTTCTCCCACAATGACAAAGAAAAGTTCAAAAGTTGGTAAATGTGGTAGCACATATTTACCAAAACTATCACTTTCATATAGCCAGGACCAGAGGATAGTCATAGAGTTTGATGAGAATTATACTCCTAGGGGTCCAAATGAAAATTATTTTAGGAGTTTTGTATCAACTCAATATAAAAGAAAAGTATGAATTTTGTATAATGTTTTAAAAAGTATGGATAAGGATACACTATCTCGGTTGTGGGAGACAATTTTTGTAGGATCATTTTCAAATGTTTTACTAATCTTTAAATATTTATATTATAATATAATTTCCTTCCTCTTTATCAGATGAAATTTGATATTCCGGACACTGGAGAAGTCGTGAAGAAATTTTTATCGATGTTTTCTAGGAGATGGAGGGATTTTAAATCAACCCTGACATCTGATTTCAGTTTTGGTCATAGGAAACAAGATAATCCATGTAATATATATCCTTTTATAGATAAATCCATATGGAAAGAATTTTTTGAAATGTAAATAAAAAAATCATTTTTGGTCAGTTCAAGGTAAATTTTTATAATTTTTCTTATATTAATGTGCTTATTAATGATTTTTAATGATTTATTATTCTTAATTTATAGAAAAAAGGAGATCTTATCAGGAGATCCAATCTAAAAATATATACCCTCATAATTTATATAGGGATGGGTATACTTTATTGGAGAAAATTGATGGCAGAAAAATTACAAAAACATATAGTTGAGTCTTCAAGATCTGGAGAGGGTTCCCCTCTATCCCCTCCATCTATGAATGAAAAATGGATGAGGGATTGGATGGGGAAAAAGGGAAAACATACTACAAAAGAATTGATGATTGTAGCTGAGAATATTGTAAGATATTTACTTTATTTAGTTAACAGAATTATATTTTTTATATACTTTGAAACATTACAGAATTTTTCAATTAATTCAAATAGGCTTCTCTTGAGAATAAGAGAACAAAGGGGGTATTTATAGTTGCTAGGAGGAAAGATATTTTATATGCATAATTAGGAATGCCTGAACACCTGGGTCATGTATGAGGATACCTGACGGGTGTGTTGGTAAGAAAAGTGTTTCCATATTCTTCAGATTCTCCCATTGAGGGTATTTCTCAAAAAAAAATCTTTAGAGGTAGAAGTTCTAATATTAATGAAAATATGGAGGAAATTATGAAAGTTTCAGTACAATCTATGTTTTCAAACATGTAAAAACAATTTTAGACTGCAGCTCCCACTCCTCCACCTATGCTTGCAGACCCCATTTTTTATCATCCACCTATATCAGCAGATCCCACGCCCCTGCCTCTAGACCCCATTGTTTATCCTCCACCTCATCAAATGAACCCCATTTTTTTATCATACTCCTACACCCCATCCTCCACAACATCTTAGTTATTATGAGTTGTATGTTGATGATGCTAACTATTATATAGTTATATATGTGATGATATATTTTATAAGAAATATAGTTCATCATCAACAGCTAGAGGTAGAGAATAATAAGGTCACTATATAGGATTTTATAGATATATTATCTTGAGTACCGTTACCTATAGATGAGGTGATGATAGTTGGACAATGTATCCGCCAAATTTTAGTTTGGCACTCGAGACTTCTGCGACCAGCTACAATAGAGGTATGTGTATGTTATATTTTTTATTTTATTTTTGTATTAATTTTTTTTTAACATTTGAAAGATAATATATTTGTCTATTTATTTAGAGAAACACTTTAATGGTAAAGAAATAATGTATAATAAACAACAAAGACAAATAGATATGACATCAGATACCGATTCTAGCAGTCTTCATTGATTGTCACGATATTCAAATTTGTTGGTGGAATATTATATGTTCCCAATGGAAGATCATGTTTTTGAATGTGAAATAGATGTGGGTATTATGAAAAATGATATCATGGAGCTTGTTACTGGAGATAAGTTGGGAATCAACATGGTGAAATTTTTTTCCATGTAAGTGTTAACACAATTCTTTACCTCTATCAAATTTAATAAAAATGTATACTTATATCTATTTTTTATTAGGTATCTTTATAAAATTTGTGATAAGAACGAGCATAAAAATGTATATGGATTCATGGACCCAATGGTGATTTCCCCTAAAGTGCATGCATTGGATGAGGAACAAAGAACAATTTATATTGCTGAAATATTTTAACAAAATATAATCACTCAGTGTTGGTTTATTACTTTTTGTGAGAGGTACTGAAAATATATCTCAAAAAGTGTTCTTTATATTTTAAAATAACAACCACTAACCTTAAATTTTATTTTATATCAGATACCAATGGATTTTAGTTGTTTTTTTTCAATGGATAAAACACTTTATTGGATATCCTCTCTCGATGGAAATATTGAAAAATATTTAAGAATATGTTGGAAAAGTAGGTTTAAATTTCTTAATAGTTGTTTACATTATAAATAATTTTAAATTTATCTCATTCATACTATTTTCTAAAAGGGGATGGGGCTACATTCAAAAAAACACAAAGAAAATAGTTCCAAGAACAAATATATAAAAGTAATAGTAAATACCCATTTATAATTTCTACATTTTGGATGTATTACATAAAAATGAAAATTTGAATTGACAAACTCATTTAAATATAAATTTCATAAAAAACAAGGATTCATCGAATTTGGATATTATATGTTAATATTTATGTAAAAATTAATTACAAGTAGAACAATTTTCATGTTTGAAGATGTTAGATTTCCTAATAAATTATTCCAGAATATTTCATTTGATTTATTCATTATACAATTTAACTAATTTAGTTTTTATTTGTAGATATTTTATTACACTCAACCTTAAAGTTCTCAACAGATCAAACACTTTCAAGTGGAATTGTCATATTATTTTATAGGATTGATTGTATTTTAGTTTTTTTGAAGTGTAAAATGTAATTTTGAATGTTGTAATTGTAAATGTGTATTTGGTAGTGGTTTGGTTGGATTTAGGTTTTCTTTTAGGTTTGTTTTTAGGTTTTTTTTAGTTGGTATTGTATGTTTGGAATGTTATAAATGTGAATGTTTAATTTTTTCATTGGTTCTTCTTGATTTAGTCTAGTTCAAAATGTTTTTATGGTGTAGTTTTGGTCTAGTTCTACTTATTTTAGGTCTAATTTAGTAGTGTAGAGGAATGGTTTCACAATTTTTCAAAAAAAGATTTTTACATCAGTTGTTTTATAACCGATGTAAAAAATTCTTTGGATAATGGTTTTCCACATCAGTTATCTAAAACCAAATGATGGATAATGATTTTTATGTTAGTTATTAAGTAACCGACGTAAAATATTTCTTTGGAATCATTATTTTTTACATTGGTTATTTCATAACCGAAATGGTATATGGTTTATTACATCATTTATTAAATAAACAACATAAAAAGGCTACATCTAAAATAGATTTCTTATGTTGGTTATTTAATAACTTGTGAAACAAAAAATACACCATGTCAATTATAAAATAACGAACGTAAAAAATTTGTTCCACTATAGATTCACAACATAGGATTTTTTATAACTGACATAAAAAATATTTGTAACATCACTTTTAATAACTTTGATTAAAAATCAACATAAAAAAACTAGTGTTAAAAATATTTGTTCAATATTGTTGGTTGGTGATTTTGTTTGTATTCTTTAAGGAACCTTCATGTAAGGGGTTTATTTCTTGTTTTCTCCCCCTATTCTATGGTTTCCTCTATTATTATTTAGGTATTTGTTGCCCAGCATGTTGGGTGGTGTATTTAGTGTTATATCTTTATTTTTTGTTTTTAATCTTGATGTTTAAGGTTAGATCTTTCCTCTAAAGGGGTGTGATTGGGATGTCGTTGATGTTTTTCACCATTTTCTAGAAGTTTCGACCCTAAAGGTATGTGGTTATGTGATTAAACTTGTAATATTAATATTCATTATTTAGTATTTAAATATGTTCTATTCATTATGTGTGGGGATGAAATGGTTTTTTTAATCATTCATGGTTCTTTGGTGTTGAAAAAATAGTTTTTCAAACGAAATCTATTATGTTCCCTGTGTGTTTCTTATATACTTATTTTTATAATTCTGTCAAGGTGTTTGATAAAATGTGTGAATGGTGAAAGTCATTTTTTAAAGTTATTTTGGTGTGATTGTGGATTAAAACTTTATATTGGATGTGGAAATTGTGGTTTTGAATGTGTGTTTACATTGTTTGTCATGTATATATGTGAATGTGATGTTGTATGTGATATTTGGAATTTAAATTGAGAAAAATGGGAAACCTGGGTAACTAGGTGGGAGGAATAAGACTAGTAAACTAGATTAATTGAAAGTGGTTCTTGCAAGATTCATCTAGAATTATTGATGATTAAAATTCCAAATAAACTATGATGATGATTGGAGAACACTAGGCACATCGGGTTTCCCCTATTAGTGGATCATGCACGACAAAATTTTTGGTCATTGTAGAGACCCGAAGCTTGATGTACATAGATATTACATTACTTTTGCAGAATACTTAATACATAATAAGAACAGACACACAAGGACCGTAATAGTTTAGTGTCTTTGGAAACATGGAACGTAATCTTCTAATCGTGGTGAAAGATCTTCAACATCTCCCATAAAGACATTCCACTTTTTGTTTCCTTACCTAAAATCTTTCTTTTAATCCTGGGGGAAAAGAAAACATAAAAAGGGTGAGCTCAAATGCTCAGTAAGGGTAAGCATCGATAAAATAAAACATACCATATACATTTGAACTTAAAAAAACATGAACATTAAAAATCTTGAACAGCGATATAAAACATGGAAGTACATAAGGAATAGATCATAATGGAACATAAATCATGATAAAATAGCATGGTAATAAAACATGTAATTGTGGAATCCATTAATCACATGTAATGATTTCCATAGTATACAAGTCATTGCTAACAAGACCATCTTAGTGGAAAAAGCCCCTTTCTGAATCGAGTTCAATCCTCATTCCAGTCCTGTAATACTGAACCGGATTAACTTACCATTCCATCCATGTCTATCTCATGAGATATAAATCTTTACCCAATGCATTGGAGGGAGATATTGGTCCCACCCATCTCATAATGAAATCATTCTTACTTGTGCCACAAAATAAACATACATCATTCATAAAAACCCAATAAATAAAATGGGTTTTATAAACATCATCCCATCATCACATAATCCATATAAAAGAAATTGATATCATTTCATAATAAGAAAGGTGAAACCATGTAAATCATAGAGACATTATAATTGAAACATACACATATGAAATAATGTTATCTTAGATGAAAAATGGTTTTGATAAAACACTTGAAATGAATTCTTGAGGAAAATATCCTTTCTTCTTCAAAAACATTTTCTTTTCACAAAATTCCATGCAATTTTAAAAGAATAGAATTTTGTTTAAAATAGTCATGAAATCTTTTGGAGGAAGATTCATAAAAATAAGGCTTTATAAAACCGTAAAAAACCTTTCATGTCGTATACATTAAAAAACATTCTTCTCGTACTTTTGTTGGAAAAGTCAAAAAGTACTTCATAACGTAAAATCATTTTATTTATCATATGTGTTTCAACTTTTTGTTCTTGATATTATTACTTATATCCTGATTTACATAATTCCAGAATGTAAAACATGATTTATATATAATATATATTCATCATATACATATATATTATAGATTGATAAAAGGAATGAAATACACCGTTCATGGAGACGGTAGGTCGTACGTACGCATGAACGTTGTTTTCATTTCCCTTTTGAATTGAATGGAATTAAGTATATGACATAAATATATATATACATAAATCCAGTATCATTATTATGTCATATATTTCATTATTATTTATTATATATACTTTATAATCATTCATGAATGGTTAACATGGAGAGTGAATCTCATCGCGTCGTGGAGACGGTAGTCCGTACGTACGCACGAGCGATGATATCATTCCCAAGATCGTGGAATTGTATTAAAGTGTATGTATAATATTACAGAATCAATATCACTTTACAATAATCATATATATTCATTACATTCACCCTTATACCCATCCAAGTAAGGTGGTGGTGGAAAATAGATTACACCACGGCGTGAAGACGGTATTCCGTACGTACGCGCGCGAGGTGATTTCGTTTTTCGTTGGATGGATAGATGATGAAATATGGTTGTTTCAAACTTATAATAACATATCAGTATATTATTGATACTGATGTTATTACCTCATAATGAAACAACTAAAAAAGAAGAAGTGTAAGAAGAAATAAAGTTGAAAGAATCGGCAATGGACATTACCTATTCTTTGAAGCGCCTCTTTGAGACCTCCTCTTAGGGCACTACAATTGGTATTTGAAGAAGACCAGGACCTCTAGGATGTTTCTAGGTAAGTGGTGAAGTGAAATGGTCAGGGATTGGCCGAGCTTGAAGGCTCAAATTGGTGTGAGGAGAAGAGGGAGGAGGTGCCCTTTTATAAGGGAGGAGAGGGGCACCTTTGGAAATATAAGAAATATTAGTTTATATTAAATCCCATCCCCACTTAAAAACATCCAAAATTATCATATCCGAAGATTAGATGAGATAGGGTTGTGATCTCATCAACCAATAAAATGTAGACATGTTAGGAATTTATTTTAAAAATTATCAACTTGATTTATCCTTATTAATCAATTTAATTTTATTTGTGGTAATAATATTCTAAATTTTAAATTATTATAAGTAATTACATATGTGTTGTGAATTTTCAATAATTTGACACTTTAGGACATTTTAGACCATATAAATTTTAATTTATAATTTTTAAATATTTTTGTTATTTTTAAACAATTTTACAATATATTATTCTTATAAAATAACAATAGTGTCAATTTTGACACTATTCATTTATTTGAATATAAATAAAATATATAAAGAAGATATGTTCAAACTAAAAGCTTTAATAGATCCCTAAAATGTAATATGTATCTATAAAATTAGTGGAGCACATTAAATAGTTCATATAATATTTATTGTATTATTTTTAAAACCATTTATTTGATATTTTAATTAATAAAATAATTTCAACATCACTATTGTGTCATAATTAATGATAATTATTTAATCCCTAAAAATTATAAATAAATTCCTATGATGTAGATAATTGTATTATATTTCTGGAGACTATTCATGTTTGATGTTTCATGAAGTTTATCACTAAATTAAAATTATTATACTTATTAGATTTAAGAAAGTGACATGTTGTCACATTCTTTGGTTTTAATAATAATTAAATTATTTTCATGGAAAAAAGACCATTAAATGAATCTAATCCGACCCTTAGGTGATATGGGTCTACTTTTAGTCATCCAATGGGATTTTGGCAGGTGTTAGGGTAATTTTATAATCCTATATTTAGCCTTAATTACCCGAATTACCTTTAACTATGGTAAATAAAATTTACCGTAGTTACTATTCATAATGCCCAAAAATAAAAAGTAGCCTATTAACATAATTTGGACCCACTGATTCTGAATATGGAATCCATTTTTCAAAATTCAAAACATATAAGTTGCATTAATTAATTTAAAATAAATCTCGTTGTTAAGAAAATGGGTTTTAGAAGTTAAAACATTGCCAAAGATTGAAATGTTTTTACCTATGAATTCAATATGAAATTAATGATAATGGCATACATTATATTAAATAGTAAAATATATTCTATTTATACTTTAAAACCATTAAATATTATAATGTATCTATAATAATTATCTCAATGAAAAAAGTTGTTTTTAATTAAAAATTAGCGTATTTTTACTATTCATCAAAATATGAAAGTTATCAGAATAATAAGAAAAATTTATCCAAGGTAAAATTTTATATAATGATTACAAATAATAATTTTTCTTTGTATAATTGAACTTATAAACATTTCAAAAACTATATTTAAAGTTGGTGCGCCATCAAAAGGCGGCAAACTGCATTTTTTTGAAAAATACTTATTTTACCTAAAAATTTTATTTTGTTCTTATACCATGTTCTAGAAAATGTGTAAGATGAATAATAATGTTATAAAATTCAAAATTTAGTTAATACTATTCATAACGGCTAATTTATAATAATATTATAATAATATATCGTTGTTTAGTAACACCCGGTATTGCGTACAACACACGCCATCGAGGAAGGTCGCGATTGAGTGTAATGCAAGACAAGTCAAGGTTGCATGTCGTGCAAGCTCCTTTTGGTGTAGCGTACAACACAAGACATTAATGAAAAGAAAAAGAATATTTTTCATAAAATCTCGGGGTGTTACATTCAACCCCCCTTAAAATGAATTTCGCCCTTGAAATTCGTTGGGGTTATAAATGGTTTACTACTAAAAAGTTTCTTTAATAGAAACCCCAATCGTAAAAAGGAAAACTAAAACTTCATTTAAAAAAATAATGTTAGAAACATAACGGATAACCAAATAACTCACCACTAGGTTTCCACATAGGAGAATATAGGTGAAAATATGGATATGGAGGAGAAATCTGACCATCATGTACTGATAGAGAGTGGTAGAGAACATGGATATGAAAAAGCCATCAATCACAAAGACAAAGATTTGTGATGATCTAAGGTACCGTCTGATTCATCGGATATAAGATAACTAGGACAACATTTTTGGTTTTCAAGATCATTTCTGTAAAGTTGATGAAATTGGAATTAGAAGAAATACTTTCATAATTTTGGTACAGTCTCATCGTTGTTCGTTGTTTGGAAAATTTCCACTTCATCTCTTAATGAAATGAAGTTGAATTAGTTATTCGTGAAGTGTTAGCAGATCATGTGATAGAATGATGGGTCATTCCATCTGTCTCAAACAAAAGGTTATAAAAGTTATCAAAAATATATAAGTCCATCTATAGTGAGATTAATCATATATGGTTCTTAAAATGGACTTATACTTCATATATCATACTGCTTAATATAATAAAACTAGTTTCTACTAAACAGGGACTTCCTATAAGCCGGTGGTAGGCAATAAAGGCCAGTCACACTTCGGTTGTGGGTTCGATTCCCATAGCCTTGTCCGACGCGATGGGCGGTTGCATGTCCTGCAGGTTGTCCTTTTTCTAAAACAACATTACTATAACATCCCATAAATAATATCGAAAAAAACTTCAACCCTTAAATAATACTAATCATAATCCATTTCAATCTTTAGGCTTATCCATAATACTGTAGTCCACTCTCATATTATAGTGAAAATGATTACCATAGATTTCATATAACAAGCATGTTAATTCCATCATTGATCCCTATATATCATATGATATGTCTTGTTGGTAACATTCCAAACATTCAAAGGACTTAATCTTGTATTATCTTGAAAAATGAATACCCCTTGAATCTTAGTGAAAACATGAATGCTGTCAAAAGTTATCTCTTTCCACATACCAAAATCCAAAAATTCTATATACTCAAACCATGATATAACCTTCTCTTTATATCAGTCATGATCTCATGAATACTATAAAACATTTAATTTTTTCCCCATCCCTTCATTATGCCCATATATTCTACTTTCCAAAAATATCTGAATAACCATTCATGGTTACTAGTACCATTAATCATACACTTTAAAAACTTAGGAAAGACAACAATGTAACAATCCTTAGATGTCTCTTTATTCCATAGTACCATGAGATTACTTATAAAACATTACACTTGATAAACATGTAATCATTCCACTACCTTCTTAAACCATTGATCGAGCTTCATCAATTCTTTCATCTCGCATATCATTTGTAGTCTCTTCATCATCATCAACATAAATACTACCCATACGACCATACTGATTCTCTTCATGAGACTTTACCTTAGGGAATTGGTTTGCATAATACCCATACATTCCACATTTAAAACATTTAACCATTGTTGATGTCATAGCAATACCATTATCCTCATCCATGGTGTTAACTGAACCTTTTCATTTTCACTTACTGGCTTTGTGTCCTTCTTTTCCACACCCAAAGCATCTTCCAGTTCCTTTGAAACAATCTCCCTGATGCCTCTTCCCACATGATTTTCATGAGGGAGATTGAACTTTCTTTCCTCTATCATCATCATGAAACTCCATATTTCTCTTATTATCTGAGTCGGGAAACTTACTAAAGCTGAGATTATTGATCATATTATGAGATTGTTGATTATGCATAATAACGATATTTGGACTTCCAAATCCCATTTCATTTGGTTTCTCATGAAGAATATCATTCCATTGTCAGTCATATCCTCCATTATCGTGAATCTTCCTGTTTCCAGCCATTTTCTAAAACCCAAAAAGAATAGTGTGAGATGCAAAAATCATGCTAGGGAAAACAACTTAGTAAAGGGGAAGCACCCTGAATATCTAACATCTTAGGTTAAATTCTAAGATCGTTACCGTAGTTCTAGGACTATATCATATATGTATACTTATCATTAGGGACATCCCTAGACATACCTTAGAAATATCTCTAGGGATCTCACTAACGTTTTCGCATCCTAGTTTCCAAAGGTTGACTAAACCTTTCCTCTGATACCAACTATAGTGACCCGAAGCTTGATGTACATAGATATTACATTACTTTTGCGGAATAATTAATACATAACAAAAACAGACACACAAGGACCGTAATAGTTTAGTGTCTTTGGAAAATTGGAACGTAATCATCTAATCGTGGTGAAAGATCTTCAACATCTCCCATATAGATCTTCCACTTTTTGTTTCCTTACCTAAAATATTTCTTTTAATCCTGGGGGAAAAGAAAACATAAAAAGGGTGAGCTCCAATTCTCAGTAAGGGTAATCATGGATAAAATAAAACATACCATATACATTTGAACTTAAAAAAAACATGAACATTAAAAATATTTAACAACGACATAAAACATGGAAGTACATAAAGCATAGATCATAATGGAACATAAATCATTATAAAATAACATGGGAATAAAACATGTAATTGTGGAAACCATTAAGCACATGTAATGATCTCCATAGTAGCCAAGGCATTGTTGCCAAGACCATCTTAGTGGACAAAGTCCCTTTTTGAATCGAGTTCACTCCTCATTCCAGTCCTGTAATACTGAACTGGATTAACTTACTGTTCCAGCCATGTCTATCTCATGAGATATAAATCTTTAACCAATGCATTGGAGGGAGATATAGGTCCCACCCATCTCAGAATGAAATCATTCTTACTTGTGCCACAAAATAAACATACATCATTCATAAAAACCCAATAAATTAAATGGGTTTCATAAACATCATCCCATCATCACATAATCCATATAAAAGAAATTGATATCATTTTATAATAAGAAAATTAAAACCATGCTAATCATAGAGACATTATACTTGAAACATACACATATGAAATAATGTTATCTTAGATGAAAAATGGTTTTGATAAGACACTTGAAATGAATTCTTGAGGAAAATATCCTTCCTTCTTCAAAATAATTTTCTTTTCACAAAATTCCATGCAATTTTAAAAGAATATAATTTTGTTTAAAATAGTCATGAAATCTTTTGGAGTAAGATTCATAAAAATAAGGCTTTATAAAACTGTAAAAATCATTTCATGCCATATACGTTAAAAAACCATTCTTCTCGTACTTTTTTTGGAAAAGTCAAAAAGTACTTATTAACATAAAAAAAGAAAGCTTCCTTACATACCATGTAGTGAAAGTCAAGAATGGGTAAAAATAATGGAAACACTTTTATAAAACATGGACATGGATGATAGAAATAACCCCAGTAAATACTTACAAATAAGCAATCTCAGATAAAAATGAGATTTGCAAAATTATCCCTTACCTTAGGTCTGATATGCTTCGTACGTATCCGAAACTCCTGTATAATGATTTAAATAATGTCATTGACTTATTAAAGAATCATATTCATTGTTATGATATTATATATGTTTCACTTATGAATATATATTACCCGTTCTTTTGTAAATTCCATGTTAAAGCAGTGTTTTGGGAAAAATCATTTCATTTATCGTATGTGTTTCGACTTTTCGTTCTTGATATTATTACTTATATCCTGATTTTCATAATTCCAAAATGTAAAACTTGATTTATATATAATATATATTAATCATATACGTATATATTATAGATCTATAAAAGTAATTAAATACACTATTCATGGAGACGGTAGGTCATACGTACGCATGAACGTTGTTTTCATTTCCCTTTTGAATTGAATGGAATTAAGTGAATGACATACATATATATATATATATACATAAATCCAGTATAATTATTATGTCATATATTTCATTATTATTTATTATATATACTTTATAATCATTCATGAATGGTTAACATGGAGAGTGAATCTCATCGCGTCGTGGAGACGGTAGTCCGTACGTACGCACGAGCGATGATATCATTCCCAAGATCGTGGAACTGTATTAAAGTGTATGAATAATATTACATAATCAATATCACTTTACAATAATCATATATATTCATTAAGTTCACCCTTATAACCATCCAAGTAAGGTGGTGGTGGAAAATAGATTACACCACGGCGTGGAGACGGTATTTCGTGCGTACGCACGCGCGGTGATTTCGTTTTTCGTTGGATGGATAGATGGTGAAATATGGTTGTCTAATACTTATAATAAAATATCAGTTTATTATTGATACTTATGTTTTTACCTCATAATGAAACATCTAAAAAAGAAGAAGTGGAAGAAGAAATAAAGTTGAAATAATCGGTAATGGACATTACCTCTTCTTTGAAGCGCCTCTTTGAGACCTCCTCTTAGGGCACTAAAATTGGTCTTTGAAGAAGACCAGGACCTCTAGGATGTTTCTAGGGAAGTGGGGAAGTGAAATGGGAAGTTATTGGTTGTGCTTGAAGGCTCAAATTGGTGTGATGTGAAGAGGGAGGAGGTGCCCTTTTATAAGGGGGGAGAGAGGCACCTTTGGAAATATAAGAAATATTAGTTTATATTAAATCCCATACCCACTTAAAAATTTCCAAAATGGCTCATATCCTAAGCTTAGATGAGATAGGGTTGTAATATAATCAACCAAAAAAATTTAGACATTTTAGGAATTTATTTTAAACATTATCAACTTGATTTATCCTTATTTATCAATTTAATTTTATTTGTGGTAATAATATTCTAAATTTTAAATTATTATAAATAATTACATATGTGTTGTGAATTTCCATAATTTGACACTTTATGACATTTTAGATCATATTAATTTTAATTTATAATTTTTAAATATTTTTGTTATTTTTAAACAATTTTATAATATGTTATGTTTATAAAATAACAATAGTGTCAATTTTGACACTATTCATTTATTTGAATTTAAATAAAATATATACAGAATATATGTTCGAACTAAAAGCTTTAATAGATCCAAAAAATGTCATATGTGTCTATAAAATTAGTGGAGCACATTAAATAGTTCATATAATATTTATTTTATTATTTTTAATACCATTTATTTGATATTTTAATTAATAAAATAATTTCAACATCACTATTGTGTCATAATTAATGATAATTATTTAATCCGTAAAAATTATAAATAAATTCCTATGATGTAGATAATTGTATTATATTTCTATAGAATCTTTATGTTTGAAGTTTCATTAAGTGTATCACTAAATTAAAATTATTATACTTATAAGATTTAAGAAAGTGGCATGTTGTCACATTCTTTAGTTTTAATAATAATAAAATTATATTAATGGAAAAAAGTCCATTAAATGAATATAATACTACCCTTAGGTGATATGGGTCGACTATTAGTCATCCAATATGATTTTTTCAGGTGTTAGGGTAATTTTATAATCTTATATTTACCCTTAATTACCCGATTTACCTTTAACTATGGTAAATAAAATTTACCGTAGTTACTATTCATAATGACCAAAAATAAAAACATAGCCTATTAACATAATTTGGACCCACTAATTATGAATATGGAATCCATTTTTTAAAATTCAAAATATATAATTTTTAGTAATTAATTTAAAATAAATCCCGTTGTTAAGAAAATGGGTTTTAGAAGTTAAAACATTGCCAAAGATTGAAATGTTTTTACCTATGAATTCAATGTGAAATTAATGCTAATGACATAATTTATATCAAATGGTAAAAATATATTCTATTTATACTTTAAAACCATTCAATATTATAATTCATTTATATAAATTATCTCAATGAAAAAATATGTTTTTAATTAAAAATTAGCATATTTTTACTATTCATCAAAATATGAAAGTTATCATAATAATATATAAAATTTATCCAAGGTAAAATTTTATATCCTGATTCCAAATAATAATTTTATTTTGTAAAATTGAACTTATAAACATGTCAAAAACTATATTTAAAGTTGGTATGCCATGAAAAGGAGGCAAAACTGCATTTTTTTTTTGAAAAATACGTATTTTACCCGAAAATTTTATTTTGTTCTTATACCATGTTCTAGAAAAGGTGTATGATGAATAATTATGTTATAAAATTCAAAATTTAGTTAATACTATTCATAACGTCTAGTTCATAATAATATTAGAAAAATATATCGTTGTTTAGTAACACCCGGTATTGCGTACAACACACGCTATCGAGGAAGGTTGTGATTGCGTGTAATGCAAGCCAAGTCAGGGTTGCATGGCGTGCAAGCTCCTTTTGTTGTAGCATACAACACAAGACATTAATGAAAATAAAAAGAATATT
This sequence comes from Viscum album, assembly GCA_963277665.1. NCBI lineage: Eukaryota > Viridiplantae > Streptophyta > Magnoliopsida > Santalales > Viscaceae > Viscum > Viscum album. Next base: position 154,505,717 of record OY728163.1, read on the forward strand.
TTTCATAAAATCTCGGGGTGTTACAGTCATGGTTTCTATAACACATTTTTACTAATTTATGATGTTCATAGTGAACCATTTATATCTAGTTCTTATAGGGTTTTCCATTACATAGTTCTCTATGTTGATATCATACTTACTATCAGTATACTATATACTTTTATGGTTGTTTTAAAATCAAACATGTTTTCTTTTAAAATGTTTCCAATAGAAATGTTCTTTTTTTCATTTATAAAACATTATTTTTTATTTATCTTAAAATGTTTGTAGAATTTAGTATTAGTGGGTGGCATCATACTAGGTTCTAGAAAAACCCCACTTACACCATTGGGTTTAAGTATACTTTTTTGTGTTTATAATGGGTAATGATAAGATGTTTGGAGATTGAGGTCCCGGATGCTAGAGGTATTACCTTATAGCTGTTGTGGTGGTGGCTTGAGGATGATTCTCCTCTTTTTGAATGGTGTTTTATGGGATTGTTTTTTGGTTCCCTTTTTTGTTGTAGCCATTTTGGTTTTTGTTTAAAAATGAAAATCTTGAATCAGAATTTTTTTTATCCCTTGTCTATTTGTGATTATTCAATATTGGTTTATTTGTTATTGTTGGTTGTTTATGTTTATGTAATTGGGTGAAATAATTACCAAGTTATATTTAGTATATGAGCACACTTGTTTCTAGTCTGTGCAGATAGAGAACACCCTTCGGGCCATTCCACGAATCGGGTCAGGTGTCAGGTTGAATGGCGCTCTGGCCTGGCTCATGATAGGGCTGGTGGGAGCAAGTAACTTATTAATCAGAGTTCATGTAATCATTATTTAAATGTGGGATGAAATCATCCCATTATACTATGAAATTAATGGAATGAAATCATCCTAAGATAGCACACATTATTCCTTCCTCATTTATTCCATCAGGGTCACTTACTGTTGCACTACGCCACAGATCACACGAGCTACACTATAGAACCACCAAGCTATGAAATAATGGAATCCATGGTCAATGATGGATAGCTCAAAACAACTAGAATTATGAATCACACTACATTATAGTCTTCTCCCTTACAAAGTAGTCAATAAGGGATCATGAACGTGAGAGGATAGTTGCACTGTGGTTCCGTACACTGTACCATGGCCACTAGAACTCGAAAAACAATATTACCACTTAACTGTCATATAAACCACTAGGTCGTGCCTCTCTATTGATCATAATTAAAGAACATAGCTAAAATCACTCTAAAATGATATACTTTGGCCACTGTTGGAAAACAAAATATAAATAAATGTTCTGCACCTTAGTGAAAACTTATTGCATTATGGGTGGAATTAAAGAAAAATATTTCATAAATCCACATCATTGGCACATAATTGTTTCGTATATGGTGATAAAATGGAATTAACATGTAAAATTAATGAAGGTGGAACTACACTATGGACTTCATGGTTGTACTGTGTTCATGAAAACATGCAATGGATACACTATAGGGGATGATCTCTATGTCACATGTTGAGGTTTCTAAATATTTAAATACTCAAAGTTCTTGGGTAATCCTCAAAAGATTTAGGAAACCATAAGGGAATGATTTTCAAAAAATATGAGGCTCACCTACAGTAAAGGATATGTAATAATATCTTAAAAGAAGGAATTTCATTGTGTATAATAGAGGCTGGCCAATTAAAGAGAATGGATACAATGTGGGAAATATAATTTGAATTTTTAAATATAAAGAGAGAGTGAGACAGAGAGATAATTATCTCAAGGATAATAAAATAGAGGGTAAAGATATTTTTTAGGTGTTAATGAATATGGAACTAAACTCATAGAGAATGAAAAGTGTAAGGATCAGATTTTACATGTTGTTCCTTCTACACAAGGTTTTCTATTTTTTTCCATACCCCCCATTAATATAATAGGGAGTAAATCTACATATTCCAAACCACTCAAGTAAAGGGGAGTTTAAATTGTGCATGGTATTATTTTTTATTGAAATTTTAATGTGTTTCATGAATTTTTTTCATCTCATGTTCCAGTTATTACCCTTACCTATCAGGAATGAGAACTGTTGAAATGAAAGGTTCATCACTTTTAAAATTCTTCAACTAGTGACCCTAACCCATGGAACATCCAATGCATGATTTTCAGTTCATTATGTTTAAAAATGATTCGAGATACTTATATATGAAATAACCTAAAATTGATAGTGGAAGAAGTAGTTCATAGACTAGAGGGTGAACACTCTGAGAGGAGGCTCACGAGAGTGACATTGCAACGCCATTAAAATTAAAAATATCAACCATTTTTTCCTCACTAAATGAAAAAAACTAGGACTTAAATATTATTGGTACATCCATATCTTCAATGTTAAAACCAACCAATCAAATATCTTATTTCCTTTTTTAATGTTTTCCTAACCATTTTAAGTTATTTCAACAACATTCTCAAAGGGCCAACCTTATTCACCACTAACTTACAGTGTTAAATTTGTTAGTATAGTTCATCCATAAACTATTTCTTTGATTTGTACTGAGATAAGTAATGATTTTTGCGGGATACGTCATGATGCTATACACCATTGAGGATAATGCCATTGGCACATGTACACATAGGAGGGTGATGGTGACCTCCAGTTTATTAGAGGGATCTTCCATAGATGTTGTGGTTTAAGATGATGATGTTTACCATCAAAAATAAATGGGGGATTTGTGGTAAATTATTAATATAGATTGAAGGGGTGTGTTAACATTGGTTGACTTGGGGTCATTGGCCTGGTTTTGTGAGAGGAGTGACTTAGTCCTATTTGGTTGAATATATAGACAGGGTGTTCCCTATGGTGCTTACATGAGGTCACTAGTGATGTGATGAGATATAGTGGAGGATAGTGAGAGTCTATAGGTGTGTTAATATTATAGGTACATCATACCACTCTACAAATGACCAAATCATTTTGGTTGATGCATGAGGGTTATGGTATAGTACCTCATGTATCAAAGGACAAATATATTTAATCATTGGTTGACATTTATTGTTATGAATGAACATATATATTTTTAAATATATTCAACAATATATTGGTGGTGGCCAACTAAGTTTCTTACATGCACCCTATATGGTGATATTATTTTGTGTGTGTGTGTAGAATCATGTCTTATATTTTAAAATAGGATGGGCCCCTATGGTTGGAGTTGGATCTTGTAAGTGATGGGTTATGGTACAAGCTAGATGAAAGGATGATATTGAATATAGAACCAATTATATCCTTGATGTCTGTTTATGTGATCTCTCATGATTTTTAAATTTTTCTAATGTATGAAATTAACCCACATTAGGAAATAATTTAGGTTATTCATGTTGTATGCATATAATGAATTTCATTTAATAGGGGCTATGATTATATATATTTGTTTGGATGGGTTTTTTTATGATACCTGATTATTTATATTACTGATTTTGTCTATATAAGGATAAACTCTCCCCACAATCACACATTATACCTCCCAGAGAGAACAATCCAATTTATGAATATGAACACCTAAATACATATGGAGACACTTATCATGGATCTATTTGAGTGATTTGGGTTAGGGAGACATATAATTTGGTACTAGAGTAGGTTATTTTTTATTTATTTGGGGTGTGATAGATAGTGATTTAGAGATTTTTAGTGACTTATACTGGATATTCTATTGTGTGTCTAGATTGCACAAGTATAGGATGAAGTCCAAAATATTTGGGGATTTGGGATTTTTATTCTTGGTTTTTAGGGTGACTATTATGTTTTTTAGATTATGCAAAACAAGGTGTTTAATGTTATTGATTTATTATAGCACCTTGACCTGATATCTTATTAAAAATAATGATCGAGACTAGAGGGACACTAGGCCTTTAGCATGTATCCCATACTCCAAAGGCTACTGATTAGCAATGAGGGTCAAAAGTGGTGGTAGTGGAGAGACTATACCCTCTAGTGGTGATAATAATAGTAGTACATATATTTATAACATATAAGAAGAAACACCATAAAAACAGGAGCATTAACCCACTATAGTAGAAGTATAAACAATAGTAATGAAAATAAATAAAAATCCAAAATATTCCATTTTAGAAAATACCATTTATAGATACTAAAACAAAACAGGCTATGTCATATCTGGTTATACATAATAATAAGCATAAAGGGTCTCCCATGGTCAACCATGAGTACATTCATATATATATATATATAATGATGAAACAAAAAGATACTCAAAGAAATATTAGATGATGCAAGAAACTCCAAGGTCACCTGCCATCCACTAAATACTAAATGGACCAACATGATTGTAACAACCCGAGATTTTATAAGATACATTCTTTTTAATTTTATTCATATCTTCTATTATACTACACACCAAGATTATCTTTATCTATACGCAACACTGTATTAGCTTGCAGTATACACAATCGCGACCTTCCTCGATAGCGTGTCTTGTACGCAATACGGGGTTTTACTAAACGACGATATATTATTATAATATTGTTATGAACTAGCCGTTATGAATAGTGTTAACTAAAATTTGAATTTTGTAACATTATTATTCATCTTACACATTTCTAGAACATGGTATAAGAACAAAATAAATTTTTCAGGTAAAATAAGTATTTTTCAAAAAATGCAGTTTTGCCGCCTTTTGATGGCGCACCCACTTTAAATATTGTTTTTGACATGATTATAAGTTCAGATTGACAAAATAAAATTCTTATTTTGAATCAGGATATAAAAATTTACATTAGATAAAGTTTTGATATTTTTTCGATAACTTTCATATTTTAATAAATAGTAAAAACAAGCTATATTTTAATTAAAAACAACTTTTTTCATCATAATATCTTATGTGGTTAAATTATAATATTTGAATGGTTTTAAAGTATAAATAGAATATATTTTTACCATTTAATATAATGTATGTCATTAGCATTGATTTTACCTTGAATTCGTAGGTTAAATCAATTCAATCTTTTGCAATGTTTTAAAGAAAACCCCATTTTCTTTCGACAACGGGATTAATTTTAATTTAATTTATGCATCTTTTGTGTATTGAATTTGGAAAAATGGATTCCATATTTGGAATCAGTGGGTCCAAATTATGTTAATAAGCTACTTTTTATTTTTTGGCATTGTGAATAGTAACTACGGTAAATTTTATTTACTATAGTTAAAGGTAAATCGGGTAATTAAGGGTAAATATAAGATTATAAAATTACCCTAACAGTTGGAAAAATCCTATTGGATGGCTAAAGGTAGACCCATATAACCTAAGGGTCAGATTAGATTCATTTTATGGACTTTTTTCCATGAAAATAAATTAATTATTATTAAAACCGAAGAATGTGACAACATGTCACTTTCTTAAATCTTATAAGTATAATAATTTTTATATAATGATAAACTTCATGAAACTTCGAACATGAATAGTATAAAGAAATATAATACAATTATCTACATCATAGAAATTTATTTAGAATTTTTAGGGATTAAATAATTATCATTTATTATGACACAAAGATGATGCAGTAATTGTCTTATTAATGAAATATTGACATAATTGATGTTATAAATGCCCAAATAAATGTAATTTGAGACTTTTTAGGACTTACATTACTTTTATAGGTTAATATGACATGTTATTGTGGATATAAGTAACTTGGTTCGAACTTATTATTCTGTTATTAATTTCATAAAAATCATGTACCAAATAGTGTCAAAATTGACATAAATTAGTTTTTTAAAACAATATTATATTATTAATTGTTATTTAATTCCTAAAAGTCTAAGGTTCAGAAAAATGACTTATATAAGGATATATATATTAATAATAAACAACTTGGGGTTTTTTTGTCTTGTTATGGTAATTTTATTAACCATATAGTGTAAGAAAACAAAAAGACACGGTAAAAGTTAAATTATTTCACTTAGAGTTAAATCTAATTGATAAGGTGAAAATAATAACCTAAACTTGAATACATCCTATTGGATGAGAGGCTTTCTTCCCATCCCCACTTTACCTTCGAAATAAGACCCTTTGGAACCATTATAAACCGAATCTGACTTTAATATAAAATAATATTTTGAGATTTTCCTAAGGTGCCCCTCTCCTCCCTTATAAAAGGGCACCTCCTCCCTCTCCTCCTCACACCAACTTGAGCATTAAAGCACGGAAAACCCCTGACAAAATCTCTTCTCCACTTCCCTATTATCATCCTAGAGGTCCTGGTATTCTTCAAAGACCATCCTTAGTTCTTTAAGTGGAGGTTAAGTGAAGGCGCGTCAAAAAGAGGTAATATCCATTACCGATCTTTTTCAATTTCTTTCTTCTTCAACTTCTTATTCTTTAGTTGTTTCATGATAAAGTAATAACATCAGTATTTCTTATATACTAATATGTTATTATAAATATGAAACAACTCTAATTAACCTTCTATCCATCCTACGGAAAAAGGAAATCATCACGTGTGCGTACGTACGGAATACCGTCTCCACGATGTGGTGTAATCTATTTTCCACCACCACCATACATGGATGGGTATAATGGTGTAAATAATAACTATATATGATTATGTTAATGTGATATTGATTCTGAAATAGTATACATACACTCCAATACAGTCTCATGATCATGAGAACGATATCATCGCTCGTGCGTACGTACGGACTACCGTCTCCACGACGCGATGAGATTCATTCTCCACTTTAACCATTCATGAATGATTATAAAGTATATATAATAAGTAATCATGAAATATATGACATAATAATGATACTGTATTTATTGGTATATATATTTATGTCATCTACTTAATTCCATTCAACTCAATAAGGAAACGAAAACAACATTCATGCGTACGTGTGTTTTTGAGCTCACCCTTTTATCATCCAACCTGAAAGTAAAGTTGATCGATTTTTCAGTGGCTTAAAACCAAGTCTTCGAAGGGCATTTGCTATAAGAGACTACAATATCTATGAAGAAATTGTGTGTTGTGATGTCAAGGTAGAAATGGAATTTGGTGTAACATATCCATCTCATGGTTTTGACAAGAAACGAAAGATGGAGTTCAAGGAGAAATCTCAGAATAAAGGTGAAAAGATGATGAATGTTTCCTTATGCACAAAGTGTGGAAAGAAGCATGGTGGAGATTGTCTTAAAGGGACTAGAAAATTTTTTAAGTGTGGAAAAGAAGGTCATCGAGCAGTTGAGTGTCGAAGTAATGGAAAAAGGGTTTTTAATGATGTGAATAAAGCAAACACTGCAGATAACGCACCACCAACACTTCAATGCTTCAAGTTCAAGGAAATGGGGCATTATGCTAATAAATTCCCTAATCTAAGGGTTAGTGATGATCGACATGAGCAACCGCTTAAGGCAAAGGACAAAGGGAAGTCACATGCAATCACTATTGGCGATGTTGAATATGACAACGATGTGGTGGAATGATTAAGTGCTTATGTAATGGGATTCCAAAATAATGTTGTATCATTGAGTATTGGAATATTTATGTATTGGTCTAATGTGGTATTAAAAGTGATTGAAATATTTTTGGAAAGCAGATGATATGCATATAATGAAGGGATAAAGAGAATCTAATATGTTTAACAATATTCACTAGATCATGATTGATATAAGGACTAAGTGATATCATGGTTTGAGTATATAGAATTTTGAGGATTTTGGTATGTGGAAATTGTTAACTTTTAACTGCATTCATGTTTTCACTAAGGTTCAATGGGTATTCATTCTTCAAGATAATACATGATTAATGTATTAACATGTCTGTAATTTGACCAACAAGATATATCTTATGATATATGGGGATAAATTATGGCATTCACGTGATTGTTATGTGACATTTCAAATAATCATTTTCTTTATACTATGATCTTGGACCGAATTATTTTAGATAAGCCTAATTATTTGAATGGATTATGTTGAACATAATTTAGTATTTTACGATATTATTGATGGGATGTTATAGTAATATAGTTTTAGAAAAAGGACAACCTACAGGATGAGCGACAGCCCATCGCATCGGACAAGGCTGTGGGAATCAAACCCACAACCGAAGTGTGACTGGCCTTTATCGCCTACCACTGGCCTATAGGAAGTCCCTGTTTAGTAGAAACTAGTTTTATTATATTAAGAAGTATGATATATAAGTCCATTTTAGGAACTATATATGATTAATCTCACTATAGATGGACTTGTGTATTTTTTGATAACTTTTCTAACCTTTTCTTTGAGACAGATGGAATGACCCATCATTCTATCACATGATCTGCTAACACATCCCGAATGACAACACACAATTTCTTCCATATCCATATTTTCACCTATGTGGAAACCCAGTGATTTGTTTATTTGGGTAACAGTTACGTTTCATACTTTTGTTTTTAAAGATTGGTTTTGGTATTCCTTTTTACGATGTGGTTTTCTATTAAAGAAACTTTCGAATAGTAAACCATTTATAACCCCGACGAATTTCGAGGGCGAAATTCATTTTAAGGGGGGTAGAATGTAACAACCCAAGATTTTATAAGATACATTCTTTTTAATTTCATTCATATCTTCTATTTTATGACACACCAAGATTATCTTGCGCTATACGCAACACTGTATTAGCTTGCAGTATACACAATCGCGACCTTCCTCGATAGCGTGTCTTGTACGCAATACTGGGTTTTACTAAACAACGATATATTATTATAATATTGTTATGAACTAGAAGTTATGAATAGTGTTAACTAAATTTTGAATTTTATAACATTATTATTCATCTTACACATTTCTAGAACATGGTATAAGAACAAAATAAATTTTTCGGGTAAAATAAGTACTTTTCAAAAAATGCAGTTTTTCCGCCTTTTGATGGTGCACCCACTTTAAATCTAGTTTTTAACATGTTTATAAGTTCACTTTGACAAAATAAAATTCTTCTTTTGAATCAGGATATAAAAATTTACATTAGATAATGTTTTAATATTTTTCCGATAACTTTCATATTTTAATGAATAGTAAAAAACCCGATATATTTTAATTAAAAACAACTTTTTTCATCATAATATCTTATGTGGTTAAATTATAATATTTTATTGGTTTTAAAGTATAAATAGAATATATTTTTACCATTTAATATAATGTATGTCATTATCATTTATTTTACCTTGAATTCGTAGGTTAAATCAATTCAATCTTTTGCAATGTTTTAAAGAAAACCCCGTTTTCTTTCGACAACGGGATTAATTTTAATTTAATTTCTACATATTTTGTGTATTTAATTTGGAAAAATGGATTCAATATTTGGAATCAGTGGGTCCAAATTAGGTTAATAAGCTACTTTTTATTTTTGGGCATTGTGAATAGTAACTACGGTAAATTTTATTTACTATAGTTAAAGGTAAATCGGGTAATTAAGGGTAAATATAAGATTATAAAATTACCCTAACAGTTGGAAAAATCTTATTGGATGGCTAAAAGTAGACCCATATAACCTAAATGTCGGATTAGATTCATTTTATGGACTTTTGTTCATGAAAATAATTTAATTATTATTAAAGCCAAAGAATGTGACAACATGTCACTTTCTTAAATTTTATAAGTATAATAATTTTAATATAATGATAAACTTCATGAGACTTAGAACATGAATAGTCTCCAGAAATCTAATAAAATTATCTACATCATAGAAATTTATTTATAATTTTTAGGGATTAAATAATTATCATTTATTATGACACAAAGATGATGCAGTAATTTTATTATTATTGAAATATTGACATAATTGATGTTATAAATGCCCAAATAAATGTAATTTGACACTTTTTATGACTTACATTTTTTTTACAGGTTAATATGACTTGTTATTGTTGATATAAGTAACTTGGTTCGAACTTATCATTCTGTTATGAATTTAATGAAAATCATGTACCAAATAGTGTCAAAATTGACATAAATTAGTTTTTAAAACAAATATTATATTATTAATTTTTATTTAATTACTAAAAATCTAAGGTTCAGCCAAATGACTTAGATAGGGATAGATATATTAATAATAAACAACTTGGGGTTCATTTGGCTTGTTAAGGTATGTTTATTAAACATATAGTGTAAGAAAACAAAAAGACACGGTAAAAGTTAAATTATTTAACTTAGAGTTAAATCTAATTAATAAGGTTTAAATAATAAACTAAACTTGTATAAATCCTTTTTTATGAGAGTATTTTGACCCATACCAACTTTAGCTTCGAAATAAGTCCCTTTGGAACCATTATAAACTGAATTTGACCTTAATATAAAATAAAGTTTTGAGATTTTCCTAAGGTGCCCCTCTCCTCCCTTATAAAAGGGAACCTCCTTCCTCTCCTCCTCATACCAATTTGAGAATTCAAGCTCAGAAAACCCCTGAAAAAATCTCTTCTCCACTTCCCTAGTATCATACTAGAGGTCCTGGTATTCTTCAAAGACCATCCTTAGTTCTTTAAGTGGAGGTTAAGTGAAGGTGCATCAAAAAGAGGTAATATCCATTACCGATCTTTTTCAATTTCGTTCTTCTCTAACTTCTTATTCTTTAGTTTTTTCATGCTAAAGTAATAACATCAGTATTTATTATATACTGATATGTTATTATAAATATTAAACAACTCTAATTAATCTTCTATCCATCCTATGGAAAAAGGATATCATCGCGCGTGTGTACGTACGGAATACCGTCTCCACGCCGTGGTGTAATCTATTTTCCACCACCACCTTACTTGGATGGGTATAATGGTGTAAATAATAACTATATATGATTAATTTAAAGTTATATTGATTCTGAAATAGTATAAATACACTCCAATATAGTCCCACGATCATGAGAACGATATCATCGCTCGTGCGTACGTACGGACTACCGTCTCCACGACGCGATGAGATTCATTCTCCACATTAACCATTCATGGATGATTATAAAGTATTTATAATAAGTAATCATGAAATATATGACATAATAATGATACTGGATTTAAGTGTATATATATGTATGTCATCTACTTAATTCTATTCAACTCAATAAGGAAACGAAAACAACGTTCATGCGTACGTACGGCCTACCGTCTCCATGAACGGTGTATTTCTTTACATTTACTGATTTATTATATATATGTATATTATGAATATATATTATATATAAATCATGTTTTATATTATGTAATTAATTAATCATGATCTATGTAATCATATGAATAATTACAAGTCAAAACACGGACGACAAATGAAACAATTTTACCCAAAACGCTCTTTAACATGGAATTTATAAAAGAACGGGTAATATAAAGTCATAAGTGAACCATATATGATATCATAACAATTAATATGATTCTGTAATAAGTCAATGACATTATTCAAATCATTATACAGGAGGTTCGGACACTTACAAATCAAATCGGACCTAAGGTAAGGGAAATATCACAATCTCATTTTTATCTGAGATTGTTTATACTTTGGTGTTTACTGGGGTGTATTTTATCATCCACATCCATGTTTCCTCAATATGTAATATTATTTCCATTCAAATACAATTTTTTAAATTCTATTTGACCCTTTGGAGAGTTTTTAGTAAAAGATATGAAGGGAATCTTTTGTCATTTTCGTACGAGGTACTTTTTGACTTTTCTGACAAAAGTACGAAAAATGTTTTTTTAACTAATACAGTAGAATGGATTTTTAATACATTATTTCCAAAAATATTCCTCTACAAGTTTTCAAGTTTATTTTTAATCAACTTCTTTTAGTTTAAAATTGTATGACATGTTAAGAAAGGAAAAGTGTTTTTGAAGTAGAAAGGATATTTTCCTCAAGAATGAAGTTCATGTGTTTTATCAAAATTATTTTCCATCTAAGATAATAAAGGGTTCTGTTTTTCTCCCTATTATTACATTGATTTGATTGTGTTGTGATGGAATTATTTTTATGAATTCCTTTATCGTATATGAATTGTTTTATGATGTCATGATGTTTAAGATTCCCATTTTTATTACATCAGTTATGCAAGGATGTATGGTTTATGATTTTGTGGCACGCATAAGAATGGTATCATTATGAGATGGGTGAGACATATATCTCCCTCCAATTAATTGAGTAAAGATTTTATATCTCATGAGATAGACATGGCTGGAACGGTAGGTTATAATGGTTCAGTGAAACAGGACTGAAACAAGGGTGACTCGGTTCAAAAATGGACTTTGTCCACTAAGATAGTCTTGGAAATGAGTCTTGACTAATAAGATATGATTCCCTATGATTATGTGTGTATGCCACAAAGTTTCATGTTTTAAGTTATGATTATTGGGATTTCATTTCACTACTTTGATTTATCCCATGTTATGAAATTATGCTCTGTTTTGCAGGTTAAGATTTCCAAAATGTTATGAATATGATGTGATTGATATTTATTTTGTTTACCCTTACTGAGCATTTGACCTCACCCTTTTATGTTTTCTTTTCCCCATGATATAAAGAAAGGTTTTAGGTAAAAAAAGGAAGATCTTTATGGGAGATGTTGAAGATATTTCACCACTATTAGAATATTATATTCCGAGTTTCCAAAGACACTAAACTATTACGGTCCTTGTGTGTGTGTTTTTGTTATGTAATAAGTATTCGGAAAAAGTAATGTAATGTTCATGTACGTCAAGCTTCGGGTCTCTACAATGATCACTAAGGTCCATATCCTAAGCTCGAACCCTTACCTGATAGTAAAATCATAAATTCTACATGTGTCTTGAGGGGAACATGTATAGTGTGAGAATAAATATTAGTATGACACCACTAAGGGGTACATAAATTACATCCCTAGTAGTGTAGGTGTTCTTAATATAAATAATAAAGAAATGCATCACATGCCCCTCATATAGTAACCTACTTCCCTTGCGCTTAGTATCCAAGAGAATGTAATCACTTAGTTTGGCCATCATTGGTATACCACATTCCCCCAGTTATATTTATTTCATACAGTGACATATTTTCATATATATAATTGTAGTGGGAGGATCCTTAGTAGTAATCCCAAGGAATCCCTTAATGAAAATCACCCCAGGTGAACCCTCAGGTTCCACCCCTAGGATATGTTACCCAACACCTAATGCCATCAATTATGCACAAATGTCCAAAAAGGCATGACCAAACAATAACTACTTGGTCCCTCAAATACTAGCTCAAAATATCCCTTTGTATCAATGCTTGATGTTCGAGGAATATCGATGTTTTTACTCACTAATAGTGATCTTCATCTCAAAATCCAACATCCCAAGGCACAAAAATACCCATACTCCCAAGTGTTGATCCACAGCCTCACGTAATATAAATACCCTTATCCCCCACTGTTGGTCCATCACCATACAATTGGGTTTCTATGACAATCACCTCCAACCTCACTGATGGTCAACACCATCTTAATATGCAACTATTGGAGGTCACTACCCACATGGGTGGTCAACACCACCTCATCATCTAAGTCCTAGATATGTTCACATGACTCTAATGGTGATTTAGAAAATCATGGTGAGCGGTAATCACCCAAAAATAGTACCTAAGAAACATCATCCAACACTGCATGGCACTATGACAACATTTATCAATCATGATTTCCATCACCATCCTAAGACATGTGTTCTATGCCCCAATCCTGTTACCTTGTCGCCTTAATCCGACAACCACGTCACCTCTACTTGTGATCAAAATCACCCATATAGTAAAATCCAAAAGATTCCTAACGAATCAAAGCACCCAAAACTAAGTGGTAAATCACCACCCCAATCCACAAGTCAATCCTATAATTTTCCCAAGAAAATAAGAAATTTAATATAAAAAATTAATTTAATAATAATCAAACATCTGGAAAAAAAACTTCATAAGTGGCCTAAATCCTCTCACTAGGATTATACCATTTGTTTTCAAGGATGAGAATTCTCATATAAATATCATGTGATCAATTTAATAATTAATATACAATAATTAAATTATTAGGCTCTATCCCATATAACCCAATAGCATGCTCAAGAAGGCACCCTCATGAAACACTTAAAATTTAATGAGAAATCGAATCACCACATACCTCATACTCATAGAGGTAATCTCATATGATATCAACCTCTAAATAAACAAAAATATAGAGAAATTATAATTTTATATGAATTTTTGATATGTTTCCAATAAGACTGAAGATGGTCGAAACAGATATCATATCAGGAATTTGGCTCAAAGCCAAGGAGATGAGTAGGAAATGGGAGACCCCATAAGCATAATTGTAAAGGAGAGGATAAATTAGGGAGAAAACATAAATATAAGAGAGGTTAATTTTGGTAAATTCGCACACTTTAATGACCCAAAATGTTTGGTTGCTTGGTTTGGCTAAACATGTGCCAACCGTGAAACACCTACTATCTAGAAACCATTCCTCGCACGGTTAGGGCACTGGGTTTACCAAACCATGGAAACCCCACATGTGAGACCTCTCTTAAAAACTAATAACCTCCCACATAGTTTTCCACCCTCTTGGATGGTTTTTCAAACCACTTCCAGTGAGTAATGTTTGTTTCATGGTTACCCCTAGGAGGTCATACGGTTTGTCCAAACTACACGCCCCTATCTATGACTGTAGAAAATTTGGGTTTTCGACCTCTGATGCTCCCAAAACACACTCAAAACCATGATGAACTTTTCAGAGCATAAAAAAACATAAAAACAAAGAATTGCATCAATGAAACTCCAAGAATAATTTTTTATAATCAATAAAATAGTTTTCATACTCACCAAACTCAAAATTTCAAAAGGATGGGTAAATTTAAGCATGCACTAAATCATGGAATTTTATAGTCTCCCCACATTAGGATAGATTGTCCCCAATCAATCATTCCTTATCGATAGATGGTACTAAAAATACCCATATCATTCACATCACTCAGTTTACCCTAGTCATGAAGTCAAATGTCAACTCTCTCATGTTGATCCTCACCTTAGGAGATACCTACCCAGACACTTCTGACCCAAAACAAAGAATTTCGATGGTCCATCAACCATACCATGACTCAAAAGACCTACCACAACACATCATCACAATTCCACCACATCATCACTAATTCACTTCATTAGTTTATCACATCATTATAGTGTCTTATATAGTACCCATAAAGTACTGTATCTCATCAGATGCCCACCTCATGGCCATGTTGCACACGACACCCATGAGGCCTCCCATCTTGTCAAATGTTCAAAATTTCAAGAACCACAACTGGTGCTCGTAAGAAATATCGGTTCCATGAACCACATATGGAACCAGCATCACATCGATGCCTAGATGCTTGCACACCTCATCATTACCCATATCACATGGATATCCAAATGACTATGCATATCATATAATCCATGCATAAATAGGTTCCAGTAATAAATTCGGGTTCCATGCACCTCATATATATATACACACCACATATGAGAGCTGATTTCAACCAACTAAAAAATGAGTGGTTGTTCCAAAATTAAATCTCGTACACTTCATGCACCAAAACAACTGTATCTAAATATAAAAGAAACTTGTTCATACTGATCATCACAACGTACCTCTGACTGTATTCAACTCCCCATCCTACTCTGTACTTGTAAGATCGACTATGTGTATTAGGATTAAATATCGACATCCTGAGGCCTAAAATCCCTATAATGTTACATCATCTACCATCTACTGACCCCACTACTATGTCCAACTACATCTTCCAATGCCTCCATGTGCAGCTGAATCTCATCTACTAGTTCCCGGCATCACTCCTAGTCTAAACTCAAATGCCCAATTCTAACCCAATCCCTGACTCACTGAAACGCACGGCCGATTGTCGTCTATAGACCGGTCAAGGTTCCGGTGCTCTGCTAATGTGTATAGCACCACTCGGGTCGAATCCTCGGCAATGGTACTTCGTAATAGTCGATTGTTTTTAGATTATTGTATTTTGATTGGGGCGGTTTGTTTGCAGAGCATAATTGAAATGTTTAATGAATGATATTTAATTTAACAAGTTGATAAAGATTGGGTTGAGTTCATCGTTAGGATATTTAAGCTTTTTATATCCTTGAGCTTTGCTTTATATTGCATTTAAATTAACACCCATGTCACAAGTTGACGTTGATTTGAATTCCCAAGAGTTAAGGCTTTAATACAATCCTTAACTTAACTTGAGGTTATAATATTGATCATATCTTGTTTATGGTAGTGTATTTATGGTTCCAATAATCCATGGAAACCACGCGTTAAGCAAAACAAGTCATTAATCCATGACATGCTAAGTCCAACATACACAATGTTAATTCAACGAATACTCATCGAGAAAAAGCTATCAATCGCTTAACATACCTAAATTAAAACTCACCCCAATGAGAGATTTACTCAGCCATTATGATGTTTATTAATCTAGTAATATATGTTAATTGTGATGAATTATAATGAGAAGAAAAAGAAAGGGACAAAATAAGAGTAGTGTGCCGAACACACCCAAAATATTTTTAGAATCAAAAATGGAATTTAGATTGAAGGAGGAAGAAAAATAAGGGACTATAATTTAAAATGATTCAAAATATTTTAATACCATGAATATTATACTACATAAGGTGGAGAAGAATAAGAGGTATTGAAGAAGAAAGAAGAACTAAAATTTGATTGAAATGAAAACGCAGTTACACAATTACAATTGAACGCAAACATAAACAAATGTGAAAGAGAAGTAGATGAGAGGTCTCTCTTGTTGAAACAAGATCAAATCATATCCTCCTAGAACCTTTTCAAGTCTCTAGTAATTCCAAACCTCCTACTTAAGTGCTGAAGTGCCAACCCTTTTGAAAGGAGAGGAGGTGATGTATTTATAGCCCAAGGTGGTGGAATGTTTACATTCCAGAAATACCCCTACACTTGGCTCGCCGATATGTACATCCAGACAGCCGAATCTTGAGAAATATCCTTCTTAAAAGTTGTAGGTAAAGAGGTATTCTGTCTATTGTGAAAATTTAGCGGTCATTGGACTTATCTAGCCATGGTTATGGCGGTTTTAGTAAATAATTTTGATCTGTCCATTTCAATACATACCTTTTCGAAGTCTAAAATATGAATCAGTTTCTGAATAGGACGATATCCTCAAATTAAAATTATTTCTTCAACAAAGTTGTCCGGCCGAATCTCCTCTTTAACACTGAAAATTTCATCTCGAATGGATGTCTACATCAGGATAAATTTCAATATTAGTGTGCTATTTTTAATTCCCGGCCAGAATGGTGGGCTAGACTTCAATGCATCAGTTGGGCCCCTTGTATTTGTGATTGGGTTCTAAAATTTTTATCATGGACTGCCTTAAATATCCTCCGAACTTGGGAGGATAATTAAGGTATTTGGATCTCTGGATTAAGCCCAGTAATTTTACCTTCATATATGGTCCAGTTTCTTCACAGTTTCCTTGGGCCTTCTTGTGAGGTCCATATGACCCTCTAAATGGACGAATCTGCCAAATGTGACTTCTAATAGAATGTTTTAATTGGAATTGGGAACCCTAAAAAACAAGAATCATGCAATCTGGATAAATAGAGTGATAGTTATTATTAAACCATTAAACAGACTTGAATCAGGATAAATCCAAATAGTGTTCAAAAATTATATTTAATATTTAAACATTAATATTTCACAAAAATTTTGCACATTTCATATAAAATAAGTAAAGGGAGTATGTAAAAAGATATGAAAATATTAATAACATCAACTCCCCCACACTTAGTTTTGTGCATGTCCTCATGTGCAACAAATAGAAAAACATGACAAAATCATTTTCACTCACCAACAAATATTAAAATTTTGTTTTCTACAATCAGGGGAGGTTTAGACTATTTCACTCATCCATTTTGAAATCCACCAAAAGTTGTTACTAAAACATTGTTCCAAAACTAATTCATTTTTTCATGCTCAAATTTAGGAATGGAAAATGTGGACACTCAAAACTCACACCTCTCAAGATGATAAAATTTATTTGTGGAGGTTCACTCTTTCACCAACCAAAAGTAAAAAACTTAGAGTTTGAAAAGAACTCTCAGCTTATAATCCCTATCCAAAGTGAACAAGAATCAAGAGGTCTTTTTAATGGGATTTTTTTGTGGCTATGGGATGGTAGGAATATACTGTCCAAGAGAGAGAAGAAGAGGGTTAAAATACCAACATAGAAAAAAACAATGCACATTTTTTTGAAATGAAACATGGAAGGAAATGAAAAAACATATTTACAAGGGAATGATTGTGTGAAGAAAGACATAATATAGAAAGAAAATATGAAGGTAATGAGAAGATGGAATATTTACAAAAAAAAAACTTATCCCAATAAAAATATAATGCAAGTGTTCTTTTTTTTCTTTTCCTTTTATTCTTTGTTTATTCGAAAGTTGACCTTGAAACAGATCTCACACTCATATCCCAACCCATTTTTGATCTCCTCATGACACTAATTGTAATAGTTATAACAAGATCAAAGGTTGAGGAAGAGTGATTTTTGACCTACCAAAGACACAACCCATTTTTTTCATTTTGTTTTTGAATTTTTTTTTATTTTGATTTTTTTTGTTTTTTTAACACTTCTCAATATCATTTGTACAATACATTTCCAAATCCCACTTAATGGCAACCTCCACCCCCCCATAATAAAATGTATGCTTTCCCTCAAGCATATGACAAAACATCGAAAAGTATGGAAATGATGCCCAAAAATGAAATCCATTCCCCCCCACACTTAAATTTCAAAAACTTATGAAATGAAAATCCATGTTGGTATTAGGTGGGATAAGGTATTGGGCTTGTAATGTGGCTATCAATGAAACGTTTCTCATAGGCTTGAAGGGGCTTTCAAAAGGAGGATTAAGGTAAGGGTAATGAGAGGCTATTTGGTTATTGTCATTCTCATGTGGTTCAGAAAATGCCTCTATCATATTAATGCACACTAAGGCAGGAAATTCAGCTCGAAGGTCCACAAACTCAAGACTCACAAATGGGGGTGAAAACACACATTTTGAAAAGATGGCCATATGTGGCCTTGGCATGAAAGCAAATTTTGTTCCTCATGGTTCGGGAAAAGCATTTTCCAAATCAAAAATTGAGCATTCAAAATTTGTTAATTTTGACACAAAATTATTTATCCAAATTCATGATAAAAATAAAAAAAATTTGAGATGAAAACATGTCTGTTAACTCCCCAAAATGGTTGGACAAAATTTCAGAACTCGATGGTGAGTAAGCGTGACTCTTTTTTTTTATTTTTTAAGTGATTGTGTTTTTTTGGTTTTTTTAGTTTTTAAGGTTTTTATAAAATACACACCCACACAAGAAAGAGAAAAGGAAAGGGTTTGATGAATAAAGTGGTAAAAAATGAAAGAGAGAGGAAGAAGAAGAAAGAGGTAGAGAGAGGTAGAGATAGAGAGAGAATTAAAGGGAATGAGGTTCCCCCGGGTTTAGATTTGGTGGGTCGCCTTCTCCATCGAGTGGTAGGTCAGCTAGAGAAGTTGGGGATCCAGTAGAAGTTGATGTTGTTCTTGGATTGCTTGTCCTCTCATGGCGATGTTTCAACCGATGTCCATTTACCGTAAATGTCCTTTTGGAGGAGGGGTCTTGGACTTGCACTACACCAAATGGGTAAACATTAGTGATAATAAATGGACCTTCCCAATGAGAATTAAGCTTACCTGGATGAAGACGAAATCGAGAATTGAAGAGCATTACCTTTTCACCTTCATGAAATAACTTTCTCAGGATGTGTCTGTCATGGAGTACCTTAGCCTTCTCTTTGTACAGATTGAATTCTCATAGGATTCAAGTTGAAGCTCCTCCAGTTCAGCCAGTTGCAACAGTCTTTCTTCACCAGATTTTTCACAATCATAATTACAGGTTTTCACAGCCCAAAAAGACTTATGTTGGATTTCAACTGGTAAGTGACACGCTTTACCAAAAACTAGCCAAAAAGGAGACATCCCAATGGGTGTTTTATAGGCAGTTCGATAAGCCCAAAGGGATTCACCAAGTCTCTCAGGCCAATATTTTCTGGTGGGTTTTACAATTCTCTCAAGTACCCTTTTCAATTCTCTATTAGAGAGTTCAGCCATGCCATTTGTTTAAGGGTGATATGCAGTTGAATATTTATGTACAACCCCATTCTTTTTCAGAAGATCTTCCATGGTTCTATTACAAAAATTGGTTCCTAAGTCACTCATCAAGGAACGTGGTGTGCCAAATCTTTTGAAGATGTGGGTCTTTAGGAACTCACTAACAGTATGAGCATCATCCTTCCTAGTGGGTTTGGCCTCAACCCACCTTGAAACATAATCGATCGTAATAAGAATGTATGATAATCCATTGGAAGGGGGAAAATGGTCCCATGAAATCGATGCCCCAAACATCGAATATTTCACAAAAGATTAAAGGCTTTTAGGGCATTTAATTTCTCTTTGAAATTGTGCCAAACTTTTGGCAAGTGGGACATGATTGAAAAAACTCATGTGAATCCTTGAAGAATGAAGGCTAGAAGAATCCAGAGTCTAGGACCTTTCGGGAGGTCCTCTGTGGTCCAAAGTGGCCACCTCCGGGAAGTGAGTGACAGAATTATAAGATGGAAGAATGCTCATTTTCATCAACACATATCCTAATTACCATGTCTACCCCAGTTTTCCAAAGTTTATTTTCTTCCCAAAAAAATAATTTTGAATCACTTTTCAACTTCATTTTTTGTTCTTTTGAAACAATTTCCGGAAAAACACCAGAAACCATGTAATTTACAATTGGGTCATACCATGGTATTTTTGGAGTGATAGATGAAAGGTGCTCAGTAGGGAATTCAGGATCGATGATTTGTAAAGGAGAAGAATTAGAAATTCTACTCAAGTGATCATCCACAGGGTTTTCTTTTCCAGATCTACCTTTGATTTCAAGGTCAAACTCTCGGAGCATTATTATCCATCTTATTATCCTCGGTTTGGAATCACTTTTCTTTAGTAAGAACTTAATAGCAGAATGGTCTGTGAAGATGATGATTTTGGCACCTAAGAGATATGACCGGAATTTATCTAAGGCAAGAACCACTGCTAGAAGTTCCTTTTCAGTCACAGTGTAGTGAGATTGAGTTTCATCCAATGTTTTTGAGGCATAATAGATGACATGAGGAATCTTTTCTCTTCTTTGACCAAGAATATCCCCAATAGCTCTATCAGAAGCATCACACATTAACTCAAAGGTTAATGACCAATCTGGGGGTTGGATTATCGGGGTAGATGTAAGATTAGTTTTGAGTTCAATGAAGGCTCTCTTGCAAACCTCGTCAAAATGGAAAGTGACGTCATTTTGGAGAAAACGAGTGAGTGGGAGCGAAATTTTACTGAAGTTATGGATTAATCAGCGATAGAAACTAGCATTACCAAGAGATGAATGGATGTATCGAACAGAAGTGGGTGGAGGAAGTGATTGGATCACTTCAATTTTGGCAGGATCGACTTCAATAACATCTTTTGAAACTATGTTCCCTAGAACAATCCCATTTGCAAACATGAAGTGACATTTTTCAAAATTTAACACAAGGTTACACTTGACACACTTTTGATGGAATAGAGAGAGTGAATGAAAACAATATTCAAATGACTCACCATAAATGGTGAAGTCATCCATGAAGACTTCCATGCAGTGTTCAATGATTTCTGAAAAGATACTCGTCATACACCTCTGGAAAGTTACAGGAGAATTGCAAAGTCCAAAAGGCATTCTTCTATAAGAAAATGTTCCAAAGGGGCTTCTGAAATTAGTATTTTCTTGGTCCTGAGGTGAGATTGGGATTTGAAAATAGTCGGTGTATCCATCAAGAAAGCAATAGTGTGACTTTCCGGCCAATCTTTCTAGAATTTGATCAAGGAATGGAAGAGGGTAGTGATCTTTTCTTGTTTCAGCATTCAATTTTCAATAATCGATGCATACATGCCATTTGTTCTTCACTCAAGTTGTGACTACCTCTCCATGTTCATTTGTGACAACATTTATCCCACCCTTCTTAGGTACAACTTGAATTGGACTAACCCATTCACTATCAGAAATTGGGTAGATAATACCATCTTGAAGAAGCTTGGTGATCTCTTCCCTAACTACCTCAAGGATGAGTGGATTGAGTCTTCTTTGTGGTTTTCTAATTGGTTTGGATGAATCCTCAAGATGGATGTGATGCATGCAAAGAGAAGGTTTGATTCCTGGTATGTCATCTAGGGTCCAACCTAAGGCCTTTTTGTTTTCCTCTAACACTTGAACAAGTTTGGACTCCTCGGTTTCAGTAAGTGTGGCAAAGATAATGATAGGATATGAGTGATCATGGAAGAGGAATGCATATTTCAGGTGTGTAGGAAGAGGTTTCAGATCAGTCTCATCTTTCACTTTTGGGATCGACAACTCAGGAATGGAAGAAGGGACTTCAGTTGCTTCAGGTTCATTTTCATTAATACTATCCAAGGTGGAGAAGTAGAGATCAGAGTTGACGTGGGATTCAAAAGAGTTTTCAAGCTCCTCTAGATTGATGGAGTCTATGAATGAGAGGTCCACATCAACTTCACCGTTTATGACTTGGTTAATCCTAGTGAAGATTTCGCAAGATTCTATCTCTTCATAACAGGATGAACATGATGTAATGGGGTTCAATTGACTCTTAGATGTGTCCTCAGAAGCATGGATTGAGAATGCAGAGTGATCCTCAGATGGGTATCGCATGGCTTTGAAAATGTTGAACTTGACCAGTTGGTCACCAAATTCCATGGATATGATGCCTGAAAGGACATCAATCTTGGTTCTCGCAGTCATGAGTAATGGTCTTCATAAAATTATGGGAGATCGAGAAGAGTTCCACTCACCTTCCATGTAAAGGACATAGAAATCACCAGGGAAGATAAGATCATTGACTCAGACAAGTACATCCTCAATTATTCCCTCAGGATTGGATGTGCTTCGATTGGCTAATTGAATGAAAACACCCGTTAGATGTAAGTGACCTAGACCAAGGTTGGAGAAGATGGATTTGGGCATGATATTAATTGAGGCTCCTAGGTCTATGAGTGCATCATCAAAATTAGAACATCCAATTTGGAATGGAACCGTAAAGGTCCCTGGATCTTTGCACTTTATGGGAATGTACTGCTGGGTGGAAACATTTTCGAAGGTCCTAAGTTGCCTCATGTGGGTACACAACTCCTTGAGAAACTTGGCATACATAAGAATTTTTTTATGTCATCTAAGAAGGGAATATTGACTTCAACACGTCTAAACATGTCGATCATTTCAGGATCAGGTTTAAAGGACTTCCTTGGTTTAGAAACAGCTTGAGGAAAATGAATTGGATTCCTAAGTGGAATGGAAGGAGGTGAGAGAATGGATTTAGGATCCTTTTCAAGTTTCTTTTTATTTTTGTTTTCTAGGTCAACATTTAAAGGAGGGTTTGAGGAATTATCTTGAGGCATAGAAAGTTGCTTTCCCGATCTAAGTGAAATTGCACTTACAATACCCTTGGGGTTGGGTAATGGTTGAGCTGGGAGTCGGGAAGAATTTGATTGTTGCTGCTGACTAAGGTGGGATGAAAGTTGACCTATTTTAGTTTCAATGTTTTTACGGCTAGAACGGGTGACGGAGGCAAGATCTTCCACTACACTTTCCCATGGTTGCCTGGAAGAAGAGGCTTGTCTCGGATTGGGATTTCCTTGATTTTGGTTTTTGGGAAATCGATTGTGTTGGTTTTGGAATTGGGAAGGCTCACTAGGATAATGGAATCCAGGAGGAGGATTGTTCATTTGAGGTTGAGGAACAAAAGGATAAGGTTGATGGAAGTTACCAACACCTTGACCATATAGGAATTGGTTTGGGTTTTGAGGAGGGAATTGAGGGGGGTGAGATATGGGATTACCATACCTAAGGCCTTAGATATAGGAAGAAGAGAAGGGTTCGGAGTGAGGTTCGTTAAAGTTTCTAACAAACTGACCTGATAGTTGAGGATTTGTGTTCCGTAGAGCATATGCTACATTGATCTCCATTGTTCCAGATGAATTGGGTTGATCCTCTTGAAGTTGTGGACATGTGTCAGTTGGATGAGATGGAGATTTGCAGATTCCACAGTTTTTGACAGGTCCAGGAAACATTGATTGTGGAGAAGACGAGGTTGGGGATTTGGTGGCCACAGCTAGCTGTCGCACAAGACCTGTAAGTTCACTCATCCACTCAGTCATCTTGTTCACCTCAATTGATTGATTATCTTGGGCTTGTTTTACTTGAGAATGTGCTCGAGTATGGAATTGTTGTGTGTTTGGAGCCATATTAGTTATGAGATCTCTTGCAGCTGCGGGAGTTTTATCATCAAGAGCACCGCCACTTGCAGCATCTATGAGAGTTCTATCCATATCCATTAACCCCTCATAAAAGTAATGGATCAAGAGTTGGTCAAGGATTTGATGGTGTGGTCAGGTTTCAACAAGCTTTTTGAACCTCTCCCAGTACTCATGGAGTGATTCACTTGGTAACTGACGGATACCACTTATTTCCTTTTGGATAGAAGCAGTACGAGAAGCAGGAAATAATTTATCTAAGAAGAGTTGCTTCATGTCATTCCATGTGGTTATGGAACCAGGAGGTAGGTAGTATAGCAATGACTTGGCAGTGTCAGCTAGGGAAAAAGGGAATTCTTGGAGTTTGATTTGTTCTTCAGAAACCCCTTGAGTCTTCATGGTAGAGCATACTACTTGGAACTCTTTAAGGTGAAGATGTGGATCCTCACCGGCTAGCCCGTGAAAATGAGGGAGAAGATGAATCAAGCTCGATTTTAGTTCAAATTCAGATTCTATGTTTGGATATTGAATACCAAGAGGTTGGTAATTCATATCAGTGGCATCAATTTCTTTTAGGGTTTTTTCCCTAGGATTGGCCATTTCAATTTCAACTGGTTGGATGCGGACTCGTTCTTGAATTATTTGAGTATCTCTTAAGTTCCTCCTAAGATGGAGAAGTGTTCTCTCAATTTTAAGGTCAACCAAATCCGAGGGATTTTTTGGAAGGCTATAGGGCATTTAGAGAGATTTTGGAAGAAAGAGGAAGATGTTTTTTTCTTTTTATTTTTTTCCGTTTATGATTTTTATGAGAAGACGGGTTTTTCTTTGTGTTTTTTTTTGTCAATTTTGGTAAAAATTTTGTTTTTTTTGGTTTTTTTGACAATAACCAGAAACTAATGACTACTTAAAGCAACATCCCCAGCAATGGATCCATTTGAAACGCACGGACTATTTTCACCTATCGACCGGTCAAGGTTTCGGTGCTCTGCTAATGTGTATAGCATCACTCAGGTTGAATCCTCGGCGATGGTACTTCGTAATAGTCAATTGTTTTTAGTTGATTGTATTTTGATTGGGGGGGGGGTTTGGAGAGATTAATTGATATTTTTAATGAATGATGTTTAATTTAACAAGTTGATAAAGATTGGGGTGTGTTCATCATTAGGTTATTTAAGATTTTGATATCCTTGAGCTTTGCTTTATATTGCATTTAAATTAACACCCATGTCACAAGTTGACGTTGATTTGAATTCCCAAGTGTTAAGGCTTTAATCCAATCCTTAACCTAACTTAAGGTTCTAATATTGATCATATCTTGTTTATGGTAGTGTATTTATGGTTCCAATAATCCCTGGAAACCACACGTTAAGAAAAACAAGTCATTAATCCATGACATGCTAAGTCCAACATACACAATGTTAATTAAACGAATACTCATCGAGCAAAAGCTATCAATCGCTTAACATACCTAAATTAAAACTCACCCCAAGGAGAGATTTACTAATCCATTATGATGTTTATTAATCTAGTAATATATTTTTATGGTGATTAATTATAAAGAGAGGAAAAAGAAAGGGACAAGATTAGAGTAGTGTGCCGAACACACACACGAAATATTTTGAGAATCAAAAATGGAATTTAGATTGAATGAGGAAGAAAAATAAGGGAATATAATTTAAAATTATTCAAAATATTTGAAGACCATGAATATTATACTACATAAGGTGGATAAGAATAAGAGGTATTGAAGAAGAAAGAAGCACTAAAATTTGATTGAAATTAAAACACAGTTACACAATTACAATTGAACGCAAACGTAAAGAAACGTGAAAGAGAAGTGGAGGAGAGGTATCTCTTGTTGAAACAAGATCAAAGAATATCCACCCTGAACCTTTTCAAGGATCTAGTAATGCCAAACCTCCTGCTTAAGTGCTTAAGTGCCAACCCTTTTGAAAGGAGAGGAGGGGATGTATTTATAGCCCAAGGTGGTGGACTGTTTACATTCTAGAAATACCCCTCCACTTGGCTCGCCATTATGTACATCCAGACAGAAGAATCATGAGAAATATCCTTCTTCAAAGTTGTAGATAAAGAGTTATTTTGTATACTGTGAAATTTGGTGGCCATTGGATGCATTGAGCCAAAGTTATGGTGGTTTTAGTAAATAATTCTGATCTGTCCATTTCAATACATACTGTTTCAAAGTCCATAATGTGAATCGGTTTTTGAATAGGAATATGCCCTAAAATAAAAATAATTTCTTCAACAGTGTTGGCCGTCCGAATCTCCAATTTCACACTACAAATGTTCAGCTCGAATGGATGTCTATATCAGGAGAAATTTCAATATTAGTGTGCTATTTTTAATTCCCATCCAGAATGGTGGGTTGGACTTCAATGCATCAGTTGGGCCCCTTGTATTTGTGATTGGGTTATGAAATATTTATCATGGACTCCTTTAAATGTCCTCAGAACATGGGAGGAGAATTAAGGTATTTGAACATCTCGATTGAGCCCAGTAATTCGACCTTCATATATGGTCCAGTTTTATCACAGTTTCCTTGGGCCTTCTTGTGAGGTTCATTTGACCCTCTAAATGGAGGAATTTTCCAAATGTGACTTCTAATGAAATGTTGGAATGGGAATTCAGAACCCTAAATAACAAGAATCATGCAATTTCGATAAGTAGGGTGCTAGTTATTGTTAAACCATTAAACAGACTAGAATCTAGATAAATCCAAATAATGCTCAAAAATTATATTTAATATTTAAACATTAATATTTCACAAAAATTATGCACATTTCATATAAAATCAGTAAAGTGAGTATGTAAAAAGATATTAAAATATTAATAACATCACTCACATCTGAAAAAAAAAGGATTCATATAGAACCTATCTAAATGGACCACCTTTCGACATTCCTGACACTCCTATGGAGGCCACAGACACTGAGTCTGAAAATTTTTCATCTACCCGTAATGGAAGCACAATACTGAAGACGCACTCCACGGTGGTCTACCTTAATCTCTGGAATAACTATTTTTCTATAATTATTCTTGTCACCACATCGTACTACCCAAAGAATCGCTACTATCATTAAAGTATGTTGTCACCTTAATCAAATAATATCATTCTGTTATATTTCCCTCTACTATCAGTTCCTGGCTCACTGCCTCTAAGAATGATGATAAATAGAAGATGTTTACCTGAACCTTGATGGCATGACATAAATCATATTTGAAACTCCTCACTCTCATTATTTCATCACAAACTATAAATAGAAAAAAATTAGATAGATCCATGAAGTTATTTGCATCATCCAAGATGGATATGTCTCCTTGTTGTTGGCTCAAGAACTCTTGAGCTCTCTCCACGTTCAGGAACTTTGGGATGGAGTTCACAAAGTACCTAGCCTCAATGTCCATACTAGATTGTGGATTGTGTCTATCTTATTATACATGTACATACCACCAATGATTTTCCAGAACATTGATCATGTATGCCTTCATCTTCACAATCATCCCTAGGTGTGTCTCAAGCTAGTCAGAGATGGTCTGCACTGCCTTGATCCAGTTCTCCACTGCTTGTGATCCACCTTCACCCTGGAATAGTGATTGGTGTTGCGACTATAACTTTCAAGTCAAGTAATCCATAGATGGATCAGCTCCCTGATCTCCCCTATCAATGTTATGGATAAATCTATCCAAACATGCTAAGAGCCACTTGTCAAGCCATGTTCCAAAAGATTCCATATATTACAGTCTTCCTGTAACACCCCAAGATTTTAAGAAAAATATTCTTTTTAATTTCATTAATGTCTTTTATTGTACGCTACACCAAAAGGAGCTTGCACAACATGCATCCCTGACTTGGCTTTCATTACACACAATCGCGACCTTCCTCGATAGCGTGTGTAGTACGCAATACCGAGTTTCAGTAAACAATATATTATTATAATATTATTATAAACTAGCCGTTATGAATAGTAATACCCACATTTTGAAATTTTATAAATTTTATCTTTCAAAATGGAATTCATTTTTGGATTCGTAATATTGAAATTAGCTTAGGGTGAAATTTTGGTACTTTTTGGATAACTTTCATATTCTTATGAATAGTGAAAATTACTAAATTTTAATTAAAAACAACTTTTTTAATAAAAATAATTAATCATGATAAATTATTAATTTGAGTGGTTTTAAATTATATTTAGAATATATTTTTACAATTTAATACAATTTTGGTCATTGGATGTAATTTCACATTTAATCCAGACATAAATAAGTGTCAGTCTTTTGATAGTTATTATCTCTTAAAAACACGCTATTTGTTTTGACGACGCAAATTAATTTTTAAATTAGTTAATGTAAATGATACGTTTTTAATTTGGTATAATAGACATCATTTTTGAATTCATAATATCAAATATAGCTTAGGCCTAATTTTTGGTATTTTTCTGGAAACTTTCATTTTTTGATGAATAGTGAAACCACAAAGTGGTAGTTAAAAAAACTAAATTTTTCATAGAACTTAATTTTACCGCTTCCGTGAGTGGAATTTCGAAAATCTGAGAAACACGGTTAATATCAAGGACTAAAATGTGGTTCAATGAGATGAAAATAATTTTTTGTGAGTAGTAACTTTTTACTTTTTTTTACCACGGTTAAATGTAAATAGGGTAATTAAGGATAAAAGTGTTTTTATTATTACCCTAACACATGTCCTAATTCTATTGGATAAGTGTAATTAGATCAAAAACAACCATAGGAATAAAATATGACCATTTAGGCCCTCTTGGATTAGATTAGGACATTTATTATTAATTTATTTAAAGAATGGTTAAAATAGTTAAAATCAATGTTTAGTAACTAAATCATTTTTAATATAGGGAATTACATAAGATAAATTAGACTATAAATATTCATTAGAAATATAAAAAGATTTAATACATAATTGTATTTTATTTATAATTGTTAGACATTAAATAATTTAATTTATTTATGACACAAAGATGATGCAGTAATTATCTTATTAATGAAATATTGACATAATTAATGTTATAAATACCCAAATAAATATAATTTGAGACTTTTTATGAATTACACTAATTTTATAGGTTAATATGACATGTTAGTATTGATTTAATTAACTTTTTTTATACCTAATAATTTTGTTATGATTTTCACAAAAACCAATTACCAAATAGTGTCAAAATTGACATAAAATAGTTTTTAAAACAAATATTATATTATTAATTGTTATTGTATTACTAAAAATCTAAAGCTCGGACAAGATACTTATATCATGATATTTGTATCATTAAGGGACCACTTGGGGGTCTCTTGGATGTATATGGTATGTTTATTAACTATATAATATAAAAATACAAAGTGACATGGTAAATGTCAATCTAATTAACTAAGAGTTAAAACTAAAATATAGGGTTAATATAATGACCTAAACTTGTCAAAATTCTATTTGATGATATTATTTCGACCCATCACCACCTTATATTTTAAATATATCAATTTGGAGATATTAAAAACCGAATATGACTTTATAATAAAATAATATTTTTAGTTATTCCAAAGGTGCCCCTCTCCTCCCTTATAAAAGGGCACCTCCTCCCTCTCTTCCTCAAACCACATTGAGCCTTAAATCTCGGCCAAAAAATGCCAAATTATCTTCTCCACTTCCATAGAAACATCCTAGAGGTCCTGGTCCTCTTCAAAGACCAATATTAGTGCCCTAAGAGGAGGTCTCAAAGAGGCGCTTCAAAGAAGAGGTAATGTCTATTACCGATTCTTTCAAATTTATTTGTTATTCCACTTCCTCTTCTTAGGTTGTTTCATTATGAAGTAATAACATCATTATCAATCATATAATTATATGTTATTATAATTATAAAACAATCATATTTCACCATCTATCCATCCTACAGAAAATGAAATCACCGTGCGTGCGTACGTACGGAATACCGTCTCCACACCGTGGTATAATCTATCTTCCACCACCACCTTAATTGGATGGGTATAATGATGTAAATAATAACTATATATGATTATTTTAATGTGATATTGATTCTGTGATATTATACATACACTCCAAAAAAATTTCATGATCATGGGAACGATATGATCGCTTGTGCGTACGTACGGAATACCGTCTCCACGACACGATGAGATTCATTCTCATTGATTAACCATTCATGAATGATTATAAAGTATATATAATAAGTAATAATGAAATATATTACATAATAATGATACTAGATTTATGTATATATATATATGTATGTCATCCAATTAATTCCATTCAATTCAATGAAAACAACGTTCATGCATATGTATGGCCTACCGTCTCCATGAACGGTGTATTTCTTTCCATTTATCGATATATTATATATATGTATATTCTGAATATATATTATATTAATCATGTTTTATATTATGGAATTTATTAATCATGATCTAATTAATCATATGAAAAATTACAAGTCAAAACACAGACGACAAATGAAACGATTCTACCCAAAACGCTCTTTAACATGGAATTTACAAAAGAACGTGTAATATAAAGTCATCAGTGAACCATATATGATATCATAACAATGAATATGATTCTGTAATAAGTCAATGACATTATTTAAATCATTATACAGGAGTTTCAGATACGTACGAAGCATATCGGACCTAAGGTAAGGGATAATTTTGCAAATCTCATTTTTATCCGAGATTGCTTAATCGTAAGTATTTACTGCGGTTATATTTATCATCCATGTACAAGTTTTATAAAAATGTTTTCATTTATGTTTAATGTCATTTTTTCCTTTTGTTGACTTTTACCACGTGTTATTGATGGAATCTTTTTTTTGTTTACCATACAAGGAACTTTTTGACTTTTCCGGCAAAAGTACGAGAAGAATGTTTTTTAATTTATACGGCACAAACGGATTCTTATGGTTTTATAAAGCCTTATTTTCATGAAGCTTCCTCCAAAAGATTTCAGGACTATTTTCAACAAAATCCTTTTCTTTGAAAATTGGATGACATTTTGTGAAAAGAAAATGATTTTGAAGAAGAAAAGATATTTTACTCAAGAATTCATTTGAAATGTTTTATCAAAACCATTTTCCATCTAGGATGACATTATTTCATAATAATATGTTTCAATTTTAATGTCTCTATGATTTACATGGTTTCACTTTTCTTATGATGAATTGATATCCATTTTTTGGTATATATTATGTTATGATGGGATGATGTTTATGAAACCCATTTTATAATTTGGGTAATGATGAATGATTTGTGTTCATGTTGTGGCACAAGTAAAAATGATTTAATTATGAGATGGGTGGGACCTATATCTCCCTCTAATGCATTGGGTAATGATTGATATCTCATGAGATAGACATGGCTGGAATGGTAAGTTAATTCGGTTCAGTATTACAGGACTGGAACGAGGAGTGAACTCGATTCAAAAAGGGACTTTGTCCACTAAGATGGTCTTGGTAGCAATGCCTTGGCTACTATGGAAATAATTACATGTGCTTAATGGATGCCACAATTACATGTTTTATTCCTATGCTATGTTATCATGTTTATGATCCATTATGATCTATGCCTTATGTACTTCCATGTTTTAAGTTGTTGCTCGATATTTTGATGTTTAAACATTATGTTCATGTTTTTAAGTTCAAATGTATATGGTATGTTTTATTTTATCCATTATTACCCTTACTGAACATTTTAACTCACCCTTTTTATGTTTTAATTTCCCCTGGGATTAAAAGAAAGGTTTTAGGTAAGGAAACAAAAAGTGGAAGATCTTTATGGGAGATGTTGAAGATCTTTCACCACGATTAGAAGATTACGTTCCAAATTTTCAAAGACACTAAACTATTACGGTCCTTGTGTGTCTCTTTTTCTTATGTATTATGTATTCCGCAAAAGTAATGTAATGTTCATGTATGTCATGATTTGGGTCTCTACAATTGGTATCTGAGGAAAGGTTTGGTTAACCTTTGGAAACTAGGATGCGGAAATGTTAGCCAGGTCCCTAGAGATATTTCTGAGGTATGTCTAGGGATGTCCCTAAGGATAAGTATATGTATAGGATATAGTCCTAGAACTACGGTAACGATCTTAGAATTTAACATAAGATGTTAGATATTGAGGGTAATCCCCCTTTACTATGTTGTTTTCCCTAGCATAATTTTTGCATCTCACTCTATTCTTTTTGGGTTTTAGAAAAGGGATGGAAATAGGAAAATTCACGATAATGGAGGATATGATAGACAATGGAATGATATTATTCATGATCAACCAAATGAAATGGGATTTGGAAGTCCAAACAACATTATCATGCCAAATCAAAAATCTCATAATATGATCAATAAACTCAAATTTGGTATGTTTCCTGACTCGGCTAATAAGAGAAAGATGGAGTTTCATGATGATCATAGAGGAAAGAAAGTTTAATTTCCCCTATATAAATCATGTGGGAAGAGGCATCAAGGAAATGTTTCAAAGGAACTGGAAGATGCTTTGGGTGTGGAAAAGAAGGATACAAATCCAGTAAGTGCAAAGGAAAAGGTTCAGTTAACACCATGGATGGGGATAATGGTATTGCTACGACATCAACAATGGTTAAATGTTTTAAATGTGGAATGTACGGGCATTATGCAAAGCAATTCCCTAAGGGAAAGTCTCATGAAGAGAATCACTATGATCGTATGGGTAGTATTTATGTTGATGATGAAGAAGAGACTACAAATGATATGTGAGATGAAAGAATTTTTGAAGCTTGGTCAATGGTTTAATAAGGTAGTGGAATGATTACATGTTTATCAATTGTAATGTTGTAAAAGTAATCTCATGGTACTATGGAATAAATAGACATCTAAGGATTGTTACAATATTGTCTTTCCTTAAGTTTTGAAAGTATTTGATAAATGGTACCAGTGACCATGAAAGGTTATTCATATATGTTTGGAAAGTAGATGATATGTGCATAATGAAGATATAAGGAGAAAATTAAATGTTTGATAGTATTCATGAGCTCATGACTGATATAAGTAGGAGGTCATATCATGGTTTGAGTATATAGAATTTTTGGATTTTGGTATGTGGAAAGAGTTAACTTTTGAAAGCATTCATGTTTTCACTAAGGTTTAATGGGTATTCATTTTTCAAGAGAATACATGATTAAGGTATTCACATGATTGGAATGTGACCAACAAGATATATGGGGGATAAATGATGGTATTCACATGCTTGGTTGATGACATTTCAAGTAATCGTTTTCATTATACTATGATCTTGGACCAAAGTATTTTAGATAAGCCTAAAGATTGGAATGGATTATGTTTGACATAAGTTAGTATTGTTTAAGGATAGAGGTTTTTTCGATATTATTGATGGGATGTTATAATAATGTAGTTTTCGAAAAAGTACCACCTGCCGGATGGGCGACAGCCCATCATGTCGGACAAGGCTGTGGGAATCGAACCCACAACCAAAGTGCGACTGGCCTTTATCACCTACCACTGGCCTACAAGATGTCCTTGTATGGTAGATACTAGTTTTATTATATTAGGCAATATGATATATGAAGTATAAGTCCATTTTAAGAACTATATATGATTAATCTCACTATATATGGACTTATGTATTTTTTGATAACTTTTCTAACCTTTTGTTTGAGACAGATGGAATGACCCATCATTCTATCACATGATCTGCTAACACTTCACGAATGACAAATTCAACTTCATTTATTTAAGAGATGAAGTGGAATTTTTCCAAAGAACAACCAACGGTGAGACTGTACCAAAATCATGAAAGTATTTCTTCTAATTCCAATTTCATCAACTTTAGGGAAATGATCTTGAAAACCAAAAATGTTGTCCTAGTGCTCTTATATCCAATTAATCAGATGGTACCTTAGATATTCAAAAATTTATGTCTTTGTGATTGTGTTATTTTTCATAGCCATGTTCTCTACCACTCTCAATCAGAACTTGATGGTTATATTTTTCTTCCATATCAATATTTTCACCTATATTATCCTACGTGGAAACCCAGTGATGGGTTAATTTGGGTAATCGTTACGTTTCATACTTTAGTTTTTAAATCCAAGTTTTTGTATTCTTTTTTACGATGTGGGTTTCAATTAAATAAACTTTCGAGTAGTAAACCATTTATAACCCTGATGAATTTCGAGGGTGAAATACATTTTAATGGGGGTAGAATGTAACACCCTGAGATTTTATGAAAAATATTCTTTTTAATTTCATTAATGTCTTGTGTTGTACGCTACACCAAAAGGAGCTTGCACAACACGCATCCCTGACTTGTCTTGCATTACACGCAATCACGACCTTCCTCGATAGCGTGTGTAGTACGCAATACTGAGTTTCACTAAAAAAAGATATTATTATAATATTATTAAGAAAAAGATGTTATGAATAGTAATACCCACATTTTGAAATTTTATAAATTTTATATTTCAAAATGGACTTCATTTTTAGATTCGGAATATAGAAATTAGATTAGGGTGAAATTTTGGTACTTTTTGGATAACTTTCATATTCTGATGAATAGTGAAAATTACTACATTTTAGTTAAAAACATCTTTTTTAATAGAAATAATTAATAGTGATAAATTATTAATTTGAGTGGTTTTAAAGTATATTTAGAATATATTTTTACAATTTAATACAATGTTGGTCATTTTATGTAATTTCACATTTAAACCAGACATAAACAAGTGTCAATCTGTTGATAGTTATTATCTCTTAAAACACGCTATTTGTTTTGACGAAGGGAATTAATTTTTAAATTAGTTAATGTAACTGATATGTTTTGAATTTGGTAGAATAGACATCATTTTTTAATTCATAATATCAAATATAGCTTAGGCCTAATTTTTGGTATTTTTCTGGAAACATTCATTTTTTGATGAATAGTGAAACCACTAAGTGGTAGTTAAAAAAACTGAATTTTTAATAAAACTAAATTTTACAACTTCTGTGAGTGGAATTTCAAAAATCCAAGAGACATGGTTAATATCAATGACTAAAATGTGGTTCAATGAGATGAAAATAATTTTTGGTGAATAGTAACTTTTTACTTTTTTTACCACGGTTAAAAGTAAATATGGTAATTAAGGGTAAAAGTGTTCTTATTATTACCCTAACACATGTCCTAATTATATTGGATAAGTGTATTTCAATCAAAAACAATCTAAGGAACAAAATATGACCATTTAGGCCCACTTGGATTAGATTAGTACATTTATTATTAATTTATTTAAAGAAGGGTTAAAATAGTTAAAATCAAAGTTTAATAACAAAATAATTTTTAATATAGGGTTATACATAGGATAAATTATAATATAAATATTCATTAGAAAGATAAAAATATTTCCTACATAATGGTATTTTATTTATAATTTATAGACATTAAATAATTTAATTTATTTATGACACAAAGATGATGGAGTAATTATCTTATTAATGAAATATTGACATTATTGATGTTATAAATACCCAAATAAATGTAATTTGAGACTTTTTATGAATTAAACTAATTTTAGAGGTTAATATGACATGTTAGTATTGATTTAATTAACTTTTTTTAGAACTAATAATTCTTTTATGATTTTCACAAAAATCAATTACCAAATAGTTTCAAAATTGACATAAAATAGGTTGTAAAAGAAATATTATATTATTAATTGTTATTATATTCCTAAAAATCTAAAGCTCGGCCAAGATACTTATATCATGATAGGTGTATCATTAAGAGACCACTTTGGGGTCTCTTGGATGTATATGGTATGTTTATTAACTATATGATATAAAAATACAAAGTGACATGGTAAATGTCAATCTAATTAACTAAGAGTTAAAACTAAAAGATAAGGTTAATACAATGACCTAAACTTGTCAAAATTATATTGGACGAGATTAGTTCGACCCATCCAGACCTTAGAATCGAAATATATCAATTTGGAGCTATTAAAAACCGAATATGACTTTATAATAAAATAATATTTTTAGTTATTCCAAAGGTGCCCCTCTCCTCCTTTATAAAAGGGAACCTCCTCCCTCTCTTTCTCACACCACATTGAGCCTTTATGCTCATCCATCCCCGGAAAAATTCTCTTCTGCCCTTCCCTAGAAACATCCTAGAGGTCCTGGTATTATTCAAAAACCAATTGTAGTGCCCTAAGAGGACGTCTCAAAGAGGCGCTTTAAAGAATAGATAATGTCTGTTACCGATTCTTTCAACATTATTTCTTCTTGCACTTATTCTTCTTAGGTTGTTTCATTATGAAGTATTAACATCAGTATCACTCATATACTTATATGTTATTATAAGTATGAAACAACCCAATTTCAATATCTATCCATCCTAGGGAAAATGAAATCACCGCGCGTGCGTACGTACGGAATACCGTCTCCACACCGTGGTGTAATCTATTTTCCACCACCAACTTACTTGGATGGGTATAGTGGTGTAAATAATAAATATATATGATTATTGTAAAGTGATATTGATTCTTTAATAGTATACATACACTCCAATAAAATTACATGATCATGGGAACGATATCATCGCTCGTGCGTACGTACGGAATACCGTCTCCACGACGCGATGAGATTCATTCTCAATGATTAACAATTCATGAATGATTATAAAGTATATATAATAAGTAATCATGAAATATATGACAGAATAATGATACTTTATTTATGTATATATATATGTATGTCATCAAATTAATTCCATTCAATTCAATGAAAACAATGTTCATGCGTGCGTATGGCCTACCGTCTCCATGAACGGTGTATTTATTTCCATTTATCGATCTATTATATATATGTATATTCTTAATATATATTAAATTTATCATGTTTTATATTATGGAATTTAGTAATCATGATCTAAGTAATCATATGAATAATTACAATTCAAAACACGGATGACAAATGAAACGATTTTACCCAAAACGCTCTTTAACATGGAATTTACAAAAGAACAGGTAATATAAAGTCATAAGTGAACCATATATGATATCATAACAATGAACATGATTCTTTAATAAGTCAATGACATTATTTAAATCATTATACAGGAGGTTTGGATACGTACGAATCATATCAGACCTAAGGTAAGGGATAATTTTTCAAATCTCATTTTTATCCGAGATTGCTTATTCGTAAGTATTTACTGGGGTTATATTTATCATCCATGTCCAAGTTTTATAAAAATGTTTTCATGTATGTTTAAACTCCTTTTTACCTTTTTTGACTTTTACCATGTGTTATGGAAGGAATCTTTCTTTTGTTTACCATACAAGGAACTCTTTGACTTCTCCGGAAAAAGTACGAGAATAATTTTTAATTAACTTATATGGCACGAAAGGATTTTTACAGTTTTATAAAGCCTTATTTTCATGAATATTCCTCCAAAAACTACTGGAAAAAAAGCATATACCCACGGTTCAAAACCGTGGGTATAGCCCCCAAAACCGTGGGTATAGCCTATACCCATGGTTTTGGGAGCCGTGGGATGGAACGACATCGGGATAGGTCCCCAGCCTATACCCAAGGTTTTCCAAAACCGTGGGTATAGGTGTCATGCCACCATGTCACCGAAACATAGCCAATTGTCAGGGTGTCAACGGCTTTTACCCATGGTTTCAAAACCATGGGTATAGGTCCTAAAATAATGCAGGCGCCGAGTTTCGATCTCGCGACCTCTTCGCTGCAAACACCGCGTCTAACCACTACCCTAACATCACCTATATGTATATATATATATATATATATATATATATAGTTAAATATATTTATAAAAACCGTGGGTATAGTGGGATGAACCGTGGGTATAGGGTTCCCGCCAAAAAAAAATTACTTCTCGTGAAAAAAAAATTTCCCGTGCACACACAAGTGACCTATACCCACGGTTTTTCATAACCGTGGGTATAAGAATTTTAGCCCAGACCTATCCCCACGGTTTTCCCCAAAACCGGGGGGATAGGTACCCCTATAACCACAGTTTTGAGGAACCGTGGGTATATGTCACTTTTCAGGACCTATCCCCACGGTTATGGATAACTGTGGGGATAGACCCCCCCTATACCCACGGTTTTGGAAATCCGTGGGTATAGGTCATGAATAGACACATATACCCACGGTTTTCCAAAACCGTGGGTATAGGGGGGTCAATACCCACGGTTTTGGAGAAAACCATGGGGATAGGTCCATTTTCCAGTACTGAAAATATTTCATGACTATTTTCAACAAAATCCTTTTCATTTAAAATTTCATGACATTTTGTGAAAAGAAAAAGATTTTGAAGAAGAAAGGATATTTTCCTCAAGAATTTATTTCAAATGTTTTATCAAAACCATTTTCCATCTAGGATGACATTATTTCATAAGAATATGTTTC
Organism: Viscum album; assembly: GCA_963277665.1. Taxonomy (NCBI): domain Eukaryota; kingdom Viridiplantae; phylum Streptophyta; class Magnoliopsida; order Santalales; family Viscaceae; genus Viscum; species Viscum album. The sequence continues at coordinate 154,544,586 of OY728163.1, forward strand.
AAATTTAATGTCTCTATGATTTACATGGTTTCACTTTTATTATTATGAATTGATATCCATTTTTTGGTATGGATTATGTTATGATGGGATGATGTTTATGAAACCCATTTTATAATTTGGGTAATGATGAATGATTTATGTTCATGTTGTGGCACAAGTAAGATTGATTTCATTATGATATGGGTGGGACCTATATCTCCCTCCATTGCATTGGGTAAAGATTTATATCTCATGAGATAGACATGGCTGGAACAGTAAGTTAATCTGGTTCAGTATTACAGGACTGGAACGAGGAGTGAACTCGATTCAGAAAGGGACTTTGTCCACGAAGATGGTCTTGGCAGCAATGCCTTGGCTACTATAAAAATCATTACATGTTCTTAATGGATTCCACAATTTCATGTTTTATTCCAATGCTATGTTATCATGATTTATGTTCCATTATGATCTATGCCTTATGTACTTCCATGTTTTAAGTCGTTGCTCAAGATTTTGATGTTTAAAAATTATGTTCATGTTTTTATGTTCAAATTTATATGGTATGTTTTATTTTATCCATACTTACCCTTACTGAGCATTTGATCTCACCCTTTTTATGTTTTATTTCCCCCTAGGATTAAAAGAAAGGTTTTAGGTAAGGAAACAAAAAGTGGAATATCTTTATGGGAGATGTTGAAGATCTTTTACCACGGTTAGAAGATTACGTTCCAAGTTTCAGGAGACACTAAACTATTACGGTCCTTCTGTGTCTGTTTTTGTTATGTATTATGTATTCCGCAAAAGTAATGTAATGTCCATGTACGTCAATATTTGGGTCTCTACACATCCTATCGATAAATAATCATGTACTTATTCCTTTACCTTTTTCTCATGATCAACATAACCCTATTTTTCCTTATCTTCACCCTCAAGTGCCTCATACATTTCATGCTCATATGGCACCAAATCAGCACCCTCCTGATGCTCCACATAAGCTCGTCTAGCTAAAATCCCCTTAAATACCATTACCATTGTCAGACAACCATAACAGTATACATACATACATACATACATATATACATATAAGTAAAGTTTTAATAAGTAGATCATCTCACCACCCTTATACCTTCTACCGTACCCTGACACAACACATCCAGCCTCAAGGCCCCTTACCTACTGGTATTAGGGATATGTATCACGTGTATCCCCATACCAAGGCCCACTACCAAAACATATCAGCGATAGGCATCAAACATAGTCCATCCACTTTTCCCATCGCCTTCCCATAATAGGGTTGGGCATCACATATCATCCATGGCAGTAGAGTACAACGTCACCAAAGAGGTTACGAAAGAAAACACTATTTAGCTTCTTTGTTAACACTTTTAACAACTCCCCGATATCATCATCCATGACTGCTCTTATCAAATCGAGGCCCATATATCATATGTATATCATATATTACATAAATTTCATTAGGACCACACACCTAGGCTGGTTGAGTATAATTCCACCAAAGAGAGGCTATGTAAGAAAACAGTGATTAGATTCCTTTTCTGGCACTTTAAATAATCTAAACCCTCTTAGAAAAATCAAGGATCCCAATGAAAATAAAAGAAATCAGTCACACACACACACACACATATATATATATATTAATCATCCTATGTTCCTATCAAGAAATCATAAACAATCATCCCTTGTTATACTGGACCTAGGGTCAGATATCCTCCCTTACCATACTAAGCCAGGGGTCACATATCATAATTGATAATAATCACACCCAAGTGCATTAATCGAGGTGTAAATCATATCAAATATGAAATAACATAGGAGAATATCTGTTTTAAACCCCCTAGAAACTTGTCTTATACCCTGGGAATGGGGCTGCAGGCACCCAAAAACGAGCTCTGAATCTAGTTCTGACAACATCCTAGTCTCTGTTATACTATAGACCAAATAGTAATCACCAAAAATAGTAAAATTTGGTATCATACATAGCTATTGGAATGATTATACTTAATTACATTCCATAATTACTCTGATACCACTTGTAGCACCCTTATTCGAGAGCCACATAAAAATCACACTCTAGGTCAGAGGGCCCCTAAGCCTTATGTGTGCCTCCCCATAAACCAAATATTGAAAACTAGCAATGGGTGTGTAAAGGGGTGATAGTGGGGAGACTATACACTCTTGTGGTGACACTAGTAAGTTTCTATATATTTATAACATAGGATAATAAAGGCTATAAAAATAAGGATCAGTAACCCGCCATAGAAAAATTATAAACAATAGTAGGGAAAATAAATATATAATCCAAAAAATACCATCGTCATAAAATACCATTTGTACTACTAAAAAAACTTTATATATCATATTAGATTATAAAAAATAATAAGTATAATGGGACTCATCTGGCTGACCATCAGGGCATGCATATATATATATTGAAATAAAAATATAATCAATGTTATTGAAATTGTTGGAAGAACCTCAAAGGTCTCTTGACACAAACCCCTTGTTAAACATCTCAACATGATCACAGAGGTCTATATCCTGATCCTGAACCCTTAACTAATCAAAAAATCATAAATTCAACATGCATCATGAGGTTCTCTTGTAGGGTGTGAGAATAAATCTCAGTTGACCACCATCAATATGTACCTAACATACATCCCTAGTAAAATAGGTTTTCTAAATATAAATAAAAAGGAAGGCATCACATGTGTATCATATAATAACCTTATTCTATTGTTCTAAGTTTCCAGAAAGAAGCAGTCACCTACATTGGTCATCGCTAGTATACCACATGCCCTAAGTTATATATATGGAATATAGTGGCATGTCTGTATTTATATAACTACATTAGAGAGGATCCTAAGTAGTAATTACAATGCATTACCTGATGAATAACAACCCATGTTAACCCTTAGGTTCCACCTATAGGATATGTCACCTGAAACCTCATTTCATCAATCATACACTAGCATCCAAAAAGGAAAACCCAGACAATAAGTACATCCTCACACGGACCCCGTCTTAGAAGATCCCATCATCTTGATTCCTAACATCCCGAGGTATAGTGATGTGTGTCCTAAATAATAATCATTTTTGACTCAATATCAAAAATCACGAGTAATGATAATACCCATACTCCTATGTCCCAAACCCCGACCTCATGCTATACAGCGAGCCTCATCCCCCAACCAACGGTCTCATCACCATCAACTGATGGTCCATCTCCAAACTGATGGATTTCCATTGAATACACCTATAACTTCACTTATGGTCAACACCGTCCTAATTCATAACTAATAGAGGCCTCTACCCACAAGAGTGGTTAACACCACCTCATCATTTGAGTCCTATATGCATGCACATGAATCTAATGGTGAATCATCCAATAAATGCAAGAAACAATCAGACAGACATAGTTCCTAATCCACTTCATATGAGACCTCATTCCCCTATGAACATGTCAAATAATCATGATGTTCATCATCATCTCAAGTCATCTACGCCATGCCCCAATCTTGACGACCTCGTCACCGCCATCCGAAGATCAATTCAACTTAACCTATGATCAAAATAACCCATGTAGCCCAATCTAAGACCATTATGATGAATCATGTCACCCAAACTAGGTGGTCAATAAACACCTCAATACTCAGGCCAAGCCTAGCACGTTTCCACATAAATAAGAAATTTAATATAAACAATTAATTTAAAAATAAACACACATCCTACCTAATCTACCCAAGTGGTTTGAAGCCTCTCATCAAGATTATACAATTTCTAGTCAAAGAGGATCATTACCATAGACAAATCATGTGATCAAATTAATAATTATAAGACAAACATTAAATTATTTTGGTCTCCAAAGATAACCCAACAGTCTGCTCAAGAATGAACCCCTTGAAACACCATAAAATCACTGAGAAAACTAGGAAACCCCTACCTCGTACTAGTAAACATATACTCATCCTATATTAGCCTCTAACATGAGACGAATAAATATAAAATAAAAAGTTTATAATAATGACCGATACACTTCCTACAAGATTTATAGTGATCAAAATAGAACATGGATCAAGGAGTTCGTTCAAATCCTATGAGAGGATTAGGAAATTGGAGACCCTTGTGATTTTGGGTTAAGGAGAGGAGAAATAAGAGAGAATACATAATTATAAGGGAGGGGAATTTTTATAAATTCCCATGCTTTAATGACCTATATAGTTGGGCCACATGGTTTGACTAACCATAAACCAACTGTGTCATAGCCACTATATAGGAACCACACCTCACATGGTTAGGGAATACCGTTTACTAAACCATGCAAAAATATGTGTGATCCCACTATTAAAAAACTGTAGATCTCCCATATGACCATGTTCCCCCACCTATACTATTATTAAAACTATTTCCATCCAATAATAAGGGATTCATGGTTACCCTTATGAGGCCTCATGATTTTTCCAAACCATGATCTTTTATCTATGCCTTTATAAAAGTTCGTTTTTAGTCCTCTGATGCACCTAAAACCCACTCAAAAACCAATGGAACTTATCAGGCCTTAAAATAGATCTAAAAATAATAACTTGGGTAAAAGTAACACTTATAATTTTTTATGGTAATTAAGAAAAGAGTTATCCATAATCCACAAACCCAAAATTATAAACAGGTTGGAGAAATTCCAACCCACTCAGAAGCCCGAGATGTTAATTTTAGGTTTTTATCATGGCCAAAATATACAACAAGAGTTTATTCATATAGAATTTTACTCACATAGGGTTCACATGATATGGGTGTACTTATTTGTGACTAGTATCCTAATTCTAGAAAGAGATATGGTTATTTAATGTTTCAACAACAACTTATAAGGTGTTTTCTATATAAATTATTGTTGGAATTATACTTAGTTATATGTGATTCATTCATGGTATTTCTTATTGACAAATAATAGTTATGTGGATCATATGTATTCCTGGTTATTGTACCAAGAGCCTGATTACAATATATTAGGTTGCTTGAGAATGATGGAAACCTAGAATGGGCACAGATATTGGATGCCAGTGTGGATTTGGTTGGAGGATGTCTTGGGTATAGGTCATGTGATCTAATATTGGTTCAAGAATAGTGTTATCAAGATAGATTTTGAGTGTTTGATCATGTGGGATGGAGGTTTCACAGTTGTGAGAAGTTATAAACTAAGACCAATTGAGTTATCACATTCTAGAGTACATGAGTTTTGTAGAAGTGGGTGAGGTTTTTAGCTCGCATTATTTGTTTGATAGTGGGATTTATGAAGTTAGAATTTTATTTTTTTGTAAGGGATTTCCTATAGTGGGAAGTTCCCCATGGGCTGTTCCAAATGAAATGTTCTTTAAAAAGTGTTATATTTGTTTCATAATAGGTGATGGGTGTAATAATACATCATAGAGGGGTTGAGTTATTGTGTTTTTATTAGTTTGTAAGCAACCTCAAAGATTTGGTTAAGTGGAACATATCAATAACGGTGTTGGATAATGATAGTTTGGTAAGTTATTTTAAATAAATATCCAATAGTTGTGGGATTAGGGATGCAGATTTGGAGAGGGACCATATGAAATGTAGTTTGTGTTCATGTCAATGATTCATTGATATATTTTATATATAAAAGTTTTATTAGTATGAAATTAATATGGTAGGGAGAACCCATAGTTGTAATCATCCATTCTATTTTGGTTAGGTTTCATATTTGAGAATTGATGTTTATGTTCATCATTTTTTGAATAATTTATTGATGGATTTGAGTGTGGGATCAGGATATATGGTGTCATGTCACATGTTTATTTTTGAGGTTTTGTTTTTGAATTATGGTCAGAAGAAACTCAAGGATGAGTTGTGTTATTTTGGGGAGGATAAAACATATCAGGGTGTGTTTTTAGGTGATAGGGGTACAATATCAGTTAGACCCTATCATTATTAATGGTTTTGGGATTTGGGGGGTATTATAAGAAGTTATGGTTAGTAATTTATGAGATTTCCAAGGTTTTAGGTTAAAATTATATTGTAGGAAAAATAGAACACCTCAACATATATCATTATAGTATAGTAAAAGGATTCATGAGATTAAGTTTTGGGTTGGGAGTTGATCATGTTTTCAACGTTTCATTATATCAAAAATAGTGGTTGAAGGGGATTACATAATGATATAATGGATAGATGTTATGTCATGAAGACTTGGTGATGTGAGATATTTAAACATGATATATAATATCATGTCAAAAATTGAACATGGTCTAGTTTTGTTGGGTTATCCAGTTCTTCCCATGAAAGGTGAATTTCACCATGACATATAAGACTACACTGTATTGTAGCCCCATAAAGCGGAATTACACTATGACCCATGGGGTCATACTGTAACCCATATTGGGTATAATTATTTTTTATATTTTAATTAAATAATTAAAATTATTTTAAAATGATGGGATCCTCGTTTTTAATAGGAAAAAGCTGATTGAACAATCTCCCCCTTCTCTCATTTCTTCATCTCTTTGGTGTGATCTCCTTCATTTGTGGCCAAATAATTTTTCTATGAATCCCTGGGGGTTTTCTTGGTTAAGTCTATTATCTGATTCTCTATCTTTTTTGGGTTATACTCTAAATTTTAAGTGTTTTTAGATTTTTTGTTTTCTATCATTGGAGATGTGTTAGCTGATATTGGTATTTTTAGATAGGTGGATCCAAAATTTCTTCAATCGATATATGTGTATTCTTTTACCATGTTATATCATGGGTAGTTGTGTAATATAGATAATGGTAGAATGGAACCAAAATCGTTTTCTATGGATTGTGATGGTTTCTGGAGCACTATATAGCAAGAGAGTAGTCTTTGGATTTTAGTGCAAATTAATAGGGGGCACTGAGAGTTACAATCCATTGTTAAAGTGAGAGTATAAAATGGGAATTGGACACTAAATTTATTTTTGGGTTGGGGGAAGGGTAAGGATTATATCATTGGTTCTTTGTTGGTTCTATTACTTTCTGATGTCCATCATATATATTTTTTGTCCATGGGGTGTAAGTGATTTGCAAGTGCAATCTTGGTAGTAGGTATAAATTCGATATGAAGTGGTTAAATAAAACGTATATGGGTCACCAAGGTGGTAATGGTGAATCTATTATATGTTTAGTGTGTGGGATGTGATTTATCATCGGAAATTGGTATAGGTCGTAGCATAATTGTAGGATATATTCATGTTTGGTCTCTAAATTATTAAGTGATTTGAGGATGGTGACATAGAGTTTTTGGGCCATTATTATGTTGTAGAGATTGTATTATAGTGGGGGTGACATAGAGTTCATTAGAAGTTGTGTCTTGTGATTTTTTAAGTATAGAGTGATGAATTCATCTTTTATGGGTAGATATAGATTTTCTGATATGGGATGGTGGGGATAAATCATTCATTGATGATATGGAAACTGTGGTATTACATTGTTATGATCATCATTATCAGTGATGTCACACAACATTAGAGATGAGGTTTTTGTGTCATGTACACATGGGAGAGTGGTAATGTCCACTAATTTTTAGAGGGATCCTTCATTGATTTTTTGGGTTAGGAAGATAATGGAGATCATTAGACTAGAGGAGGGATACACTATAGATATTGTCCGTGAATTTAGGTTGGTTTTTGACACTAAGTAACTTGGGGCTATTAGGTTGGTTATGTTTAAGAAACGGATTGTATCTAGTGTAAAATATGTGTTGAGGAGTTTCGCCTCATGGTGTTGATGTTAGGTACCCAGTGATATGACAATATATGGTGGAGGAATTTGAGAGCCTATGGGATTGATCAAACTATGGGTGTATTTTCTCACTTCAGCAGTAGATGGAGTAGAATGGATGATGCATGGGGGTGATGGTGTAGTACCCTATGTATAAAGGGAAGAGTGGGTTTGATCACTGTTTCTCATTTTATATTATGAATGAACTTATATATTTTAGGATCTATGAAGGAGAACGTTGGTGGTGGCCTACTGAGTTACGTACTAGAACCTTTCTGAATACTTTTGGTGCACATGTATCCTCATGTATTTTATTTAAGGATGGGGTAGGGGCCTAAGGATAGATTCAAATTGGGTTAGTGATGGTTTATGGTATAGGTCGGTTTCATAGCTAATGTTGAGTAACATATCGGTCACATCCTTGGTGTATTGGGATGTGATCTCTGGTGATTTTTTCATTGTGGTACATTTTAAGACATTAACCCAAATTGGGTAAAATTTTATAGAATGTATGTTGTATGTATATACAATATTTCATTTAGTATAACATGAGTTATTCAGTTTTTTATTCATTTGAGTGTTTTATGAAACATGATTTCTTCCAACCTTATCTATTTTATTTCTTAAATGAGGGTATAGTCTCCCCATGATCACAATTCTGAGCATCACTGCTTGTCAGAATCCTTTTTCATATGGTAAATCACACCTAAGATCATGTCGTTCCACTTAGATTATAGTAGTTAAAGTAGTAAGTATTGAGAATCATTAAAGAAAATAACACTATTAAAGTCAATTTTAATGAAAACATAATGCTGGAAATTAAAGTGTTTAGAAAAACAGATCAACCCCTCATAAATTCCATTTTAAATAACATTATCCATTTAGTTATCAGCCACCAACAACAAAATGGATAGTATAGTGGACCTAAACCTCCACCCCCTCTATTAGGTACCTGATACTCTACCATCGTTTACCCAATAGCCTATGGTGAACAATTCCAGAAAATAACACCTTGAATTATCCCTTCCATAACATTCCTTCGCCCATAACCCCCAAAACCAACCACAAATGTATCAAAATAAATTCAAATAAATCCAAAATTAAAATTAAATCATAACAAAAAACCCTGTGTTGTTACCAAAGTATTTCCTAAGCCTCAGATTTTTTTTAATTAAACATTGTTAAAACATTATGAACCCCAAAAAATCCACTAAAAAACCTCATCCAAATCCTAGATATTACATATCCTCAAATTAGGTTATCCCCAATTTTTATGTTATTAGTGAGATGTATTTTTATATAGTTTTGAAATCATTATTGTATAACCTTGTCATCATAACTCAATATTTCAATGTTGGAAATCTATAGGTTATAAAATTTTTATATAATGTACACTCTAAAAGGACATTACTATTACATATCTAATTCCAATTTTTGGTATAACATAAATTTATGATTAAAATAAAACCTTTATAGTAAATAAATTCATGATAAAATATTTTTCTTAAGGTACAATACTATTGTTAAATTTATTTTACAAACCAATAAATGGGCCTTTGTTATTGGAGGATGTTAATTTATATAATCACTATATCAATTATCATCATGTTTTTACCAAAAGGGAGAAGTATTAACCGAAGAAAAGTTTTGAGTGCATCTAATAGAGACAAAATTCCAAAATTTGAATAATAATTTCTAAGATGGTTGACAATCACCAACAATAGGAAGGGGAAATGATACCAAAAATAAGGGGTGGTGTTTATGGGAATTAAATTATTTATTTATTTATTTATTTATTTTTAAAAAAAATTGTTTTAGGTAAGGATGAGAACATACAACCATAAATTAGATACCAGTCAATACCTGACTCGACTAGTCATATTTTCATAGATTTAAGATAATAAACCAAGAATAAATTTTAAATTAAATTTATTATTGAGTATAATTTTTAGGGTATCCATTGCAACCTGAGGTCCCAAAATAGAGCTTAATAGGGGTAGAATTAGGTTGTTCCAAATTTTCTTCTTGTACCAGACTTATTTAACTCATATCCATTTATTTGTAGAAACACCTGGAATCTATTATAATAATAGCACAACTACACAACTAGAATGAAGAAATTGAAATATCATTGACAATAATATTTTACATGGTTCATTCATAATAGGATACATCCAAGGATCACATATCAATGATATATTGATACTCCTAATAATCAATACTTCACAGGATATATATTATAATATTTAGGACAAACTCCCTCCACATTTAAGTTTTGTGTCCTCTTCTACTCTTCTCCAAAATTTTTACTAAGAGGGATGAAAATAATAGAAAATATGAAATGTGGGTAATTCATAAAAGTATAAAAGAAATAAAATAACCCCATAATTCAAAGGTTGTTCTCTATAGTGCTTTGATCTTTTCTTCCTGATATTTACAAATATACATTGTGGATGATTTCTCCCAAACCCGATCTTTAATTAAATCCCATTTAGCAACAACTAATTATTTTTCAATGAGTGATATTTCATGATTTACTATTATACATTCTCTCCCTCTATATTTTATGATCTTCATTATATTTTAAAAAACCTCTTTTTTGTATCTCTCACATACATAATAAAAATACTTTTATCTCACACTAAGGAATTAAAATTAAAATTCAAATTATTACCACTTGTTTTAGCTTCCACTACATAAAACTAATCCATTGAATGTTTAATGTATTAGATGTTAATTATCCTGATTGTATGATGTATTCAGTTCTTTTTCAGTAGGATGTTGGATACTCTAGTTTGATCATAATAAGGACTGAGATGGTGGTTGTAGTAGTTCCTGGGGGGAAGTGATGTTCATGGAAAGGGTATTGGAAGGAATTATTTCTACTTTAATTAATTATTGGTACCTTTTAACCTCCTTGTGTTGGATCTTGGATGGTAGTAGCACAGTTTTCACAAAAACTGGGAGTCCTTATCAAGGAAAAAGGGTGACATGGTCTCCCCCTGAGTGAGGACTCATTCTGAACATCAACAGCTCATGTATGACTGGTTACATGTGGGGATGAGGGGCAACACAAAACCATAATAGATTGGTTATCCTTACCTTCACTGTTTTCCAAGGTGTAGTTGACTCTCTTATAGAGAAAGTTACTACCATGCTTAAAGGGTTATCTTTGTTCCCCTGTCATGGTGTTGTTCTTAACGTAGTGGAAACTGACTCATTGATTCTCTTCAACTAAATCAAAGGTGTGGTTTCCACGCCTGGTCCATCACATATATATATATTCTAACTGTATGGAGTTTATCAATAGTGTCATTAAGCTCATCCATGATTGGAGAGAGGGAAGCACAGTTGTGTACTTCTTGTAATCCCAAGCTACCCCATACCAAAAGTATCTTATTTTCTATTATTGGTTCCATTACATTAAATTGTGTTAATATTGTTCAGGATGATTCCTTAGTACTGTAATGTTTTAAACCCCATGACATGTTCGGGACACAACCCCTTGTAATCAAAAATTTCTAACATTGGATGGATATTGTACAATTTAGTTTTCACCTTATGGTTTATCAGGAATTTAATTAATAGTTTTTATCTTTCAAACATATCTTAAATAAAATAAATCATTAAACTATGTTTTTTATACAATGGATAATTGAGATATTTTATGGATCAAGTTTATAAAGAGTGTGTGAAAATTTAAATTAACCTATACATTTCATAATTTATGAGTAAATGAAAGTATACTCAAGGGATGACCTGACGTCTTATAAAATAACCCAAACCCAGACAAATGTCTTGTTTGAGAATTTTAAGATTCTCCCAAGGCATTTTCTATTATTCTTTACAATTTTATATGCAATAAAATGAAAATATGTTGTACTGTAAGATAATCTCACCCATGTATCAGATGATTCAACTCAACCCTCAACCCATGGATACACCATGGAGAGATTATTATTTTTATTTCCCCACAATGCTATTTACTAACAACATGAATTAAATATTACGGAGTAGTAGAGATAATTATTATAAGGTAATCATGTGTTCTTTAGTTTACTTTTATCCAAGTTTTGGTTTTAATCATGGTAGATATTGGTAATTTGAGTTTCTTATTATTTTCATAGTGTTTATTAAATGTTAATTGATCACAAATAACCTCTCAGTGGTATCAGATCAATGTTATGTCTATTTATTCTCTAAATCATGTTCAAAATTCATAAAATGCGAATCTAATAGATGTATTATTATTTAGCATTAAAAATAATATAATATTTTTACTATGATTTATGGTATCATAAGAAGTGGTATTGGTTTTTTATTGAGGTTGACATTACGTTATATGATAATATAATATGTTATCAAAGTTGAACCATACTCTATAAGATATTGAAGTTGATGATACAATGGATTATTATTGTTTTCACTATATTGTAGTGTATGGTATAGTTTATCATAGCATATGATGCTGAAAAAATAATTCCACAAAACAGAGCAGCGTACCATATAGGTGATATTATGGTCAATCATAAAGTATAACTCCCTGCCAGTTTACTCTTCTACGGACCCTAGTCACATCTTGTTAATATCATTAAGTTGTAGTGTTAATATTACACAAGGACTTCAATAAGTCATAACTATAATTATGATTCATAAAATACAATTGATAGTTCTTAAAGGGTTCAAGCATTATAGTCTATTACTTTAATATTATGACATTCCCATGCGTTAAAAATGTTATGTTAAGAGAAACATTCTCTATTTAAATTATGAACTGATTAATATAATTTAAGAATTGTTTATAAATCATGAGAAAAGGTTATTTGGGATGTTATTTTATTTATAATGGTTTTTATAAATTAATTAATTATAAAATATTTATAACTAATTATTTAATGGTTTTGAAACATTTAATAAATAAATACCCATGATATAAATTGTTAATAATAAAATTACTTATTTGAAACTATATAATATAACTTATAGTTTTTGAATAATTATTCAACATGATAGTTATTAGTATAATTCATAAAAAAAATATAAATTAAAAAAATAAAGAGAAAATAAAAAATAGATAAAATTGATCTTATAAATTATTGAAAATATTTCATTTGAATTGGTCAAATTAAAAATCCTTATTTGAAGAAATTATTTAAACCATATTAAAAATTAGTTTTGATAATTTATATGATCAATATTTAAATAATATGAATTTTTTTATTTTGGATGTTTGTGAATATATATATATATATATATATATGAATAATATATTTTTAGAATGTTTATATTTTAAATATTATAAATATAAAATAGTTTTATATAAAGGATAACATTAATGAGTTCATATTAGAAATAAATATAAACTGTTTGTATTTATTTTAATTATATAACATATATAATTCATTGCTATGTTATAAAAGTGTTTATAATTATCTTTATTTATGAATTGTTCATAAACAATTTTATCTTATCTTAAAATATATGAATTTTTAATTTCAATAATTTATTCCAGATTTTATTCATTAATATAATTATTATATAATGAAAATGTTTATGATTTAGTTTAAATTTTAAAATGCTTTTATAAATTTTCGTCATTATCTTAAAAGGAGTTGCATTCTATGTGTGATAATTGATTTAGTTTTCTTATACCTTTAATTTGGATTGTACTTGGTTATGAGATTGACTTATGCTGTTAATTATACTTTATAAAATTTTAAACATAAAATTATAATTCAATTGATATCTCACTTGAGTGAATAATCCTTGGGTATGAGGACTTTGAGTGATACTGCTCATTGGCCTAGTGGCCTATTCTTTGTTTACAAAAGTGGGATTGGATATATATCTCGACAAGATTACCCATGTGAGAATTATTGATTTACTATGATTATAATAATTTACATGAATGGTTTTTAGACAATTTATTCTTAAGATTCCTTGGGATATATACGTGTGTGTGTTTGTGTGTTTGTGTGTGTGTGTGTACTTGACTTTTCATTTGGGTTAATAATACAATATATGAGTTATGTAAAGAGTTACACATCAATATGGTTTGAACATATTGATTTTGTGGAATAAATATGATTCCAAATTAAATTAATAGAATCATGCATTAATATAAATGGAATGACCTGAGGAAGCATAGTGCTGTTAAATCCCGTTAAAATATTATTAAATATTTTATTTCTTTCAAAGTAAACACACATCAAGACATCAATCATTCAATCGAATATGTTCTGAAACATTATGGTGCATATGAACTATCTAGTTTAAGTAATGGTTTAAATGGATAATATTAATAGTTAGGTAACCAAATCCTAATGTTATATTTGGGTAATAATTTGTTAGGAATCCCATAGAAAGGTTACTAGAGGAATGGTGCTGAGTTCGTCCATAAGATATATTTGAAAAATTATACTCCACTCAAACATATATGTGTCATATATGATATAATTAAAATGATGCCATACCCGAATAACTAAGTGGTGAGAGGAACTCTAACACAACCACATTTATTAGTGAAATATATATCTTTTCCTTCAACTAGATATAATGGAATAAAATGAGCTATCATTTTAGTGGGATCACATTTAATAAAAGTCTTTATTAAATAGGTGTAAAACATGACACTCATATCATAAAATAATATATTGTAGATAAATAAGAACTAACATCAAGAATTGCATTGAGAGAAAAATTTAGAATGGAGAAGCTTAATGTATGTAATTTATTATACTACCAAAAAAATATAATAATTTTTTTTAATCTACAATGGAAAAAATTCTGTTTGTTAGAGTAATACCTTCTTGTGAAACCAACTATCAAAGTTGTTTAAAATTTTAATCTATATTTCTATGAGACGTATAGAATGATTCAATTGAGGTTTTAAAGGAATTAAATGTAAAATTATTAAAGAAAAAAATTATAATCTCTTATACTCAATATGATTGAGTATTCCAATAACTTTAATAAACTAATGGTTTTTATTAAGGATTATTCATGTTATGGAAAACATTACGGAATTATCTTTGGAATTTATCTATAATTTTGTTAGAATATTATCATTTTTATCCCACTATATGTAGAATATTTTACAGAACAAAGTCTTCTTTTAAGAGAAATTCACCAAACAAATATAATACTATATATAATATTAGAATTAATAGTTTATTTATTAAATATTCATACTAAAAGGAAATAAATGCTATTTCCTTACATATATTATTTTATGAATTTTAACATGATATTATATAGAAAATATGGTGTTTATTATATTAGTGGGACAATATTTGGACTTATAGATGTTCAAAGTGTAACAGATAAATTTTTACGCCAACAAAAATTCAAAGTTAATGTTCCCCAATATCTTAAAATATTATATGGGAATGTATGTAAAAATAAATGTAAAGAGTTAAACTTAGATACTCTAAAAAATGAATCTCACTTCATATCCTAGAAGAATTTTAGGATATGCTGGTTAAAAAACATTATAAAGATTTACATTAGTTACCAAAGTAATCTCTTGGAAAATAATTGATGGAAAATGTTACACGAAAGATGGTGTTAATGAACTTAGAAAAAGTTATAAGTGTACAACAATAGTTATTTACATAATTATAGTTTATGTTGTGAAGTTAAAGAGTTTGGAAACCATGTGTAATGAGTTGGATAGTAGTAATATTATTCCTATGTCTCATCATTATTCAAACTATATTATTTTCTTAGATTTTATTTACTAAAAGGGTTTAGTGGGGGATTTGTATTAGATGTTCACATAGAGATGTGAATGAAATTATATATATATGTAATGATTTTAATAATACCATAAAAGTGCAGCAAACATAATTCAAATCTATTGGTATATCATATGAGATATGATTAGATAGAAACTAATGTATGGTTTTGTTAATATTCTTAAATGGGTTTAAGTATATAAAATGTATCATGTTAATACAAAAAGTAGTCTCTACTTTAATAATTAGCTACATATATTAGGTGAATTAATTTCTCAAAGTACAACATTGATTCATACCTAAATAATGATTTTCAGGGAGCATTATAGACTATAACAAAACGTTATTTATACTATGATTAAGATTTCATAGAGAGTCATAGAATATGATCATGAGGAAAAAATGAGTTTTTTTCTCAATAACTCCCCACCCCCAGGTATACCACATGGATTGACATACATTATATATTTGGTATACTAGGTTTGAATGTTTTATATTTTGGATTTTACCAATAAAAATGGTGGCTGAGATACATAGCATGAGAACATTTATATTTTCTTACCTTTCTTACCCAATATGTGAGGCTTAGCTAATTGGGGGTTGGTTGGGTATGTTACTGATCATGGTGTTGGTTGGAGAATTACCAAAATAGGATGTTTTCTATAAAACAATGAATATGAAATCTAATACATTGATTGAGATAAACTATTGAATTTCTCATCTATACCAAGATAATAAATATAATGTTTTTATATATCGAATGAGGGGAATATGATGTGATCATCCATAATGATGAATAACATGTCATGTATTCATCAACCTGGTCAGTATATTCTCATAGAATCAAGAATGTATGAGTATCTCTATGGGATCAACACACATTATTTCATGTGGTTTTTTGATGTCTTAGATAAGAATATTTTATAAAAATTAATGAGTTTATAGGATGCATATTATCGAAATAGGTATAGAGATACATGTATTTTCTGAATATTATGTCAAATGCCTTTGTAAATTGAGTATCACTGATGGTTTTCTCGAGGCCACTATTTTCATACCTTTACAAATTTAAGAATTAATATTTATTTTAAATTATAGAAAGACTTTTGGGGCCACAATTTAGGGTTTTCAAAATCATAATTTAGTTTTAAAAAGTAGGATTGTTTCTCTAAATGTGTGTTATAGTTTATCCAAAATGTTTTTTGGATGAATATTCACAAGGTATTGTAAATGATGTGATATACAGTTAAT
This sequence comes from Viscum album, assembly GCA_963277665.1. Taxonomy (NCBI): domain Eukaryota; kingdom Viridiplantae; phylum Streptophyta; class Magnoliopsida; order Santalales; family Viscaceae; genus Viscum; species Viscum album. Next base: position 154,561,325 of record OY728163.1, read on the forward strand.
TTTATGATACTTTTTCCAAAACAATTTGGAGTTACCAAAAAAGTGTTTTGGATATTTTTTCACAAGTTATTATATATGATACTATATAAGGTGAAGTTCCAAAGAATCTATTTGTATTTAGTAAAAGTGGGAGATTAAAGGAGTTATTCCCTAAATCCCTTTTTCATAGTGTGTGATATTGGAATGTCACATGGAATGACATGAATGTTTCTCAGGTATACCATTTTTTATAATTTATAGATATTGTATTATTACTTATTTGGATAACATGTATTTAATGACTTATGTTACACCTTATGGTTCATCGGGGAACCAATTGATAATTTATATCATTCGATAAGATCATCTACAAGAGTTATCGTTAAAAGAATCATTTAATAAGATGAAACAATGATATAATTGGTGGCCAAATATTATAAAGAGTTTTTCCCCATTTACATTAACTCGTGCATTTTATAACATATGAGTTAATTAAAGAATACTCAAGTACTTTCTAGAGATATTATAATACATTCCAAACCCATAGAGATGTGGTTTTCAACCATTTCTTTATTATCAATAAGTAAGATCTCTTATCCTACTTCAATTTCTACAAGATTCCCTAGGATGTTGTGGGTATTTTAGAGAATCCCATCTATGTGTGGGGTAGATTAACATGACCCATGGATACAACTTAGAGAGATTATTATTTTATTTAATCTAAGTGGTATTTATTAAAAATAAGGATTGAAGATCATGGAGTAGTGAAAATCATCGTTATAAGGTACTCTTGTGTTATTAATTTTATATATATCATTGTTTTTGGTTTCAAAAAAGGTATATATTTTTAATTTAAATTTATTTCTATTTTCATGTGTTGATTAATTGTTTTTTGGTCCTTGGAAACCCTTCATAATGCTCCACTACATATAGATTTATAATCTACTATATCTCCATGCTAGTCTATATCTGAGTAATCCATCAAATCTCAAACTCAACATTATTTAAAACTTAACCAATAATATATAGATTCTTGAATTTAACCCCATTATTATTTTTACATTTTTATCATTTTTAACTATTAGATATCTCAAAAAAGTAACTATAAAACATTCACCATAAAATATATATGTCCTTATCACAATGAGATACAAATAACTTCTAATAATATTTTTCTACACCATTAATTTTGTTTCCTTGTTATCCATATTTTTTGTATGTTTTGTTCTGACTACAATTGGAGTTTAAATAGGTTAGAAAGCATTCATTTTAAAATTATTTAATATCTCTCTTGAATACTTCACCTATTAGTAGAATTTGAACTCTTCCTTTTGCTTTACGTAAAGCTCAAGAAAATAAATTAATGTTCAAATAAATAGCATTTCAAATAAAAAATGAATTAATTTTTTCACCTTTAAATAGAAATATATTTCTTCCTACAAAATATTATTCCATCCATGTATAGTAGTAATATGAACTAATCATCATCTGAGAGTTTCACATAGAGGTTTTGATTATCTCATAATATTTTTAACTCCAAATTTCATTGACAAATTTCTAACCATGCATACCTAGAATAATTTTTTTTCTTTAGGAAATATAAATACAATTTTAACCAAAAAACTTTTACATCATCATATATGATAAGAAATCCTACCAGTAGATGGATATATACCTTTTATTAGAACTCCATTAAAGAATTTAGTCTTCATATCATTTTGGAAGACCGTTAATCATATCTATAATTATACTAACAAAAATAATCTGATGGATCCCATCCATTCCACAAGTATGAATGTTTTCTTGACATCAACTCCTTCAGTTTGATTATAACCTTTACATACCAACCTTTCATTATTTTGAACCCCTTTTCCATGTTCATTATACTTGTTTTTTAATACCCATTTTGTTCTAATTATGAATTTTAGGTATGGCCATAAGTACCCAAGTGTGGTTATTTTTAATTATTTTCAATAATTCATTCAATTATTTCACCTATGAATAATATCAATCAACCTCTTAGAATATTTCAAATTCCAACTATGATAATAGGGAAGTGTACTCTATACTACTCATCCTTTGAGTCTATTTTGGGGCCTATTTGTATCCAATAAAATTATTTGGGTCAAATTAATTTATTATCCTTCTTGTTTGAGTGAAAAATTGCCTTTCATCAACTGCATTCTCATCTACTGATTCAATTTTAGAATCACCATAATTTGATGGGGTTTTCACATATTCATAATTCTAATCCCAATAATCTTCTTCTGCACAAATTTTGTTAAAATGGTAACATCAAAAAACATTCTTCATCTTCATTTATATTGAATTTTTTTATTTCAATAATTTTTTTAACCCTCATATTAAAACATTTATAGTATACTCTCTCAAATGAGAGTTATAGAAATACGTATTAATCCATTATATATCCATATTCACTATAGTTTCCTTCTTTATTTAGGATGAAACACCTTCTTAAAAAACAATGAAATGATTCAATAAAGTTTTAATTTTGTGCCACATATCATATAGAATATTATAATATATAATGCAAATTAAGGCCTAGTTTTTAGTGTACAAAACTGACCACACTACTTATTTATAGTAGTGGAGAGAGATAATGATTTCAATACACAAAATCTTCACTATATTACTAACCTTGTAATTATTTCATTCCACTACTCTATTTTATTTAGGAGTCTAATAATTAAACCCTAGATTTTATTATATATTTTTCTAAATAATATTCCATGATAGTTGAAGTGTATTAAATTCAGTTACCTAACATTAGGATTTATATTGTTCCTTATTTTTTATTATCCACTCTCCTGAATATTTTGATGTCATCCAACACTTATTTTTTGGATTTTACAATCATAAGACATCCTATACTACAATGGTCATTAATAAATAAGATGAAATATTTTTCACATCGAGTTTAGTATTGATTAATTCAACCAGAATAATTAATATCGACAAAATATAGTTGATTTTATGTATGCCTCTTATTTCAGTGATAGGGTTTCCCATCATGAATTCATCACATACGTTTTCTCTATTCCTCTTTAAGCTTGGAAATCCACTACTACCATTAATTTTAAAATATTTTTCAAATAATTTTGATATAAGTGGAAAACCCTTGGATTCAAAAAAATATTTTCCTCCTCTATAATAAGTAGACAATTATTCTCCTCTATATCCACATGATATTAGTTTATATTTATTCTCTAACATAAAATTATATAATTTTCATCCATTTCTTTGATATTAAAACAATTTTAGTTGAATATAAATTTTAATATTGATCCATGCAACTGGATCACACTCAACAAGTTGTGTTATATATCATATGCATATAGAAATTAGTATTATTCAAGTCATATCTATCTAAAAAACTTTTACCAATTCGTTTTGTTTGCAAGAAATATACCATTTCAAAAATGGGTCATTCTGTCTACAATTCCTTCCACATTATTAAAAAGATTTATTGTACCCATCGTGTAAGATGAATATCCTAAATTAGTGGTTCCATGCTTGAACATTTTTTTATGATTCTAATCTGCTTTCTTGAGTGTTTAAATATGTTTCATGAATTGTATGTGTGATGAAATAATGTTTTTTTAAATCATTCGAAGTTATTTGGTGTTGAAAAATAGTTTCATAAAGAAAATGAATTATGTTCCATGTGTGTTTCATATATTCTTTTTTGTTTTAGGCCTTCAAGGTATTTTATAAAATGTGTGAATAGTGTGAATCATGTTTTAAAATGGTTTTGGTGTGCATCTCTTGTCAAAGTGTATTTTGGAGGTTGAAATGGTGGGTTATCTTGTCTATTTACATTTTTCTGATTATGTATATGTGAAAGTGATGTTGTATGTGATATATGGAATGTAAATTGAGAAAAAGGGAAACCTAAGTAACTATGTAGGAGAACTAGGACCAGTATGCTAGATGAATCTGAAGTGGGTCAACTCGGATTTATCTTGCAGGATTGATGATTACATTGCTGACTAAACTACAATGATGATTGGATACCAATATGACTATGGGGCTACCCCTCCTAGTGGATTATGCATGAGAATGATATTGATTGTGGTTTCCATACCTCTTTTCACCGAGATATGATGTACCCATAATCCTATTTCTAACTAGTTCTTATAGAGTTTTCTTGTGACTTAGTGCTCTATGGTGATATCATACATATTGTTTGGATACTGTACACTTTATCGGTTGTCTGAAAAGTGATCATGTATTATTTTAAAATATTTTCATTAAAAAATGTTTATAATTTTTCTTTTATAAAACATGCATGTTTATTTATCTTATAATATTTATAGCAAGGAATATTTTAGTAGCTTGCATCCTATTGGGATCCATGTCACACCCTACTTACACCTTTGGGTGTAAATAGACATGGTTTTGTTTGAAATAAGTAAAGGAAATATGTTTGGAAATGTTGGATTGGGATACTGGAGGTCTTCCCTTTCAGGTGTTTTGGTGGTGGCTGGAGGTTGATGATACTTTTGTTGCATGGTGGTTTTTGGGATAGTTAGGTTTTTTTCCTTTTTTGTTGTATCCATTTTGGTTTTTGTTTAAAATGTAAACCTTTAATTTGAATATTTATTATCCATTATTTTGTTGTGATTATTCAGTTTGGGTTTATTTTTTATTATTTATTGATTATGTTTATGTAATTAGGTGAAATATTTCTGAAATTATATTATTGATACTTGGGCCCATGATGTGAGCTTGTGGGGATTAGGAATGCCCTTCGACCCATGCCATGAACCAGGTCAGGTGTCAGTTTGGGTGGATCTCTAGCTGGGTTCATGGAAAAATTGTATCAGAGAAACTCACACACGTTTGGTATAAGACATTTTGGATGTGTCTGGATACACATGAGCAAGGACTGTTGGGGCTTCATGTTCTAGTTTCTGGTAGGGTTCATGGCAATCACACCTCATGACAGAACTCAAGTCATCATGGGATGTTGGGATTTTTTTTTTACTTCTCCTCTGAGTGATATGTATATTCTGTATACTATAAATGGACACTAGGTGAGGATGAAGTGGTTTTTTCATGTTATTATGGTGGGTTTAATTTTTTTGGATTTATGTGATGTCGATATTTGTTATCATTATTGAAAATTTTCCAACTAGTTGTATTGATGGTTTTCTTTGTGGTTATTTCTTTTTTATAAAAACTCCTCCCCAAATAATACTTGTGCAACTATGGGGAGAGGCTAAAGAGAGTTCTCCCATGTAACGCCCCGACCCTAGTAACCCAGAGTCGGTGCATTATTACATAACATTTACATGACCACAAGAAAGATCAAATCTCGAAAGACCGATTGGTTTAGTAGCCTTGGAAACACTAGATATATTCATAAGTTTTACATTACATCATAAAGTGAAAAACTACTACAACAACATAATGTCTCCATAGTCCACACTATTATCCCCTCATAATATCCCTACAGGTCATTCATCACTTACTTCTTCACATCCTGGGAAAAATAAAACATAGAAAAGGGGTGAGCTCAAATTCCCAGTAAGGATAACAATATAGCGGAACTTTCATAAATAAGCATAAACATTTAAGGCAATGCATTACTAAAACAAAATCCTTTTAAACTGGAACATCAACATAGTATGGAAAAAGTAAAATAAAATAATGCCATTTACTTATTCATGTGGATATTCTACTAATCGAATAATCACATGCAATATCAATAACCACTTTCATAATGTTGGAATGCATAATGCCAGACTATCTTAACCACATAGCCAAGGCCTCGTGCCAAGACTACAAATAAGAATTTTCCAAGGCCTTGTGCCAAGACACTAGTTTGTCTCATGAGACCTAACGATGCATTGAGAAGCTATAGCGGGCTCCACCCGTCACATATTAAGTCCAATGCATTCCCATATGAAAAGGTTTAAACATAACATAAACATCCGTATTAAAACTAGCATACGAAATGTCAATACTTTCACCATAAACCATGAATGGTATAAAAATTGCACATCCATAGTCAAACATATCACCAAACCTCCAATACAATATAGAAGTTTTTTATAATAAATCAACTTTAAATAAGCGTAAAATCCATCAAAGGATGTTGACATAGATGAAATCAAAATTCTTTTTAAAGAAATATATCTTTCTATTTTGAAATCATTTAAGAGTAATATATTTATAAAATAAAACATTTTCTTTGAAAATATTCTTATAAGCTTGTAAGGGAAGCTTTGAAGATTTTATAACGGCGGAAAATAGCCGCACCCGCCGTATAAGTTAAAAAAAACATTCTTACCTTAATTCTGTCGAAAAGGTTAAAAAGGACCTTGTTTTGAAAACGACGGAAAGATTCCTTTATAAACCTCTTATAAAAAGTCAAACAAGGGTATAAATGACTTTAATCCATATTCAAGTAAATAGTAAAAATGTTTTGAAATTCATTTTTAAGAAACATGGATGTGGATGATAAAGAGATCCCAGTAGATTATTACATATAAACAACCTCAGATAATGAAGAGATTGTGAAATAACACTTACCTTGTACTTTTTCTCGGTTGAGGGTAGGTTAACCTCCTGTATAATGGTGAAATAATTTTTATTAAATTATACAAGAATCATATATATTAATATGATATCATATATGATCTTTTAACATTGCTTTGTAAATAATATCTTAGAATTATCGTTGTTTCGGGTGTTAACTTACTCGTTTTCTTTTATATGTTTTGTTACGTAAGCCATGTTTTTAATGGATAGTTTGTATATTATTCATATCCAGAATGATATAAAGTCCTTAAACATCATTCTTAAATCAGAAAATGATAATTATACTTGAATGGATACGATGGAGAATGAATCTCATCACGTTCGTGGAGACGGTAGTCCGTATGTACGCACGAGCGACAATATCATTTTTTTGATATTAAAATAATATATATAGTTGATAGTATATAATATATACAGAATCATTATCATGTTGTATTTATTATTTACATGAGTTACATATCATTATTATACCCATCCAAATAATAATATATTGCATAACAATTACACCACGACGTGGAGACGGTAAGTCGTACGTACGCACGTATGGTGACATGTTATTCAAAGGGTGGATAGAATACTGAATATGGTTGTACCATATTTAAAATAACATCACGGTATAAATAAGATACTGGGGTTATTATTTTATAATGGTAATAACAAAGAAAGAAGAAGTGGAAGAAGAAAGGAACTTGGAAAAGGGTGGTGAAATCATTACCTCTTCTTTAGGTTCTTCCTTTTTATTTGATCGAAAGGTCTTCTTAGGTTGGCTTTATGATCAAACTAAGGCCTCTAGGTTGTAGTGAGGGAACTTGGGAGAGTATTTGGGCAGAGTTTGTCCAAACCAAAAGGCTTCGAAGGTATGAAGAAATGAGAAGTAGGAGTTCCCTTTTATAAGAGGGGTGAGGGGCACCTTTGGAAAAGCTAGAAATATTAGTTTATAATAAATTCCTATTCGGTTTATAATGTCTACAAAGTTGATTATTTAACTTTTAAGGTGGTTATTGGTCGAAAACAACTCAACCAATAGAATTTAGACAGGTTTGGGTACTTATATTAACCTTATATTTAAGTATAAACTCTAAGTTAATTCGTTTCAATTTTACAATGTCTCTTTGTATTTTTATATAATATGGTTAATAAACATACTATATACATCCAAGAAACCCCCATGTGGTCAATAAATTATGAGCCTATAATTATATAAGTCTCTTTGCCGAACCATAGATTTTTAGAAATTTAATATCAATTTATAATATAATATTTGTTTTAAGAACTCTTTTATGTCAATTTTGACACTATTCAATAGTTGATTTTTTTAAAACTCATAACAGATTTATTACTTAGAAAAAATACAATTACATCAATCCTAATATATCACATTATCCTATAAAATTATTTTAATTCATTAAAAGTTTCATATTATATTTATTTGGGTATTTATAATATCAATTATTTTAATTTTTCACTATTATAGTAATTACTTCATCATCATTGTGTCAAATCTAAATTAAATTATTTAAGGTCTAAAAATTATAAATAAAATATAATTATGTAGGAACTCTTTTTATACTTCTAATTAATATTTATAATCTAAAATCCAACAAATATAACCCTATAGAACAATTGTGTTTCTAAAAGCTATATGTTTGTGTCATTTTTGTATTCATTTTATCTTAATTAAAATAAAGTGTCCCTATCACCTACAAGTGGCACCATGGGGTCCCAAAATCGACCCATAGATGTCTATGGTAGAAAATATATCAACCAATAAGTCTAGGACACGTTTTAGGGTAATTTAGTATTATTATAATATTATTTTTTAACCTTTATTTACCGGATTTACCCTTAACCATGGTAAATAAAATATTTACCGCAGTAATTATTCAAAATGTCTAAAAATAAAAGTTGCCTATTTACACAATTTGAACATCCTGATTCCAAATATGGAATCCATTTTTCTAAATTCAAAACACATAAGTGGCAGAAATTAATTTAAAATTAATTCCCGCTGTCAAAACAAATAGCGTGTTTTTAAGAGATAATAACTATCAAAAGATTGACACTTGTTTATGTTCGGTTTAATTGTAAAATTATGTCCAATGACCAACATTATATTAAATGGTAAAATATATTCTAAATATACTTTATAACCACTCAAATTCATAATTTATCACTATTAATTATTTTGATTAAAAAATGTTGTTTCTAATTAAAATTTAGTAATTTTCACTATTCATCAAAATATTAAAGTTATCCGAAAAGTACCAAAATTTCACCTTAGGCTAAATTCGATATTCCTAATCCAAAAATGAAGTCCATTTTGAAATATAAAATATATATAATTTCAAAAAGTAGGTATTACTATTCATAACGGCTAGTTTGATTGGTTGTGGTGTGTTAGAACTCGATGTTGCGTACAACACACGCTATCGCATTATTCAAAGAGAAGCGTACAGTAGAAGCTTGGGGTGTTACATTCTCCCCACCTTCAAATAATTTCGTCCTCGAAATTTCTAGAATACTACCGCATGAAAAGACTCGGGTGGTTCTTCATCATAAGTTCCTCGGGTTCCCACGTTGCCTCTTCCATCTTATGGTTTCTCCAGAAAACTTTTACCAGACGCGTCGTCCGGTTTCTCAGCACTTGTTCTCTCGTATCAAGAATCTTGACGGGCTCTTTGCAATAAGACAGATCAGGTTCCAGTTCTAACTCCACGTAGGTGAGTACATGCATTGGGTCAGGCATGTATTTCCTCAACAGAGAAACGTGGAACACATCATGAACTTTGGAGAGACTTGGCGACATTGCCAGTCGGTAAGCTACAACCCCAATTCGTTCTAGAATTTCGAAAGGTCCGATGTACATGGGACTCAATTTATCATTCTTACCAAAACATATGACTCCCTTCAATGGATATACCTTCAGGAAAACATGATCACCGACTTGAAATTCCAAATCCTTACTTCAATTATCGGCATAGCTCTTCTGCCTACTTTGAGCTGCTTTAATGTGATTATGGATTACCTTCACCTTTTCCATCGTTTCCTCCACCAGTTCTGGGCCTACAAGTTTTCTTTCACCAACGTCATCCCAACAGTTTGTTGTACGACATCTCCTTCCATATAACGCTTCATATGGTGCCATCTAAATACTCGAATGGAAGCTATTGTTATAGGAAAATTCATCGAGAGGTAAGAATTGATCCCACATACCCTGAAAGTCAAGTGAGAAAGATCTCAACATGTCTTCTAAGGTTTGAATAGTCCATTCTGATTGTCCATCTGTCTGAGGGTGGTAAGCAGTGCTCAAATTAAGTTCATTATCTAGGGATTTCTGAAGACTTTTCCAAAATCTTGAAGTAAAACGGGGATCACGATCAGAAACAATCGATAGGGGTACTCCATGAAGTCTCACAACTTCATTAATATATAGTCTTGCTAGACGTTCCAGGGGTAGATCTTCTCTTATAGTAAGAAAATGTGCTGACTTGGTAAGACGATCAACAATAACCCATACTGCATCGTTCCTTCTAGGAGTCTTTGGTACCCCATGACAAAGTCCATCATAATATTGCCCCATTTCCACTCCGGTATGGGAAAAGGATGCATGACTCCTCCAGGCTGTTGCCTTCCAGCTTTCACTTGATGACAAACTATACATCTTGACACAAAATCAGCAATCTCCCTCTTCATGTTGTCCCACCAAAAATGTTCCTTCAAATCTCTATACATTTTGGTGCTCCCATGGTGTATAGAGAAATTGGAACTATGAGCATCATCCAACAATTCCATTTTTAGATCAGGTATATCGGGACACAAAGTCTCTTCCCAAATTTCAAAATTCCATCTTCATACACAAAGTCTCTCAATGTCCCATCATTCACAGCTTTAATCTTCTTTTGTAATTCTTCATCATCGGTCTGATAACTCTTAATCCTTTCTAGTAAAGATGGTTTGGCAACCATTTGAAAAAGCATTGATGTTTCACCTTCCCTGGTTATTCCCATGTCCATCTTCACTAGATACATGAAAATTGGATCCCTTTCAATTCTCATATTGTTCAAAACTCCATGGTCTTTTCTACTCAAAGCATCTGCCACCTTGTTTGCTTTCCCCGGGTGGTAGTGTATCGTGAAATCATAATCCTTGAGTAATTCAAGCCATCTCCATTGCCCCATGTTTAGTTCTTTTTGTGAGAAAATATACTTCAAACTCATGTGATCAGTATAAATCTCACATTTTTCCCCATAGAGGTAGTTCCTCCATATCTTCAAAGAAAAGATCACAGCTGCTAACTCGAGATCATGAGTAGGATAGTTTTGTTCATGAATTTTCAACTGTCGTGATGCATAGGCAATAACTATATCATTCTGCATAAGGACACAACCAAGTACTTTCTTTGTTGCATCACTATAAATAACGAACCCATCATTCCCCGATGGTAGAGTCAATATAAGAGAATTGACTAATCTTCTCTTCAGTTCTTCGAAACATTCTTCACACTATTTTGTCCAAACAAATTTAACCCCTTTACGTGTGAGCTTCGTTAATGGGTTAGCCAATCGGGCAAAATTCTGGACGAATCGTCGACAATAACCTGCCAAACCAATAAAACTACGTACCTCAGTTATACTCGTAGGTGTTGGCCATTCTTGGATCGCCTTAGTCTTAAAGGATCAACAGAGATTCCATCTTTATAGACAATATTTCCAAGAAAAGAAATCTCATGAATCCAAAATTCACACTTGCTAAACTTCCCATATAATTCATGTCTTCTCAGAGTCTTCAAGATAATGCGCAAGTGATTTTCATGATCTTCGTAGCTTTTGGAGTATACCAAGATATCATCAATAAATACCACCACAAATTCATCGAGATACTCCTTGAAAACTCTATTCATCAGATCCATGAATACAGAGGGTGCATTAGTCAATCCAAAAGGCATTACAGTAAACTCGTAATGCCCGTACCTGGTTCAAAATGCTGTCTTCGGAATGTCTTCCTTCTTTACACACAACTGATGGTATCCAGATCGAAGGTCAATCTTTTAAAAGTATTGAGCTCCATGCATTTGGTCAAATAAATCATCAATGCAAGGTAGGGGATACTTCTTCTTTATCGTTATAGCATTGATCTCCCTGTAGTCGATACATAACCTCATAGATCCATCTTTCTTTTTAACAAAAATAACAAGGGCTCCCTATGGAGAAACACTAGGGAGAATAAATCCTTTATTACTCAATTCCTCCAGTTGTTTATTTAGTTCAAATAATTCTATAGTGGCCATTCTATAAGGGGTCTTCGATATAGGCCTTGATCAAGGAATTAAATCAATGGAAAACTCAACTTATCGTTCTGGAGGACGTCCAGGTAAATCTTCCGGAAATACATCTACAAATTCATTCACAATAGGTGCATCCTCTATTTGAACATTCCTTTCCTCACCCACAGTTATTTCATTCTCTTCCTCCCCAATAATTGAATTTAGTTGAGCTACTGGGGGTGGATCTAAATAAGAATTAGGTGGTGACGATTCTGCTCTAAAGATAAGGTGTTCCTTATCATTATCATCAAGAATCGTAACCTCTTTCTTCTTACAATAAATCTTTGCATCATAGTCCGAAAGCCAGTCCATACCGAGGATTATATCAAACTCAATCATAGGTATGATGATGAGATCAGCAGATAAAGAATATTTATGTGCTCTAATGGGGATTGATTCACAAAACTTTGTTGCAATGATACTTCCCTTAGGAGTTTTAACTGACAAATCCCTTGTTAAATAAAATTGGAAATATCTAATTTTCTTAGAAAACTAGGAAGATATGAAACAATGCGATGATCCAGAATAAAATAATGCATTTACTAAACTTGAGGAAACCATTAAATTACCTTCCACCACGTCTTTCGGAGCTTCTACCTCAGCAGTAGTGATAGCATAAGCTTGGCCTTGATCCCTTGGCCTTTTTTGAGGTAAGTTCTCCTGACGTTTAGGAAATTCATTTGCATAATTCCCCATCACCCTGCAATTGTAGCACTGAATGTTGGTAGCTTCCTTCTTCCCCTTACAATCACGAGCTTGGTGTCCTTTTTCACCACACTTCACATTCCCTTCAAGCAAGTACCAGGGTGTTTCTTCCCGCATTTACCACAGGATGGATATTCAACCTTTCCCTTCTTCCCCTTACTTCCATTCCCAGATTGATCAGCAGGTCTCTTCTTCTCTTTCTTTTCTATAAAGTCATAAGACTTAGATAATTCCTTTTCGGTCTTGATAGCACATGAGACAATGTCTTCGTATGACGAAAAGGATTGTGAGACTAATCCTCGACGGAGAAATGGTTTTAACCCATCAAAGAAACGATCAATATTACTTCTTGGGTTACGTATATAATCTCCAGCATACCTTTCTAACCTTGTAAAGTTATCCTCATACTTTGTGACATTCTCATCCTCCTTTTGTCTCAGACTCAGAAATTGCCTTTCCATATCTGCTCGATGGTCGCGAGGAAAGTATTTTTCTAAAAATAGATCTTTGAAATCCCTCCATTCCATATTTGATACTTCATCATCTTCCTTTGTATTTTGAATCAATGACCACCATTGATCAGCATCTCCAGTGAGGCGGTAAACTGCCATGATAACTTTTTACCTTTCACTACTCTCCAAAGCCTGAAATATTTTCTCTAGGGAAAATATCCATTGCTCAGCTACTAAGGGATTTGTACTCCCATTGAACGTTGGTGGTTGTTTCCTCATGAATCTATCTAACATTGATCCTCCACGCTGTGGATCAGGGTGCTCCATACAGGTAAGGTTTTTATTTATAACCTGAGTGAGTTGTCCCAGTATGGTGATTAGCTGATCGGCACCAGTTGCATCACCAACTCCACTATAATTATCTCGAGCAGGTGGGAAATCCCTACATGGAGTGCATTCATTGATTCAGTTTCCATTTCTTCCACTAGGCGCCATTTCTAAATAATGGCATAAACTAGATCAGTTTATGAATCAAAATACATAATCCCATACTTATAAAACACTTATCATAAATTGAACTATTTATGGATATAATCCATAATCATAAGAAGGTTTTCATTGATGAAGTATATACTCATAAACCCTTCATAATGATTTGTAAAGAAAATGAGAGTTATCCTAAGCATATCCCCCGGGAGTGTCGTAACCAAGAGTGCATCAAGCCCGGTTGTCGTGCACCAGTTCCCGTTCGAGTCTAGCTCAAAGTGGTGTTTTCGGGTTTTACCCCTAGGTACATTTGTGCCATAGCCGCCTCTACCTGCTCGTATCCAGACAGGTATTTATTGCTCAGAAAACTCACAAAATCTCTACAATACCGAAATTCTAGGAAGTTCTTCTATAATAATCCTCAAAGTCCATCTTAAATCTATGTGCTCTAATCAGAGTTTATCTAAATCTAGCTTCCAAGGTTTGTACTAAACTTCCGCTGATACCAACTGTAACTCCCCGACCCTAGTTACCCAGAGTTGGTGCATTATTACATAACATTGGCATGATCACAAGAAAGATCAAATCTCGAAAGACATATTGGTTTAGTAGCCTTTGAAACACAAGATATATTCAAAAGTTTTACATTACATCATAAAGTGAAAAACTACTACAACAACATAATGTCTCCATAGTCCACACTATTATCCCCTCATAATATCCCTTTAGGTCATTCATAACTTACTTCTTCACATCCTGGGAAAAATAAAACATAGAAAAGGGGTGAGCTCAAATGCCCAGTAAGGATAACAATATAGCGGAACTTTCAAAAATAAGCATAAACATTTAAGGCAATGCATTACTAAAACAAAAGCCTTTTAAACTTGAACTTCAACATATTTTGGCAAAAGTAAAATGAAATAATGAAATTTACTTATTCACATGGATATTCTACTAATCAAATAATCACATGCAATATCAATAAAAACATTCATAATGTTGGAATGCATAATGCTAGACTATCATAACCACATATCCAAGGCCTCGTGCCAATACTACAAATAAGATTTTGCCAAGGCCTTGTGCCAAGACACTAGTTTGTCTCATGAGACCTACCGATGCATCGAGGAGTTATAGTGGGCTCCACCCGTCACATATTAAGTCCAATGCATTTCCATATGAAAAGGATTAAACATAACATAAACATTCTTATTAAAACTAGCATACGAAATGTCAATACTTTCACCATAAACAATGAATGGTATAAAAATAGCACATCCACAGTCAAACATATCACAAAACCTCCAATACAATATAGAAGTTTTGTATAATAAATCAACATTAAATAAGCGTAAAATCCATCAAAGGATGTTGACATAGATGAAATCAAAATTCTTTTTAAAGAAATATCTCTTTCTATTTTGAAATCATTTAAGAGTAATATATTTATAAAATAAAACATTTTCTTTGAAAATATTCTTATAAGCTTTTAAGGGAAGCTTTTAAGATTTTATAATGGCGGAAAATAGCCATACCCGCCGTATAAGTTAAAAAATAACATTCTTACCTTAATTCTGTCGAAAAGGTTAAAAAGGACCTTGTTTTGAAAATGACGGAAAGATTTCTTTATAAACCTATTATAAAAAGTCAAACAAGGGTATAAATGACTTTAACCCATATTCTAGTAAATAGTAAAAATGTTTTGAAATTCATTTTTAAGAAACATGGATGTGGATGATAAAGAGATCCCAGTAGATTATTACGTATAAACAACCTCAGATAATGAAGAGATTGTCAAATAACCCTTACCTTGTACTTTTCCTTCATTGAGAGTAGGTCAACCTTCTGTATAATGGTAAAATAATTGTTATTAAATTATACAAGAATCATATATATTAATATGATATCATATATGATCTTTTAACATTGCTTTGTTAATAATATCATAGAATTATCGTTGTTTCGGGTGTTAACTTACCCATTGTTTTTATTTGTTTTGTTATGTAAGCCATGTTATTAATAGATAGGTTGTATATTATTCATATCCAGAATGATATAAAGTCCTTAAAGGTCATTTTTAAATCAGAAAATGATAATTATACTTGAATGGATATGATGGAGAATGAATCTCATCGCATTCGTGGAGACGGTAGTTCGTACGTACGCACGAGGGACAATATCATTCCTTTGATATTAAAATAATATATAAGTTGATAGTATATCATATATAAAGAATCATTATAATGTTATATTTATTATTTACATGAGTAACATATCATTATTATACCCATCCAAATAATAATATATTGAATAACAATTACACCACGACGTAGAGACGGTAAGCCGTACGTACGCACATATGGTGACATGTTATTCAAAGGGTGGATAGAATACTGAATATGGTTTTACCATATTTATAATAACTTCACAGTATATATAAGATACTGGGGTTATTAGTTTATAATGGTAATAACAAAGAAAGAAGAAGTGGAAGAAGAGAGGAACTTGGAAGAGGGTGGTGAAATCATTACCTCTTCTTTGGGTTCTTCCTTTTGATTTGATCGAAAGGGCTCCATAGGATGGATTTATGATCAAACTAAGGCCTCTAGGTTATAGTGAGGAAACTTGGGAGAGTATTTGGGCAGAGTTTTGCCGAACGAAAAGGCTTTGAAGGTATGAAGAAATGATAAGTAGGAGTGCCCTTTTATAAGAGGGGTGAGGGGCACCTTTGGAAAAGATAGAAATATTAGTTTATAATAAATTAATATTCGGTTTCTAATGGCTCAAAAGTTTATTATTTAAATTTTAAGGTGGTTATGGGTCGAAAACAACTCAACCAATAGAATTTAGATAGGTTTGGGTACTTTTATTAACCGTATCTTTAAGTATTAACTCTAAGTTAATTAGTTTCACTTTTACAATGTCTCTTTGTATTTTTATATAATATGGTTAATATACTTACTATATACATCCAAGAAACCCCCAAGTGGTCCATTAATGATGATTATATCATGATATAAGTCTCTTGGCAGAACCGTAGATTTTTAGGAATTTAATATCAATTAATAATATAATGTTTGTTTTAAGAACTCTTTTATGTCAATTTTGACACTATTCAATAGTTGATTTTTTTAAAACTCATAACAGATTTATTACTTCACAAAAAGTCAACTAAATAAATTCTAATATATCATATTATCCTAGAAAATTAGTTTAATTCATTAAAAGTTTCATATTATATTTATTTGGGTATTTATAATATCAATTATTTCAATTTTTCACTATTATAGTAATTACTTCATCATCATTGTGTCATAAATAAATTAAATTATTTAATGTATAAAAATTATAAATAAAAATCATTATATAGTAATTAGTTTTTTCTTTCTAATGAATATTTATAATCTAAAATCCAACATATATTACCCCATTTAAAAATTGTTTTTCTAAAAGATATATGCGTTTGTAATTTTTGTATTCATTTTAACTTAATTAAAATAAAGTGTCCCTATCACCTACAAGTGGCACCATGGGGTCCCAAAATCGACCCATAGATGACTATGGTCGAAAAGTTATCAACCAATAAGGCTAGGGCACATTTTAGGGTAATTTAGTATTGTTATAACATTATTTTTTAACCCTTATTTACCAGATTTACCCTTAACCATGGTAAATAAAATATTTAGCGCATTAATTATTCAAAATGTCTAAAAATAAAATCTTCCTATTTAAACAATTTGAACATCCTGATTCCAAATATGGAATCCATTTTTCTAAATTCAAAACACATAAGTGGCAGAAATTAATTTAAAATTATTTCCCGCTGTCAAAACAAAAAGCGTGTTTTTAAGAGATAATAACTATCAAAAGATTGACACTTTTTTATGTTCGGTTTAATTGTAAAATTATTTCCAATGACCAACATTATATTAAATGGTAAAATATATTCTAAATATACTTTAAAAACACTCAAATTCATAATTTATCAGTATTAATTATTTTGATTAGAAAAAGTTTTTAATTAAAATTTAGTAATTTTCACTATTCTTCAAAATATTAAAGTTATCCGAAAAAAACCAAAATTTCACCTTAGGCTAAAGTCGATATTCCAAATCCAAAAATGAAGTCCATTTTGAAATATAAAATATATATAATTTCAAAAAGTAGGTATTACTATTCATAACGGCTAGTTTGATTGGTTGTGGTGTGTTAGAACTCGATGTTGCGTACAACACACGCTATCGCATTATTCAAAGAGAAGCGTATCGTAGAAGCTTGGGGTGTTACATCCCCCACTAATTGATCAGAGGATAGTGGATTTTATGGTTCTGGTTGTCTAAGATTTGGGATAGGGAGTGGGTCCTGGTCCTGATCTAGTTAGAAGATTTAACTAAAACCTGTAAAATACAAAGGTAATGATTTTATTAAGAATAGTCCTCATTATTTATGAGGAAGAATGGAACCTCAGGTAGTATATAAATGGATTTATAATATTGGTAGGATGATCAAATTTTTTTATACTACATTGCAAGTTAGGGTGAAATTAACATCATTATTGCTAGAAGATATTAGTTGTAGGTGGTGGGAATTAGTGGTCAAAACATGAAAGCATAAGAATACTAACTAGAAGGAATAAAAATGCACCTTGATCTTTCTAGAAGATCTGAGTCAGAGGTGGAGGGACTTGGTGGAGAAAACTGGAAAGAACAAGTAGGTGAACTAGAAGGAATTCAAAGCTGCTATCAATAATCAGTACTATCATGAGGTATTATCTTACGCCATATCTTGGGAATTCATGGAAAACTTTTAGGGGATCATTCATTGATATAGTATACCAACTTCTTTACTGATCTTGTTCAATACACACCCGAAACCATTTCCAATGAGCAGATGAAGGCACAGAGTTTCAATAGGGATTGCAGATAGATATCTATTCTCAGGCCTTTCTATTTAAATTGAATACATATTCCAAAGTGGTTTATCATGCAGGTATGGTGGATATTGATCACAAGGGAAAGTCTAGTACCTCTGGGGATATGTTTATGATGGTTATTTGCAGTTTTTTTGACAAAAAAATGAAGTGGTATTAGAATGGGAATAAGGGAGGTGGTGGTTAAGGATACCTTTCCCGATAGTCTTCAATAGTGGATTCTAATACAGGGATGATTGTGTTCCCTAAGTGCGAGGAGGTATGATACATTAAGCCTATGTTTAAATAACCTCCAAAAAGTTTCCATCAGTGTAGAACTATGGGACACCTATAGTGTTTCTTCAAAGAGATGTGTTTAAATCAGAGTGGTGTGGGGATCTGTGGATTCCAGGGGAATGTAATCCCATTAAGATTCATTTGGGATGATAGGATCTCATTTTAGTGGTTGAGATGGTAGGAGTGGATCCTCTTCTGGGAAGACACAGTTCATGTAAGATCTAAAGGCTAGTTGTTGTTCTCTAGATCAGGCTGAGATGAAGTTGCTCCATTCAGTGGACCAAGCGCCTGCAGAACCAGATGTTGGGCCTTCGACAGTTTGAAGTACAATTTTATTACATCATTTATAGCTTCTTCTTTTTTTGATATTGGGGATTCTGTTTCATTTATCTCTACCTTCTGTGTGAATCTCTTGAATTTTCCAACCCAGCTATTGTCTTATATGATGGTGCTTGTATTTCCACTTGGTAAGAAGCGATAGAAAGGATTCATGTGTCCATATTGTGCACTCACCATGCTAAGGTTCAAGATAGAATGGGATTTCCTCATCTTGAATATGGACCTATTTGATGTATCCTTATCATGGATTAGATGGTTTAATTTCAAGAGGATATAGATTGCTATAGTTGGGGGTGAGTTTCATGGCACCAGATGGCAGTGTCTAGGTATTTCATGGTGAATGGGATCCTCAGCTGGGTCTTGTAGAACCTCCACTTCTGGATTTAATAAATCTCAATTTTTACTTATCGTCACTCATGTTTGAGGATAGTGGTGGATCTTATAAGAGTGTATTACATATTATGGTGGATGAGTTCCCATAGGTATTTCTAAACATCTTCTCATGATTTCCTCTCGAGTGGGTTGTATAATTATCTATATACTTGGAAGAGGTAACATATACGATATATATTCCATCATACCATATGGCCCCCACTGAGTTGACTGAATTAATGATATATTTTGATGTTTTAGAATCCAAATAACTCATTCATATAGTTATCTCTCCTTGGTATGCTCCAGTTTTTTTCAGGAAAAGGATGATGGTTCTCTCTGATTGAGTATTGATTACCGAAATATGAACAAGGTAAACATCAAGAAAAAATATCCTTTAACTTGAATTGAGGATTTTTTTTGATTAGTTAAAGGGTAATATGTGGTTATTTAATATTTACTTGTGTTCTGGTATGCACCATATCAGGGTGATAGAGGAGGAATTCCCAAAAACAGATTTCTAAAAAAGGTACATCCATTTTGAGTACATGGTAATTCCTTTCACATTGATGAATACTACAGTGGTCTTCATGGGACTTATGAATAGGGTGTTCAACCAGTATTTCAATTATTTTGGTGTGGTATTCATGGATGACATCCTCATTTATTCGGGATCTAAGGAGGAGCATGAGATACATTTGAGAATCATGTTTAGAACTCTTCATGACAATGTCCTTTATAAAAAACATTCAAATTGTACTTTATGCATTAGGGGGGGTGATGTTTCTGTGCCCCGTGATCTCAGAACATGAGGTTTTAGTTGAATCTGAGAATATTAGTGCAGTTATATTATGAGACAAACCAAATAATTTGTTTTAGATCAGAATAATTTTAGGCAGGTCTGGATATTACACGTAATTTGTTTGGGACTTCTCTTGTCTTGCTTCACTGATGACAATACTCACTCAAAAAAGGGTGAAGTTAAAATGTAGCCCAGAATGTCAAGTGACCCTTTAGGAGATCAAGCGGTAGTTTACAAATACCCCTATGTTGATCTTTCAAGAGTTTATAAAGGGGAATGTGGTTTATTTTGATGCTTTGGGTATGGGTCTTGGAAGTGTACTTATTCATAATTACCATGTGGTGGCATATGGATATCACTAACTCTGACTACATAAAAAGAACTATCGAACCCATGACTTGGAGTTAGAAATAGTGACGAACACTTTGAAATAAAGTTTACACTACATCTTTAGGAAGAAATTTTTAGATATTAAAATCATAATAGTTTATCCTATATTTTCTCCAAGAAACATTCGAACATGAGGCAGCGCCATTCTGTGGAGTACTTACAAGGGTTTGATTTCAATATTGTCTGTACTCTAGGAAAAGTGAAAGATGTAGTAGATGCTTTTAGTGGAAATGTTCCAGTGCATGATTTTATGGGGTCCAGTGATGAGTGGAATTTTATGGATCCCTTTGCTTAGATGCATTTGGAATCCAAAGCGGAATAGTGGAGTTGCATTTTGACTAGTGTTTTTTTGGTTCTTTTGCTTTTAGAGCTAATTCATAGGGATAATCATGGTGATAAACTATGACAGTGGTCTATGAGGTTTCTTAATAGTGGGGAGACATATTTTGGATGGTCTTTGTCTCCCAAGGATTGTTTTTGTTTAAAAACTGTTCTTGTGATTCCATTATCATTGAGCAATATGGAGATCTAGGATAGCCACCAGTCTTAGTGTGTTGTTCATCCTAGAGCCTACAAGATTTATTATGTTGTGTGTTGTAAATTTCAGTGATCAATTGTGTGGTGGGATTTAGCTAACATTGTATAGTGATTTTATATGTGTCAGTTGGTAAAATCATATAATTAAATCCTCTTTGGTTTTCCTTAGATGCTACTCAATCATACCTAAAAGTTGGATGAGATCAGCATTGATTTTTTTATTGGATTATTACGTACACCTTGGGGGAATAATTTCATTTGAGTAGTGATTTTTCATCTAAAAAACTCTTCCCATTTAATTACATTCAGAGAATCATCAAAGTTGGATGTGCTGGACAAGATATAAATTCAAGAGGTTGTGAGGATTTATGGTGTTTCATCAATGATTGTTTTGGAAAGGGACCCCCATTTTACATTGTGGTTTTGGGAAGGACATTAGAAGGAAATAACGTCACATATCAGGTTAAGTATTCCATACCATCCTCAAACGGATGGTCAGACAGATTTAGAAGATTCGATTTTGGAATACATGTTCCAAGAATGTGCCATCGAATTTAGTGTTTCATGATATAGCTATTTGGGATTGGTCAATTTTTCATAACATAATAGTTACCAATACTCAATCTGAATGGATCCTTTGATGTGCTTTATGGTTGGCCGTGTTAGTCACCTTTATATTGGGATAAGGTGGGTGAAACCTCACTATTGGGAATGATATTAGTGCAAGAGAAATTTGAGAAGATCAAGCTAGTCAGGAATCATTTTTTAATAGCTCAGAGTCACCAAAAATCATACATTGATCAGAGACTCCAAGATCATGAGATTTTTTGGGGTGACCATGTATTCTTGAAAGTGTCACCTTGCATGGGTAATAAGTGTTTGGCAAAGAAAGGAAATATAATGCTTAGGTATGACGGACCTTTTGAGATCACCGAGGAGATTAGTAAAGTGGAATATAGGTTGGCCTCACCTTCATAGTTGACATAAATTCATGATGTATTCCATGTATCCTAGTTAAATAATTATAACCCAAATCTGTCTCATGTATTAAATTTGGAAGAGTTGGAAATAGAGACTAATTTGTCTATGTACAAACATCCATAGCTGATTATAGATTCCCAAGATAAAGTTCTTCTAGGGAAGTCTATTTTTTGGTCCATCTTCTTTGGAAGAACAAAAGTGATGAACATGCGAATTCAAGGTAGATGTCACGGGGGGGGGGGGGGGGGGAAGAGTGCCCATTTTTATTTTCTGATCATGATTTGGAGTGACTTCCAAGGTAAGAAGTTATCATGGTGTGCAAAATTATCACATCCATCTTTTCATTTTCAAATATTTATTCTATTAATTCTCATCGTATGTTTATTCCTTGGTTTTCCATTGATATTTTTGAGAAAAAACTAAAAAATTTGTCTTTGAAATGGGTTGGATCACATCTTGGGAATAGTTAGGGGAAACTATGCGCCTTATCTAGGAAATGGTGCATCAAGGTGTCATATTTTGGTTAAAGCCTAAATTTATGGCTATCTCATGGTTTGAAAAACCATGTGACCAACTGTGTGAAATTTCACTTATGAGCAGTGGTGACTATACAATTACCACACAGTTTTTAAAACCATGCATACTATCTAGGTCATTAAAAAGTGAATCTTTTCATTCTACCATACCCAAATTTTACCACAAAACACCCATTTTCTTCCCTATTTGAAATTTTTAGCAATAGGGTCACCTCCCCCTTACTCTCCTCTCCCTTAGACTCCATTTTTCAATAGTATAGAAAATATTTACCATGTTGGAATTTTTTATGTCAGTTATAAATAACCGACGTGTAAAGCTGTAAAAGTTGATTAATAAGGTCTATTATAAAATAACTGATGTAAAAAATTCATATATTTAATTTATCATTCCAGTTATATTATAAATGATGTGATAAATCATCTATCATGATTTATCATGTCTGTTATTATATAACTGAAGTAAACGATCCTCTTTATCACATCGATTATTTTATAACCGAGGTAGAATGATGTTTATCGTGTCGATTATTATATAACTGATGTGGTAAATGTAATAAAAATAATAATTTAACTCATCAGTTATTAAATAACTAATGTGATGAAATATTTAAAAAAATTATCAAGAGTCGTATTATTTCATTATATATTTTTCTATTAGGTGACTGTTACTCATCTCTCTCCTGTGGAAAACTAGAAACATTTCCCTGAACTCATTCCCTCCAACCTCGTTTTTCCAAAATTGTTCATCATCTTTGTTATAACCAGATATATCAGATCAACTCACACTAATTAAGTACCCCTCACACATGTCGATTTCCTTTATTATATTTCACAGATAACCTAGATTTAGGTTTTTTAATTTCATTATTTAAAATATAGCAATATCTTGGATTATTTCTTAATGTTATCTCTATTTGACATGGTTTTTCTTATCCTTGATCTGAAATCATTGGGCATTAATCTCTATGTTACATTGGTTAGAAGATTCTATATTTAAATATGAAATCCTCATATAGATATCTTGGATACATTGTTTATATACCATAGCACCCTTTTCATTTAATATAACACATTAAATTTTTTGGTTATTCCAGCTTAGAAAAAAAAGAAGTTATATTATCCTAGGTGTTTGGTGATGAATATGTACACAGTCTTCCTATAAGAGTTGGGTGATTTGTTTATTTAATTATTTTCTTATATGGCCAGGTTGTATGTATTACATATTTTATGTTGAATACTAGTATATATTATAAAAATGTATGTTGATGTGTCGTATCTTATTTATTTAGCACTGCATTCATTAACTATTTATTATTAGCTACACCTCCCCCCAAAAAAGATATCAACATACCTTGAATATAATATTTCCACCACCTTCCCAAGACAATCTTGGTTCCTCTCAATTCTTGTACTTTGAGTCTAATATAAATCCTTTTCTAAAAGTTGCTCAGAACCTAACAATATCAATTTACCACTCAAATCAATTTATACCATACACAATACCATTTTCTACAAAAAACTCAATAATAATGATAAAATTCATAAATGTGACCATCGACACTACGTGAAATGATGAAAATTTTTTATTTTTAAAAAACAATATCTTTATAATTTTTCAATTTGCATATATTTATTTTATATTATATTTTAAAATTGTGTTACATTGAAATTATGTTATATCTAATATAAATAGAAAAATTTATATCTAAATATATTTTCTTTTAAACATTATTTCCATGCATATCATTTTTAAATACACATATAATTATTTTATATTTTAAAATTTGTTTACATTCAAATTTTGATATATTTCATATAAATATAAAATTGGATTATCTTAATAAGATGTATAATTGTGATATTTGTATTATGTAATAATGATTTAAAGTTTCATTATGGAACATTGAATGAGTAATGAAAATGAGGAACATATTGATTCCTTTTTAAAAATTTCTAAACGAAATGTTCTAAGCAACGACATATTTTTCTGTCCGTGCCTGAAATGTTTGAGTATGAAGAAGTTGAATGGTAGAGATATATAAGATCATCTTATTTTATATTGTTTTAATCCAAGTTACATCCCTTGTATTTAGCATGGTGAAACTGGATAAAATGTCAGATATACTGAAGATGATAATTTGAAAGATGATAACTCTGATGAAATTGAAGAAATGATTTGTGATATTTCATCATAAAAAAATGATATAGAACTGATAGTTTAGCGTCTATATGTTGATGCTGAAAACCCATTATATCTTGGTTATAAAGATCTTATAGTTTTATAAATGATGTTCAGATTTATTAACATGAAGGTGAAACATTTATGTACTGACAAAAGTTTTACAAAGTTGTTACATTTTTGGAAATTCATTCTTCCAAAAGAAAGTGATCTTCTAGATTCACATTATAAGGCCAAGAAAATATTATGCCTGATGGGATTGGGTTACATGAAAATACAGGCATGTTTGAAAGACTATATGATATATATGAATGAATATGAATTTCTGTTAGAGTGTCCATAAATGTGGGACATCCCAGTATATGTTGAAATAAAAATCACAGGCTGATGTAGAGATTACAGATATCCCTGCCAAGTTATTTTGGTATCATCCTATAATTCCTCATTTAAAACATTTAATTTCTAATGAACATGATGAAAAACGGTTAAGATGGCATGCTGGTGAGTATATATGTTATGGAAAAATACACAATCCAACTTATTGTCCACAATGAAAGAATCTTTTTGAGTAGTATCCCACATTAGTAAAAGAAATTATAAATCTCATACTTGGGTTGTGCACAGATGGAATGAATCCATATCAAAGCCTTAATAGCACACAGAGTTCATGGCCTATTTTATTGGTAATTTACAACATATCTCCAAAAGTTTTTATAAAGTGCAAATATGTCATGTTGATTATAATGATCTCTGGTATAAAGAAACCCATAAATGATATTGATGTTTTCTTATCCCCATTTATTGATGATTTGAAACTTTTATGGGAGGATGGTATTAGGGTGTATGATTATTATAAAATGGAATATTTTCAACTCCATGTAGTGATTATATTCACTGTAAATTACTTCTGAGTGTATGGATTTTTTTCTATATACACAGTTAAGGGGCATAAAGTGTGTCCAATATACAAAAAACAAACTTCATATTTTCAATTTCATCATGAGAGAAAAACATTATATATGGGTCATCGAAAGGTTTTGACTATGGATAACTCTTATAGAATACAAAAGAATGCATTCAATGGATCACAAGAATTTATTATTGCTCTAAAACCTTTTTCTACTGATGATTATTTTGAGAGGGTACAAAACCTTGATTTGACATTGGGAAAGAAATATAAATCTGATAATGATAGACATATTTTGAAAAAAAAAGTTAAATATTTTTTGAGCTACCATATTGGAGATATCATGAAGTGAGACATAATATTGATGTCATGCATGTGGAAAAGAAAATCTAAGATAGTTTGAGTGTAACATTGTTTGATATTAAAGGAAATACTAAAGATGGGTTGAATGCAATATTAGACATACTATCAATTGGAATACATTGGGAGTTAGCACCTAC
This sequence comes from Viscum album, assembly GCA_963277665.1. Taxonomy (NCBI): domain Eukaryota; kingdom Viridiplantae; phylum Streptophyta; class Magnoliopsida; order Santalales; family Viscaceae; genus Viscum; species Viscum album. The sequence goes on from OY728163.1 coordinate 154,587,586, forward strand.
TCCTGATGGAAGGCAAACATTTCTTCCCCCGACTTGTCATACATTATCCAAGAAAGATAAAATTATATTTTTTCAGTGTCTTAATGATATCAAAGTGAAACCAGGATATTCTTAAAATGTAAATTTTTTGTCTCTTTGAAGGATTTGAAGTTAACAAGTATGAAATATCATTATTGTCGCATCATTATGCAAAAATTTATACCAGTTTCATTGGGCGGTATATTGGCCATCTGTGTTAGAAAGGCAATTATAATGGTGTGTTATTTTTTAAATTCAATTTGTAATAAAACGATTAATGTGTATTCATTTTACATTTTGAAAAAGATGTATTTTATATACTTTTTCAAATGGAAATTTATTTTCCTCTATATTTTTTTGATATAATAGTGCATTTAATGGTTCATATGGTTGGATAAATAAATATTTTTGGACCTATATGTCTTTGTTAGAAGTATCCTTTTGAAATGTATAGGAAAATATTTAAGGGGTATGGTAAGAATCTATATCGACTAGAAGACTCCATTCTTGAAAAGTATATTTATATGGAGGTTGCGATGTTTTGTGTAAGCTACTTGTCTGTGGTAGAGCACATTGGTTTGCCTCCATCTCTCCATGAACAAGTTAATAATGAGGGAAAGGGGATTTGTGGTTTGAAATTCAAATTTTTTTCATTTGAACAGATGAAGAAGGTACATTTATACATCTTTAAAAACAAACTTGATGCTCAACTGTATGTCAAATTTCATATTAATGAGTTGAAACAATGTCACCCAAAGAAGAGAGAAATGTGGATTTTGTATGAGCATAACAAATTTTTTTGTTGGGGTTTAAAATGACCAAGACTGGTAGATTAGATGCATCAGAGACACTAAGATGATTAGTGGGTGGTCCATGTTTAAATTTAATAACATGGTTTGGGTATGACATTAATTGCTATACATTTCATAAAAAAGCTCAGGACAACAGAAGTGCAGTTCATGATAGTGGGGTATTGGTTGTTTCAGAAGTAATTAATTTTTCATTTTCTAAAGACAAAAGCAAAATTTATGCATCAATTTCTTATTATGGAGTCATTGAAGAAATATTGGAGGTTGATTACATAAAAATAAAGTTCTTATTTTTAACTGTAAATGGTTTATCGATAAAAATAGTTTTTGACATGATGAATTTGGAATGACTGTTGTTAATCTAAATAGATTGGAAGACACAACTGATTCTTTTATAAACTAAACACATGAAAAAATTATTTTCTATGTTTTTTATTAATTAGTTATGGAGTGGATTATTTTTTTACAAAGGAAAAAACAATATGTTGGTGTGGATCAACTTGATGAAGATGTTATTTATGAGAGATCCCTACTTCCATGGAAAGATTGGAAGAAAATAATGATGAGCATGTTCTTGACAGGTTTTGTTCTATATAAAATGATCATGAAGAAGGAATTTTGGAAAAATATATTTTTAAATTCCTAATATTACAGGTAACGTATGTTCATTTTTCTTTTACATTTATAAATTTCATAAAATGTTAGATATTGTAATTTTTATTATTATTAAAACACGTATTAAAACTAATAAGTATAAATGTTTTTTTATTTTACTTTTTTTGTTTAGTTTACCATGTTTACCATTTTGTAACAAATATAATTGTTGATTTTGTTGAATGAAAATTACTTCACCATGTTTACCATATTTACTTTGTTTACTGTAGTTTACCTTGTTTACTGTAGTTTACCATGTTTACCATTACATAACTTATATATTTATTGATGTTGTTGAATGAAAATTACTTTACCATGTTTAACATGTTTACCACTATTTACCATGATTTACAATGATTTCCTTGTTTACCATGTCTACCCATATTTTCCATTTACCATGATTTACCATGCTTACTATGTTTACTGTGTTTACTATTACGTAACTTAGTTCATTTATTCCTTTTTATACATTAGAATTGTAATATTTGAATTTGTATATTTTTGAACAATTGTTTGATTTTTTATTTGAAGGATAATGATAGATCAATCCGTTGATCAACCACGTAATTATAGAGATGATTATCATGAGCATACGTCTGGGGAGGAATATCCATATGCTCTTCCTAATGTTCCCCAATCTTCCTCATGTTCTCCCACAACGACAAGGAAAAGTTCAAAAGTTGGTAAACGTGGTAGCACATATTTACCAAAACTATCACTTTCATATAGCCAGGACCAGAGGATAGTCATAGAGTTTGATGAGAATTATATTCTTAGGGGTCCAAATGAAAATTATTTTAGGAGTTTTGTATCAACTCAATATAAAAGAAAAGTATGAATTTTGTATAATGTTTCAAAAAGTATGGATAAGGATACACTATCTCAGTTGTGGGAGACAATTTTGGTAGGATCATTTTCTAATGTTTGACTAATCTTTAAATATTTATATTATAATATATTTTCCTTCCACTTTATCACATGAAATTTGATATTCCGGACACTGGAGGAGTCGTGAAGAAATTTTTATCGATGGTTTCTAGGAGATGGAGGGATTTTAAATCAACCCTCACATCTGATTTCATTTTTGGTCAGAGGAAACAAGACAATCCATGTAATATATATCCTTTTATAGATAAATCCATATGGAAAGAATTTTTTGAAACGTAAATAAAAAATCATTTTTGGTAAGTTCAAGGTAAAATTTTATAATTTTTCTTATTTTAATGTGCTTATTAATGATTTTTTAATGATTTATTATTCGTAATTTATAGAAAAAAGGAGATCTTATCAAGATATCCAATCTAAAAATATATACCCTCATAATTTATATAGGGGTGGGTATACTTTATTGGAGAAAATTGATGGCGGAAAAATTACAAAAACATAGAGTTGAGTCTTCAAGATCTGGAGAGGTTTCCCCTCCATCCCCTCCATCTATGAATGAAAAATGGATGAGGGATTGGATGGGGAAAAAGGGAAAACATATTACAAAATAATTGATGATTGTAGCTGAGAATATTGTAAGATATTTACTTTATTTAGTTAACATAATTATATTTTTTATATACTTTGAAACATTAAAGAATTTTTCAATTAATTCAAATAGGCTTCTCTTGAGAAGAAGAGAACAAAGGGGGTATTTATAGCTGCTAGGAGGCAAGATATTTTATATGCATAATTAGGAATGCCTGAACACCTGGGTCATGTATGAGGATACCTGATGGGTGTGTTGGTAAGAAAAGTGTTTCCATATTCTTCAGATTCTTCCATTGAGGGTATTTCTCAAAAAAAAAATCTTTAGAGGTAGAAGTTCTAATATTAATGAAAAGATGGAGGAAGTTATGAAAGTGTCGGTACAATCTATGTTTTCAAACATGTAAAAACAATTTTAGACTGCAGCTCCCACTCCTCCACCTATGCTTGCAGACCCCATTTTTTATCATCCACCTACATCAGCAGCTCCCACTCCCCTGCCTCTAGACCCCATTGTTTATCCTCTACCTCATCAAATGAACCCCATTTTTTATCGTACTCCTACACCCCATCCTCCACAACATCTTAGTTATTATGAGTTGTATGTTGATTATGCTCACTATTATATAGTTCTATATGTGACGATATATTTTATAAGAAATATAGTTCATCATCAACAGCTAGAGGTAGAGAAGAATAAGGTCACTGTATAGGATTTTATAGATATATTAGCTTGAGTACCGTTACCTACAGATGAGGTGATGATAGTTGGAAAATGTATTGGCCAAATTTTAGTTTGGCACTCGAGACTTCTGCGACCAGCTACAATAGAGGTATGTGTATGTTATATTTTTTATTTTATTTTTGTATTAAATTTTTTTAACATTTGAAAGCTAATATATTTGTCTATTTATTTAGAGAAACACTTTAATGGTAATGAAATAATGTATAATAAACAACAAAGACAAATAGATATGACATCAGATACCGATTCTAGCAGTCTTCATTGATTGTCACGATTTTCAAATTTGTTGGTGGAACATTATATGTTCCCAATGGAAGATCATGTTTTTGAATGTGAAATAGATGTGGGTATTATGAAAAATGATATCATGGAGCTTGTTACTGGAGATAAGTTGGGAATCAACATGGTGAAATTTTTTCCCATGTAAGTCTTAACACAATTCTTTACCTCTATCAAATTTAATAAAAATGTATACTTATATATATTTTTTATTAGGTATCTTTATAAAATTTGTGATAAGAACGAGCATAAAAATGTATATGGATTCATGGACCCAATGGTTATTTCCCCTAAAGCGCATGCATTGGATGAGGAACAAAGAACAATTTATATTGCTGAAATATTTTAACAAAATATAATCACTCAGTGTTGGTTTATTACTTTTTGTGAGAGGTACTGAAAATATATCTCAAAAAGTGTTCTTTATATTTTAAAATAACAACCTCTAACCTTAAATTTTATTTTATATTAGATACCAATGGGTTTATTTTTTTCAATGGATAAAAAACTTTATTGGATATCCTCTCTCGATGGAAATATTCAAAAATATTGAAGAATATGTTGGAAAAGTAGGTTTAAATTTCTTAATAGTTGTTTACATTATAAATAATTTTAAATTTATCTCATTAATACTATTTTCTAAAAGGGTATGATGCTAAATTCAAAAAAAACACAAAGAAAATAGTTCCAAGAACAAATATATAAAAGTAATTGTAAATACCCATTTATAATTTCTACATTTTGGATGTATTACATAAAAATGAAAATTTGAATTGACAAAATCATTTAAATATAAATTTCATAAACAACAAGGATTCATTGAATTTGGATATTATATGTTATGATTTATGTAAAAATTAATTACAAGTAGAACAATTTTCATGTTTGAAGATGTTATATTTCCTAATAAATTATTCCAGAATATTTCATTTGATTTATTCATTATACAAGTTAACTAATTTAGTTTTTATTTGTAGATATTTGATTACCCTAAACCTTATAGTTCTCAACAGATCAAACACTTACAAGTGGAATTGTCATATTATTTTATAGGTTTGATTGTATTTTAGTTTGTTTGAAGTGTAAAATGTAATTTTGAATGTTGTAATTGTAAATGTGTATTTGGTAGTGGTTTGGTTGGATTTAGGTTTTATTTTAGGTTTGTTTTTAGGTTTTTTTAGTTGGTATTTTATGTTTGGAATGTTATAAATGTGAATGTTTAATTTTTTCATTGGTTCTTCTTGTTTTAGTCTACTTCAACTTGTTTTCATGGTGTAGTTTTGGTCTAGTTCTACTTATTTTAGGTCTAATTTAGTAGTGTAGAGGAATGGTTTCACAATTTTTCAAAAAAAAGCATTTTACATCAGTTGTTTTATAACCGATGTAAAAAATTATTTGGATAATGGTTTTCCACATCAGTTATCTAAAACCAAATGATGAATAATGTTTTTTATGTTAGTTATTAAGTAACCGACGTAAAATATTTATTTGGAATCGTTATTTTTTACATTGGTTATTTCATAACCGAAATGGGATATGGTTTATTACATCATTTATTAAATAAACAACATAAAAAAGCTACATCTAAAATAGATTTCTTATGTTGGTTATTTAATAACTTATGAAACAAAAAATACACCATGTCAGTTATAAAATAACAGACGTAAAAAATTTGTTCCACTATAGATTTACAACATAGGATTTTTTATAACTAACATAAAAAATATTTGTAACATCACTTTTAATAACTTTGATTAAAAATCAACATAAAAAAACTAGTGTTAAAAATATTTGTTCAATATTGTTGGTTGGTGATTTTGTTTGTATTCTTTAAGGAACCTTCAAGTAAGGGGTTTATTTTTTGTTTTCTCCCTCTATTCCATGGTTTCCTCTATTATTATTTAGGTATTTGTTGCCCAGCATGTTGGGTGGTGTATTTAGTGTTATATCTTTATTTTTTGTTTTTAATCTTGATGTTTAAGGTTAGATCTTTCCTCTAAAGGGGTGTGATTGAGATGTCGTTGAAGTTTTTCACCATTTTCTAGAAGTTTCGACCCTAAAGGTATGTGGTTATGTGATTAAACTTGTTATATTAATATTCATTCTTTAGTATTTAAATATGTTCTATTCATTATGTGTGGGGATGAAATGGTTTTTTTAATCATTCACGGTTCTTTGGTGTTGAAAAAATAGTTTTTCAAACGAAATCTATTATGTTCCCTGTGTGTTTCTTATATACTTATTTTTATAATTCTTTCAAGGTGTTTGATAAAATGTGTGAATGGTGAAAGTCATTTTTTAAAGTTATTTTGGTGTGATTGTGGATTCAAACTTTATATTGGAGGTGGAAATTGTGGTTTTGAATGTGTGTTTACATTGTTTGTCATGTATATATGTGAATGTGATGTTGTATGTGATATTTGGAATTTAAATTGAGAAAAATGGGAAACCTGGGTAACTAGGTGGGAGGAATAAGACTAGTAAACTAGATTAATTGGAAGTGGTTCTTTCAAGATTCATCTAGAATTATTGATGATTAAAATTCAAAATAAACTATGATGATGATTGGAGAACACTAGGCACATTGGGTCTCCCCTATTAGTGGATCATGCACGAAACAATTGTTGGTCATTGTAGAGACCCGAAGCTTGATGTACATAGATATTACATTACTTTTGTGGAATACATAATACATAATATGAAAAGACACACAAGGACCGTAATAGTTTAGTGTCTTTGGAAACGTGGAACGTAATCTTCTAATCGTGGTGAATGATCTTCAACATCTCCCATAAAGACATTCCACTTTTTGTTTCCTTACCTAAAATCTTTCTTTTAATCCTGGGGGAAAAGAAAACATAAAAAGGGTGAGCTCAAATGCTCAGTAAGGGTAAGCATGGATAAAATAAAACATACCATATACATTTGAACTTAAAAAAACATGAACATTAAAAATATTGAACAACGATATAAAACATGGAAGTACATAAGGAATAGATCATAATGGAACATAAATCATGATAAAATAGCATGGGAATAAAACAAGTAATTGTGGCATCCATTAAGCACATGTAATGATTTCCATAGTAGCCAAGGCATTGCTAACAAGACCATGTTAGTGGACAAAGCCCCTTTCTGAATCGAGTTTAATCCTCATTCCAGTCCTATAATACTGAACCGGATTAACTTACCATTCCAGCCATGTCTATCTCATGATATATAAATCTTTACCCAATGCTTTGGAGGGAGATATTGGTCCCACCCATCTCATAATGAAATCGTTCTTACTTGTGCCACAAAATAAACATACATCATTCATAAAAACCCAATAAATAAAACGGGTTTTATAAACATCATACCATCATCACATAATCCATATAAAAGAAATTGATATCATTTCATAATAAGAAAGGTGAAACCATGTAAATCATAGAGACATTATAATTGAAACATACACATATGAAATAATGTTATCTTAGATGAAAAATGGTTTTGATAAAACACTTGAAATGAATTCTTGAGGAAAATATCCTTTCTTCTTAAAAATCATTTTCTTTTCACAAAATTCCATGCAATTTTAAAAGAATAGAATTTTGTTTAAAATAGTCATGAAATCTTTTGGAGGAAGCTTCATAAAAATAAGTCTTTATAAAACCGTAAAAATCCTTTCATGCCGTATACACTAAAAAAACATTCTTCTCGTACTTTTTGCGGAAAAGTCAAAAAGTACTTCATAACATAAAAAAAAGAAATATTCATTACATACCATGTAGTAAAATTGAAGAATGGGTAAAAATAATGGAAACACTTTTATAAAACATGGACATGTATGATAGAAATAACTCCAGTAAATACTTACGAATAAGCAATCTCGGATAAAAATGAGATTTGCAAAATTATCCCTTACCTTTGGTCCGATATGCTTCATACATATCTGAACCTCCTGTATAATGATTTAAATAATTTCATTGACTTATTAAAGAATCATATTCATTGTTATGATATCATATATGTTTCACTTATGACTTTATATTATCCATTCTTTTGTAAATTCCATGTTAAAGCAGCGTTTTGGGTAAAATCATTTTATTTATCATATGTGTTTCAACTTTTCATTCTTGATATTATTACTTATATCTTGATTTACATAATTCCAGAAATTAAAACATGATTTATATATAATATATATTCATCATATACATATATATTATAGATCGATAAAAGGAATGAAATACACCGTTCATGGAGACAGTAGGTCGTACGTACGCATGAACGTTGTTTTCGTTTCCCTTTTGAATTGAATGGAATTAAGTATATGACATAAATATATATATATACATAAATCCATTATAATTATTATGTCATATATTTCATTATTATTTATTATATATACTTTATAATCATTCATGAATGGTTAACATGGAGAGTGAATCTCATCGCGTCGTGGAGACGGTAGTCCGTACGTACGCACGAGTGATGATATCATTCCCAAGATCGTGGAATTGTATTAAAGTGTATGTATAATATTACAGAATCAATATCACTTTATAATAATCATATATATTCATTAAATTCACCCTTATACCCATCCAAGTAAGGTGGTGGTGGAAAATAGATTACACCACGGCGTGGAGACGGTATTCCGTACGTACGCACGCGAGGTGATTTCGTTTTTCGTTGGATGGATAGATGGTGAAATATGGTTGTTTCATACTTATAATAACATATCAGTATATTATTGATACCGATGTTATTACCTCATAATGAAACAACTAAAAAATAAGAAGTGTAAGAAGAAATAAAGTTGAAAGAATCGGTAATGGACATTACCTCTTCTTTGAAGCGCCTCTTTGAGAGCTCCTCTTAGGGCACTACAATTGGTCTTTGAAGAAGACCATAACCTCTAGGATGTTTCTAGGGAAGTGGTGAAGTGAAATGGTCAGGGATTGGCCGAGCTTGAAGGCTAAAATTGGTGTGAGGAGAAGAGGGAGCAGGTGCCCTTTTATAAGGGAGGAGAGGGGCACCTTTGGAAATATAAGAAATATTAGTTTATATTAAATCCCAACCCCACTTAAAAACGTCCAAAATTATCATATCCGAAGATTAGATGAGATAGGGTTGTGATCTTATCAACCAATAAAATTTATACATGTTATGAATTTATTTTAAAAATTATCAACTTGATTTATCCTTATTAATCAATTTAATTTTATTTGTGGTAATAGTATTCTAAATTTTAAATTATTATAAATAATTACATATGTGTTGTGAATTTTCCATAATTTGACACTTTAGGACATTTTAGACCATATAAATTTTAATTTATAATTTTTAAATATTTTTGTTATTTTTAAACAATTTTACAATATATTATTTTTATAAAATAACAATAGTGTCAATTTTGACACTATTAATTTATTTGAATTTAAATAAAATACATAAAGAAGATATGTTCAAACTAAAAGCTTTAATAGATCCCTAAAATGTAAAATGTATCTAGAAGATATGTTCACATAATTAATGATAATTATTTAATCACTAAAAATTATAAATAAATTCCTATGATGTAGATAATTGTATTATATTTCTGGAGACTATTCATGTTCGATGTTTCATGAAGTTTATCACTAAATTAAAATTATTATACTAATTAGATTTAAGAAAGTGACATGTTGTCACATTCTTTGATTTTAATAATAATTAAATTATTTTCATGGAAAAAAGACCATTAAATGAATCTAATCCGACCCTTAGGTGATATGGGTCGACTTTTAGTCATCCTATAGGATTTTGGCAGGTGTTAGGGTAATTTTATAATCCTATATTTACCCTTAATTACCCGAATTACCTTTAACTATGGTAAATAAAATTTACCGTAGTTACTATTCATAATGCCCAAAAATAAAAAGTAGCCTATTAACATAATTTGGATCCACTGATTCTGAATATGGAATCCATTTTTCAAAATTCAAAACATAGAAGTTGCAGTAATTAATTTAAAATAAATCTGGTTGTTAAGAAAACGGGTTTTAGAAGTTAACACATTGCCAAAGATTGAAATGTTTTTACCTATGAATTCAATATGAAATTAATGCTAATGACATACATTATATTAAATATTAAAAATATATTCTATTTATACTTTAAAACCATTAAATATTATAATGTATCTATATTAATTATCTCAATGAAAAAAGTTGTTTTTAATTAAAAATTAGCGTATTTTTACTATTCATCAAAATATGAAAGTTATCAGAATAATATGAAAAATTTATCCAAGGTAAAATTTTATATAATGATTACAAATAATAATTTTACTTTGTAAAATTGAACTTATAAACATGTCAAAAACTATATTTAAAGTTGGTATGCCATCAAAAGGCGGCAAAACTGCATTTTTTTGAAAAATACTTATTTTACCTGAAAATTTTATTTTGTTCTCATACCATGTTCTAGAAAATGTGTAAGATGAATAATAATGTTATAAAATTCAAAATTTAGTTAATACTATTCATAATGGCTAGTTTATAATAATATTATAATAATATATCGTTGTTTAGTAACACCCGGTATTGCATACAACACACGCTATCGAGGAAGGTCGCGATTGAGTGTAATGCAAGCCAAGTCAAGGTTGCATTTCGTGCAAGCTCCTTTTGGTGTAGTGTACAACACAAGACATTAATGACAATAAAAAGAATATTTTTCATAAAATCTCGGGGTGTTACATTCTACCCCACTTGAAATGAATTTCGCCCTCGAAATTCATTGGGGTGATAAATGGTTTACTACTCGAAAGTTTCTTTAACAGAAACCCCAATCGTAAAAAGGAATACTAAAACTTCATTTAAAAAAATAATGTTAGAAACATAACAGATACCCAAATAACTCACCACTAGGTTTCCACATAGGAGAATATAGGTGAAAATATGGATATGGAGGAGAAATCTGACCATCATGTTATGATAGAGAGTGGTAGAGAACATGGATATGAAAAAGTCATCAATCACAAAGACAAAGATTTGTGATGATCTAAGGTACCGTCTGATTCATCGGATATAAGGGAACTAGGACAACATTTTTGGTTTTCAAGATCATTTCTCTAAAGTTGATGAAATTTGAATTAGAAGAAATACTTTCGTGATTTTGGTACAGTCTCACCGTTGTTCGTTCTTTGGACAATTTCCACTTCATCTCTTACTGAAATGAAGTTGAATTAGTTATTCGTGAAGTGTTAGCAGATCATGTGATAGAATGATGGGTCATTCCATCTGTCTCAAACAAAAGGTTATTAAAGTTATCAAAAATACATAAGTCCATCTATAGTGAGATTAATCATATATGGTTCCTAAAATGGACTTATACTTCATATATCATACTGCTTAATATAATAAAACTAGTTTCGACTAAACAGGGACTTCCTATAGGCCAGTGGTAGGCAATAAAGGCCAGTCACACTTTGGTTGTGGGTTCGATTCCCATAGCCTTGTCCGACGCGATGGGTTGTCGCATGTCCTGCAGGTCGTCCTTTTTCTAAAACAACATTTCTATAACATCCCATAAATAATATCAAAAAAAACTTCCACCCTTAAACAATACTAATCATAATCCATTCCAATCTTTAGGCTTATCCATAATACTGTAGTCCACTCTCATATTATAGTGAAAATGATTACCAGAGATATCATATAACAAGCATGTTAATTCCATCGTTAATCCCCATATATCATATGATATGTCTTGTTGGTCACATTCCAAACATTCGAAGGCCTTAATCTTGTATTATCTTGAAAAATGAATACCCCTTGAATCCTAGTGAAAACATGAATGCTGTCAAAAGTTATCTCTTTCCACATACCAAAATCCAAAAATTCTATATACTCAAACCATGATATAACCTTCTCTTTATATCAGTCATGAGCTCATGAATACTATCAAACATTTAATTTTCTCCCCATCCCTTCATTATGCCCATATCTTCTACTTTCCAAAAATATCTGAATAACCATTCATGGTTACTAGTACCATTAATCATACACTTTAAAAACATAGGAAAGACAACAGTGTAACAATCCTTAGATGTCTCTTTATTCCATAGTACCATGAGATTACTTATACAACATTACACTTGATAAACATGTAATCATTCCACTACCTTCTAAAACCATTGATCGAGCTTCATCAATTATTTCATCTCGCATATCATTTGTAGTCTCTTCATCATCATCAACATAAATACTACCCATACGACCGTACTGATTCTCTTCATGAGACTTTCCCTTAGGGAATTGGTTTGCATAATACCCATACATTCCACATTTAAAACATTTAACCATTGTTGATGTCGTAGAAATTCCATTATCCTCATCCATGGTGTTAACTGAACCTTTTCATTTGCACTTACTGGCTTTGTGCCCTTCTTTTCCACACCCAAAGAATCTTCCATTTCCTTTGAAACAATCTCCCTGATGCCTCTTCCCACATGATTTACATGAGGGAGATTGAACTTTCTTTCCTCTATTATCATCATGAAACTCCATATTTCTCTTATTATCTGAGTCGGGAAACTTACTAAAGCTGAGATTATTGATCATATTATGAGATTGTTGATTATTCATAATAACGATGTTTGGACTTCCAAATCCCGTTTCATTTGGTTTCTCATGAAGAATATCATTCCATTGTCCGTCATATCCTCCATTATCATGAATCTTCCTGTTTCCAGCCATTTTCTAAAACCCAAAAAGAATAGTGTGAGATGCAAGAATCTTGCTAGGGAAAACAACATAGTAAAGGGGAAGCACCCTGAATATCTAACATCTTACGTTAAATTCTAAGATCGTTACCGTAGTTCTAGGACTATATCCTATATGTATACTTATCATTAGGGACATCCCTAGACATAACTTATAAAGATCTCTAGGGATCTCACTAATGTTTTCGCATCCTAGTTTCCAAAGGTTGACTAAACCTTTCCTCTGATACCAACTGTAGATACCCGAAGCTTGACGTACATAGATATTACATTACTTTTTCGGAATAATTAATACATAACAAAAACAGACACACAAGGACCGTAATAGTTTAGTGTCTTTGGAAACTTGGAACGTAATCTTCTAATCGTGGTGAAAGATCTTCAACATATCCCATATAGATCTTCCACTTTTTGTTTCCTTACCTAAAATTTTTCTTTTAATCCTGGGGGAAAAGAAAACATAAAAAGGGTGAGCTCTAATTCTCAGTAAGGGTAAGCATGGATAAAATAAAACATACCATATACATTTGAACTTAAAAAAAACATGAACATTAAAAATCTTTAACAACGACATAAAACATGGAAGTACATAAAGCATAGATCATAATGGAACATAAATAATTATAAAATAGCATGGGAATAAAACATGTAATTGTGTCAACCATTAAGCACATGTAATGATTTCCATATTAGCCAAGGCATTGTTTCCAAGACCATCTTAGTGGACAAAGTCCCTTTCTGAATCGATTTCACTCCTCGTTCCAGTCCTGTAATACTGAACCGGATTAACTTATTGTTCCAGCCATGTCTATCTCATGAGATATAAATCTTTACCCAATGCATTGGAGGGAGATATAGGTCCCACCCATCTCAGAATGAAATCATTCTTACTTGTGCCACAAAATAAACATACATCATTCATAAAAACCCAATAAATTAAATGGGTTTCATAAACATCATCCCATCATCACATAATCCATATAAAAGAAATTGATATAATTTCATAATAAGAAAATTAAAACCATGTAAATCATAGAGACATTATACTTGAAACATACACATATGAAATAATGTTATCTTAGATGAAAAATGGTTTTGATAAGACACTTGAAATGAATTCTTGAGGAAAATATCCTTCCTTCTTCAAAATAATTTTCTTTTCACAAAATTCCATGTAATTTTAAAATAATATAATTTTGTTTAAAATAGTCATGAAATATTTTGGAGGAATCTTCATAAAAATAAGGCTTTATAAAATCGTAAAAATCCATTCATGCCGTATACATTAAAAAAACATTCTTCTCGTACTTTTTTCGGAAAAGTCAAAAAGTAATTCTTAACATAAACAAAAGAAAGATTTCGTACATACAATGTGGTGAAATTCAATAATGGGTAAAAATAATGGAAACACTTTTATAAAACATGGACATGGATGATAGAAATAACCCCAGTAAATACTTACAAATCAGCAATCTCAGATAAAAATGAGATTTGCAAAATTATCTCTTACCTTAGGTCTGATATGCTTCGTACGTATCTGAAACTCCTGTATAATGATTTAAATAATGTCATTGACTTATTAAATAATCATATTCATTGTTATGATATTATATATGTTTCACTTATGACTTTATATTACCCATTCTTTTGTAAATTCCATGATAAAGCAGCGTTTTGGGTAAAATCATTTCATTTATCGTATGTGTTTCGACTTGTCGTTCTTGATATTATTACTTATATCCTGATTTACATTATTCCAGAATGTAAAACATGATTTATATATAATATATATTCATCATATACTTATATATTATAGATCTATAAAAGGAATTAAATACACTGTTCATGGAGACGGTAGGTCATACGTACGCATGAACGCTGTTTTCGTTTCCCTTTTGAATTGAATGGAATTAAGTGAATGACATACATATATATATATACATAAATACAATATACTTATTATGTCATATATTTCATTATTATTTATTATATATACTTTATAATCATTCATGAATGGTTAACATGGAGAGTGAATCTCATCGCGTCGTGGAGACGGTGGTCCGTACGTACGCACGAGCGATGATATCATTCCCAAGATCGTGGAACTGTATCAAAGTGTATGAATAATATTACATAATCAATATCACTTTACAATAATCATATATATTCATTACTTTCACCCTTATACCCATCCAAGTAAGGTGGTCGTGGGAAATAGATTACACCACGGCGTGGAGACGGTATTTCGTGCATACGCACGCGCGGTGATTTCGTTTTTCGTTGGATGGATAGATGGTGAAATATGGTTGTCTAATAATTATAATAAAATATCATTGTATTATTGATACTTATGTTATTACCTCATAATGAAACATCTAAAAAAGAAGAAGTGGAAGAAGAAATAAAGTTGAAATAATCGGTAATGGACATTACCTCTTCTTTGAAGTGCCTCTTTGAGACCTCCTCTTAGGGCACTAAAATTGGTCTTTGAAGAAGACCAGGACCTCTAGGATGTTTCTAGGGAAGTGGGAAAGTAAAATGGGCAGTTATTGGCCGTTCTTGAAAGCTCAAATTGGTGTGATGAGAAGAGGGAGGAGGTGCCCTTTTATAAGGGGGGAGAGAGGCACCTTTGGAAATATAAGAAATATTAGTTTATATTAAATCCCATCCCCACTTAAAAATTTCCAAAATGACTCATATCTGAAGATTAGATGAGATAGGGTTGTAATATCATCAACCAATAAAATTTAGACATGTTAGGAATTTATTTTAAACATTATCAACTTGATTTATCCTTATTTATCAATTTAATTTTATTTGTGGTAATAATATTCTAAATTTTAAATTATTATAAATAATTACATATGTGTTGTGAATTTCCATAATTTGACACTTTATGACATTGTCGATCATATAAATTTTAATTTATAATTTTTAAATATTTTTGTTATTTTTAAAAAATTTTATAATATGTTATGTTTATAAAATAACAATAGTGTCAATTTTGACACTATTCATTAATTTGAATTTAAATAAAATATATACAGAATATATGTTCGAACTAAAAGATTTAATAGATCCAAAAAATTTCATATGTATCTATAAAATTAGTGGAGAACATTAAATAGTTCATATAATATTTATTTTATTATTTTTAATACCATTTATTTGATATTTTAATTAATAAAATAATTTCAACATCACTATTGTGTCATAATTAATGATAATTATTTAATCCGTAAAAAATTATAAATAAATTCCTATGATGTAGATAATTGTATTATATTTCTAGAGACTATTCATGTTCGAAGTTTCATGAAGTGTATCACTAAATTAAAATTATTATACTTATAAGATTTAAGAAAGTGGCATGTTGTCACATTCTTTAGTTTTAATAATAATTAAATTATATTCATGGACAAAAGTCCATTAAATGAATATAATACGACCCTTATGTGATATGGGTCGACTTTTATTCATACAATAGGATTTTGTCAGGTGTTAGGGTAATTTTATAATCTTATATTTACCCTTAATTACCCGATTTACCTTTAACTATGGTAAATAAAATTTACCGTAGTTACTATTCATAATGCCCAAAAATAAAAACGTAGCCTATTAACATAATTTGGACCCACTAATTCTGAATATGGTATCCATTTTTCAAAATTCAAAACATATAAGTTTTAGTAATTAATTTAAAATAAATCCCGTTGTTAAGAAAATGGGTTTTAGAAGTTAAAACATTGCCAAAGATTGAAATGTTTTTACCTATGAATTCAATGTGAAATTAATTCTAATGACATAAATTATATTAAATGGTAAAAATATATTCTATTTATACTTTAAAACCATTAAATATTATAATTCATCCATATAAATTATCTCAATGAAAAAAGTTGTTTTTAATTAAAAATTAGCGTATTTTTACTATTCATCAAAATATGAAAGTTATCAGAATAATATAAAAAATTTATCCAAGGTAAAATTTTATATACTGATTCCAAATAATAATTTTATTTTGTAAAATTGAACTTATAAACATGTCAAAAACTAGATTTAAAGTTGGTGCGCCATGAAAAGGAGGCAAAACGTCATTTTTTTGAAAAATACGTATTTTAACCGAAAATTTTATTTTGTTCTTATACCATGCTCTAGAAAAGTTGTATGATGAATAATTATGTTACAAAATTCAAAATTTAGTTAATACTATTCATAACTTCTAGTTCATAATAATATTATAAAAATATATCGTTGTTTAGTAACACCTGGTATTGCGTACAACACACGCTATCGAGGAAGGTCGCGATTGCATGTAATGCAAGCCAAGTCAGGGTTTCATGTCGTGCAAGCTCCTTTTGGTGTAGCATAAAACACATGACATTAATGAAAATAAAAAGAATATTTTTCATAAAATCTCGGGGTGTTACAGTCATGGTTGCTATAACACATTTTTACTAATTTATGATGTTCATAGTGAACCATTTATAGCTAGTTCTTATAGGGTTTTCCATTACTTAGTTCTCTATGTTGATATCATACTTACTATCAGTATACGATATACTTTTCTGGTTGTTTTAAAATCAAACATGTTTTCTTTTAAAATGTTTCCAATAAAAATGTTCTTTTTTTCATTTATAAAACATTCTTTTTTATTTATCTTAAAATGTTTGTAGAATTTAGTATTAGTAGGTGGCATCCTACAAGGTTCTAGAAAAAACCCTACTTACACCATTGGGTTTAAGTATACTTTTTTGTGTTTATAATGGGTAATGATAAGATGTTTGGAGATTGAGGTCCTGAATGCTATAGGTCTTACCTTACAGCTGTTGTGGTGGTGGCTTGAGGATGATTCTCCTATTTTTGAATGGTGTTTTATGGGATTCTTTTTTGGTTCCCTTTTTTGTTGTATCCATTTTGGTTTTTGTTTAAAAATGTAAATCTTGAATCAGAATTTTTTTTATCCCTTGTCTGTTTTTGATTATTCAATATTGGTTTATTTTTTATTGTTGGTTGTTTATGTTTATGTAATTGGGTGAAATAATTACCAGGTTATATTTAGTATATGAGCACACTTGTTTCTAGTCTGTGCAGATAGAGAACACCCTTCGGGCCATTCCACGAATCGGGTTAGGTGTCAGGTTGAATGGCGCTCTGGCCTGGCTCATGATAGGGCTGGTGGGAGTAGGTAACTTATTAATCAGAGTTCATGTAATCATTATTTAAATGTGGGATGAAATCATCCCATTATACTAAGAAATTAATGGAATGAAATCATCCTGAGATAGTACACATTATTCCTTCCTCATTTATTCCATCAGTGTCACTTACTGTTGCACTACGCCACAGATCACACGAGCTACACTATAGAACCACCAAGCTATGAAATAATGGAATCCATGGTCAATGAAGGACAGCTCAAAACCACTAGAATTATGAATCACACTACATTATAGTCTTCTCCCTTACAAAGTAGTCAATAGGGGATCATGAACGTGAGAGGATAGTTGCACTGTGGTTCCGCACACTGTACCATGGCCACTAGAACTCGAAAAAAAAATTTACCACTTAACTGTCATATCAACCACTAGGTCGTGCCTCTCTATTGATCTTAATTAAAGAACATAGCTAAAATCACTCTAAAATGATATACTTTGGCCACTGTTGGGAAAAAAATATAAATTAATGTTCTGCACCTTAGTGAAAACTTATTGCATTATGGGTGGAATTAAACAAAAATATTTCATAAATCCACATCATTGGCACATAATTGTTTCGTATATGTTGATAAAATGGAATTACCATGAAAAATTAATGAAGGTGGAACTATAATGTGGACTTCATGGTTGTACTGTGGTCATGAAAACATGCAATGGATACACTATAGGAGATGATCTCTATGTCAAATGTTGAGGTTTCTAAATATTTAAATACTCAAAGTTCTTGGGTAATCCTCACAAGATTTAGGAAACCATAAGGGAATGTTTTTCAAAAAATATGAGGCTCACCTACAGTAAAGGATATGTAATAATATCTTAAAAGAAGGAATTTCGTTGTGTATAATAGAGGCGGGCCAATTAAAGCGAATGGATACAATGTGGGAAATATAATTTAAATTTTTAAATATAAAGAGAGAGTGAGACAGAGAGATTATTATCTCAAGGATAACAAAATAGATGGTAAAGATATTTTTTAGGTGTTAATGAATATGGAACTAAACTCATAGAGAATGAAAAGTGTAAGGATCTGATTTTACATGTTGTTCTTTCTACACAAGGTTTTCTATTTTTTTCCATAACCCCCATGAATAGAATAGGGAGTAAATCTACATATTCCAAACCACTCAAGTAAAAGGGAGTTTAAATTGTGTATGGTATTATTTATTATTGAAATTTTAATGTGTTTCATGAATTTTTTTCATCTCATGTTCCAGTTATTACCCTTACCTGTCAGGAATGAGAACTGTTGAAATAAAAGGTTCATCACTTTTAAAATGCTTCAACTAGTGACCTTAACCCATCGAACATCCAATGAATGATTTTAAGTTCATTATGTTTAAAAATGATTCGAGATACTTATATATGAAATAACCTAAAATTTATAGTGGAAGAAGTAGTTCATAGACTAGAGGGTGAACACTCTGAGAGGAGGCTCACGAGAGTGACATTGCAACACCATTAAAATTAAAAATATCAACCATTTTTTCCTCACTAAATGAAAAAAACTAGGACTTACATATTATTGGTACATCCATATCTTCAATTTTAATACCAACCAATCAAATATCTTATTTCCTTTTTTAATGTTTTCCTAACCATTTTAAGTTATTTCAACAACATTCTCAAAGGGACAACCTTATTCACCACTAACTTACAGTGTTAAATTTGTTAGTATAGTTCATCCATAAACTATTTCTTTGATTTGTACTGAGATAAGTAATGATTTTTGCGGGATACGTCATGATGCTACACACCATTGGGGATAATGCCATTGGCACATGTACACATAGGAGGGTGATGGTGACCGCCAGTTTATTAGTGGGATCTTCCATAGATGTTGTGGTTTAAGATGATGATGTTTACCATCAAAATAAATGGGGGATTTGTGGTAAATTATTAATATAGATTGAAGGGGTGTGTTAACATTGGTTGACTTGGGGTCATTGGCCTGGTTTTGTGAGAGGAGTGACTTGGTCCTATTTGGTTGAATATATAGACAGGGTGTTCCCTATGGTGCTTACATGAGGTCACTAGTGATGTGATGAGATATAGTGGAGGATAGTGAGAGTCTATAGGTGTGTTAAGATTATAGGTACATCATACCACTCTACAAATGACCAAATCATGTTGGTTGATGCATGAGGGTTATGGTATAGTACCTCATGTATCAAAGGATAGATATATTTAATCATTGGTTGACATTTATTGTTATGAATGAACCTATATATTTTTAAATATATTCAACAATATATTGGTGGTGTCCAACTAAGTTTCTTACATGCACCCTATATGGTGATATTATTTTGTGTGTGTGTGTGTAGAATCATGTCTTATATTTTAAAATAGGATGGGCCCCTATGGTTGGAGTTGGATCTTGTAAGTGATGGGTTATGGTACAAGCTAGATGAAAGGATGATATTTAATATAGAACCAATTATATCCTTGATGTCTGTTTATGTGATCTCTCATGATTTTTAAATTTTTCTAATGTATGAAATTAACCCACATTAGGAAATAATTAATGTTATGCATGTTGTATGCATATAATGAATTTCATTTAATAAGGGCTATGATTTTATATATTTGTTTGGATGGGTTTTTTTATGATACCTGATTATTTATATTACTGATTTTGTCTATATAAGGATAAACTCTCCCCACAATCACACATTATACCTCCCAGAGAGAATAATCCAAATTTATGAATAGGAACACCTAAATACATATGGAGACACTTATCATGGATCTATTTGAGTGATTTGGGTTAGGGAGACATATAATTTGGTACTAGAGTATGTTATTTTTTATTTATTTGGGATGTGATAGATAGTGATTTAGAGATTTTTAGTGACTTATAATGGATATTCTATTGTGTGTCTAGATTGCACAGGTATAGGATGAAGTCCAAAATATTTGGGGATTTGGGATTTTTGTTCTTGGTTTTTAGGGTGAGTATTATGTTTTTTAGATTATGTAAAACAATGTGTTTAATGTTATTAATTTATTATAGCACCTTGACCTGATATCTTATTAAAAATAATGATCGAGACTAGAGGGACACTAGGCCTTTAGCATGTATCCCATACTCCAAAGGCTACTGATTAGCAATGAGGGTCAAAAGTGGTGGTAGTGGAGAGACTATACCCTCTAGTGGTGATAATAATAGTAGTACATATATTTATAACATAGAAGAAGAAAAACAATAAAAACAGGAGCATTAACCCACTATAGTGGAAGTATAAACAATAGTAATGAAAATAAATAAAAATCCAAAATATTCCATTTTAGAAAATACCATTTATAGATACTAAAACAAAACAGGCTATGTCATATCTGGTTATACATAATAATAAGCATAAAGGGTCTCCCATGGTCAAACATGAGTACATTCACATATATATATATATATATATATACATATATGTATAATGATTAAACAAAAAGATACTCAAAGAAATACTAGATGATGCAAGAAACTCCAAGGTCACCTACCATCCACTCAATGCTAAATGGACCAACATGATTGTAACAACCCGAGATTTTATAAGATACATTCTTTTCAATTTCATTCATATATTCTATTATACTAAAAACCAAGATTATCTTGCACTATACGCAACACTGTATTAGCTTGCAGTATACGCAATCGCGACCTTCCTCTATAGCGTGTCTTGTACGTAATACCGGGTTTTACTAAACGACGATATATTATTATAATATTGTTATGAACTAGCCGTTATGAATAGTGTTAACTAAATTTTGAATTTTATAACATTATTATTCATCTTAAAAATTTCTAGAACAAGGTATAAGATCAAAATAAAATTTTCAGGTAAAATAAGTATTTTTCAAAAAATGCAGTTTTGCCGCCTTTTGATGACGCACCCACTTTAAATCTAGTTTTTGACATGTTTATAAGTTCAATTTGACAAAATAAAATTCTTCTTTTGAATCAGGATATAAAAATTTACATTAGATAAAGTTTTGATATTTTTTCGATAACTTTCATATTTTAATGAATAGTAAAAACAAGCTATATTTTAATTAAAAACAACTTTTTTCATCATAATATCTTTTGTGGTTAAATTATAATATTTGAATGGTTTAAAAGTATAAATAGAATATATTTTTACCATTTAATATAATGTATGTCATTAGCATTGATTTTACCTTGAATTTGTAGGTTAAATCAATTCAATCTTTTGCAATGTTTTAAAGAAAAACCCGTTTTCTTTCGACAAAGGGATTAATGTTAATTTAATTTCTGCATCTTTTGTGTATTGAATTTGGAAAAATGGATTCCATATTTGGAATCAGTGGGTCCAAATTATGTTAATAAGCTACATTTTATTTTTTGGCATTGTGAATAGTAACTACGGTAAATTTTATTTACTATAGTTAAACGTAAATCAGGTAATTAAGGGTAAATATAAGATTATAAAATTACCCTAACAGTTGGAAAAATCCTATTTAATGGATAAAGGTAGACCCATATAACCTAAGGGTCATATTAGATTCATTTTATGGACTTTTTTCCATGAAAATAATTTAATTATTATTAAAACCAAAGAATGTGACAACATGTCACTTTCTTAAATCTTATAAGTATAATAATTTTTATATAATTATAAACTTCATGAAACTTAGAACATTAATAGTATCCAGAAATCTTATACAATTATCTACATCATATAAATTTATTTAGAATTTTTAGGGATTAAATAAATATCATTTATTATGACACAAAGATGATGCAGTAATTGTCTTATTAATGAAATATTGACATAATATTATTGATGTTATAAATGCCCAAATAAATGTAATTTGAGACTTTTTATGAATTAAATTACTTTTATAGGTTAATATTACATGTTATTGTTGATATAAGTAACTTGGTTCGAACTTATAATTCTGTTATGAATTTCATAAAAATCATGTACCCAATAGTGTCAAAATTGACATAAATTAGTTTTTTAAAAAAATATTATATTATTAATTGTTATTTAATTCCTAAAAGTCTAAGGTTCAGAAACATGACTTAGATAAGGATATATATATATTAATAAGAAACAACTTGGGGTTCGTTTGGCTTGTTATGGTAAGTTTATTAACCATATAGTGTAAGAAAACAAAAAGACACGGTAAAAGTTAAATTATTTAACTTAGAGTTAAATCTAATTGATAAGGTTAAAATAATAACCTAAACTTGTCTAAATCCTATTGGATGAGAGGCTTTCGTCCCATCACCACTTTACCTTCGAAATAAGACCCTTTGGAACCATTATAAACCGAATCTGACCTTAATATAAAATAATATTTTGAGATTTTCCTAAGGTGCCCCTCTCCTCCCTTATAAAAGGGCACCTCCTCCCTCTCCTCCTCACACCAATTGGAGCATTAAAGCACGGCCAAACCCTGAAAAATCTCTTCTCCACTTCCCTAGTATCATCCTAGAGGTCCTGGTATTCTTCAAAGACCATCCTTAGTTCTTTAAGTTGAGGTTAAGTGAAGATGCGTCAAAAAGAGGTAATATCCATTACCGATCTTTTTCAATTTCTTTCTTCTTCAACTTCTTATTATTTAGTTGTTTCATGATAAAGTAATAACATAAGTATTTCTTATATACTGATATGTTATTATAAATATGAAACAACTCTAATTAACCTTCTATCCATCCTACAGAAAAAGGAAATCATCGCGCGTGCGTACGTACGGAATACCGTCTCCACGCCGTGGTGTAATCTATTTTCCACCACCACCTTACTTGGATGGGTACAATGGTGTAAATAATAACTATATATGATTAAGTTAAAGTGATATTTATTCTGAAATAGTATACATACACTCCAATACAGTCTCACGATCATGAGAACGATATCATCGCTCGTGCGTACGTACGGACTACCGTCTCCACGACGCGATGAGATTCATTCTCCACTTTAACCATTCATGAATGATTATAATGTATATATAATAAGTAATCATGAAATATATGACATAATAATTATAATGGATTTATGTGTATATATATGTATTTCATCTACTTAATTCCATTCAACTCAATAAGGAAACGAAAACAGCATTCATGCGTACGTACGACCTACCATCTCCATGAACGGTGTATTTCTTTCCATTTACTGATTTATTATATAATTGTATATTCTAAATTTATAATATATATAAATAATGTTTTATATTCTGGAATTAAGTAATCATGATCTAAGTAATCATATGAATAATTACAAGTCAAAACACGGACGACAAATGAAACAATTTTACCCAAAACGCTCTTTAACATGGAATTTACAAAAGAACGGGTAATATAAAGTCATAAGTGAACCATATATGATATCATAACAATTAATATGATTATTTAATAAGTAAATGACATTATTTAAATCATTATACAGGAGGTTCGGACACTTATGAAGAAAATTGGACCTAAGGTAAGGGAAATATCACAATCTCATTTTTATCTGAGATTGTTTATACTTTGGCGTTTACTGTGGTGTATTTTATCATCCACATCCATGTTTCCTCAATATTTAATATTATTTACATTCACCTAAAATTGTTTAAATACTATTTTACCCTTCGGATATTTTTTAGTAAAAGATAGGAAAGGAATCTTTTGTCGTTTTCATACGAGGTACTTTTTGACTTTTCCGACAAAAGTACGAAGAATATTTTTTTTAACTTATACAGCAGAATGGGTTTTTAAAACATTATTTCCAAAAATATTCCTTTACAAGTTTTCAAGTTTATTTTTAATAAACTTCTTTTAGTTTGAAATTGTATGACATGTTAAGAAAGGAAAAGTGTTTTTGAAGTAGAAAGGATATTTTCTTCAAGAATGAAGTTCAAGTGTTTTATCAAAATTATTTTCAATCTAAGATAATAAAGGGTTCTGTTTTTATCCCTATTATTACATTGATTTTTTTATGTTGTGATGGAATTATTTTTATGAATTCCTTTATCGTATATGAATTGTTTTATGATGTCATGATGTTTAAGATTCCC
The DNA here is from genome assembly GCA_963277665.1 of Viscum album. NCBI lineage: Eukaryota > Viridiplantae > Streptophyta > Magnoliopsida > Santalales > Viscaceae > Viscum > Viscum album. Next base: position 154,612,558 of record OY728163.1, read on the forward strand.
ATTTTTATTACATGGGTTATGCAATGATGTATGGATTATGATTTTGTGGCATGCATAAGAATGGTATAATTATGAGATGGGTGGGACCTATATCTCCCTACAATGCATTGGGTAAAGATTTTATATCTCATGAGATAGACATGGCTAGAACAGTAGGTTATACCGGTTCAGTGAAACAGGACTGAAACGAGGGTGACTCGGTTCAGAAATGGACTTTGTCCACTAAGATAGTCTTGGAAATGAGTCTTGACTAATAAGATATGATTATCTATGATTATGTGTGTATGCCACAAAGTTTCATGTTTTAAGTTATGATTATTGGGATTTCATTTCACTACTATGATTTATCCCATGTTATGAAATTATGCTCTCTTTTGCAGGTTAAGATTTCCCAAATGTTATGAATATGATGTGATTGATATTTATTTTTTTTACCCTTACTGAGCATTTGAGCTCACACTTTTATGTTTTCTTTTCCCCATGATATAAATAAAGGTTTTAGGTAAAAAAAGGAAGATCTTTATGGGAGATTTTGAAGATCTTTCACCACGAATAGAAGATTATATTCCGAGTTTCCAAAGACACTAAACTATTACGGTCCTTGTGTGTGTGTTTTTGTTATGTAATAAGTATTCTGAAAAATTAATGTAATGTCCATGTACGTCAAGCTTCGGGTCTCTATAGTTGGTATCAGAGGAAAATTTTAGTCAACCTTTGGAAACTAGGATGCGAAAATGTTAGTGAGATCCCTAGAGATATTTCTAAGGTATGTCTAGGGATGTCCCTAAGGATAAGTATACGTATAGGATATAGTCCTAGAACTACGGTAACGATCTTAGAATTTAACCTAAGATGTTAGATATTAAGGGTACTCCCCCTTTACTATGTTGTTTTCCCTAGCATTATTTTTGCCTCTCACACTATACTTTTTGGGTTTTAGATGATGGCTGGAACCCGAAGGAACTGTGTTGATCAATGTAATGGACAATGCAATGATTGTCCTCCTGACAAACAAATGTTATGGGAGATGGAGTGTAAAATCTTATTGCTATACTTACACAAGCTATGTATCATTCTGGACTTCCAAATGATCAGATAAGGGAACAATATTCTATTGAGTCCTTCATGAGGCAACATCCACCTTCTTTCAGTGGGTCTTCCAATCCACTTGTTGCTGAACAATGGATCAGTACCACTGAAAAGATATTTTCAGTTCTTCAATGTTCTGAACATGATAAAGTAATCTTAGCAGTATATCGTTTGTAAGGTGAAGCTGATCAATGGTGGAATCATATCAAGAATACGAGGCCAGGAGATGAAATTGAGTCTATGGAATGGGACGAGTTCAAGAACTTGTTTTTCAGTAAGTACTTCCCTCGTAGTCTTCGAACAAAGATGGAAAAGGAGTTTCTTGAGCTGAAGCAGAAGAATGATGAATCTGTTGGTATATACGAAGCGAATTTTACAAGACATGCAAGGTATGAATCTGGCATTATCATCCAACCTGAAAGTAAAGTTGATCTATTTTTCAGTGTCTTAAAACCAAGTCTTCGAAGGGCATTAGCTATAAGAGACTTCAGTAGCTATGAAGAAATTGTGCGTTGTTCTGTCAAGGTAGAAATGGAAGTTGGTGTAACATATCCATCTCATGGTTTTAACAAGAAACAAAAGATGGAGTTCAAGGAGAAATCTCAGAATAATGGTGAAAAGATGATGAATGTTTCCTTATGCACAAAGTGTGGAAAGAAGCATGGTGGAGATTGTCTTAAAGGGAATATAAAATGTTTTAAGTGTGGAAAAGAAGGTCATCGAGAAGTTGAGTGTCGAAGTAATGGAAAAAGGGTTTCTAATGATATGAATAAAGCAAACACTGCAGAGAACGCACCACCAACACTTCAATGCTTCAAGTTCAAGGTAATGGGGAATTATGCTAATAAATTCCCTAATCCAAGGGTTAGTGATGATCGACATGAGAAACCGCTTAAGGCAAAGGACAAAGGGAAGTCACATGCGATCACTATTGGGGATGTTGAATATGACAACGATGTGGTGGAATGATTAAGTGCTTATGTAATGGGATTCCAAAATAATGTTATATCATTGAGTATTGGAATATTTATGTATTGGTCTAATGTGGTTTTCAAAGTGATTGAAATATTTTTGGAAAGCAGATGATATGCACATAATGAAGGGATAAAGAGAATATAATATGTTTAACAATATTCATGAGCACATGATTTATATAAGGACTAAGTGATATCATGGTTTGAGTATATAGAATTTTGAGGATTTTGGTATGTGGAAATTGTTAACTTTTAACTGCATTCATGTTTTCACTAAGGTTCAATGGGTATTCATTCTTCAAGATAATACATGATTAAGGTATTAACATGTTTGTAATTTGACCAACAAGATATATCTTATGATATATGGGGATAAATTATGGCATTCACGTGATTGTTATGTGACATTTCAAGTAATCATTTTCTTTATACTATGAGCTTGGACCGAAGTATTTTAGATAAGCCTAATGATTGGAATGGATTATGTTGGACATAATTTAGTATTGTACGATATTATTTATGGGATGTTATAGTAATATAGTTTTAGAAAAAGGACAACCTGCAGGACGAGCGACAGCCCCTCGCGTCGGACAAGGCTGTGGGAATCGAACCCACAACCGAAGTGCGACTGGCCTTTATCGCCTACCACTGGCCTACAGGAAGTCCCTGTTTAGTAGAAACTAGTTTTATTATATTAATCAGTATGATATATAAGTCCATTTTAGGAACTATATATGATTAATCTCACTATAGATGGACTTATGTATTTTTTGATAACTTTTCTAACCTTTTGTTTGAGACAGATGGAATGACCCATCATTCTATCACATGATCTGCTAACACATCACGAATGACAAATTCAACTTCATTTCTTTAAGAGATGAAGTGGAAATTTTCCAAAGAACGAAAAATGGTGAGACTATACCAAAATCACGAAAGTATTTCTTCTTATTCCAATTTCATCAACTTTAGGGAAATGATCTTGAAAACCAAAAATGTTGTCCTAGTGCTCTTATATCTAATGAATTAGACGGTAAATTAGATCATCACAAATTTATGGCTTTGTTCTCTACCACTCTCCATCAGAACATGATGGTTAGATTTATCTTCCATATCCATATTTTCACCTATGTGGAAACCCAGTGATTAGTTTATTTGGGTAACAGTTACGTTTCATACTTTTGTTTTTAAAGATTGGTTTTGGTATTCCTTTTTACGATGTGGTTTTCTATTAAAGAAACTTTCTAATAGTAAACCATTTATAACCCCGACGAATTTCGAGGGCGAAATTCATTTTAAGGGGGGTAGAATGTAACAACCCGAGATTTTATAAGATACATTCTTTTTAATTTCATTCATATCTTCTATTGTACGACACACCAATATTATCTTGCGCTATACGCAACACTGTATTAGCTTACAGTATACGCAATCGCGACCTTCCTCGATAGCGTGTCTTGTATGCAATACTGGGTTTTACTAAACAACGATATATTATTATAATATTGTTATGAACTAGCCGTTATGAATAGTGTTAACTAAATTTTTAATTTTATAACATTATTATTCATCTTACACATTTCTAGAACATGGTATAAGAACAAAATAAATTTTTCGGGTAAAATAAGTATTTTTCAAAAAATGCAGTTTTGCCTCCTTTTGATGGCACACCCACTTTAAATATAGTTTTTAACATGCTTATAAGTTCAATTTGACAAAATAAAATTCTTCTTTTGAATCAGGATAAAAAAATTTACATTAGATAATGTTTTAATATTTTTCCGATAACTTTCATATTTTAATGAATAGTAAAAACCCGATATATTTTAATTAAAAACAACTTTTTTCATCATAACATCTTATGTGGTTAAATAATAATATTTGAATGGTTTTAAAGTATAAATAGAATATATTTTTACAATTTAATATAATGTATGTCATTAGCATTTATTTTACCTTGAATTCGTAGGTTAAATCAATTCAATCTTTTGCAATGTTTTAAAGAAAAACTCGTTTTCTTTTGACAACGAGATTAATTTTAATTTAATTTCTGAATATTTTGTGTATTGAATTTGGAAAAATGGATTCCATATTTGGAATCAGTGGGTCCAAATTATGTTAATAAGCTACTTTTTATTTTTGGGCATTGTGAATAGTAACTACGGTAAATTTTATTTACTATAGTTAAAGGTAAATCGGGTAATTAAGGGTAAATATAAGATTATAAAATTACACTAAAAGTTGGAAAAATCCTATTGGATGGCTACAAGTAGACCCATATAACCTAAGGGTCAGATTAGATTCATTTTATGGACTTTTTTTCATGAAAATAATTTAATTATTATTAAAACCAAAGAATGTGACAACATGTCACTTTCTTAAATATTATAAGTATAATAATTTTAATTTAATGATAAACTTCATGAAACTTCAAAAATAAATAGTCTCCAGAAATCTAATACAATTATCTACATCATATGAATTTATTTATAATTTTTAGGGATTAAATAATTATCATTTATTATGACACAAATATGATGCAGTAATTTTATTATTATTGAAATATTGACATAATTGATGTTATAAATGCCCAAATAAATGTAATTTGAGACTTTTTATGACTTACATTATATTTCTAGGTTAATATGACATGTTATTGTTGATATAAGTAACTTGGTTCGAACTTATCATTCTGTTATGAATATCATGAAAATCATGTACCAAATAGTGTAAAAATTGACATAAATTAGTTTTTAAAACAAATATTATATTATTAATTTTTATTTAATTCCTAAAAATCTAAGGTTCGGCCAAATGACTTAGATAAGGATATATATATTAATAATAAACGACTTGGGGTTCTTTTGGCTTGTTATGGTATGTTTGTTAACCATATAGTGTAAGAAAACAAAAAGACATGGTAAAAGTTAAATTATTTAACTTAGAGTTAAATCAAATTGATAATGTTAAAATAATAAACTAAACTTGTCTAAATCCTTTTGTATGAGAGGCTTTCGACCCATACCCACTTTATCTTCGAAATAAGACCCTTTGGAACCATTATAAACCGAATTTTACCTTAATATAAAATAATATTTTGAGATTTTCCTAAGGTGCCCCTCTCCTCCCTTATGAATGGGCACCTCCTCCCTCTCCTCCTCACACCAATTTGAGCATTCAAGATCAGACAAACCCTGAAAAAATCTCTTCTCCGCTTCCCTAGCATCATACTAGAGGTCCTGGTATTCTTCAAAGACCATCCTTAGTTATTTAAGTGGAGGTTAAGTGAAGGCGCGTCAAAAAGAGGTAATATCCATTACCGATCTTTTTCAATTTCTTTCTTCTTCAACTTCTTCTTCTTTAGTTGTTTCATGATAAAGTAATAAAATAAGTATTTCTTATATACTGATATGTTATTATAAATATGAAACAACTCTAATTAACCTTCTATCCATCCTATGGAAAAAGGAAATCATCGCATGTGCGTACGTACGGAATATCGTCTCCACGCCGTGGTGTAATCTATTTTCCACCACCACCTTACTTGGATGGGTATAATGGTGTAAATAATAACTATATATGATTAATTTAAAGTTATATTGATTCTGAAATAGTATAAATACACTCCAATATAGTACCACGATCATGAGAACGATATCATCGCTCGTGCGTACGTACGGACTACCGTCTCCACGACGCGATGAGATTCATTCTCCACATTAACCATTCATGAATGATTATAAAGTATATATAATAAGTAATCATGAAATATATGACATAATAATGATACTGTATTTAAGTGTATATATATGTATGTCATCTACTTAATTCCATTCAACTTAATAAGGAAACAAAAACAGTGTTCATGCGTAAGTACGGCCTACCGTCTCCATGAACGGTGTATTTATTTCCATTTACTGATTTATTATATATATGTATATTCTGAATATATATTATATATAAATCATGTTTTATATTATTTAATTAAGTAATCATGATCTATGTAATCATATGAATAATTACAAGTCAAAACACGGACGACAAATGAAACAATTTTACCCAAAACGCTCTTTAACATGGAATTTACAAAAGAACGGGTAATATAAAGTCATAAGTGAACCATATATGATATCATAACAATTAATATGATTCTTTAATAATTCAATGACATTATTTGAATCATTATACAGGAGGTTCGGACACTTATGAAGCAAATCGGACCTAAGGTAATGGAAATATCACAATCTCATTTTTATCTGAGATTGTTTATACTTTGGCATTTACTGGGGTGTATTTTATCATCCACATCCATGTTTCCTCAATATGTAATATTATTTCCATTCACCTACAATTTTTTAAATCCTATTTGACCCTTCAGAGAGTTTTTAGTAAAAGATATTAAGGGAATCTTTTGTCATTTTCGTACGAGGTACTTTTTGACTTTTCCGACAAAAGTACGAAGAATGTTTTTTTAACTTATACAGTAGAATGGATTTTTAAAAAATTATTTCCAAAAAGATTCCTTTAGAAGTTTTCAAGATTATTTTTAATCAACTTCTTTTAGTTTAAAATTGTTTGACATGTTAAGAAAGGAAAAGTGTTTTTGAAGTAGAAAGGATATTTTCCTCAAGAATGAAGTTCAAGTGTTTTATCAAAATTATTTTCCATCTAAGATAATAAAGGGTTCTGTTTTTCTCCGTATTATTACATTGATTTGATTATGTTGTGATGGAATTATTTTTATGAATTCCTTTATCGTATATGAATTGTTTTATGATGTCATGATGTTTAAGATTCCCATTTTTATTACATCGGTTATGCAAGGATGTATGGTTTATGATTTTGTGGCACGCATAAGAATGGTATCATTATGAGATGGGTGGGACCTATATCTTCCTCCAATGAATTGGGTAAAGATTTTATATCTCATGAGATAGACATGGCTGGAACGGTAGGTTATACCGGTTCAGTGAAACAGGACTGAAACGAGGGTGACTCGGTTCAGAAATGGACTTTGTCCACTAAGATAGTCTTGGAAATGAGTATTGACTAATAAGATATGATTCTCTATGATTATGGGTGTATGCCACAACGTTTCATGTTTTATGTTATGATTATTTGGATTTCATTTCACTACTATGATTTATCCCATGTTATGAAATTATGCTCTGTTTTGCAGGTTAAGATTTCCAAAATGTTATGAATATGATGTGATTGATATTTATTTTGTTTACCCTTACTGAGCATTTGAGCTCACCCTTTTATGTTTTCTTTTCCCCAGGATATAAAGAAAGGTTTTAGGTAAAAAAAAGGAAGATCTTTATGGGAGATGTTGAAGATATTTCACCACTATTAGAATATTATATTTCGAGTTTCCAAAGACACTAAACTATTACGGTACTTTTGTGTGTGTTTTTGTTATGTAATAAGTATTCGGCAAAAGTAATGTAATTTCCATGTACGTCAAGCTTTGGGTCTATACAATGATCACTAAGGTCCATATCCTATGCTTGAACCCTTACCTGATAGTAAAATCATGAATTCTAAATGTGTCTTGAGGGGACCATGTATAGTGTGAGAATAAATCTTAGTATGACACCACTAAGGGGTACATAAATTACATCCCTAGTAGTGTAGGTTTTCTTAATGTAAATAAAAAAGAAAGGCATCACATGCCCCTCATATAGTAACCTACTTCCCTTTCGCTTAGTATCCAAGAGAATTTAATCACTTAGTTTGGCCATCATTGGTATACCGCATGCCCCCAGTTATATTTATTTCATACAGTGACATATTTTCATATATATAATTGTAGTGGGAGGATCCTTAGTAGTAATCCCAAGGAATCCCTTAATGAAAATCACCCCAGGTGAACCCTCAGGTTCCTCCCCTAGGATATGTTACCCAACACCTAATGCCATCAATTATGCACAAATGTCCAAAAAGGCATGACCAAACAATAACTACTTGGTCCCTCAAATACTAGCTCAAAATATCCCTTTGGATCAATTCTTGATGTTCGAGGAATATCAATGTTTTTACTCACTAATAGTGATCTTCATCTCAAAATCCAACATCCCAAGGCACAAAAATACCCATAATCCCAAGTGTTGATCCACAGCCTCACGTAATATAAATACCCTTATCCCCCACTGTTGGTCCATCACCATACAATTGGGTTTCTATGACAATCACCTCTAACCTCACTGATGGTCAACACCATCCTGATATGCAACTATTGGAGTTCACTACCCACATGGGTGGTCAACACCACCTCATCATCTAAGTCCTAGCTATGTTCACATGACTCTAATGGTGAGTTAGCAAATCATGGTGAGCGGTAATCACCCAAACATAGTACCTAAGAAACATCATCCAACACTGCATGCCACTATGACAACATTTATCAATCATGATGTCCATCACCATCCTAAGACATGTGTTCTATGCCCCAATCCTGTGACCTTGTCGCCTTAATCCGACAACCACGTCACCTATACTTGTGATCAAAATCACCCATATAGTAAAATCCAAAAGATTCCTAACGAATCAAAGCACCCAAAACTAAGTGGTAAATCACCACCCCAATCCACAAGTCAATCCTATCATTTTCCCAAGAAAATAAGAAATTTAATATAAAAAATTATTTTAATAACAATCAAACATCTGGAAAAAAAACTTCGTAAGTGGCCTAAATCCTCTCACTAGGATTATACAATTTGTTTTCAAGGATGAGCATTCTCATATAAATATCATGTGATCAATTTAATAATTAATATACAATAATTAAATTATTAGGCTCTATCCCATATAACCCAATTGCATGCTCAAGAAGGCACCCTCATGAAACACTTAAAATTTAATGAGAAATAGAATCAGCACTTACCTCATACTCATAGAGGTATGCTCATATGATATCAACCTCTAAATAAACAAAAATCTAGAGAAATTATAATTTTATATGAATTTCTGATATGTTTCCAATAAGACTGAAGATGGTTGAAACAGATATCAGATCAGGAATTTGGCTCAAAGCCAAGGAGATGAGGAGGAAATGGGAGACCCCATAAGCATAATTATAAAGGAGAGGATAAATTAGGGAGAAAACATAAATATAAGAGAGGATAATTTTGGTAAATTCACACACATTAATGACCCAAAAGGTTTGGTTGCTTGGTTTGGCTAAACATGTGCCAACCGTGAAACACCTACTATCTAGAAACCACTCCACACACGGTTAGGGCACAGGGTTTACCAAACCATGGAAAACCCACACGTGAGACCTCTCTTAAAAACTAATAACCTCCCACATAGTTTTCCACCCTCTTGGATGGTTTTTGAAACCACTTCCAGTGAGTAATTTTTGTTGCATGGTTACCCCTAGGAGGCCGTACGGTTTGTCCAAACTACACGCCCCTATCTACGACTGTAGTAAATTTGGGTTTTCGACCTCTGATGCTCTCAAAACACACTCAAAACCATGATGAACTTTTCAGAGATTAAAAAAAATCTAAAAACAAGGAATTGCGTCAATGAAACTCCAAGAATAATTTTTTATAATCAATAAAAGATTTTTCATACTCACCAAACTCAAAATTTCAAAAGGATGGGTAAATTTAAGCATGCACTAAATCTTGGGATTTTATAGTCTCCCCACATTAGGATAGATTTTCCCCAGTCAATCATTCCTTATCGATAGATGGTACTAAAAATACCCATATCATTCACATCACTCAGTTTACCCTAGTCATGAAGTCAAAGTTCAACTCTCTCATGTTGATCCTCACCTTAGGAGATACCTACCCAGACACTTCTGACCCAAAACAAACAATTTTGATGGTCCATCAACCATACCATGACTCAAAAGACCTACCACAACACATCATCACAATTGCACCACATCTTTCACTAATGCACTTCATTAGTTTATCACATCATTATAATGTATTATATAGTACCCATAAAGTACTGTATCTCATCAGATTACCACCTCATGGCCATGTTGCACACGACACCCATGAGGCCTCCCATCTTGTCAAATGTTCAAAATTTCAAGAACCACAACTGGTGCTCGTAAGAAATATCAGTTCCATGAACCACATATGGAACCAGCATCACATCGATGCCTAGATGCTTGCACACCTCATCATAACCCATATCACATGGATATCCAAATGACTATGCATATCATATAATCCACGCATACATAGGTGCCAGTAATAAATTCGGGTTCCATGCACCTCATATATATATACACACCACATATGAGAGCTGATTTCAACCAACTAAAAAATGAGTGGTTGTTCCAAAATTAAATCTCATACACTTCATGAACCAAAACAACTGTATCTAAATATAAAAGAAACTTGTTCATACTGATCATCACAATGTACCTCTGACTGTATTCAACTCCCCATCTTACTCTGTACTTGTAAGATCGACTATGTGTATTAGGCTTAAATATCGACTTCCTGAGGCCTAAAATCCCTATAATGTTACATCATCCACCATCTACTGACCCCACTACTATGTCCAACTACATCTTCCAATGCCTCCATGTGCAGCTGAATCTCATCTACCAGCTCCCGACATCGCTCCTAGTCTAACCTCAAATGCCGAATTCTAACCCAATCCCTGACTCACTGAAACGCACGGCCGATTGTCTCTTATCGACCGGTCAAGGTTCCGGTGCTCTGCTAATGTGTATAGCACCACTCGGGTCGAATCCTCGGCAATGGTACTTCGTAATAGTCGACTGTTTTTAGTTGATTGTATTTTGATTGGGGCAGTTTGTTTGCAGAGCTTAATTGAAATGTTTAATGAATGATGTTTAATTTAACAAGTTGATAAATATTAGGGTGAGTTCATCGTTAGGTTATTTAAGCTTTTGATATCCTTGAGCTTTGCTTTATATTGCATTTAAATTAACACCCATGTCACAAGTTGACGTTGATTTGAATTCCCAAGTGTTAAGGCTTTAATACAATCCTTAACTTAACTTAAGGTTATAATATTGATCATATCTTGTTTATGGTAGTGTATTTATGGTTCCAATAATCCATGGAAACCACGCGTTGAGCAAAACAAGTCATTAATCCATGACATGCTAAGTCCAACATACACAATGTTAATTCAACGAATACTCATCGAGAAAAAGCTATCAATCTCTTAACATACCTAAATTAAAACTCACCCCAATGAGAGATTTACTCAGCAATTATGATTTTTATTAATCTAGTAATATATGTTAATTGTGTTGAATTATAGTGAGAAGAAAAAGAAAGGGACAAAATAAGAGTAGTGTGCTGAACACACACAAAATATTTTGAGAATCAAAAATGGAATTTAGATTGAAGGAGGAAGAAAAATAAGGGACTATAATTTAAAATGACTCAAAATATTTTAATACCATGAATATTATACTACATAAGGTGGAGAAGAATAAGAGGTATTGAAGAAGAAAGAAGCACTACAATTTGATTGAAATGAAAACATAGTTACACAATTACAATTGAACGCAAACATAAACAAACGTGAAAGAGAAGTGGATGAGAGGTCTCTCTTGTTGAAACAAGATCAAATCATATCCTCATAGAACCTTTTCAAGTCTATAGTAATTCCAAACCTCCTACTTAAGTGCTGAAGTGCTAACCCTTTTTAAAGGAGAGGAGGGGATGTATTTATAGCCCAAGGTGGTGGAATGTTTACATTCCAGAAATACCCTTCCACTTGGCTCACCAATATGTACATCCAGACAGCCGAATCATGAGAAATATCTTTCTTAAAAGTTGTTGGTAAAGATGTATTCTGTCTATTGTGAATATTTGGAGGTCATTGGAATTATATAGCCAAGGTTATGGAGGTTTTAGTAAATAATTTTGATCTGTCCATTTCAATACATACCTTTTCGAAGTCTATAATGTGAATCGGTTTCTGAATAGGATGATATCCTCAAATAAAATTCATTTCTTCAACAAAGTTGTCCGGCCGAATCTCCTCTTTAACACTGAAAAATTGCATCTCGAATGGATGTCTACATCAGGATAAATTTCAATATTAGTGTGCTATTTTTAATTCCCGGCCAGAATGGTGGGCTGGACTTCAATGCATCAGTTGGGCCCCTTGTATTTGTGATTGGGTTCTGAAATTTTTATCATGGACTGCCTTAAATATCCTCCGAACATGGGAGGATAATTAAGGTATTTGGATCTCTGGATTAAGCCCAGAATTTTTACCTTCATATATGGTCCAGTTTCTTCACAGTTTCCTTGGGCCTTCTTGTGAGGTCCATATGACTTTCTAAATGGATGAATCTTCCAAATGTGACTTCTAATAGAATGTTTTAATTGGAATTGGGAACTCTAAAAAACAAGAATCACGAAATCTGAATAATTAGGGTGATAGTTATTATTAAACCATTAAACAGACATGAATCAGGATAAATCCAAATAGTGTTCAAAAATTATATTTAATATTTAAACATTAATATTTCACAAAAATTATGCACATTTCATATAAAATATGTAAAGGGAGTATGTAAAAAGATATGAAAATATTAATAACATCAACTCCCCCACACTTAGTTTTGTTCATGTCCTCATGTGCAATAAATAGAAAAACATGAAAAAATCATTTTCACTCACCAACAAATATTAAAATTTTGTTTTCTACAATCAGGGGAGGTTTAGAATATTTCACTCATCCATTTTGAAATCCACCACAAGTTGTTACCAAAATAATGTTCAAAAACTAATTCATTTTTCCATGCTCAAATTTAGGAATGGAAAATGTGGACACTAAAAACTCACACCTCTCAAGATGATAAAATTTATTTGTGGAGGTTCACTCTTTCACCAACCAAAAGTAAAAAACTTAGAGTTTGAAAAGAGATCTCATCTTACAATCCCTATCCAAAGTGAACAAGAATCAAGAGGTCTTTTTAATGGGATTTTTTTGTGGCTATGGGATGGTAGGAATATACTGTCCAAGAGAGAGAAGAAGAGGGTTAAAATACCAACATAGAAAAAAACAACGCACATTTTTTTGAAATGAAACATGGAAGGAAATGAAAACACATATTTACAAGGGAATGATTTTGTGAAGAAAGACACAATATAGGAAGAAAATATGAAGGTAATGAGAAGATGGAATATTTACAAAACAAAAAACTTATCCCAATAAGAATATAATGCAAGTGTTCTTTTTTTTTCTTTTCCTTTTCTTCTTTTTTTTCGAAAGTTGACCTTGAAACAGATCTCACACTCATATCCCAACCCATTTTTGATCTCCTCATGACACTAATTGTAATAGTTATAACAAGATCAAAGGTTGAGGAAGAGTGATTTTTGACCTACCAAAGACACAACCCATTTTTTTCATTTTTTTTTTGATTTTTTTTTATTTTGATTTTTTTTTATTTTTTTAACACTTCTCAATATCATTTGTACAGTACATTTCCAAATCCCACTTAATGACAACCTCCCCCCCCCCCCCCACAATAAAATGTATGCTTTCCCTCAAGCATATGACAACACACTGAAAAGTATGGAAATGATACCCAAAAATGAAATCCATTGCCCCCCACACTTAAATTTCAAAAACTTATGCAATGAAAATCCATGTTGGTATTAGGTGGGACAAGGTATTGGGCTTGTAATGTGGCTATCAAAGAAGAGTTTCTCATAGGCTTGAAGGGGCTTTCAAAAGGAGGATTAACGTAAGGGTAATGAGAGGCTATTTGGTTATTGTCATTCTCATGTGGTTCAGAAAATGCCTCTATCATATTAATGCACACTAAGGCAGGAAATTCAGCTCGAAGGTCCACAAACTCAAGACTCACAAATGGGGGTGAAAACACACATTTTGGAAAGATGGCCATATATGGCCTTGGTATGAAAGCAAATGTTGTTCCTCATGGTTCGGGAAAAGCATTTTCCAAATCAAAAATTGAGCATTCAAAATTTGTTAATTTTGAAACAAAATTCTTTATCCAAATTCATGATGAAAATAAAAAAAATTTGAGATGAAAACATGTCTCTTAACTCCCCAAAATGCTTGGACAAAATTTCAAAACTCGATGGTGAGTAAGCATGACTCTTTTTTTTGTAATTTTTTAAGTGATTGTGTTTTTTTGATTTTTTTTAGTTTTTAAGGATTTTATAAAATACGCACCCACACAAGAAAGAGAAAAGGAAAGGGTTTGATGAATAAAGTGGTAAAAAAATGAAAGAGAGAGGAAGAAGTAGAAAGAGGTATAGAGAGGTAGAGATAGAGAGAGAGTTAAAGGGAATGAGGTGCCCCCTGGTTTAGATTTGGTGGGTCGCATTCTCCATTGAGTGGTAGGTCAGCTAGAGAAGTTGGGGATCCAGTAGAAGTTGATGTTGTTCCAGGATTGCATGTACACTCATGGTGATGTTTCAACCGATGTCCATTTACCGTAAATGTCCTTTCGGAGGAGGGGTCTTGGACTTGCACTTCACCAAATGGGTAAACATTAGTGATAATAAAAGGACCTTCCCAATGAGAATTAAGCTTACCTGGATGAATACGAAATCAAGAATTAAAGATCATTACCTTTTCACATTCATGAAATACCTTTCTCAGGATGTGTCTGTCATGGAGTACCTTAGCCTTCTCTTTGTACAGATTGGAATTCTCATAGGATTCAAGTCGAAGCTCCTCCAGTTCAGCCAATTACAACAGTCTTTCTTCACCAGATTTTTCACAATCAAAATTATAGGTTTTCACAGCCCAAAAAGACTTATGTTGGATTTCAACTGGTAAGTGACACACTTTACAAAAAACTAGCCAAAAAGGAGACATCCCATTAGGTGTTTTATAGGCAGTTCGATAAGCCCAAAGGGATTCACCAAGTCTCCCAGGCCAATATTTTCTGGTGGGTTTTACAATTCTCTCAAGTACCCTTTTCACTTCTCTATTAGAGAGTTCAGCCATGCCATTTGTTTGGGGATGATATGCAGTTGAATATTTATGTACATCCCCATTCTTTTTCAGAAGAGCTTCTATGGTTCTATTACAAAAATTGGTTCCTAAGTCACTGATCAAGGCACGTGGTGTGCCAAATCTTTGGAAGATGTGAGTCTTTAGGAAATCACTAACAGTATGAGCATCATACTTCCTAGTGGGTTTGGCCTCAACCCATCTTGAAACATAATCGACCGTAAGAAGAATGTATGATAATCCATTGGAAGGGGGAAAATGGTCCCATGAAATCGATGCCCCAAACATCGAATATTTCACAAAAGATTAAAGGCTTTTGGGACATTTCCTTTCTCTTTGAAATTGTGCCAAACTTTTGGCAAGTGGTACATGATTGAAAAAACTCATGTGAGTCGTCGAAGAATGAAGGCCAGAAGAATCCAGAGTCTAGGACCTTTCGGGAGGGCCTTTGTGGTCCAAAGTGGCCACCTCCAGGAAGTGAGTGACAGAAATATAAGATGGAAGAATGCTCATTTTCATCAACACATCTCCTAATTACCATGTCTACCCCAGTTTTACAAAGTTTATTTTCTTCCCAAAAATAGAATTTTGAATCACTTTTCAACTTCATTTTTTGTTCATTTGAAACAATTTCACGAAAAACACCAGAAACCATGTAATTTACAATTGGGTCATACCATGGTATTTTTGGAGTGATAGATGAAAGGTGCTCAGTAGGGAATTCAGGATCGATGATTTGTAAATGAGAAGAATTAGAAATTCTACTCAAGTGATCATCCACAGGGTTTTATTTTCCAGATCTATCTTTGATTTCAAGGTCAAACTCTTGGAGCATTATTATCCATCTTATTAGCCTCGGTTTGGAATCACTTTTCTTGAGTAAGAACTTAATAGCAGAATGGTCTGTGAAGATGATGATTTTGGCACCTAAGAGATATGACCAGAATTTATCTAAGGCAAAAACCACTGCTAGAAGTTCCTTTTCAGTCACAGTGTAGTGAGATTGAGTTTCATCCAATGTTTTTGAGGCATAATAGATTACATGATGAATCTTTTCTCTTCTTTGACCAAGAACAGCCCCAATAGCTCTATCAGAAGCATCACACATTAAATCAAAGGGTAATGACCAATCTGGGGGTTGGATTATCGGGGTAGATGTAAGAGAATTTTTGAGTTCAATGAAGGCTCTCTTGCAAACCTCATCAAAATGGAAAGTGACATCATTTTGGAGAAAACGAGTGAGTGGGAGGGAAATTTTACTGAAGTTATGGATTAATCAGCGATAGAAACTAGCACAACCAAGAAATGAATGGATGTCTCGAACAGAAGTGGGTGGAGGAAGTGATTGGATCACATCAATTTTGGCATGATCGACTTCAATAACATCTTTTGAAACTATGTTCCCTAGAACAATCCCATTTTCAAAGATGAAGTGACATTTTTCAAAATTTAACACAAGGTTACACTTGACACACTTTTGAAGGACTAGAGAGAGTGAATGAAAACAATATTCAAATGACTCACCATAAATTGTGAAGTCATCCATGAAGACTTCCATGCAGTGTTCAATGATTTCTGAAAAGATACTCATCATACACCTCTGGAATGTTGCAGGAGCATTGAAAAGTCCAAAAGGCATTCTTCTATATGAAAATGTTCCAAAGGGGCATGTGAAAGTAGTATTTTCTTGGTCCTGAGGTGAGATTGGGATTTGAAAATAGTCGGTGTATCCATCAAGAAAGCAATAGTGTGACTTTCCGGCCAATATTTCTAGAATTTGATCAAGGAATGGAAGAGGGTACTGATCTTTTCGTGTTTCATCATTCAATTTTCGATAATCGATGCATACATGCCATTTGTTCTTCACTCAAGTTGTGACTACCTCTCCATGTTCATTTGTGACAACATTTATCCCACCCTTCTTAGGTACAACTTGAATTGGACTAACCCATTCACTATCAGAAATTGGGTAGATAATACCAGCTTGAAGAAGCTTGGTGATCTCTTCCCTAACTACCTCAAGGATGAGTGGATTGAGTCTTCTTTGTGGTTTTCTAATTGGTTTGGATAAATCCTCAAGATGGATGTGATGCAGGCAAAGAGCAGGTTTGATTCCTGGTATGTCATCTAGGGTCCAACCTAAGGCCTTTTTGTTTTCCTCTAACACTTGAACAAGTTTCGACTCCTCGGTTTCAGTAAGTGTGGGAAAGATAATGATAGGATATGAGTGATCATGGAAGAGGAATTAATATTTCAGGTGTGTAGGAAGAGGTTTCAGATCAGTCTCATCTTTCACTTTTGGGATCGACAACTCAGGAATGGAAGAAGGGAATTCAGTTGCTTCAGGTTCATTTTCATTAATACTATCCAAGGTGGAGCAGTAGAGATCAGAGTTGACGTGGGATTCAAGAGAGTTTTCAAGTTCCTCTAGATTGATGGAGTCTATGAATGAGAGGTCCACATCAACTTTACCGTTTATGACTTGGTTAATCCTAGTGAAGATTTCACATGATCCTATCTCTTCATAACAGGATGAACATGATGGAATGGGGTTCAATTGACTCTTAGATGTGTCCTCAGAAGCATGGATTGAGAATGCAGAGTGATCCTCAGATGGGTATCGCATGGCTTGGAAAATGTTGAACTTGACCAGTTGGTCACCAAATTCCATGGATAGGATGCCTGAATGGACATCAATCTTGGTTCTCACAGTCATGAGGAATGGTCTTCATATAATTATGGGAGATCGGGAAGAGTTCCTCTCACCTTCCATGTAAAGGACATAGAAATCAGCAGGGAAGATAAGATCATTGACTCAGACAAGTACATCCTCAATTATTCCCTCAGGATTGGCTATGCTTCGATTGGCTAATTGAATGACAACACCCGTTAGATGTAAGTGACCTAGACCAAGGTTGGAGAAGATGGATTTGGGCATGACATTAATTGAGGCTCCTAGGTCTATGAGTGCATCATCAAAATTAGAACATCCAATTTGGCATGGAACCGTAAAGGTCCCTGGATCTTTGCACTTTATGGGAATGTACTGCTGGGTGGAAACATTTTTGAAGGTCCTAAGTTGCCTCATGTGGGTACACAACTCCTTGAGAAACTTGGCATACATAGGAAATTTTTTATGGCATCTAAGAGGGGAATATTGACTTCAACACGTCTAAACATGTCGAGCATTTCAGGATAAGGTTCAAAGGACTTCCTTGGTTTAGAAACAACTTGAGGAAAAGGAATTGGATTCCTAAGGTGAATGGAAGGAGGTGAGAGAATGGATTTAGGTTTCTTTTCAAGATTATTTTTATTTTCATTTTCTAGGTAAACATTCAAAGGAGGGTTTGAGGAATTATCTTGAGGCATAGAAAGTTGCTTTCTCGATCTAAGTAAAATTGCACATACATTACCCTTGGGGTTGGGTAATCGTTGAGCTGGGAGTTGGGAAGAATTTGATTGTTGCAGCTGACTAAGGTGGGATGAAAGTTGACCTATTTTAGTTTCAATGTTTTTAAGGCTAGAATGGGTGACGGAGGCAAGATCTTCCACTACACTTTCCCATGGTTGCCTGGAAGAAGAGGCTTGTCCCGGATTGGGATTGCCCTGATTTTGGTTCTTGGGAAATCGATTGTGTTGGTTTTGGAATTGGGAAGGCTCACTAGGATAATGGAATCCAGGAGGAGGATTGTTCCTTTGAGGTTTAGGAGCAAAAGGATAAGGTTGATAGAAGTTACCAACACCTTGACCATATTGGAATTGGTTTGGGTTTTGAGGAGGGAATTGAGGGGGGTGAGATATGGGATTACCATACCTAAGGCCTTGGATATATGAAGAAGAGAAGGGTTCGGAGTGAGGTTCGTTAAAGTTTCTAACAAACTGACCTGATAGTTGAGGATTGGTGTTCCGCAGAGCATATGCTGCATTGAGCTCCATTGTTCCAGATGAATCGGGTTGATCCTCTTGAAGTTGTGGACATGTGTCAGTTGGATGAGATGGAGAGTTGCAGATTCCACAATTTTTGACAGGTCCAGGAAACATTGATTGTGGAGAAGACAAGGTTGGGGATTTGGTGGCCACAGCTAGCTGTCGCACAAGACCTGTAAGTTCACTCATCCACTCGGTCATCTTGTTCACCTCAATTGATTGATTATCTTGGGCTTGTTTGACTTGAGAATGTGCTCGAGTATGGAATTGTTGTGTGTTTTCAGCTATATTACTTATGAGATCTCTTGCAGCTGCAGGAGTTTTATCAACAAGAGCACCGCCACTTGCGGCATCTATGAGAGTTCTATCCATATCCATTAACCCCTCATAGAAGTAATGCATCAAGAGTTTTTCAGGGATTTGATGGTGTGGGAAGGTTGCAACAAGATTTTTGAACCTCTCCCAGTACTCATGGAGTGATTCACTTGGTAACTGACGGATACCACTTATTTCCTTTTGGATAGAAGCAGTACGAGAAGCAGGAAAAAATTTCTCTAAGAAGAGTCGCTTCATGTCATTCCATGTGGTTATGGAACCAGGAGGTAGGTAGTAGAGAAATGACTTAGCAATGTCAGCTAGGGAAAAAGGGAATGCTTGGAGTTTGATTTGTTCTTCAGAAACCCCTTGAGGCTTCATGGTAGAGCATAATACTTGGAACTCTTTAAGGTGAAGATGTGGATCCTCACCGGCTAGCCTGTGAAAATGAGGGAGAAGATGAATCAAACTCTATTTGAGTTCAAATTAAGATTCTATGTTTGGATATTGAATACCAAGAGGTTGGTAATTCATATCAGTGGCAGTGATTTCTTTTAGGGTTTGTTCCCTAGGATTGGCCATTTCAATTTCAACTGGTTGGATGCGGACTCGTTCTTAAATTATTTGAGTATCTCTTAAGTTCCTCCTAAGTTGGAGAAGTGTTCACTCAATTTTAAGGTCAAACAAATCTGAGGGATTTTTTGGAAGGCTATAGGTCATTTAGAGAGATTTTGGAAGAAAGAGGAAGATGATTTTTTCTTTTTATTTTTTTCAGTTTATGATTTTTATGAGAAGACGGGTTTTTCTTTGTGATTGTTTTTCAATTTTTTTTAAAATTTTGTTTTTTTGGTTTTTTTGACAATAACCAGAAACTAATGACTACATAAAGCAACATCCCCAGCAATGGAGCCATTTGAAACGCATGGCCGATTTTCACCTATCGACCGGTCAAGGTTCCGGTGCTCTGCTAATGTGTATAGCAGCACTCGGGTCGAATCCTCGGCGATGGTACTTCGTAATAGTCGATTGTTTTAGTTGATTGTATTTTGATTGGGGGGGTTTGTTTGGTGATCTTAATTGAAATTTTTAATGAATGATGTTTAATTTAACAAGTTGATAAAGATTTGGGTGTGTTCATCATTAGTTTATTTAAGATTTTTATATCCTTGAGCTTTGCTTTATATTGCATTTAAATTAACACCCATGTCACAAGTTGACGTTGATTTGAATTACCAAGTGTTAAGGCTTTAATCCAATCCTTAACCTAACTTAAGGTTCTAATATTGATCATATCTTGTTTATGGTAGTGTATTTATGGTTCCAATAATTCCTGGAAACCACACGTTAAGCAAAACAAGTCATTAATCCATGACATGCTAAGTCCAACATACACAACGTTAATTAAACGAATACTCATCGAGAAAAAGCTATCAATCACTAAACATACCTAAATTAAAACTCACCCCAAGGAGAGATTTACTCATCCATTATGTTGTTTATTAATCTAGTAATATATGTTTATGGTGATTAATTATAAAGAGAAGAAAAAGAAAGGGACAAGATAAGAGTAGTGTGCCGAACACACACATGAAATATTTTGAGAATCAAAAATGGAATTTAGATTGAATGAGGAAGAAAAATAAGGGAATATAATTTAAAATGATTCAAAATATTTTAAGACCATGAATATTATACTACAAAAGGTGGATAAGAATAAGAGGTATTGAAGAAGAAACAAGCACTAAAATTTGATTGAAATGAAAACACAGTTACACAATTACAATTGAACGAAAATATAAACAAACGTGAAAGAGAAGTGGAGGAGAGGTATCTATTGTTGAAACAAGATCAAAGCATATCCTCCCTGAACCTTTTCAAGGATATAGTAATGCCAAACCTCCTCTTTAAGTGCTTAAGTGCCAACCCTTTTGAAAGGAGAGGAGGGGATGTATTTATAGCCCAAGGTGGTGGACTGTTTACATTCCATAAATACCCCTCCACTTGGCTCGCCGTTATGTACATCCAGACAGCCGAATCATGAGAAATATCCTTCTTCAAAGTTTTAGATAAAGAGTTATTCTGTATACTATGAAATTTGGTGGCCATTGGACGCATTGAGCCAAAGTTATGGTGGTTTTAGTAAATAATTCTGATCTGTCCATTTCAATACATACTGTTTCAAAGTCCATAATGTGAATCGGTTTTTGAATAGGAATATACCCTCAAATAAAAATAATTTCTTCAATAGAGTTGGCCATCCGAATCTCCAATTTCAGACAACAAATGTTCAGCTCGAATGGATGTCTATATCAGGAGAAATTTCAATATTAGTGTGCTATTTTTAATTCCCGGCCAGAATGGTGGGTTGGACTTCAATGCATCAGTTGGGCCCCTTGTATTTGTGATTGGGTTATGAAATATTTATCATGGACTCCTTTAAATGTCCTCAGAACATGGGAGGTTAATTAAGGTATTTGGACATCTGGATTGAGCCCAATAATTCGACCTTCATATATGGTCCAGTTTTATCACAGTTTCCTTGGGCCTTCTTGTGAGGTTCATATGACCCTCTAAATGGAGGAATTTGCCAAATGTGACTTCTAATGAAATGTTGGAATGGGAATTCGGAACCCTAAATAACAAGTATCATGAAATTTTGATAATTAGGGTTCTAGTTATTGTTAAACCATTAAACAGACTAGAATCTAGATAAATCCAAATAGTGCTCAAAAATTATATTTAATATTTAAACATTAATATTTCACAAAAATTATGCACATTTCATATAAAATAAGTAAAGTGAGTATGTAAAAAGATATTAAAATATGAATAACATCACTCACATCTGAAAAAGGAGGATTCATATAGAACCTATCTAAATGGACCACCTTTCGACATTCCTGACACTCCTATGGAGGCTACAGACACTGAGTCCGAAAATTTTTCATCTACCCGTAATGGAAGCACAATACTGAAGACCCACTCCATGGTGGTCTACCTTAATCTCTGGAATAACTATTTTTCTATAATTATTCTTGGCACCACATCTTACTACCCAAAGAGTCACCACTAGCATTAAATTATGTTGTCACCTTACTCAAATAATATCATTCTATTATATTTCCCTTTACTATTAGTTCCTGGTTCACCGCCTCTAAGAATGATGATAAATGAAAGATGTTTACCTGAACCTTGATGGCATGACATAAAACATATTTGAAACTCCTCACTCTCATTATTTCATCACAATCTATAAATAGAAAAAAAATTAGACAGATCCATGAAGTTAGTTGCATCATCCAAGATGGATATGTCTCCTTGTTGTTGGCTCAAGAACTCTTGAGCTCTCTCCACGTTCAGGAACTTTGGGAAGAAGTTCACAAAGTACCTAGCCTCAATGTCCATACTAGATTGTGGCTTGTGTCTATCTTATTATACATGTACATACCAGCAATGATTTTCCAGACCTTTGATCATGTATACCTTCATCTTCACAATCATCCCTAGGTGTGTCTCAAGCTAGTCAGTGACGGTCTGCACTGCCTTGATCCAGTTCTCCACTGCTTGTGATCCACCTTCACCCTGGAATAGTGATGGGTGTTGCGACTAGAACTTTGAAGTCAAGTAATCCATAGATGGATCAGCTCCCTGATCTCCCCTATCAATGTTATGGATAAATCTATCCAAACATGCTGAGAGCCACTTGTCAAGCCATGTTCTAAAAGATTCCATATATTACAGTCTTCCTGTAACACCCCAAGATTTTAAGAAAAATATTCTTTTTAATTTCATTAATGTCTTTTGTTGTACGCTACACCAAAAGGAGCTTGCAAAACACGCATCCCTGACTTGGCTTTCATTACACACAATCGCGACCTTCCTCGATAGCGTGTGTAGTACGCAATACCGAGTTTCACTAAACGAGATATTATTATAATATTATTATAAACTAGCCGTTATGAATAGTAATACCCACATTTTGAAATTTTATAAATTTTATCTTTCAAAATGGACTTCATTTTTGGATTCGTAATATTTAAATTAGCTTAGGGTGAAATTTTGGTACTTTTTGGATAACTTTCATATTCTGATGAATAGTGAAAATTACTAAATTTTAATTAAAAACAACTTTTTTAATAGAAATAATTAATCGTGATAAATTATTAATTTGAGTGGTTTTAATTTATATTTAGAATATATTTTTACAATTTAATACAATTTTTGTCATTGGATGTAATTTCACATTTAAACCAGACATAAACAAGGGTCAATATTTTGATAGTTATTATCTCTTAAAAACACGCTATTTGTTTTGATGACGCAAATTAATTTTTAAATTAGATAATGTAACTGATACGTTTTTAATTTGGTATAATATAAATCATTTTTGAATTCATAATATCAAATATAGCTTAGGCCTAATTTTTGGTATTTTTCTGGAAACTTTCATTTTTTGATGAATAGTGAAACCACTAAGTGGTAGTTAAAAAAACTAAATTTTTCATAAAAATTAATTTTACCGCTTCCGTGAGTGGAATTTCGAAAATCTGAGAAACACGGTTAATATCAAGGACTAAAATGTGGTTCAATGAGATGAAAATAATTTTTGGTGAGTAGTAACTTTTTACTTTTTTTACCACGGTTAAAAGTAAATAGGGCAATTAAGGGTAAAAGTGTTTTTATTATTACCCTAACACATGTCCTAATTCTATTGGATAAGTGTAATTCGATAAAAAACAACCTTAGGAATAAAATATGACCATTTAGGCCCACTTGGATTCGATTAAGACATTTATTATTAATTTATTTAAAGAAGGGTTAAAATAGTTAAAATCAATGTTTAGTAACTAAATCATTTTTAATATAGGGTTTTACATAAGATAAATTAGACTATAAATATTCATTAGAAATCTAAAAATATTTACTACATAATGGTATTTTATTTATAATTTTTATACATTAAATAATTTAATATATTTATGACACAAAGATGATGCAGTAATTATCTTATTAATGAAATATTGACATAATTAATGTTATAAATAACCAAATAAATATAATGTGAGACTTTTTATGAATTATACTAATTTTCTAGGTTAATATGACATTTTATTATTGATTTAATTAACTTTTTTTATACCTAATAATTCTGTTATGATTTTCACAAAAACCAATTACCAAATAGTGTCAAAATTGACATAAAATAGTTTTTAAAACAAATATTATATTATTAATTGTTATTATATTACTAAAAATCTAAGGCTCGGAAAAGATACTTATATCATGATATTTTTATCATTAAGGGACCACTTGGGGGTCTCTTGGATGTATATGGTATGTTTATTAACTATATAATATAAAAATACATAGCGACATGGTAAATGTCAATCTAATTAACTAAGAGTTAAAACTAAAAGATAAGGTTAATATAATGACCTAAACTTGTCAAAATTCTATTGGATGATATGATTTCGACCCATCCCCACCTTATATTTGAAATATATCAATTTGGAGATATTAAAAACCGAATATGACTTTATAATAAAATAATATTTCTTGTTATTCCATAGGTTCCCCTCTCCTCCCTTATAAAAGGGCACCTCCTCCCTCTCTTCCTAAAACCACATTGAGCCTTAAATCTCGGCCAAACAATGCCAAATTATCTTCTCCACTTCCATAGAAACATCATAGAGGTCCTGGTCCTCTTCAAAGACCAATATTAGTGCCCTAAGAGGAGGTCTCAAAGAGGCGCTTCAAAGAAGAGGTAATGTCCGTTACCGATTCTTTCAACTTTATTTCTTATTCAACTTCCTCTTCTTTGGTTGTTTCATTATGAAGTAATAACATCATTATCAATCATATAATTATATGTTATTATAATTATTAAACAACCCTATTTCACCATCTATCCATCCTACGGAAAATGAAATCACCGTGCGTGCGTACGTACGGAATACCGTCTCCACACTGTGGTGTAATCTATCTTCCACCACCACCTTAATTGGATGGGTATAATGGTGTAAATAATAAATATATATGATTATTTTAATTTGATATTGATTCTGTGATAGTATACATACACTCCAAAAAAATTCCATGATCATGGGAACGATATGATCGCTCGTGCGTACGTACGGAATACCGTCTCCACGACGCGATGAGATTAATTCTCATTGAGTAACCATTCATGAATGATTATAAAGTATATATAATAATTAATAATGAAATATATGACATAATAATGATACTAGATTTATGTATATATATATGTATGTCATCCAATTAATTCCATTCAATTCAATGAAAACAACGTTCATGCGTATGTATGGCCTACCGTCTCCATGAACGGTGTATTTATTTCCATTTATAGATCTATTATATATATGTATATTATGAATATATATTATATTAATCATGTTTTATATTATGTAATTTAGTAATCATGATCTAATTAATCATATGAATAATTACAAGTCAAAACACGGACGACAAATGAAACGATTCTACCCAAAACGCTCTTTAACATGGAATTTACAAAAGAACGTGTAATATAAAGTCATCAGTGAACCATATATGATATCATAACAATGAATATGATTCTGTAATAAGTCAATGACATTATTTAAATCATTATAAAGGAGTTTCAGATACGTACGAAGCATATCGGACATAAGGTATGGGATAATTTTGCAAATCTCATTTTTATCCGAGATTGCTTATTCGTAAGTATTTACTGCGGTTATATTTATCATCCATGTACAAGTTTTTTAAAAATGTTTTCATTTATGTTTAAAGTCATTTTTTCCTTTTTTTGACTTTTACCACGTGTTATGGATGGAATCTTTTTTTTGTTTACCATACAAGGAACTTTTTGACTTTTCCGACAAAAGTACGAGAAGAATGTTTTTTTAATTTATACGGCACGAACGGATTTTTACGGTTTTATAAAGACTTATTTTCATGAAGCTTACTCCAAAAGATTTCATGAATATTTTCAAAAAAATCCTTTTCTTTTAAAATTGGATGACATTTTGTGAAAAGAAAATGATTTTGAAGAAGAAAGGATATTTTCCTCAAGAATTCATTTCAAATGTTTTATCAAAACCATTTTCCATCTAGGATGACATTATTTCATAAGAATATGTTTCAAGTTTAATGTCTCTATGATTTAAATGGTTTCACTTTTCTTATGATGAATTGATATCCATTTTTTGGTATATATTATGTTATGATGGGATGATGTTTATGAAACCCATTTTATAATTTGGCTAATGATGAATGATTTGTGTTCAAGTTGTGGCACAAGTAAAAATGATTTAATTATGAGATGTTTGGGACCTATATATCCCTCTAATGCATTGGTTAATGATTGATATCTCATAAGATATACATGGCTGGAATGGTAAGTTAATCCGGTTCAGTAATACAGGACTGGAACGAGGAGTGAACTCGATTCAGAAAGGGACTTTGTCCACTAAGATGGTCTTGGTAGCAATGCCTTGGCTACTATGGAAATAATTACATGTGCTTAATGGATGCCACAATTACATGTTTTATTCCCATGCTATGTTATCATGTTTATGATCCATTATGATTTATGCCTTATGTACATCTATGTTTTAAGTCGTTGCTCGATATTTTGATGTTTTAAAATTATGTTCATGTTTTTAAGTTCAAATGTATATGGTATGTTTTATTTTATCCATTCTTACCCTTACTGAGAATTTGAGCTCACCCTTTTTATGTTTTATTTTCCCCCGGGATTAAAGGAAAGGTTTTAGGTAAGGAAACAAAAAGTGGAAGATCTTTATGGGAGATGTTGAAGATCTTTCACCACGATTGGAAGATTACGTTCCAAATTTCCAAAGACACTAAACTATTACGGTCCTTGTGTGTCTGTTTTTGTTATGTATTATGTATTTCGCAAAAGTAATTTAATGTCCATGTATGTCATGGTTTGGGTCTCTACAATTGGTATCTGAGGAAAGGTTTGGTTAACCTTTGGAAACTAGGATACGGAAATGTTAGCCAGATCCCTAGAGATATTTCTGAGGTATGTCTAGGGATGTCCCTAAGGATAAGTATATGTTTAGGATATAGTCCTTGAACTACGGTAACGATCTTAGAATTTAACCTAAGATGTTAGATGTTGAGGGTAATCCCCCTTTACTATGTTGTTTTCCCTAGCATAATTTTTGCATCTCACTCTATTCTTTTTGGGTTTTAGAAAATGGATAGAAATAGGAAAATTCACGATAATGGAGGATATGATGGACAATGGAATGATATTCTTCACGATCAACCAAATGAAATGGGATTTGGAAGTCCAAACAACATTATCATTCCCAATCAGCAATCTCATAATATGATCAATAAACTCAAATTTGGTATGTTTCCTGACTCGGCTAATAAGAGAAAGATGGAGTTTCATGATGATCATAGAGGAAAGAAAGTTCAATTTCCCCTATGTAAATCATGTGGGAAGAGGTATCAAGGATAATGTTTCAAAGGAGCTGGAATATGCTTTGGGTGTGGAAAAGAAGGATACAAATCCAGTAAGTGCAAAGGAAAAGGTTCAGTTAACACCATGGATGGGGATAATGGTATTACTACGACATCAACAATGGTTAAATGTTTTAAATGTGGAATATACGGGCATTATGCAAAGAAATTCCCTAAGGGAAAGTCTCATGAAGAGAATCAGTATGATCGTATGGGTAGCATTTATGTTGATGATGATGAAGAGACTACAAATGATATGTGAGATGAAAGAATTGTTGAAGCTCGGACAATGGTTTAATAAGGTAGTGGAATGATTACATTTTTATCAATTGTAATGTTGTATAAGTAATCTCATGGTACTATGGAATAAATAGACATCTAAGGATTGTTACACTATTGTCTTTCCTTAAGTTTTGAAAGTATTTGATGAATGGTACCAGTGACCATGAAAGGTTATTCATATATTTTTGGAAGGTAGATGATATGCGCATAATGAAGAGATAAAGAGAAAGTTAAATGTTTGATAGTATTCATGAGCTCATGACTGATATAAGGAGGAGGTCATATCATGGTTTGAGTATATAGAATTTTTGGATTTTGGTATGTGGAAAGAGTTAACTTTTGATAGCATTCATGTTTTCACTAAGGTTTAGTGGGTATTCATTTTTCAAGAGAATACATGATTAAGGTATTCACATGATTGGAATGTGACCAACAAGATATATGGGGGATAAATGATGGTATTCACATGCTTGGTTGATGACATTTCAAGTAATCGTTTTCATTATACTATGATCTTAGACCAAAGTATTTTAGATAAGCCTAAAGATTGGAATGGATTATGTTGGACATAAGTTAGTATTGTTTAAGGATAGAGGTTTTTTAGATATTATTGATGGGATGTTATAATAATGTAGTTTTAGAAAAAGTACCACCTGCCGGATGGGCGACAGCCCATCGCGTTGGACAAGGCTGTGGGAATCGAACCCACAACCAAAGTGCGACTGGCCTTTATCACCTACCATTGGCCTACAGGAAGTCCTTGTATGGTAGATACTAGTTTTATTATATTAGGCAATATGATATATGAAGTATAAGTCCACTTTAAGAACCATATATGATTAATCTCACTATAGATGGACTTATGTATTTTTTTGATAACTTTTCTAACCTTTTGTTTGAGACAGATGGAATGACCCATCATTCTATCACATGATCTGCTAACACTTCACGAATGAAAAATTCAACTTCATTTATTTATGAGATGAAGTGGAATTTTTCCAAAGAACGACCAACGGTGAGACTTTACCAAAATCACAAAAGTATTTCTTCTAATTCCAATTTCATCAACTTTAGGGAAATGATCTTGAAAACGAAAAATGTTGTCCTAGTGCTATTATATCCAATTAATCAGATGGTACCTTAGATCTTCTCAAATTTATGGCTTTGTGATTGTTGTATTTTTCATAGCCATGTTCTCTACCACTCTCAATCAGAACTTGATGGTTATATTTTTCTTCCATATCCATATTTTCACCTATGTTCTCCTACGTGGAAACCCAGTGATGCGTTAATTTGGGTAATCGTTACGTTTCATACTTTAGTTTTTAAATCCAAGTTTTGGTATTCTTTTTTACGATGTGGGTTTCTATTAAATAAACTATCGAGTAGTAAACCATTTATAACCCCGATGAATTTCGAGGGTGAAATTCATTTTAATGGGGGTAGAATGTAACACCCCGAGATTTTATAAAAAAAATATTCTTTTTAATTTAATTAATGTCTTGTGTTGTATGCTACACCAAAAGGAGCTTGCACAACATGCATCCCTAACTTGTCTTGCATTACACGCAATCACGACCTTCCTCGATAGCGTGTGTAGTACGCAATACCGAGTTTCACTAAAAAAGATATTATTATAATATTATTAAGAACAAGATGTTATGAATAGTAATACCCACATTTTGAAATTTTATAAATTTTATATTTCAAAATGGACTTCATTTTTGGATTCGGAACATAGAAATTAGATTAGGGTGAAATTTTGGTACTTTTTGGATAACTTTCATATTCTGATGAATAGTGAAAATTACTAAATTTTAGTTAAAAACATCTTTTTTAATAGAAATAATTAATATTGATAAATTATTAATTTGAGTGGTTTTAAAGTATATTTAGAATATATTTTTACAATTTAATACAATATTGGTCATTTTATGTAATTTCACATTTAAACCAGACATAAACAAGTGTCAATCTGTTGATAGTTATTATCTCTTAAAAACACGCTATTTGTTTTGACGACGGGAATTAATTTTTAAATTAGTTAATGTAACTGATATGTTTTGAATTTGGTATAATAGACATCATTTTTGAATTCATAATATCAAATATAGCTTAGGCTTAATTTTTGGTATTTTTCTGGAAACATTCATTTTTTGATGAATAGTGAAACCACTAAGTGGTAGTTAAAAAAACTGAATTTTTCATAAAACTAAATTTTACAGCTTCTGTGAGTGGAATTTCAAAAATCCAAGAGACACGATTAATATCAATGACTAAAATGTGGTTCAATGAGATGAAAATAATTTTTGGTGAATAGTAACTTTTTACTTTTTTTTACCACGTTTAATAGTAAATAGGGTAATTAAGGGTAAAAGTGTTATTATTATTACCCTAACACATGTCCTAATTATATTGGATAAGTTTATTTCGATCAAAAACAATATAAGGAATAAAATATGACCATTTATGCCCACTTGGATTATATTAGTACATTTATTATTAATTTATTTAAAGAAGGGTTAAAATAGTTAAAATCAAAGTTTAATAACTAAATCATTTTTAATATAGGGTTATACATAGGATAAATTATAATATAAATATTCATTAGAAAGATAAAAATATTTCCTACATAATGGTATTTTATTTATAATTTATATACATTAAATATTTTAATTTATTTATGACACAAAGATGATGCATTAATTATCTTATTAATGGAATATTGACATAATTGATGTTATAAATACCCAAATAAATGTAATATGAGACTTTTTATGAATTACACTAATTTTAGAGGTTAATATGACATGTTAGTATTGATTTAATTAACTTTTTTTATAACTAATATTTCTTTTATGATTTTCACAAAAATCAATTACCAAATAGTGTCAAAATTGACATAAAATAGGTTGTAAAAGAAATATTATATTATTAATTGTTATAATATTTCTCAAAATCTAAAGCTCGGACAAGATAATTATATCATGATAGGTGTATCATTAAGGGACAACTTTGGGGTCTCTTGGATGTATATGGTATGTTTATTAACTATATAATATAAAAATACAAAGTGACATGGTAAATGTCAATCTAATTAACTAAGAGTTAAAACTAAAAGATAAGGTTAATACAATGACCTAATCTTGTCAAAATTATATTGGACGAGATTAGTTCGACCCATACAGACCTTATAATCTAAATATATCAATTTGGAGCTATTAAAAACCGAATATGACTTTATAATAAAATAATATTTTTAGTTATTCCAAAGGTGCCCCTCTCCTCCCTTATAAAAGGGCACCTCCTCCCTCTCTTTCTCACACCACTTTGAGCCTTCAAGCTCATCCATCCCCTGAAAAACACTCTTCTAACCTT
This sequence comes from Viscum album, assembly GCA_963277665.1. Taxonomy (NCBI): domain Eukaryota; kingdom Viridiplantae; phylum Streptophyta; class Magnoliopsida; order Santalales; family Viscaceae; genus Viscum; species Viscum album. Next base: position 154,643,985 of record OY728163.1, read on the forward strand.
CCCTAGAAACATCCTAGAGGTCCTGGTATTATTCAAAGACCAATTGTAGAGCCCTAAGAGGAGGTCTCAAAGAGGGGCTTTAAAGAATAGGTAATGTTCGTTACCGATTCTTTCAACTTTATTTCTTCTTGGACTTATTCTTCATAGGTTGTTTCATTATGAAGTATTAACATCAGTATCACTCATATACTTATATGTTATTATAAGTATGAAACAACCCTATTTCGCTATCTATCCATCCTAGGGAAAATGAAATCACCGCGCGTGCGTACGTACAGAATACCGTCTCCACACCATGGTGTAATCTATTTTCCACCACCAACTTACTTGGATGGGTATAATGGTGTAAATAATAACTATATATGATTATTATAAAGTGATATTGATTATTTAATAGTATACATACACTCCAATAAAATTACATGATCATGGGAACGATATCATCGCTCGTGCGTACGTACGGAATACCGTCTCCACGACGCGATGAGATTCATTCTCAATGATTAACAATTCATGAATGATTATAAAGTATATATAATAAGTAATCATGAAATATATGACAGAATAATGATACTTTATTTATGTATATATATATGTATGTCATCCAATTAATTCCATTCAATTCAATGAAAACAATGTTCATGCGTGCGTATGGCCTACCGTCTCCATGAACTGCGTATTTATTTCCATTTATCGATCTATTATATATATGTATATTCTGAATATATATTATATTAATCATGTTTTATATTATGGAATTTAGTAATCATGATCTAAGTAATCATATGAATAATTACAATTCAAAACACGGATGACAAATGAAACGATTTTACCCAAAACGCTCTTTAACATGGAATTTACAAAAGAACAGGTAATATAAAGTCATAAGTGAACCATATATGATATCATAACAATGAATATGATTCTTTAATAAGTCAATGACATTATTTAAATCATTATACAGGAGGTTCGGATATGTACGAAGCATATCAGACCTAAGGTAAGGGATAATTTTTCAAATCTCATTTTTATCCGAGATTGCATATTCGTAAGTATTTACTGGGGTTATATTTATCATCCATGTGCAAGTTTTATAAAAATGTTTTCATGTATGTTTAAACTCCTTTTTACCTTTTTTTGACTTTTACCACGTGTTATGGAAGGAATATTTCTTTTGTTTACCATACAAGGAACTCTTTGAATTCTCCGGCAAAAGTACGAGAATAATTTTTAATTAACTTATATGGTACGAAAGGATTTTTACAGTTTTATAAAGACTTATTTTCATTAATCTTCCTCCAAACACTACTGGAAAAACAGCCTATACCCACGGTTCAAAATCGTGGGTATAGCCCCCAAAACCGTGGGTATAGCCTATACCCACGGTTTTGGGAGCTGTGGGATGGAACGACATCGGGATATGTCCACAGCCTATACCCAAGGTTTTCCAAAACCGTGGGTATAGGTGTCATGCCACCATGTCACCGAAACATAGCCAATTGTCACGGTGTTAATGGCTTTTACCCATGGTTTCAAAACCGTGGGTATAGGTCCTAAAATAATGCAGGCGCCGAGTTTCGATCTCGCGACCTCTTCGCTACAAACACCGCGTCTAACCACTACCCTAACATCACATATATATATATATATATAGTTAAATATATTTATAAAAATTGTGGGTATAGGGGGATGAACCATGGGTATAGGGTTCCCGCCAAAAAAAATTCCTTCTCGCGAAAAAAAAAATTTCCCGTGCACACACAAGTGACCTATACCCACGGTTTTTCATAACCGTGGGTATAAGAATTTTAGCCCAGACCTATCCCCACGGTTTTCCCCAAAACCCGGGGGATAGGTAGCCCTATAACCACGGTTTTGAGGAAACGTGGGTATATGTCACTTTTCAGGACCTATCCCCATGGTTATGGAAAACTGTGGGGATAGATCCCCCTATACCCACGGTTTTGGAAATCTGTGGGTATAGGTCATGAATAGACACATATACCCCCGGTTTTCCAAAACCGTGGGTATAGGGGGGGTATATCCCCACGGTTTTGGAGAAAACTGTGGGGATAGGTCCATTTTCTAGTACTGAAAATATTTCATGACTATTTTCAACAAAATCCTTTTCATTTAAAATTTCATGACATTTTGTGAAAAGAAAAAGATTTTGAAGAAGAAATGATATTTTCCTCAAAAATTTATTTCAAATGTTTTATCAAAACCATTTTCCATCTAGGATGACATTATTTCATAAGAATATGTTTCAAATTTAATGTCTCTATGATTTACATGGTTTCACTTTTCTTATTATGAATTGATATCCATTTTTTGGTATGGATTATGTTATGATGGGATGATGTTTATGAAACCCATTTTATAATTTGGGTAATGATGAATGATTTATGTTCATGTTGTGGCACAAGTAAGAATGATTTCATTATGAGATGGGTGGGACCTATATCTTCCTCCAATGCATTGGGTAAAGATTTATATCTCATGAGATAGACATGGCTGGAACAGTAAGTTAATCCGGTTCAGTATTACAGGACTGGAACGAGGAGTGAACTCGATTCAGAAAGGGACTTTGTCCATGAAGATGGTCTTGGCAGCAATGCCTTGGCTACTATGGAAATCATTACATGTGCTTAATGGATGCCACAATTTCATGTTTTATTCCAATGCTATGTTATCATGATTTATGTTCCATTATGATCTGTGCCTTATGTACTTCCATGTTTTATGTCGTTGCTCAAGATTTTGAGGTTTAAACATTATGTTCATGTTTTTATGTTCAAATGTATATGGTAAGTTTTATTTTATCCATGCTTACCCTTACTGAGCATTTGAGCTCACCCTTTTAATGTTTTATTTCCCCCCAGGATTAAAAGAAAGGTTTTAGGTAAGGAAACAAAAAGTGGAAGATCTTTATGGGAGATGTTGAAGATCTTTTACCACGATTAGAAGATTACGTTCCAAGTTTCAAGAGACACTAAACTATTACGGTCCTTGTGTGTCTGTTTTTGTTATGTATTATGTATTCCGCAAAAGTAATGTAATGTCCATGTACGTCAATATTTGGGTCTCTACACATCCTATCGATAAATAATCATGTACTTATTCCTTTAACTTTTTCTCATGATCAACATAACCCTATTTTTCTTTATCTTAACCCTCAAGTGCCTCATACATTGCATGCTCATATGGCACCAAATCAGCACCCTCCTAATGCTCCACATAAGCTCGTCTAGCTAAAATCCCCTTAAATACCATTACCATGGTCAGACAACCGTAACAGTATACATACATACATACATACATATATATATATATAAGTAAAGTTTTAATAAGTAGATCATCTCACCACCCTTAAACCTTCTACCGTACCCTGACACAACACATCCAGCCTCAAGGACCCTTACCTACTGGTATTAGGGATATGTATCATGTGTATCCCCATCCCAAGGTCCCCTACCTACACATATCAGCGATAGTCATCAAACATAGTCCATCCACTTTTCCCATCGCCTTCCCATAATAGGGTTGGGCATCACATATCATCCATGGCAGTAGAGTACAACGTCACCAAAGAGGTTATGCAAGAAAACACTATTTAGCTTCTTTGTTAACACTTTTAACAACTCCCCGATATCATCATCCATGACTGCTCTTATCAAATCGAGGCCCATATATCATATGTATATCATATATTACATAAATTTCATTAGGACCACACACCTGGGTTGGTTGAGTATAATTCCACCAAAGAGAGGCTAAGTAAGAATACAGTGATTAGATTCCTTTTCTGGCACTTTAAATAATCTAAACCCTCTTAGAAAAATCAAGGATCCCAATGAAAATAAAAGAAATTAGTCACACACACACACATATATATATTAATCATCCTATGTTCCTATCAAGAAATCATAAACAATCATCCCTTGTTATACTTGACCTAGGGTCAGATATCCTCCCTTACCATACTAAGCCAGGGGTCACATATCATAATTGATAATAATCACACCCAAGTGCATTAATCGAGGTGTAAATCATATCAAATATAAAATAACATAGGAGAATATCTGTTTTAAACCCCCTAGAAACTTTTCTTATACCCTGGGAATGGGGCTGCAGGCACCCAAAAACGAGCTCTGAATCTAGTTCTGACAACATCCTAGTCTCTGGTATACTATAGACCAAATAGTAATCACCAAAAATAGTAACATTTGGTATCATACATAGCTATTGGAATGATTATACTTAATTACATTCCATAATTACTCTGATACCACTTGTAGAACCCTTATTCGAGAGCCACATAAAAATCACACTCTAGGTCAGAGGGCCCCGAAGCCTTATGTGTGCCTCCCCATAAACCGAATATTGAAAACTAGCAATGGGTGTGTAAAGGGGTGATAGTGGGGTGACTATACACTATTGTGGTGACACTAGTAATGTTCTATATATTTATAACATAGGATAATAAAGGCTATAAAAATAAGGATGAGTAACCCGCCATAGAAAAATTATAAACAATAGTAGGGAAAATAAATAAATAATCCCAAACATACCATCGTCATAAAATACCATTTGTACTACTAAAAAAACTTTATATATCATATTAGATTATACAAAATAATAAGTAGAATGGGACTCATCTGGCTGACCATCAGGGCATGCATATATATATATATATATATTGAAATAAAAATATAATCAATGTTATTGAAATTGTTGGAATAACCTCAAAGGTCTCTTGACACAAACCCCATGTTAAACATCTCAACATGATCACAGAGGTCTATCTCCTGATCCTGAACCCTTAACTAATCAAAAAATCATAAATTCAACATGCATCCTGAGGTTCTCTTGTAGGGTGTGACAATAAATCTCAGTTGACCACCATCAATATGTACCTAACATACATCCCTAGTAAAATAGGTTTTCTAAATATAAATAAAAAGGAAGGCATCACATGTGTATAATATAATAACCTTATTCTATTGTTCTCAGTTTCCAGAAAGAAGCAGTCACCTACATTGGTCAGCGCTAGTATACCACATGCCCTAAGTTATATATATGTAATATAGTGGCATGTCTGTATTTATATAACTACATTAGAGAGGATCCTAAGTAGTAATTACAATGCATTCCCTGATGAATAACAACCCATGTTAACCCTTAGGTTCCACCTATAGGATATGTCACCTGAAACCTCATTTCATCAATCATGCACTAGCATCCAAAAAGGAAAACCCAGACAATAAGTACATCCTCACACGGACCCCGTCTTAGAAGATCCCATCATCTTGATTCCTAACATCCCCAGGTAGAGTGATGTGTGTCCTCAATAATAATCATTTTTTGACTCAAAATCAAAAATCATGATTAATGATAATACCCATACTCCTATGTCCCAAACCCCGACCTCATGCTATACAGTGAGCCTCATCCCCCAACCAACGGTCTCATCACCATCAACTGATGGTCCATCTCCAACCTGATGGATTTCCATTGAATACACCTATAACTTCACTTATGGTCAACACCGTCCTAATTCATAACTAATAGAGGCCTCTACCCACAAGAGTGGTTAACACCACCTCATCATTTGAGTCCTATATGCATGCACATGAATCTAATGGTGAATCATCCAATAAATGCGAGAAACAATCAGACAGACATAGTTCCTAATCCACGTCATATGAGACCTCATTCCCCTATGAACATGTCAAATAATCATGATGTTCATCATCATCTCAAGTCATCAAAGCCATGCCCCAATCTTGACGACCTCGTCACCGCAATCCGAAGATCAATTCAACTTAACCTATGATCAAAATCACCCATGTAGCCCAATCTAAGACCATTATGATGAATCATGTCACCCAAACTAGGTGGTCAATAAACACCTCAATACTCAGGCCAAGCCTAGCACGTTTCCACATCAATAAGAAATTTAATATAAACAATTAATTTAAAAATAAACACACACCCTACCTAATCTACCCAAGTGGTTTGAAGCCTCTCATCAAGATTATACAATTTCTAGTCAAAGAGGATCATTACCATAGACAAATCATGTGATCAAATTAATAATTATAAGACAAACATTAAATTATTTTTGTCTCTAAAGATAACCCAACAGTCTGCTCAAGAATGAACACCTTGAAACACCTTAAAATCCTTGAGAAAACTAGGAAAACCCTACCTCGTACTAGTAAACATATACTCATCCTATATTATCCTCTAACATGAGACGAATAAATATAAAATAAAAAGTTTATAATAATGACCGATACACTTCCTACAAGATTTATAGTGATCAAAATAGAACATGGATCAAGGAGTTCGTTCAAATCCTAGGAGACGATTAGGAAATTGGAGACCCTTGTGATTTTGGGTTAAGGAGAGGAGAAATAAGAGAGAATACATAATTATAAGGGAGGGGAATTTTTATAAATTCCCATGCTTTAATGACCTATATAGTTGGGCCACATGGTTTGACTAACCATAAACCAACTGTGTCATAGCCACTATATAGGAAACACACCTCACATGGTTAGGGAATACCGTTTACTAAACCATGTAAAAATATGTGTGATCCCGCTATTAAAAAACTGTAGATCTCCCATATGACCATGTTCCCCCACCTATACTATTTTTAAAACTATTTCCATCCAAGAAGAAGGGATTCATGGTTACCCTTATGAGGCCTCATGATGTTTCCAAACCATGATATTTTATCTATGCCTTTATAAAAGTTCGTTTTTAGTCCTCTGATGCACCTAAAACCCACTCAAAAACCAATGGAACTTATCAGGCCTTAAAATAGATCTAAAAATAATAACTTGTGTAAAAGTAACACTTATAATTTTTTATGGTAATTAAGAAAAGAGTTATCCATAATACCCAAAACCAAAATTACAAATAGGTTGGAGAAATTCCAACCCACTCAGAAGCCCGGGATGTTAATTTTATGTTTTTCTCATGGCCAAAATAAACAACAAGAGTTTATTCATACAGTATTTTACTCACATAGGGTTCACATGATATGGGTGTACTTATTTGTGACTAGTATCCTAATTCTAGAAAGAGATATGGTTATTTAATGATTCAACAACAACTTATAAAGTGTTTCCCATAGAAATTATTGTTGGAATTATACTTAGTTATATGTGATTCATTCATGGTATTTCTTATTGACAAATAATAGTTATGTAGATCATATGTATTCATGGTTCGTGTACCAAGAGCTTGATTACAATATATTAGGTTTCTTGAGAATGATGGAAACCTAGAATGGGCACAGATATTGGATGTCAGTGTGGATTTGGTTGGAGGATGTCTTGGGTATAGGTCATGTGATCTAATATTGGTTCGAGAATAGTGTTATCAAGATAGAATTTGAGTGTTTGATCATGTGGGATGGAAGTTTCACTGTTGTGAGAAGTTATAAACTAAGACCAATTGAGTTATCACATTCTAGGGTATATGAGTTTTGTGGAAGTGGGTGAGGTTTTTAGATCGCATTATTTGTTTGATAGTGGGATTTATGAAGTTAGAATTTTATTTTTTTGTAAGGGATTTCCTATAGTGGGAAGTTCCCCATGGGCGGTTCCAAATGAAATGTTATTTCAAAAGTGGTATATTTGTTTCATAATAGGTGATGAGTGTGGTAATACATCATATAGGGGTTGAGGTATTGTGTTTTTCTTAGTTTGTAAGCTACCTCAAAGTTTTGGTTAAGTGGAACATATCAATAATGGTGTTGGATAATGATAGTTTGGGAAGTTATTTTAAATAAATATCCAATAGTTGTGGGATTAGGGATGCAGATTTGGAGAGGGACCATATGAAATGTAGATTGTGTTCATGTCAATGATTCATTGATATATTTTATATATAAAAGTTTTCTTAGTATGAAATTAATATGGTAGGGAGAACCCATAGTTGTAATCATCCATTTCATTTTGGTTAGGTTTCGTATTTGAGAATTGATGTTTATGTTCATCATTTTTTGAATAATTTATTGATGGATTTGAGTGTGGGATCAGGATATATGGTGTCATGACACATGTTTATTTTTGAGGTTTTGTTTTTGAATTATGGTCAGAAGCAACTCAAGGATGAGTTGTGTTATTTTGGGGAGGATAAAACATATCAGGGTGTGTGTTTAGGTGATAGGGGTACAATATCAGTTATACCCTATCATTATTAATGGTTTTGGGATTTGGGAGCTATTATAAGAAGTTATGGTTAGTAATTTATGAGATTTCCACGGTTTTAGGTTAAAATTATATTATAGGTAAAATAGAACACCTCAACATATATCATTATAGTATAGTAAAAGGATTCATGAGATTACGTTTTGGGTTGGGAGTTGATCATGTTGTCAACATTTCATTATATCAAAAATAGTGGTTGAAGGGGGTTACATAATGATATAATGGATAGAGGTTATGTCATGAAGACTTGGTGATGTGTGATATTTAAACATGATATATAATATCATGCCACAAATTGAACCTGGTCTAGTTTTGTTGGGTTATCCAATTCTTCCCTTGAAAGGTGAATTTCACCATGACATATAAGACTACACTGTATTGTAGCCCCATAAAGAGGAATTAAACTTTGACCCATGGGGTCATACTGTAACCCATATTGGGTATAATTATTTTTTATATTTTAATTAAATAATTAAAATTATTTTAAAATGATGGGATCCTCATTTCTAATAGGAAAAAGCTGATTGAACAATCTCCCCCTTCTCTCATTTCATCATCTCTTTGGTGTGATCTCCTTCATTTGTGGCCAAATAATTTTTCTATAAATCCCTGGGGGTTTTCTTGGTTAAGTCTATTATCTGATTCTTTATCTTTTTTGGGTTATTCTTTAAATTTTAAGTGTTTTTAGATTTTTTATTTTCTATCATTGGAGATGAGTTAGCTGATATTGGTATTTTTAGATAGGTGGATCCAAAATTTCTTCAATCGATATATGTGTATTTTTTTACCATGTTATATCATGGGTAGTTGTGTAAGATAGATAATGGTAGAATGGAACCAAAATCGTTTTCTATGGATTGTGATGGTTTCTAGAGCACTATATAGCAAGAGAGTAGTCTTTGGATTTTAGTGCAAAGTAATAGGGGGAACTGAGAGTGACAATCCTTTGTTAAAGTGAGAGTATAAAATGGGAATTGGACACTAAATTTATTTTTGGGTTGGGGGAAAGGTAAGTATTATATCATTGGTTCTTTGTTGGTTCTATTACTTTCTGATGTCCATCATATATATTTTTTGTCCATGGGGTGTAAGTGATTTTCAAGTGCAATCTTGGTAGTAGGTATAAATTCGATATGAAATGGTTAAATAAAACGTATATGGGTCACCAAGGTGGTAATGGTGAATCTATTATATGTTTAGTGTGTGGGATGTGATTTATCATTGGAAATTGGTATAGGTTGTAGCATAATTGTAGGATATATTCATGTTTGGTCTCTAAATTATTAAGTGATTTGAGGATGGTGACATAGAGTTTTTGGGAAATTATTATGGTGTAGAGATTGTATTATAGTGGGGGTGACTCAGAGTTCATTAGAAGTTGTGTCTTGTTATTTTTTAAGTATAGAGTGATGCATTCATCTTTTATGGGTAGATATAGATTTTCTGATATGGGATGGTGGGGATAAATCATTCATTGATGATATGGAAACTGTGGTTTTACATTGTTATGATCATCATATATCGGTGATGTCACACAACATTAGAGATGAGGTTTTTGTGTCATATACACATGGGAGAGTGGTAATGGCCACTAATTTTTAGAGGGATCCTTCATTGATTTTGTGGGTTAGGAAGATAATGGAGATCATTAGACTAGAGGAGGGATACACTATAAATATTATCCATGAATTTAGGTTGGTTTTTGACACTAAGTAACTTGGGGCTATTAGGTTGGTTATGTTTAAGAAATGGATTGTATCCAGTGGAAAATATGTGTTGAGGAGTTTCGCCTCATGGTGTTGATGTTAGGTACCCAGTTATATGACAGTATATGGTGGAGGAATTTGAGAGCCTATGGGATTGATCAAACTATGGGTGTATTTTCTCACTTCAGCAGTAGATGAAGTAGAATGGATGATGCATGAGGGTGATGGTGTAGTACCCTATGTATAAAGGGAAGAGTGGGTTTGATCATTGTTTCTCATTTTATGTTATGAATGAACTTATATATTTTAGGATCTATGAAGGAGAACGTTGGTGGTGTCCTACTGAGTTACATACTAGAACCTTTCAGAATACTTTTGGTGAACATGTAGCCTCATGTATTTTATTTAAGGATGGGGTAGGGGCCTAAGGATAGATTCAAATTGGGTTAGTGATGGTTTATGGTATATGTCTGTTTCATAGCTAATGTTGCGTAAAATATCGGTCACATCCTTGGTGTATAGGGATGTGATCTCTGGTGATTTTTTCATTGTGGTACATTTTATGACATTAACCCCAATTGGGTAAAATTTTATAGAATGTATGTTGTATGTATATACAATATTTCATTTAGTATAACATGAGTTATTCAGTTTTTTATTCATTTGAGTGTTTTATGAAACATGATTTCTTCCAACCCTATCTATTTTATTTCCTAAATGGGGGTATAGTCTCCCCATGATCACAATTCTGACCATCACTGCTAGTCAGAATCCTTTTTCATATGGTAAATCACACCTAAGATCATGTCGTTCCACTTAGATTATAGTAGTTCAAGTCGTAAGGATTGAGAATCATTAAAGAAAATAACACTATTAAAGTCAATTTTTATGAAAACATAATGCTGGAAATTAAAGTGTTCAGAAAAACAGATCAACCCCTCATAAATTCCCTTTTAAATAACATTATCCATTTAGTTATCAGCCACCAACAACAAAATGGCTAATATAGTGGACCTACACCTCCACCCCCTCTATTAGGTACCTGATACTCTACCATCGGTTACCCAATAGCCTATGGTGAACAATTCCAGAAAATACCACCTTGAATTATCCCTTCCATAACATTCCTTCGCCCATAACCCCCAAAACCAACCACAAATGTATCAAAATAAATTCAAATAAATCCAAAATTAAAATTAAATCATAACAAAAAACCCTATGTTGTTACCAAAATATTTCCTAAGCCTCAGATTGTTTTTAATTAAACATTGTTAAAACATTGTGAACCCCAAAAAATCCACTAAAAAACCTCATCCCAATCCTAGATATTACATATCCTCAAATTAGGTTATCCCCAATTTTTATGTTATTAGTGAGATGTATTTTTATATAGTTTTGAAATCATTATTGTATAACCTTGTCATCATAACTCAATATTTCAATGTTGGAAATCTATAGGTAATAAAATTTTTATATAATGTATACTCTAAAGGGACATTAATATTACATATCTAATTCCAATTTGTGGTATAACATAAATTTATGATTAAAATAAATCCTTTATAGTAAATAAATTCATGATAAAATATTTTTCTTAAGGTACAATACTATTGTTAAATTTATTTTACAAACCAATAAAGGGGCCTTTTTTATTTGAGGATGTTAATTTCTATAATCACTATATCTATTATCATCATGTTTTTACCAAAATAGAGAAGTATTAACTGATGAAAAGTTTTGAGTGCATCTAATAGAGACAAAATTCCAAAATTTGAATAATAATTTCTAAGATGGTTGACAATCACCAATAATAGGAAGGGGAAAGGATACCTAAAATAAGGGGTGATGTTTATGGGAATTAAATTATTTATTTATTTATTTATTTATTTTTTAAAAAAATTGTTTTAGGTAAGGATGAGAACATACAACCATAAATTAGATACCAGTCAATACCTGACTTGACTAGTCATATTTTCATAGATTTAAGATAATAAACCAAAAATAAATTTAAATTTAAATTTATTATTGTGTATAATATTTAGGGTATCCATTGCAACCTGAGGTCCCAAAATAGAGCTTAATAGGGGTAGAATTAGGTTGTTCCAAATTTTCTTCTTGTACCAGACTTATTTAACTCATATCCATTTATTTGTAGAAACACCTGGAATCTATTATAATAATAGCACAACTACACAACTAGAATGAAGAAATTGAAATATCATTGACAATAATATTTTACATGGTTCATTCATAATAGGATACATCCAAGGATCACATATCAATGATATATTGATATTCCTAATAATCAATACTTCACAGGATATATATTATAATATTTAGGACAAACTCCCTCCACATTTAAGTTGTGTGTCCTCTTCTACTCTTCTGCACAATTTTTACTAAGAGGGATGAAAATAATACAAAATATGAAATGTGGGTAATTCATAAAAGTATAAAAGAAAATAAAATAACCCCATAATTCAAAGGTTGTTCTCTATAGTGCTTTGATCTTTTCTTCCTGATATTTACAAATATACATTGTGGATGATTTCTCCCAAACCCGATCTTTAATTAAATCCCATTTAGCAACAACTAATTTTTTTTTCAATGAGAGATATTTCATGATTTACTATTATACATTCTCTCCCTCTATATTTTATGATCTTCATTATATTTTAAAAAACCTCTTTTATGTATCTCTCACATACATAATAAAAATACTTTTATCTCACACTAAGGAATTAAAATTAAAATTCAAATTATTACCACTTGTTTTAGCTTCCACTAAATAAAACTAATCCATTGGATGTTTAATGTATTAGATGTTAATTATCCTGATTGTATGATGTATTCAGTTCTTTTTCAGTAGGATGTTGGATACTCTAGTTTGATCATAATAAGGACTGAGATAATGGTTGCAGTAGTTCCTGGGGGGAAGTGATGTTCATGGAAAGGGTATTGGAAGGAATTATTTCTACTTTAATTAATTTTTGGTACCTTTTAACCTCCTTGTGTTGGATCTTGGATGGTAGTAGCACTGTTTTCACAAAAACTGGGAGTCCTTCTCAAGGAAAAAGGGTGATATGGTCTCCCCCTGAGTGAGGACTCATTCTGAACATCAATAGCTCATGTATGATTGGTTACATGTGGGGATGAGGGGCAACAAAAAACCATAATAGATTGGTTATCCTTACCTTCAGTGTTTTCCAAGGTATAGTTGACTCTCTTATAGAGAAAGTTACTACCATGCTTAAAGGGTTATCTTTGTTCCCCTGTCATGGTGTTGTTCTTAACTTAGTGGAAACTGACTCATTGATTCTCTTCAACTAAATCAAAGGTGTGGTTTCCACGCCTGGTCCATCACATATATATATATATATATATATATATATTCTAACTATAGGGAGTTTATCAATAGTGACATTAAGCTCATCCATGATTGGAGAGAGGGAATCACAGTTGTATACTTCTTGTAATCCCGAGCTACCCCATACCCAAAGCATCTTATTTTCTATTAGTGGTTCCATTACATTAAATTGTGTTAATATTGTTCAGGATGATTCCCTAGTACTGTAATGTTTTAAACCCCATGACATGTTCGGTACACAACCCCTTTTAATCAAAAATTTCTAACATTGGATGGATATTGTACAATTTAGTTTTCACCTTATGGTTTATCAGGAATTTAATTGATAGTTTTTATCTTTCAAACATATCTTCAATAAAATAAATCATTAAACTATGTTTTTTATACAATGGATAATTGAGATATTTTATGGATCATGTTTATAAAGAGTGTGTGAAAATATCAATTAACTTGTACATTTCATAATTTATGAGTAAATGAAAGTATACTCGAGGGATGACCTGACGTCTTATAAAATAACCCAAACCCAGACAAATGTCTTGTTTGAGAATTTTAAGATTCTCCCAAGTCGTTTTCTATTATTCTTTACAATTTTATATGCAATAAAATGAAAATATGTTGTACTGTAAGATAATCTCACCCATGTATCAGATGATTCAACTCAACCCTCAACCCATGGATACACCATGGAGAGATTATTATTTTTATTTCCCCATAATGCTATTTACTAACAACATGAATTAAATATTATGGAGTATTAGAGATAATTATTATAAGGTAATCATGTGTTCTTTAGTTTATTTTTATCCAAGTTTTGGTTTCAATCGTGGTAGATATTGGTAATTTGAGTTTTTTATTATTTTCATAGTGTTTATTAAATGTTAATTGATCACAAATAACCTCTCAGGGGTATCAGATCAATGTCATGTCTATTTATTCTCTAAATCATGTTCAAAATTCATAAAATGCTAATCGAATAGATGTATTATTATTTAGCATTAAAAATAATATAATATTTTTACTATGATTTATGGTATCATAAGAAGTGGTATTGGTTTTTTATTGAGGTTGACATTACGTTATATGATAATATAATATGTTATCGAAGTTGAACTATACTCTATAAGATATTGAAGTTGATGATACAATGGATTATTATTGTTTTCACTATATTGTAGTGTATGGTATAGTTTATCATAGCATATGATGGTGAAAAAATAATTCCACAAAACAGAGCAGCGTACCATATAGGTGATATTATGGTCAATCATAAAGTATAACTCCCTGCCAGTTTACTCTTCTACGGTCCCTAGTCACATCCTATTAATATCATTAAGTTGTAGTGTTAATATTACACAATGACTTCAATAAGTCATAACTATAATTATGATTCATAAAATACAATTGATAGTTCTTAAAGGGTTCAACCATTATAGTCTATTACTTTAATATTATGACATTCCCATGCATTAAAAATGTTATGTTAAGTGAAACATTCTCTCTTTAAATTATGAACTGATTAATATAATTTACGAATTGTTTATAAATTATGAGAAAATGTTATTTGGGATGTTATTTTATTTATAATGGTTTTTATAAATTAATTAATTATAAAATATTTATAACTAATTATTTAATGGTTTTGAAACATTTAATAAATAAATACCCATGATATAAATTGTTAATACTAAAATTACTTATTGAAACTATATAATATAACTTATAGTTTTTGAATAATTATTCAACATGAAAGTTATTAGTATAATTCATAAAAAAATATAAATTACAAAAACAAAGAGAAAATAAAAAATAGATAATATTGATCTTATAAATTATTGAAAATATTTCATTTGAATTGGTCAAATTAAAAATCCTTATTTGAATAAATTATTTAAACCATATAAAAAATGAGTTTTGATAATTTATATGATCAATATTTAAATAATATTAATTTTTTTATTTTGGATGGTTGTGAATATATATATATATATATGAATTATATATTTTTAGAATGTTTATATTTTAAATATTATAAATTTAAAATAGTTTTATATAAAGGATAACATTAATGAGTTCATATTAGAAATAAATATAAACTGTTTGTATTTATTTTAATTATATAACATATATAATTCATTGCTATGTTATAAAAGTGTTTATAATTATCTTTATTTATGAATTGTTCATAAAAAATTTTATCTTATGTTAAAATATATGAATTTTTAATTTGAATAATTTATTCCTGATTTTATTCATTAATATAATTATTATATTATGAAAATGTTTATGATTTAGTTTAAATTTTAAAATGCTTTTATAAATTTTCATCATTATCTTAAAAGGAGTTGCATTCTATGTGTGATAATTGATTTAGTTTTCTTATACCTTTAATTTGGATTGTACTTGGTTATGAGATTGACTTATGTTGTTAATTATACTTTATAAAATTTGAAACTTAAAATTATAATTCAATTGAGATCTCACTTGAGTGAATAATCCTTGGGTATGAGGACTTTGAGTGATACTTCTCATTGGCCTAGTGGCTTATTCTTTGTTTACAAAAGTGGGATTGGATATATATCTCGACAAGATTACCCATGTGAGAATTATTGATTTACTATGATTATAATAATTTACATGAATGGTTTTTAGAAAATTTATTCTTAAGATTCCTTGGGATATATATGTGTGTGTGTGTGTTTGTGTGTGTGTGTGTGTACTTGACTTTTCGTTTGGGTTAATAATACAAGATATGAGTTATGTAAAGAGTTACACATCAATATGGTTTGAACATATTGATTTTGTGGAAGAAATATGATTCCAAACTAAATTAATATAATCATGCATTAATATAAATGGAATGACCTGAGGAAGCATAGTGAGGTTAAATCCCATTAAAATATTATTAAATATTTGATTTCTTTCAAAGTAAACACACATCAAGACATCAATCATTCAATCGAATATGTTCTGAAACATTATGGTTCATATGAACTATCTAGTTTAAGTAATGGTTTAAATGGATAATATTAATAGTTAGGTGACCAAATCCTAATGTTATATTTGGGTAATAATTTTTTAGGAATCCCTTAGAAAGGTTACTAGAGGAATGGTGCTGAGTTTGTCCATAAGATATATTCGAAAAAGTATACTCCACTCAAACATATATGTGTCATATATGATATAATTAAAATGATGCCATACCCAAATAACTAAGTGGTGAGAGGAACTCTAACACAACCACATTTCTTAGTGAAATATAAATCTTTTCCTTCAACTAGATATAATGGAATAAAATTGTCTATCATTTTAGTGGGATCACATTTAATAAAAGTCTTTATTAAATAGGTGTAAAACATGACACTCATCTCATAAAATAATATATTGTAGATAAATAATAACTACCATCATCAAGAATTGCATTGAGAGAAAAATTTATAAAGGAGAAGATTAATGTATGTAATTTATTATACTACCAAAAAAATATAATAATTTTTTTTAATCTACAATGGAAAAAATTCTGTTTGTTAGAGTAATCCCTTCTTGTGAAACCAAATATCAATGTTTATTAAAAATTTAATCTATATTTCTATGAGACGTATAGAATGATTCAATTGAGGTTTTAAAGGAATTAAATGTAAAATTATTAAAGAAAAAAATTATAATCTCTTATACTCAATATGATTGAGTATTCCAATAACTTTAATAAACTAAAGGTTTTTATTAAGGATTATTCAAGTTATGGAAAACATTATGGAATTATCTTTGGAATTTATCTATAATTTTGTTAGAATATTATCATTTTTATCCCACTATCTGTAGAATATTTTTCAGAACAAAGTCTTCTTTAAGAGAAATTCACCAAACAAATATAATACTGTATATAATATTAGAATTAATAGTTTATTTATTAAATATTCATACTAAAAGGAAATAAATTCTATTTCCTTACATATATTATTTTATGAATTTTAACATGATATTATATAGAAAATATGGTGTTTATTATATTAGTGGGACAATATTTGGACTTATAGATGTTCAAAGTGTAACAGATAAATTATTAGGCCAACAAAAATTCAAAGTTAATGTTACCCAATATCTTAAAATATTTTATGGGAATGTATGTAAAAATAAATGTAAAGAGTTAAACTTAGATACTCTAAAAAATGAATCTCACTTCATATCCTAGAAGAATTTTAGGATATGCTGGTTAAAAAACATTATAAAGATTTACATTAGTTACCAAAGTAATCTCTTGGAAAATAATTGATGGAAAATGTTACACGAAGGATGGTGTTAATGAACTTAGAAAAAGTTATAAGTGTACAACAATAGTTATTTACATAATTATAGTTTATGTTATGAAGTTATAGAGTTTGGAAACCATGTGTAATGAGTTGGATAGTAGTAATATTATTCCTATGTCTCATCATTATTCAAACTATATTATTTTCTTAGATTTTATTCACTAAAAGGGTTTAGTGGGGGATTTTTATTAGATGTTCACATAGAGATGTGAATGAAATTATATAGATATGTAATGATTTTAATAATACCATAAAAGTGCAGCAAACATAATTCAAATCTATTGGTATATCATATGAGATATTATTAGATAGAAACTAATGTATGGTTTTGTTAATATTCTTAAATGGGTTTAAGTATATAAAATGTATCATGTTAATACAAAAAGTAATCTCTAATTTAATCATTAGCTACATATATTAGGTGAATTAATTTCTAAAAGTACAACATTGATTCATACCTAAATAATGATTGTCAGGGAGCATTATAGACTATAAAAAAACGTTATTTATACTGTGATTAAGATTTCATAGAGAGTCATAGAATATGATCATGAGGAAAAAATGAGTTTTTGTCTAAATAACTCCCCACCCCCAAGTATACCACATGGATTGACATACATTATATATTTGGTATACTAGGTTTGAATGTTTTATATTTTGGATTTTACCAATAAAAATGGTGGCTGAGATACATATCATGAGAACATTTATATTTTTATACCTTTCTTACCCAATATGTGAGGCTTAGCTAATTGGGGGTTGGTTGGGTATGTTACTGATCATGGTGTTGGTTGGAGAATTACCAAAATAGGATGTTTCCTATAAAACAATGAGTATGAAATCTAATACCTTGATTGAGATAAACTATTGAAGTTCTCATCTATACCAAGATAATAAATATAATGTTTTTATATATCGAATGAGGGGAATATGATGTGATCATCCATAATGATGAATAACATGTCATGTATTCATCAACCTGGTCAGTATATTCTCAAAGAATCAAGAATGTATGAGTAGCTCTATGGGATCAACACACATTATTTCATGTGGTTTTTTGATGTCTTAGATAAGAATATTTTATAAAAATTAATGAGTTTATAGGATGAATATTATCGAAATAGGTATAGATATACATCTGTTTTTTGAATGTTATGTCAAATGCCTTTGTAAATTGAGTATCACTGATGGTTTTCTCGAGGCCACTATTTTCATACCCTTACAAATTTAAGAATTAATATTTATTTTAAATTATAGAAAGACTTTTTGGGCCACAATTTAGGGTTTTCAAAATCATAATTTAGTTTTAAAAAGTAGGATTGTTTCTCTAAATGTGTGTTATAGTTTATCCAAAATGTTTTTTGGATGAATATTCACAAGGTATTGTAAATGATGTGATATACAGTTAATTTTATGATACTTTTTCCAAAACAATTTGGAGTTACCAAAAAAGTGTTTTGGATATTTTTTCACAAGTTATTATATATGATACTATATAAGGTGAAGTTCTATAGAAGCTATTTGTATTTAGTAAAAGTGGGAGATTAAAGGAGTTATTCCCTAAATCCCTTTTTCATAGTGTGTGATATTGGAATGTCACATGGAATGACATGAATGTTTCTCAGGTATACCATTTTTTATAATTTATAGATATTGTATTATTACTTATTTGGATAAGACGTATTGAATGACTTATGTTACACCTTATGGTTCATCGGGGAACCAATTGATAATTTATATCATTCGATAAGATCATCTACAAGAGTTATCATTAAAAGAAGCATTTAATAAGATGAAACGATGATATAATTGGTGGCCAAATATTATAAATAGTTTTTCACCATTTACATTAACTCATGCATTTTATAACATATGAGTTAATTAAAGAATACTCAAGTACTTTCTAAAGATATTATAAAACATTCCAAACCCATAGAGATGGGGTTTTCAACCGTTTCTTTATTATCACTAAGTAAGATCTCTTATCCTACTTCAATTTCTACAAGATTCCCTAGGATGTTGTGGGTATTTTAGAGAATCCCATCTAAGTGTGGGGTAGATTAACATGACCCATGGATACACCTTAGAGGGATTATTATTTTATTTCTTCTAAGTGGTATTTATTAACGATAAGGATTGAATATCATGGAGTAGTGAAAATCATCGTTATAAGGTACTCTTGTGTTATTAATTTTATATATATCATGGTTTTTGGTTTCAAAAAAGGTATATATTTGTAATTTAAATTTATTTCTATTTTCATGTGTTGATTAATTGTTTTTTGGTCCTTGGAAACCCTTCATAATGCTCCACTACATATAGATTTATAATCTACTATATCTCCATGCTAGTCTATATCTGAGTAATCCATCAAATCTCAAACTCAACATTATTTAAAACTTAATCAATAATATATAGATTCTTGAATTTAACCCCATTATTATTTTTACATTTTTAACATTTTTAACTATTAGATATCTCAAAAAAGTAACTATAAAACATGCACCATAAAATATATATGTCCTTATCACAATGAGATACAAATAACTTCTAATAATATTTTTTTACACCATTAATTTTGTTTCCTTGTTATCCATATTTTTTGTATGTTTTGTTCTGACTACAATTGGAGTTGAAATAGGTTAGAAAGCATTCATTTTAAAATTATTTAATATCTCTCTTGCATACTTCACCTATTAGTAGAATTTGAACTCTTCCTTTTGAATTACGTAAAGCTCAAGAAAATAAATTAATGTTCAAATAAATAGCATTTCAAATAAAAAATGAATTAATTTTTTCACCTTTAAATAGAAATATATTTCTTCCTACAAAAGATTATTCCATCCTTGTATAGTAGTAATATGAACTAATCATCATCTGAGAGTTTCACATAGAGGTTTTGATTATCTCATAATATTTTGAAATCCAAATTTCATTGACAAATTTCTAACCATGCATACCTGGAATAATTTTCTTTCTTTAGGAAATATAAATACATTTTTAACCAAAAAACTTTTACATCATCATCTATGTTAAGAAATCCTACCAGTAGATGGATATATACCTTTTATTATAACTTCATTAAAGAATTTATTCTTCATATCATTTTGGAAGACTGTTAATCATATCTATAATTATACTAACAAAAATAATCTGATGGATCCCATCCATTCCACAAGTATGAATGTTTTCTTGACATCAACTCCTTCAGTTTGATTATAACCTTTACATACCAAGATTTCATTATTTTGAACCCCTTTTCCATGTTCATTATACTTTTTTTAATACCCATTTTGTTCCAATTATGAATTTTAGGTATGTCCATAAGTACCCAAGTGTGGTTACTTTTAATTATTTTCAATAATTCATTCAATTATTTCACCCATGAATAATATCAATCAACCTCTAAGAATATTTCAAATTACAACTATGATAATAGGGAAGTGTACTCTATACTACTCATCCTTTGAGTCTATTTTGGGGCCTATTTGTATCCAATAAAATTATTTGGGTCAAATTAATTTATTATCCTTCTTGTTTGAGTGAAAAATTTCCTTTCATCAACTGCATTCTCATCTACTGATTCAATTTTAGAATCACTATAATTTGATGGGGTTTTCACATATTCATAATTCTTATCCCAATAATCTTCTTCTGCACAAATTTCTTTAAAATGGTAACATCAAAAAAAAATCTTCATCTTCATTTATATTGAATTTTTTTATTTCAATAATTTTTTAACCCTCATATTAAAACATTTATAGTATACTCTCTCAAATGAGAGTTATAGAAATACGTATTAATCCATTATATATCCATATTCACTATAGTTTCCTTCTTTATTTAGGATGAAACACCTTCTTAAAAAACAATGAAATGATTCAATAAAGTTTTAATTTTGTGCCACATATCATATAGAATATTATAATATATAATGCTAATTAAGGCCTAGTTTTTAGTGTACAAAACCGACCAAACTACTTATTTATAGTAGTGGAGAGAGATAATGATTTCAATACACAAAATCTTCACTATATTACTAACCTTGTAATTATTTCATTCCACTACTCTATTTTATTTAGGAGTCTAATAATTAAACCCTAGATTTTATTATATATTTTTCTAAATAATATTCCATGATAGTTGAAGTGTATTAAATTCAGTTACCTAACATTAGGATTTATATTGTTCCTTATTTTTTATTATCCACTCTCCTGAATATTTTGATGTCATCCAACACTTATTTTTTGGATTTTACAATCATAAGACATCCTATACTACAATGGTCATTAATAAATAAGATGAAATATTTTTCACATCAAGTTTAGTATTGATTAATTCAACCGGAATAATTAATATGGACAAAATCTAGTTGATTTTATGTATGCATCTTATTTCATTGATAGGGTTTCCCATCATGAATTCATCACATACGTTTTCTCTATTCCTATTTAAGCTTGGAAATCCACTACTACCTTTAATTTTAAAATATTTTTCAAATAATTTTGATATAAGTGGAAAACCCTTGGATTCAAAAAAATATTTTCCTCCTCTATAATAAGTAGACAATTATTCTCCTCTATATCCACATGATATTAGTTTATATTTATTGTCTAACGTAAAATTATATAATTTTCATCCATTTCTTTGATATTAAAACAATTTTAGTTGAATATAAATTTTAATCTTGATCCATGCAATTGGATCACACTCAACAAGTTGTGTTATATATTATACGCATATAGAAATTAATATTATTCAAGTCATATCTATCTAAAAAACATTTACCAATTCCTTTTGTTTGCAAGAACTATACCATTTCAAAAATGGGTCATTCTGTCTACAATTCCTTCAACATTATTAAAAAGATTTATTATACCCATCGTGTAAGATGAATATCCTCAATTAGTAAACTAATTAATTTTATTATTAAGATTATTAAAATATATCATAGTAATTATATACTTATACTTAATATTTATCTTCTCTTAGTTTCAATAAATTGATGGATAAGTTGGAAATATATATCGTCCAATACTCATTCTCTTCTTTGAAAGAAACAAAGATATACTCTTCTTATTCCAAAGGGTAAAAACTATTTCATAGATAAATTGAGTTAGATTATCTCACATTCATACTTATCTAACTTTTGTAGAAATAATTATCTCATATTTTTTCATTGTAATCAATATCAATATGAGAAAAAGTTTAATTGTAAAATAAATACCAATAAAATGATTCCTTCGTTGACATATATTATATGGTTTTATTCTGTTTTATTAACTACCAGGTGTCTCTCCTTTAATGTAAACCTCTATATCATCACAATATAACAACATGAGTCTGAAATAGCAAGAGAATTGACACTTATTTAATGTAAAAAAAAAAATCTTCACATATCCCTAACTTTTGAATAAATCCTTGGTTGCTGATAGGATCTTGACCACCAAGAACTCTCTCTAAGCATGTATCTTCAATTTATATTTGTTCTTAGTGTCTTGGTTTTTTATTTATCCTTTTAGAGTATAAGTTCTCTAAAACCCATGTAATTGGGTATTTTATCACTCAACACCTCTTGTTCTTTATTCTATCAATTCCTTTAATTATTTTTCTAATAATATTCCAAAATATTGTATCACCTTTGAACCTTTTGATTTTATTTTAGAATCTATATTCTTTTTCAAATATACAACTTCTTCTTCCCGAGTTTAAATAATCCTAATTTTCTCAACGATATAAAACATGTGGTGACTAATTCCCAAGGCTTAATCCAAAATATTTTTCCTATAATTCTAAAAATATTTATATTTCTCTTGATTATTTTCATGTTTCCATGTAATTTTCTTGGGTTGATCAATTTTACTTCTAGATTATCATCAAAGCTTAAGGATGTTAGAGCTG
This sequence comes from Viscum album, assembly GCA_963277665.1. NCBI lineage: Eukaryota > Viridiplantae > Streptophyta > Magnoliopsida > Santalales > Viscaceae > Viscum > Viscum album. The sequence continues at coordinate 154,667,497 of OY728163.1, forward strand.
ATTCCGCATAAGAAAATTCTATATAATTTATGATTACATGTATTAATGGTTTTTAATATTAATAAATTTCTTATCACATCATTATTGTTATTCTATGTGACATTTTATGTAATAATTTCATAAGGGTATGAATCACACTGAAAGGTTATTGTAGTTTAATTCTATAATGAGAAGCTAGAATTTTTATACACATATTCTTAAATATATATTCTATGCGAAAGGAAAATAAATGATATAAGATGATAGATATGGGAGGCTCATAATACATTGAGTCTTCTTCTCATGAAGTTCACCCTTAGTAATTTCTAAGAGATTGGGGTTATTCGAAATTGACTAGATAGTAGTAAATCAATATTAATTTGTTCCATTGGATTTTTCTATATATGGATGTGTTTAATGGTCCTTAGACTTTATTATTTTGATTAATTTATATAATGAGTCATGTACTTTTCTTTATTGATGAAAAATTTGACAATAAATGCACACTGTGAGTTAGGATACTTGGTGTGCATCATGAATGATATTGCATTAATTAATAAGTTGATGAAGGATTTTTTCATTCTATTATTTAATAAAAGTTGATATCTCAGTCCCTTTGAAGGTAATGTAACTTTTTGATCATGTCTAATGTAAAGGAATATTTTGAATAAGTTCATTTTTTAGAATTAAAATAAAGATACATTGATAACATAGGTTTGATAACACTTGTATTCCACTTGATTGATTAGAGATATTGAGGAAAAGGGATTATATTACAAAATATGAATTCAAATAAGATTTTATATCCTTGTGACATTAACTTTATTTTATTTGGGTACATTGGCATGTTTCAAAATACATGAAATTTATATGAAACATATACCATGTTTTCTATATATTTTCACAAAACAATCATAGAAACTGCATGGTCAAATATGCATCGTGTATTAATACATGATTCATGGGACTAACATTGGTGTAATGAAAGTATTCCATGTAGTGTAATTGGTGTACATGGTGTGTACCCCATGAGTGTATACATCTGATATACACCCCATTTTCCTAGGTATACATATCAAACACATAAAAATTGACATACATGATATGCAGATTGTTAGTGAATGTCAGGTAGTTTCCCATTAATTAAAAAAAATAAAATTACATGAAAAAATAATTTCTTTATCAAAAAAAAACTTTTAGGGCTATAATATGAAGTGATTTATCTATAATAAAATTAAAAATATTAATAAATACTCAATTAATTCCATATAATTATATGAAAATATTGGTGAACCTATTTACATGCTAGATTTCTATAAATTATGGGAATATCTGTGACTGTTCAGGTGGACATTAAGACAAAAGAATTAATTAATTAAATCAATTAAAGTGTGTTAATCTTTATAATAATAAAATAATTTATTTAATATTTTCTATCTTAAATTTTTATATTCATTTCATGTGTGGATGATCATGAGCGTAGACTAACCTATCTATGTGATTTGTCACTTTTAATTTTTTATTATTAAATTAAAATGATGGAATGTGTGTCATCATCTACCCTATAATATATAGTACTTGTGTGTCCATGGTTTCTATCATGTAAAACCTCATAAAAATTCAATTATTTCCTATCACCTATTTGTGATTAAATTCATATGGAAAGGATAGAAATCCCATGTGAGGGGATTGTCTTCCAATTATAGATCTAAGTTAAAAAAACTAGGAGAAACATATTTACATATTTAAATTAATAAAACTCGAACCATGAATGGTTTCATGGACTTGTTTACCTAGGTTAAAGAGTTGGTTGAAAATATTCTAGATAAACCAACCCTTAGAAAGAATATCATGATTATAAAAATATATTTATTTTATTTTTATCAGTTGCTTGGTAAATTATTCAGAGATTATATATCGTTAATTAAATAAATTAAAAATATTGGAAGATGGAATTAAAATAAAATTGTATTAGGTGTAAATACTACCTAGACATGGTTAATCACATAGTTAATATCCACTTAATATTAAAAATCTTGTACTAAGGTAAAATGATAATTTTTCATTAAAGACAAAAATATATCAAATAAAATATTAAGTCAAAAAGGATTTCTACTACTAGGGTTAAAATATAATCATGTTTTAGAGTTCTTTACTAACCACCATTGTGGTGATTTCAATTATATGGAAATTTTTAACTTGATTTTTGGTCCAATATAACCTAGTTCTCATTAGGGGTTGATCAAATCAGTGGGACTAAGTTCAACTAATAGGAATGTTTTGAAGAAACAAATTCAAGAATTTTAGTATTGGGGAATCTAATTAACAGATCAATGAGATTATCATTAACGTAGGTAAGAGGTAAATTTGTATCCTTTCACCAATAATATTTAAATGGTAGAATATTCTAAAACAAACAGAGATGACCATTGGGTTTAAATTAAATTGTGTGAGAATATGAAATTAAATTTTATAATTTATTTTTTTAATAAATATAATGTACTGAATTTTATCTTATTATGGAAACGGAAATACATAGAACATTAACTTTATCACTATAATTTATATTAGGGAAGGATAACCATCTTTCTCGCTCAAATTTCTAGGAGTGGTGCTGGAATTTTCACATTGAACTATTCCATAAGAGGAAATTATATATATTAGAATCAATTATTCCAAAAGATCATAGTAAAGAGGAAAGGGAGGTGGAACTCTCTCTCTTTGTGAAGCACCTAGAGGATATAGTGGATTTCTAGTGTTTCAGGCTATAATCTATGTCTAGTGACCTCATAAAAAAAATATTAATAATGTTATACATTTATCATGATGTCTTGACTTCAAGATCATTATCTGGAGAAGTAAAGAAAATAAAGATATGAGATTTACAAGGCACTATTCCCATGAAATATTAGATAATCAGTTCTAACTGAGCCATGTGTAGTCAAAGTGATAAGTTACATAGAGTGATTAGAAATATTGGGATTTAAGATTCAATGTGAGTTTCACATAGATCTTATCGTATCCTTCTAACCATAGAGCTTCTCTAATTTCTTTGAGAATTATTATATGATAAATATTCAAAATACTCTCACTATACTCCATACCTTGATTTCCTAAGTATATAAGAACATTATCTATGAAGAACTTGTTATCCTTATGGTGAATAAAGGGAATAACAAATAAAACGGCTCCATGACTCACTCCAAGAATGAGGATCCAAAGAACTGCCCTTCCAAGAAGATAAAGATCTAATGATGGGAAAAGGAATCAGATGTAGAATGTTTTTCATGTAGAAGTTTGGGCCTCCAGAAGAAGAACTAGACCTAGTAAAATAAGCATGGGAAAACATTAAGTGTGTTCGTTATCAAGTGTAATATTACCATATATACTAATTGAATATTAGAAATATCTAATTGTATTCATATATATATATATATCTAAATTTAAGAATCATGAAGATTCTAGAATATTTAAAAATAGAGAGTTGGATCTTTGAGAAGCCAACATAGAATTATTTGTTTCATTGGATATATGTAACCACCACATTCTATTTCTAGTATGAGTTATATTGGTTTTGAATAACTCTTATAATTCACATGACATTACCAAAAACATAATTTTTATATTCTTCTCATATAATGATGGTTTTATTTTTAAATTTGGAAATAAAATTTTGGACTCCCCATGTATTAATCATGGTTTAATGATCAAAAATCTTAATAATGTTTACAAGTCTCAATAATGATTACAAATCTTATTAATGATCACAAATCTCACAAATATTATCAATCATGTGTATTTATTTTTTAAGTTATCTCATACTTTATAATGGTTAAGCTCAATTAATTTTATGTATATTACTATTTATGTTTGAATACAGTCATTTTCCTATGTACAAGACACCTTGAAGCTTGACACAGTAAGTCAGACACTATGAGCAAGACACAGACACCGTGAAGCAAGACACTAAGAACAGACATCGTGAAGCCTAAGTATCAGACATAGTGATAATGATACACGTGACCACAAGACACTGTGACATAGAAATCCTGACATCATGAAGCAAGACACTAAGAACAGACATCGTAATCCAGACACTCCATTTGCCAAAGTGCCAGACATAGTTACCATGACACAGTCATCAAGGCACTGTGAATCCATAAACTATGTGCAAGGCACCGGAAGCTAGAAACTGTAAGTTAGACACCATGAAAAAGAGACATCATGAAGGAGACATAGTGAAGGAGACACCGTGAATGATAAATAGTGAAAGAGACACCGCGAAGGAGATACCGTGAAGGAGACACCATTTTCAAAATTACTGTGACACCATTTATTAAAATATTTTGTCGTTTTTCTATTTAACTTTTCAACGGTCATATTTGACATCTTTAATTCACTGACATATTTAGTGTATATTTTTAGACATAGTATGAGGTACGAGGCACGAAATACATGGAACCTGTCGGCTAAACCTCATACATTAAAATATAATGATAAGAGTTCCCAAGTGAAAGATATACACAATACAACACGCGACAAGGAAAATAGGCAAGTGCACTATACTGGAAAGAACGCCAATCTTAAGCGTGACCCTGAAGAAGATATTAAAAGATATTAAAAGAAGAAATTGTCTCATGCATGCAATCTAAATCTACTAGTGAAAATACAAAGTGCATTGGAATACAGAGAACATCTTCACTTGTGAAGAAAACAAGCTGAACCACGACACTCTGTTTTTCAACATAAAAACAAGAGAAGGACTCAGAAGCATTTCTGTGTTATCAAATGAGTCCAAAGATGCACTGCTAATCACTAGAGCATTCAAAACTCACATATACTCTTTCTTAGTGATTCTATTATTTAATTTTGAGTAGTGTGTGTACTCTATATATTTCACACACACAATGACTCTTGTGCTGAACTGAAGGATTTCAAAATCCTTAAACCAAATTCTTTACCCTTGTTTACCCACGAAAACTGTGGAAGAGGTCCCTGCATGGTTTTAATAGTCTATGTGCTATTGTTACCCCGATCTAGGCTGTCGATCAGATTTTATTTATATAAACTTCTTGGTGGCAGGTGATCACCAAGTGGAGTGGATTAGGTCTCGTCTTGATACTGAACCACTTGTTTTATATCTGTTGTGCATCTTAAATTAAGTCTAAAGTATACTATCTATATATATTCTATATTCTGCTACTATTTTCTTTGAAATAGAAATATATTTTAAAGTCACTTTGATAGTTAAACTAGAATGTGTTTGTATGTACTGTAAAGCATTAGGTTAGGTTCAAAAGTTAATTAATCTTCAGATTGAATTAACTGAGAACTAATCAATCTATTGATAATCTAACTGACCCTTTACTGTAATACAAATTCACTACAGTTTAACTTATTATTATAATTGGGGGATTCTAAAAGAAATATTTTTAACAGAAATTTTAATTGGAACTCAATTCCCCCCCCCCTCTTGAGTAAACCACTCCGACCAACATTTGGTATCAGAGGGTTAAATTATTATTAATGGTTTTCAAATTAATCTATTTTTCAACTGTGATTTTAGTTGTATCTTAAAGATCTTAAATTTATGTTAGTTCTAAGTTTTATCTCTTTAAATATATTCACTAAAATCTTATTGGGGATAATATACTTGAAGGTTCTACTACTAATAGGCCACCCTTATTTAATGGTATAAATTATGCTCAATGAAAAATTAAAATGAAAATTCACTTAGAGAGTATGGGATTTGATATTTGGACTGCTATAGAGACTTAGTATAAGATTCCAGAAACTGAAAGAACAACTTGGGATGAACCTACTAAAATAGACTACAATAATAATTTTAAAGCTATGAATGCCATGTATTGTGCATTTGGAGATGATGAATTTAATCGCATATCTTCTTGTAAAACTTCTTATGAAATAAGGGATAATTTGGGTGTTTCTCATGAATGAACTACCAATGTTAAATAAATGATATTTAACACTTATACTATTAAATATGATAATTTTAAAATGAAGCCTGATGAACCTATCTCTGACATGTATCTAAGGTTCAATGAGATTGTCAAAACTATGAGCTCACTTGGAAAGTTTGTTCCAGCAAAGGAACAAATAATGATAATACTGAGATGTCTACCAGACCGATGGAGAGGCACATCTGTTTCGATTAGAGAATAATGTGATATTGGTACTCTTCCTGTCAAGGAGATTATTGGTAAGATGATGATGTATGAAGAAGAACATAAGGTGAATAAAGATGAATATGATGAAACAAAAAGGAAGTCGGTGGCTTTTAAATCTACTACCTCAAAGATAAAGGACAAGAAGAAAGTTCACATACAAACTGAAATCTCAGTAAGTGAAAGTTCAGATACTGATAGTGATGCTGAGATGGCTCAGATAGCCAGGAGATTTAAGAAGTTCTATATGAGGAATAAATTTTTCAGAAAACAAAACTACAAATGTAAATATGACAACAAAGGAAAATGGAAGAAAGATTGGAAAAAGCTGATAAGACTGATGAAGTTGTCTACTATGAATGCAAAAGAAAAGGTCACATTAAAGATGACTGTCCAAAATTGAAGTTCAAAAAGAAATATGACTACATGGACAATAAATACAAGATAGATATGAAAGAAACCTGAAGTTCTTTAGAAGAAAGACAAAACAAGTCTGAAGTTTTTTATTCTGAAAAGAATCGTGGTAACATGTGTTTCATGACCAATACTTCTGAGGTACCAGTTTCCTCTATGCTGAATGATTATTATTCTGGAATTTATTTTGATTCTGAATCTGAAAACATGTCTAGTAAGGATCAATTTGAATACTAGAACATGCTGGAAGAAACCTGTAATGATCTCAAGGACAAATATATGACCTTGAAGAAACACCATGCTTTGACCAGTTCTGTTAAATCTAACCTTGATGTAGAAAAAGAAAAGAATTCCCAATTACTTAAGGAAAATACTGAACTGAAAATGTCCAATGATCAACTGATAAAGGACTTATAAAAGATCACAAATGGAAAATACACACTAAATCAAATATTAGATAAAAAAGTGGCACCAAAATATACCACTAGAATAAGCTATTAGCCTGGAAAGAGATAGATCACTAAAACTAAATTTGTTCCAAAATCTGGACAGAATATTTCAAGTTCGAGTTCTGGAAATTCATATGCCTCAGCTAGTTATTCACATTTTTATAGAACAAATAAAGTATATCATTCATAATCCATTGATTCTGTAAATTATATGAGACCCATAAGACAAATCTGGGTACCTAAAGCTTTGCTTGCTAACCTGTCTGGACCCAAGAAAATTTGGGTACAAAAATCATTTCCAATCTAAAACTGTTTTGTCGGAAACCTGCTTAAAGAGTTCTTATTGGAAGACATGGTACTTGGACAATGGATATTCAAGACACATGAAAGGAGACTTCTCATTCTTCAAAAGCTTAATCAAAGTTTATGGATGCTATGTCACCTTTGGTGATAATTCTAAAGGAAAGATCATCGGCCTAGGCCAGATTGGTAGCACTGATTCAATTTTAATTTCCTAAGTATTATTTTTTGATGGATTAAAATACAACTTGTTAAGTATTTCTCAGTTATGTGATGATGGCTTTAATGTTAAGTTTGAAAATGATTCTTGTGAAGTTTTTAATTCTAAAAATACTTTATTATTTTCTGCTTTAAGAAATGAAAATGGTTATGCAGTTGATTTGAATTCTTTAACTAAAAAAAATATTAATTGTTTAAATGCTTTTCATAAAGAATCTTGGATTTGGCATAGGAGACTAGGACATTGTAATGTTCACTCCCTTATAAATATAACTAGAAAAGGCCTAGTTAAAGACTTACCCAAACTTGAGTTTCCAAATGACAAAGTTTGTAATCCTTGTCAGAAGGGAAAACAACACAAAATATCTTTCAAACCAAAGAAAGAAGTCATTAATTCTCAACCTCTCAAGTTGTTTCACACGGATTTGTTTGTACCATATAGAGTTTCTAACTTAATTGGTAATCACTATGTCTATGTCTTAGTAGATGAATTTTCTAGATATACTTGGGTATACTTTTTAGCTCACAAAACTGAATCTTGTTCTTACTTTATTAAATACTCCAAGTCTGTAGAGAACCATAGTGGACTTAAGATTAAGACTTTGAGAAGTGATCATGACCGTGAGTTTGAAAATAATGATTTTAAATCTTACTACTCCCAAAATGGTTATAAACACAATTTCTCTACCCCTAGGACACCTTAGTAGAATGGTGTAGTATAAGGAAGAAATAGAACCTTGCATGAAATTTCTAGAACAATGCTTAGTGAATATGACATACCTATTTACTTTTGGGCTGAAGTTGTTAATACAGTATGCTACATGATCAATAGAGTCCTGATTAGACCAATTCTCAAAAAGACCCTATATGAACTCTGGAATAATAGGAAGCCTAAGGTTAATTACTTTAGAGTTTTTGGTTGCAAAGTCTTTATTCTCAAAACTGAGGATAATCTTGACAAATTTGCATCCAAAAGTGATTAAGGAATTTTCCTCGGTTATTCAATATGAAGTAAAGATTATAGAGTATTCAATAAGAGAACTAAATGTGTGGAAGTATCTGTCCATATCAAGTTTGATGAAACAGATCCACATGAGCCTAGAACCATTCTAGAAAATCTGGAGGATGATGTATCAAATCTGACCATCAACTCAAAATCCTCAAATACCTCTGTGAATGAATCTGTAAAAAATTCCAATTCTAGAAATTCTCTTCAATCGAATCATAATGGACCAGAATCTATTGATGAACCTGAAATCACTAGTCCCTCTTTTTCTAGAAAGGTTAGAACCCTTAGAAACCATCCCTTAGATGCTGTTGTAGGAGACTTAGAGAAAGGAACACAGACTAGAGATTCTATTAGAAATCAGGTTGAATATCAAGCCTTTTTGTCACAGCTTGAACATAAAAATATTAATGATGCTATCAATGATAAATTTTGGGTAATGCCTATGGAAGAATAACATAATCAGTTTGAAATAAATGAAGTTTGGAAACTTGTTGAAAGACCCAAGGACACATTCACCATAGGCACTAAATGGGTGTTTAGAAATAATGTAGATGAAGATGTAAATATAGTTAGGAATAAGGTTAGATTAGTTGCAGAAGGCTATAGTCAAGAAGAAGGAATTGAATATGAGGAGACCTTTTCTCCAGTATCCAGACATGAAGCCATCAGAATCATACTTGCTTATGTTGCACATATGAATTTTAAACTATATCAAATGGATGTCAAGAGTGCATTATTAAATGGGTATATAGCTGAGGATGTTTTTTTTGAAAAAACCCCTGGATTTACAAACCCCCATTTTCTAAATCATATTTTTAAACTATCAAAAGATTTATATGGTCTAAATAAATCTCTAGGAGATTGGTATGATTGATTAAGTACTTTTCTAATATACAAAGGTTTTACAAAAGGAATAGCTGATCCTACCCTCTTTATAAAACGGATTTCTAATGATGTTTTAGTTGTTCAAATCTATGTAGATGATATTATATTTTGATCTTCAAAAAATTCATTATGTATTGATTTTTCTAAAATCATGCAAAATGAATTTGAAATTAGTTTAATGGGTGAACTAAAATTCTTTCTTGGATTTAAAATCTTTCAAAATAATGATGGAATTGTTTTGACTCAAAGTAAGTACACCAGAGATCTTCTAAAATGTTTTGGATTGGATAGCACTAAAAGTAGTGACACTCCCATGAGTACCACCTGTATGTTGGATCTTTATGAAGATGGAAAATCTGTTGATCAAATCACTTATAGAGGAATGATTGCATGTTTAATTTACTTAACTGCAAGCCGTCCTGACATTATGTTTAGTGTCTGTATGTGTGCTCGTTTTCATGAAAATCCAAAAGAATCTCATTTAAATGTTGTAAAGAGAATTTTCACATACCTCAAGAATACACCCAATCTAGGACTGTTCTATCCTAAAGGACAATCATTTGAACTAGTTAGTTATTCTGATGCTGACTTCGGTGGTTGTAAGTTAGATAGAAAGAGCACCTCTGGAACATGTCACCTTTTAGGCAAGTCACTAGTATCATGGTTTAGTAAGAAACAAAATTCTGTTGCATTATCTACTGCAGAGGATGAATACATAGCTGCTGGCAGTTGTTGTGCACAAATTTTGTGGATGAAACACACTTTACTAGACTATGGATACCAATTTAGACATGTACCAATAAATTGTGACAACACAAGTGCTATTAACATTTCAAAAAATATTGTCCCACATTCTAGGACAAAACATATTGATATAAGACATCACTTTTTGAGAGATCATTATCAAAATGTGATATTACATTGGAATTCATTGGTACTGAATATAATCATGCTGATATATTCACTAAACCATTAAATTATGAGAGATTATATTACATCATGTATGATCTTTTAATGATCAATCACAAATAGATATATTACTTATCTTGCTGTTCAATATTTTACTATATTTTACTTTACTGTTTCATGTTCACGGTTTCTCGGTTACTATCTCATATTTACGGTTTCACTGTTAGCACTTTCTATTCACGGTTTGTCATTCGTTGTCTCACTGTGACCAAACAGTTTACTTACTATCTCATCGTGACAGAACCGACCATTTACTGTCTCACCATGATGACCACTGACTGTCTCACTGTGATGACCATTTACCATCACACCGTAATGAATAGTCACGGTCTCACCATGAAAATTATTTATTCTTTTCTTTTAACCCGTATAGCGGTAATTATTTTTTTCACCACTTTTACTTTCCCGTGTTTTTATTTTTGTGATGTATGACATTCCCAAATGATAAAACAAACGGGTTTCACTTGATTCTTCACCTGAACTCTCTCCTACTCACTCTTTCCGAACCCCTTCAACCTAGAAACCCTTTCTCTCTCTCTCTATAGACCTTCAGTGGATGCCAAGGATGAAGCGTTCATCTTCATCTACTCCTGAGAAGCATAGCTCGAAGAAGAATAAGATAGCACCGAAGTTGGTACCCAAAGGACCCCTAAATCCAAACCTGGTAAACCATAGTGTTGTACCTAAAAAGGAAATTTTCCCTGAGTGTCTGTTGTCTAGAAAATCTATTGTTTTAAAAGTTTTAAGTGAACAAGGTTGGCTCGAATGGTTCTCAAGGAAGGATAGACCCATTTACCCGAGGTTGGTAGCTCAGTTCTTTCAGTATCTACAGTTTTCATTTGATACTGGTGAATGTTTTGTTGTGAGGAGCTGGATTAATGGCCAAAGATATTCCTTCTCATTAAGGTTATGGGCTACATGCCTTAGTATTCCTCATGAAGGGATCTGTGATGATTATCAGAGAGACCCACCCACCTACAATTGATTTCTTTGTCCTGGAAAATGCACTGGAAATCCCAACTGGAAATGGCACCCAGAGAAGGGCCATAGCTGCTGAACATGATGCAGAGACAAGGATGTTGTTTAAGTTTGCTCAAAATCTAATCAGTCAAAGGAAAGGTATTTTTTTGTATTAAAGTATCAAGATGTATTTATGATTCATCTTATGAATAATTCCACAAGATAAATCTGTGCAAATATATCATTCACCATATGTGTGAATTGATTAAGGTCACATCCAAATCCACCTCTCTGTTTTACTCTAGGATTATTTCAGCAATGCTTGTTGCCAAAGGAGTACATGGAACCAATGAAGAAGTACTTATGGACTATGAATACTATTTATCCAAATCTACCATCAAGAGGATTAAAATAATCTAGAACCCCTGGAAGAAGGAGTGGGTTGAAGATAATGATATGATTTATGAGAAATATAATCATGTGGACTATCCAACAAGGCCAAAGGACATTTCTGATCCTTTTTTGGAACCAGATGAAGTTGTTGATTATTCAGAAGATGAAGAAGAAGAGGAAGAGGTACCTAAAGTACACATAGAGAAGAGGACGATATACCTCATAAGGAAGAAGTTGTTATTTAAAAAGAAAGGCATGTTATTCCTCATGTTGTTCTTGAAGAGGAACCTCATATTCCTAGAGTTGGTATCAATCTAGAAATTCAACCCGAGGATGAAAGAGAATTAAGTGTGACAGAATCGGAGAAGCAATCCATGGATGAGTTTGTTCTAGAAGAACTCCCTGGTGTACAAGAAAAAAATCTAGAAGAACTCCCTGCTATGGAAGAAGCAAATCTAGAAGAACTCTCTGATATGGAAGAAGAAAATCTAGAAGAACTCTCTGCTATAGAAGAAGAAAATCTGGAAGAACTCTTAGAGGAAAAATATGTTCCAGAGATAATACCCTCTACTGAAGATAAGATGGAGATAGCCTTTAGGTTGGCTAGGCAAGAAATGGCTGAAAAGGAAGCACTTATTGAGGGGGAGGAACCTCAAAATCTTGAGACTGGTGTAGCTGAGTCTATTGAAGCATATCAACCAACTGATTCATATTCAGTGGACACTCAGTATAAATTCCCTATCCTTTATGATGTGATTGAATCTCATCAGGTTACTGCCATTGGGATTGATCTATCTTCTTTGTTTCAATTTAAATCTATCCCATTCTTTGCACATGAACCTGAACCTCAACCGGAGCCTGCACCTGTACCACTTCCTACACAAACATCTTTACCTGATGAGCAATATTTTGTCATTAAATATGATTTCAAAGTCTTTAGAGACACTATCTTAGCTGGAGTTGAGAAACATATTTCCTCTCAACCTTGTCTTGTGACCAAACTGAGTCAGCAATATGCCTCACTGATTTTAGAAAAGATTATCTAGTACATTCAACCCAAGATGATCAATGAAATTAAAGAAGTAATAGTTGAGAATAATTTTGTCAGTACTGAAGTTGCAACTCTGAAAATCATGGTTGAAAACCTACAGAAAGAATTGAATGCAAGATCAGAGCCTTCTCCTGCACCTGCTCCTGCTTCTCCTGAACCTATTGTTTCAAATATTTCTCGAGATGTTGTGTCCTAGATTCATCCATACCACTTATCCTTTGATGAAATGATTGGAGAACAGCACAAAAACATATTGAAACACATGATAGATATTGTGGAGAACCTTAATATGATCATATATGAATATATTGGCTATCTTCAAATGGTCCTAAAACAGCTCAAGTCTCTGACCATAACTGTCAAAGCCTCTACTTCCTCTAGTCAAACCTCTACTCTTTCTTTGGATAGTTCTCTACTCAGATCTATAGTCAAGGAAGATAATTAGAATTTCTTCAATGTATTTGATATGGCTACTTTATTTTAAGTTGTTAAGAACAGTGATAGAGTGATTGACTTGGTTCAAATTCACTCAAAGATTACCAATGATGCTTAGTAGGAGATCTCTAATAAAGTTGATTTCTATTTCAACTGGATTTTCTCCAAGACTGACATGACCAACCACTCCAAATATCTCTTAGAAAATCTGAGAATAACTCCTGTAACTCATGCCTTCAAAACCAAAGTTTAGAAGCTCACTCAATTTACCAGATTTTTGGACAAGTTCATGGAAAATAAAGATGATTTTGAAAAGGCCATGCAGTACGGAGGATGTATTATTGCAGAATTCATTAAACTTATGATTCTGTATCTTCTAGTTCAAAGTATAGCAATTTTTACTCCAGTGGTTGCTCCTCTCAAACCTGTATTACCTACTTTCACTTCTTCCTTAGCTTCAACATCCATGTATGTTGGCGAGGCTCATAGTCAGATCAGGCATGTCATCCTTGACCAGCAACTACCTCGATCTTCTACAGCACCTACTTTGGCTCCCTCAATCATCGAAGGTTTACCTTTAACTTCTCTATATACCACCTCTATGCCTTCTTCCACATCAAAAACTACCCCTATGGCTTCCTCTTCTACTGCTGATAAAGTCAAATAGAATGCAAATCCTTGAAGCATACCAGTTCTTACTACTATTTGATGGGGATGCCATTGTTTTTTGTATTTATACTTTATGCTATATCCTGAACACTTTTAATGGCATATGCACTTTTTTCCCTCTATTATTTATACTTTTTGATAATACCAAAAGGGGGAGAAATATGAAATCTATGTTAACCTATGTTATTTTTCTCTGTAGTTACATTTTATTTACCCTTTACCTATATATGATTTTTGATCATCAAAAAGGGGGATATTGTTGGACTGGTCATGTATTAATCATGTTTTAATGATCACAAATCTCATTAATGTTTACAAATCAAAATAATAATTAAAAAACTTATTAATGATCACAAATCTCACAAATCTTATCAATCATGTGTATTTAAGTTTTAAGTTATCTCATACTTTATAATTGTCAAGCTCAATTCATTTTATGCATATTACTGTTTAAGTTTGATTACAGTCATTTTCTGAAGTACAAGACACCGTGAAGCTTGACACAATAAGTCAGACACTGTGAGAAAGACACAGACACCATGAAGCAAGACACTAAGAACAAACATCGTGAAGCCTAACTCTTAGACAAGTGACCACGAGACACCATGACATAGTAAGTCTGAAATCATGAAGCAAGACACTAATAACAAACACTGTAATCCAGACACTCTATTTGCCTATGTGCCAGACACAGTTAGCAAGACACAGTCATCAAGGCACTGTGAATCCAGAAACTATGAGCAAGGAACTGGAGGCTACAAACCATAAGTCAGACACCGTGACAAGGAGACACTATGAAGGAGACACAGTGAAGGAGACACCGTGAAGGAGAAACAGTGAAGGAGAAACTGTGAAGGAGATACCGTGAAGGATATATTTTTTGCATAAATACTCTGACACCATTTCTTAAACTATTTTGTCGTTTTTCTATTTAACTTTTTAACGGTCATATTTGACATCTTTAATGCACTGACATATTTAATTTTTATTTATAGACATAGTATGAGGTACGAGGCAAGAAATACATGGAACCTATCAGCTAAACCTCATACATTCAAAGATAAATATAAGAGTTCCCATGTGTAAGATATAAACAATACAACACGTGTTAAGGAAAAAACGCGAGTGCATTGTACTGAACAGAACACCAATATTGAGCACGATCACGAAGAAGAGATTTCATGATCTTCAAAGAAGAAATCGTCTCATGCATGAAATCCAAATCTACTAAAAAACATAATAAGTACATTGAAATACAGATAACATCTTCACTTGTGAGGAACACAAGCTGAACCACAACACTCTATTTTTCAACAGAAAAACAAGATAAGGACTCAGATGCATTTATGTGTTATCCAATGAGTCCAGAGCTACACTAATAATCACTAGAGCATTCTAAACTCACATCTACTCTCGCTTAGTGATTATTTTATTTACTTTCGAGCAGTTTGTGTACTCTGTATATTTTACACACAAACTGACTCCTGTGTTGAATTGAAGGATTTCAAAATCCTACACCAAATCCTTTACCCTTGTTTACCCACGACAACTATGGAAGAGGTCCCTGTGCGGCCTGGCTATTATTTTGTTTACCCAAGAAAACTGTGGAAGAGGACCCTGCATGGCCTGGACAGTCTATGTACTTTTGTTACCCCGATCTAGGGTGAGGATCAGAGTTTATTTATATAAACTGCTTGGTTGCAGGTGATCACCAAGTGGAGTGGATTAGGTCTAGGATTGAGACTAAACCACTTTTTTTATATCTGTTGTGCATCTTAAAATAAATCTAAAGTATATTATTTATATATTCTATATTCCTCTCCTATTTACATTGAAATACAAATCTATTTTAAAGTCACTTTGATAGTTAAACTTCCAAGTGTTTGTATGTACTGTAAAGCATTAGGTTAGGTTCAAAAGTTAATTAATCTTCATATTGAATTAACTGAGAACTAATAAATCTCTTGAGAATCTAAATTACCCTTTACTTTAATACAAATTCACTACAGTTTAACATAGAATTATAATTGGGGGATTCTAAAAGAAATATTTTTAACAGAAATTTTAATTAGAACTCAATTCACCCCCCTCTTGAGTAAACCACTCCGACCAACATAAAATATTTATATTTTAAAAATAGAGAATATTTTATGGTATGGAACATTTAAATAATGATCTTTATATATTATATTAGGGAAACCAAGTATGAGAAATTGATAACAGATTAAGTTCACATGACTTATATAACACCCAGTTTTGGTCGTGTAAATGAAAATTGATTAAAAAAGATCTATCAATATAGCTATTTTTATTATTTTAAACTCAAACCGCCTAATAGATGTATCACGTTTTTAAAAGTAAAGATAACCAGATGGAATTTTAGTGGTAATGATAAAAAATCCACATAACTTATAGAATTAGAATATGCTGATGTTTGTGGACCTTTTTTAGAAAAATATAGAGGTGGGTATTATTACTTCATTACTTTTAATGGTGAATTGAGTATATATGTAACTGTTTACATATTGAGTTATATGTATGAATCCATTTAGAAATTAAAATATTTTAAGAATGAATTAGAAAATATACTTGTTAAGAATTTAAATAATCATCAATCTGATTGGGGTGGTGAGTATCTTAAGGAAAAATCTCGAAGAAAACTATCACCATAGGGAATGAAATTAATTCTGGAAATATAGGCCATAATTCTTGATTGGTATAACATCAATAAAATAGATCATAAGAGAAATATTGACTTTGATGAAGTTGATTCACAGTATATTCAAGAATTGTTCTAGGAACACAATCCATAAGTCCCCATGGAAGATGTTGTTCCTAAGACACAACTACTATGTAGGATTACAAGTGAGGTTAAAGGACTAAAAATATATGGTTTTCTATTCATTTAATTTGTTGACTCATTATTGGCTAAAAATAATGATCCTATTTCAATAATGATAATGTAGAGATATGAAAAGATATAAGATTGAAAGAAGCCATGAATTCTGAGATTGATTCCATGTATCAGAACCAAGAATTTTTTTCAGATGATCTTTTAATTGATGTCAAAAAATTTGGGTGAAAATTTTTATTCAATAGAAAATTGTACATTTAGAGTAAAGTGAGTAATTATAGATCATTGTTAGTGGCTAAAGGTTTTAAATAGTGTTTAGTCATAAACTATGAAACAATGTTTTATCCAATTTCTATTCTTATGTCCATCAGAATTCTCTTTTCTATAGAATATTTCCATGGAAAATTTTTATCAATGAATCATGTTTCAAAATAGGTAGAGGATAAGGACACAAAAACTAATGTCCCTACTTTTATTTTTCATTCATTCATTAATAATATATTTTAAAAATTAGGGATCCTAAGATAAACTATCAATGACCAAGGAATACAATTTTTAAATAGTATTTTTAAAATTATAATAAGAAATTATGGAGTTGACTAAAAAACATCAACACCTTACCATCGAAAAAACAATGTAAAAGTTGATGTTTTCAACAGGTAGATAAAATTATTGGTAGAAAAGAGCTTCAATAAAAAAAATTGGAAAAAAGTTTATAATACATCTTGTGTGATTATAGAAAATCTTACACAACCATAATTGGAATGATACCATATCTATTGATATACAAGAAAAGTTATCATTTACCTATAGAGTTGGAACAATATTCCTATTGATTAGTCAAGTAGATGAATATGGATTCGAAAAAATATAGAATGGATAGTAGATTTAATGTTCCAAAATGTAAAAAATAACATGGGAAAATTTTCAAATTCTATAATTTACAAGGAAAAACATTACTAGCACAAAAAAAAGATGATTCAATAAAGATACATCCATCCAGGAGAAAAAGTTTTGTATCAAAATTCAAGATTGAATTTGATTCTAGATAAATGTTATTCCTGATGGGAATGACCATTTACCATCACTAATATAAACCATTTTGGTGTTATAAAATTTTTTAAGGATGGAGATAATACCTCATTCACTATCAGTGGAAATATATTAAATATGTATTTTAGGAATCTTCTTGATAAACTAGTGGATGAGTTCACACTCCTCCAAACATTCTTCTAGTAAAACCTTGAAGTTGTACCCTTCCATAAGCTACTTGATTATTATTTTTATATTAAATATTCTGAAAATTTAGAGTACCATTAAAATTATTTTAGGATAATTCATAATTCAATCCTGGGAGAGGAAGACCATTATTGATTTTAATAATTTCAAGGTTTTTTTAACTTTTATTTTAAATTTTTGTATTTACTTTTGTGTGTTTTTTAAATAGGTTGATATCAAATTGAATGACATTGAATGTTTTTAACTTATTCAAATTTCTTGGAAATGATTTTAGTCAATAAACTAGAATTATATAAATATTAGAATGAAATTATTTTCATATTAAAAGTTTATTTATTTTAGTAAATGACAATTAAATTTTGAATCCCATTCCATGAAATAAAAAATAGAATTTTTGAATCACTTAACGATGGGTATTTTAAATTATTTTGACATATTCGTCAGAATTCCTTAATTTATTATGAAAATTAATCCATGATTAATTAAATATAATTTGTTGAAAATTATAGTCAATACATTATATAATTGAGAAACTGGTGTATAAAATGATTGCGAAATTATTTTAATTTATTTTAATAAATAAAATTTTATTTTGGATGTCACGAACCTCCATAGACACCTAGGTACCACGACAACCGAGCTGGTCCTAAAGCATCCCGAAGGGTGTTCATGATCTCCATGGGTTGTCTACTAGAACCTTTCACCGTAAAAGATAAAAGTGGGAACTCTTTTTTCATATAAAAGTATAACAAACAGAAACATATTAGTATTCTCAATGAAAACTCCCAAAAAAGACAGTACCAAAAACCAAACAAGTATATAAAATAACATATAGTACATTATCTATGTACTATAAAATAAAAAAGATTAACTCAAGCATATCAAAAGAATAAACACACCCTTCCCAAAGGTCAAGAACTTCCACCTTGTTCAAGAGGCGGTTTCCCTTAACTCAAACATGGTAGAAGAAAAACTACAAATGGCGGAAGGAAATATTTTGGTGTGAGATAAAATCACTATAGGTTATCACTAAGTGTTTCTTAATAAAATTACATAATGAATAAACCAAATAATTATTTAAATTTAAATAAAATAGTCATGTAATTACAATTTCATATTTAAAACAAAACATGATTTTCATTTCAAATGATGGAAGCATTTCAAACAATGGATCAAGTAAATATTTTATATTAAACATTTTATATAAATCACTAGGAATGAGTAAAAAATCTCCATAGTGAATGGAATATATATATAATTGATCATAATAAGTAACATACCCATCTACCCTTTGGTATGATAGTTTCAAGTTATAGGATCCTCAGGCTCTCATATCAGTGATCATCGAATATATATACCCACATTCCTCAGGCGCACGCCGAATAAGACTCATCAGTGTTCCATTAAGAATATTTTCTCCATAACTGGATTTTGTTATACATTTCATCATCAATTCATAGATACAGAATTAAAATCCGGTCATACATATCCCAAATAACACACTAACTACCTAGGATCACATGTGCTCAATCAATCAATCAATAATGGTAAGATCATTCAAAAATTAATTTACAAGACAATTCACCCATTTCCATTTCATTCCGAAAACCAAAACATGGTTTTCTATCAACTTTTCATTCCTTTTCAATTCAAAACCAATCATAGGTTTTTATATATAAATTTAATCCTCTTTTCTAAAAATAAATTTCTCGTGTTAATTTCACAAATTCCAGCAGTTTAAAATCAAACCCAAACTTTTAATTTCATTGGAATTGGGGGTTTTTTCTAAAATCCCATAAAAATAAATTTCAATTCCAATTCGCATTAAATTGGGTTTTCATATTTCAATTCAAATAAATTTAAATCTATTCAATAAATTATATGGTTTATTAAATAGAAAAATTTCAATAGAACTACCTGTCTTTATCATGTCCGTAGCAAGGATTTCCAAAGATGAATGAAGACAACATAGCTTAAGAAATCCAAACTATATTCTAGATCAAAAAAAAGTATCTTAGATATATAAAACACATGATGATCTGACATACACTATATATTAAATAAATACAGAATGGTAGATATGGAATGGGAGAAGAATTAATCACTAAAGAGGGATCGAACGAGATTCTCCACACTTCTATCCTCCTCAAAAGGGTTTTAGAGAAGCTAAAAATGGTTCTTAAGATCATCAAAGAGCTATGATTTCGATTAACAAAGAGTTTGGGTTTATAGGGTGATGAAATTGGGTTTTTTAATGTTTTAAAATAATTTTTTAAAATAAAAACATAGTTCACATGATTAGCTAGGAAGGGTCGCCTAGTTAGAAAAATTGTGCACCCTAGCTGTGCACCCATCTCCTGGTGGGAATAGTTTCTACTCGATGGATGCATGGTTTGTAAAACCATGTAAAAACTAAAAAAATACCCATTTATTGAGTATTCAAGATTTATATGGGTTGGGTGCACATTTGGTAAAAAATGTGTTCCAACCATAAATTGCCTATAAATTTCCAAAAAACAATAATACACCTGAAACCATCCAAGATAACCCCCAAAAAATAATGGTCAAAAAGTGGGGTCAATTAGAACCTAGAAAATAGTAATATGATGTTAAAAATCCCCACCATAGAAACTTTCTATCCCCATATATCATATCTATAGGTTTCCATATTAAAAAAATGGGACTACTACTCTATCATCAGTGATTTTGTCTCCCACATCTCATGCATATCACCGCTATGCTACCATAGTACTCGGAACAAAGTTTTCTTCCTCTCATGAAGTAACTATTTCATAAAATCAACTATCCTGAATATATTCTCGATCATAGAGAAATTTTTCTCAACATCAATATCAATCCAACTCAAAATATCATATGGGTCAGAAAGATACTTTCACAACTACGATACATGGAACATGTTATGTATCGACAAAAAAGTGAGGTGGAAGTGTTAAAGTTAAGACACTTTATCCACAAACTAAAAAACCTAAAAAGGTCCCAAAAATTAGTATAAATATTACCTCCCCCCCCCCTAAGATGTGGATGACCTATACAGGGTGGTACATTCAAGAACAACAGGTCAGTAACTGAAAACTCCATTGGTAAACACCAATGATTGGCATAAGATTTATATCGGATCTATGACATCAACATTATATAATATATACACTATATATATATTTTTATCCCTTGATGCAAGCTTGGTCTAACCAAGTGTATCTCATCTATCTATGACCAACACAAAAGAGATTTATAAGGTCGTCCATACAAGGCCTCAAAAAGGTGTCATTCTAATTATGGAGTGGTTAATATTTTTATAAGAAAACTCAGTCCCAAATTATTACCCCAAGATCCACAAAAATTGATGATTCGAGCACAAAGTATACCCTCCAAAACTTAAATAGCCCTCTCTATCTATCCATCTCTCTATAGATGGTAAGATATACTCAAATGAACCTGAGATATCAGTGCCTCCTGGAGGCCTCCCAAAAATGGATAAGTAAAATGGGGATCCCTATAAGAGACTATAAAAGATACAACTCCATGAAAATGAAAAATATATCATAAATAGATATTTCGAATCTCCTCAACATTGTTTGTATCACGAATGGGTATAAAGTGAGATTATTTGGTCATACTTTCGATCAAAACCCATATTTCATATTTCTCTAGGTGCACATCAACCCAACCACAAATTCCATAGAAATATCATCCCACTTCCAAGCTAGCACTGGATGTGGTTGAAGAAAACCCTTAGGCTTCTGATGCTTTTCCTTGACCAATTGACAAGTATAGAAAAAAACCAATTTAGTGATGTCGTGTCTCATAAAAGGCCATAAAAATCCTTGTTGCGTGTCATTAAAGGTATTTTTGGTTCTTCTATGTAATTCCCACTGGTAATTATGGAAATCTACCATCACATATTTCCTTATAATAAAAGGTAAAATGTACTGGTCCAAGAAAAGCAATATACACTCTATAGAGAAAGGATACATAGAAATAGTATCCCCACCATAAAGAGAGTTCCTAATTTCCTAGAATTAATCATCAAGAAATTGTTAATTAAAGTTAATCTCAATAAGAGTATAGGTCAACTGAAAATTTTCTATGAAAACCTTGTCCCCTGATTCCCAAACTCATATATGAAACTGTGCAAAAAAAATCCATCATGTTCCACTCATCTATGGATTCTTTCACAACCGAGGTTAGAATTTTCCTACTGGATGCATTAAAAATGACATTATCCTTCCTTGGAGTAGAGTCTATGTAAATGTATAAATACTTCTGGTACTCCTTCCAATACCTATGGTAGAGATTCAAATATTTTATAGAAAATATATAGCTAAATATATTATGGTAGGAATACATGGTAAACCTTTATAAAAAAAGGTAATATTTCCAACTCTTAAGTGAATTCATCATGGAGGTGAGTTTAAGGTCATGGGTTGGATAATTATTCTAGTGTGGCCTAAACTAGTGAGATCCATAGGCTACCATGAAATAACCCTATATAAAAACACATCCTAATCCCAAACATGATGCATCACAGAAGACCACATAGCCATGTCTAACCTATGTAAGATTCATCACTTTAATTGTATTCAAAAGAAGTTTTAAATCAACAAAATAATTCTGAAATTTCTCACACAAAACAAAATTTACTCCCTTACAAATTATGGTGGTCATCAGAGAGGCCAACATCATGAAATACTTTATGAACTAACAATAATATCAAGCTAAACACTAGAATCTCTGAATATTGAAAATATTACCCAATTTATACCATTTCATAATAGATTTAGCCTTATCAGGATCAACTGAGATACCATTCTCCAGCACCACATGTCCTAATAATTTCACTCAATAAATCCCAAAATCATATTTTGATATCTTGGCATAAAGTAAGTTATTTCTCAACAATTCCATAACTACTCTCAAATGATGCACAAAATCCTCCTCATACTTCAAGAAAACTAGAATGTTATTCACATGGATGACCAAAAAGTATCAAGATACTTGTGGAATATCCTATTCATTTACAATATAAAGACTACTGGTGCATTGGTTAGACCAAATGGCATGATGAGGTACTCATAATGTTTGTACCTGATTTGGAAGGTCATTTTCTGAATGTGAGATTCTTTTATCCACAACTAGTGATAACCAGATCAAAGATAAGTCTTTGAGAACAAATTCACCCTTTCAACTAGTCGAATATATCATCAATATAGGGAAAATGTTTCTATTTTTATCATAACTCAATTGAGTTTCTAATAATCAACACAAAGGTGAAGTGACCCAACGATGTTTATTAGCAAAGAGAACATGTTCCGCCCAAGGAGACATACTTGTGCATATAAATCCTTTCTCTAAAAGATCATCCAACTGAGTCTTAAACTATTAAATTTTATCTTGGGCCATGTTGTACGATGGAATTGATATCAGCCAAGTCCCCATCATTAAATTAGAAGAGAACTCAACCTATATTAACTATAAAAAATCATATAATTTGGATGGAAAAACATTAGGAAACTCAATGAAAACTTGAGGGATATCACCACTCAAGGATTCCCACTCTAGATCAAAGGAAAAAACTGATGTTATATTCCCCACCTATGGATATGAAGGTCTGGATCTATTCAACCTCAGGCAATACTCTCCATAAAAGATATGGAACACTCTATCTGGTGAATTAAAGGAGATTTATTGAAGATTTAATTCAATTTAGACTTTATTAGCAATGATAAAATAAATCCTGAAAAAGATATCAAGGGGTTTCATGTCGAGAACCAGAAAAATCCAAGTAATACCAATCTATCCTAAACAGAAAACACAAACATGACAACGAAGACCCTAAACTCTCTTCATTTTGAGGGGTTTAGTATTATCCATTACATAAGACAAAATATCCATAGGATGATTTATCAGATTCAAAATACGTGTCAAAATGAATGAATGAGATGCACCGTTATTAAATAAATCAATCACTAAAGAAGAATAAATAGTGATGGTTCATCTCACAACCACTGGACATGTATCTTCTTTCTCTAGTCACTCTTACACTATGTGAACAAGATTCATTTTGTATGCTTATGGCTGGAACCCCTCAAATCATTAAGCATTTTATTGAACCATAGAGCATTTAGGTACTTATGATCACATGCCACTATATGGAGAAGAGAATATATAATAGAACTTCTACAAGTATCCAGAATGTCCATATGAGCTACATATCTTAGGACCTTTAATGAAAACTTGTTTTAAGTGACCAGACCTACCACACTCAAAGAAAGTCAAAGTTCCTATAATAGGAAATATAGAAGGTCTAAAAGAACCTTTTTTCAAGATCCACCGTGAGACTCATCATGCGTTATCTTACCCTAAGTGAAACTCACAGAACGACCACTGGTGGAAAAAGAAACACCCATCAACCCTAACTTACCATCCCAATCAAGCTCGACCATCAACTCCCTATCCAACATGTTAATATAGAATGAAATATTTGGTATGAAAAAATAGAATGAATATCACATTAAATTCCCATATCGAACCGCATAGTCTTCATCTTCTCATTCGATACAATATCTGGTGAAAACTACACAATCTTGGTGAATATGTTTGAATATTCTATTACTGTCAAATCATCCTATTTGAGTTTTAGAAACTTTTTATCTTTATACAGCACTATTGAATCTAGATAGAACTTTTGATTGAAAATAAATTTAATGTTCCTCAATTATAATCCCTCATGCTTATTTGTCATTACTATCATTTCCAACAATCACCTCTCAGGTACTTCTAGCTTGAAGGTGGCACATTTCACTTTGAACTCATCATGTGTCTCCAAGAACTCAATCAAAAGATCAATCCTACTCAACCAATCCCCTTCCTCTTATATATTATTCGATCCTTGGAATGATGGTGGATTCAAGTGAAGTAACTTATAAGAATTAATCTAAAACACATCCCTCTAAGGTTCCACAACTAGAGCCTAAATGGAAATTGATAATGGCGCTCATCACAGAGCATGGACAGCATGTACAATAACCTCAACCAGATTATGGTTCATTAGAGGATTTTCTCACTACAGATCATCAGAATCTTCCTCCTGCATCATATTTTCACACCTTCTCAGGGGAAATATTATACAAAAAATCAACACACAAAATTTAATACATAAAAAAATTTACACGAATCAATAACTCAACAATGGAAATAGGAATATTAATCCCATAAGATAATAAAACAAGATTTGGATTTCTACCAATCGAAATATAAATTAGGGAAAATTATAGAAATAATCTATGTGACGTTTATCCCAAAACACCCATGGTGACTTAAGGATCATTATGATGAGATTTGTCCAGACTCTCACTCACAACTACCTCCTATGTTCTAATAAGATATTTAAATAACATACCCACATCAAGGAAGGATTCACAACCTTCACCTTTGATACCAATTTATCATGAATTGTCCTGGACACCTTGGTTCCCAGACACCTGACCTGATCTTGACATAGATTGAAGGGTCTTCCCGATCCCCACAGTTGGAGACTACCACCTAGAGTCATAAAAGATAAATGTGGGAACATTTTTTCACATAAACAGAAGAATGAACAAAAATATATTAGTATGATCGAAGAAAACTCCCAAAAGAGGTAGTACCAAAAACTAAAAAAGTATATAAAAACCCAAATAGTAAATTATCCAAGTACATGAAAATAGACAAGATAAACTCAAGCATCCAAAAGGTATCAACACTCCAATCCCAAAGGTTCAATAACATCCACCTCCACCAAGTGTCATTTTCCCTTTACTCAAACCTGATAGTAGAAAAACTACAGACACCTAAAGGAAAAGGTAGGCTGTGAGCACAAATCACAATAGGATCTCACCAAGTGTTCCATAATAATATTCCATAATTAATAAACAAAAAAATTCATTAAATTTTATATAAAAAATGTATCAAATTATAATTACATATTTAAAAAATAATAATATTTTCATTTAAAATAATGGAAACATTTCAAATAATGTCTTAAGTAAACAATTTATATAAAATAGTTTATATAAATTAATTTTCCTAAGTAAAGTAGTTTCGCAGTCAATGTAACATATATAAATGTAATAATAATAGAAAACATGTTAATATTCCCTAAAGTATGATATTTTCAGTTTATATGATCCTCACACTCGTATGAGTGATCATGGAATATGTGTACACACATACCTTAGGCTCATACCAAATGGGACTCAATAAAGTTCCATCAGAAATATGATCTTCCCAACAAGATTTTTTATAGTTTCCATCATCAATCCATGGCTAGGAAATTACCTTCGTAGTGTGATTATTATAGAAACACTCACTTTCATACATTTACATCACATCACTTTTTGGAATAATTAAAACATTAAAAATCATACACACAAAGTCTGTATTATTCAAGAGACTTTAGAAACCTAGAAACATAAACATTGGTACATAAGTGAGTTAAATTATCTCCCACTATGTTAATCATGACTATAAACCTTCTTAAACACATAAAACAAAATATATATCTTTATAACCTGGGGAAGGAAATAAAAAGGGGTGAGTTTAGAGTATCATTAAGGGTAAACAAGTGAGACATGTAAGCATAAACATGACCATAGGGTTATGAGAACGTGATCATAACATTAGAAGATCATACCATTCATATCAAACATCATAAACATGAAAAATGGCATAAATTTTAGTGGTTCATAAGAAATTAATCATAAGGAAATAAATAACATAAGCCATGAAATAATATCATTGGAATATTACATGGAATTGTGGCATATATAGACATGTGATATCATTCCCTATAAGTCAAGAATCAATGCTTGAACTTATCAAGATACATTATAGGAACCACACCTACTGGGTGGGACACACAATATCCTCATTAATATTCATTTACTTTTAAGGTATCATGTTTCCAAATATTACCATAGTGGATAGGGTTTCCCCATATTCTTATAGTGGATCAAGTTTCCCCATATTCCATCTTCATGGTGACTACACCTACTAGGTAGGACACACCACCATCCCTAGTTGAATTCCTTTCCTTATAAGGGATCAAGTTTCCCCATATTCCCATAGTGGATCATTCCCATTAACTTGATTAATATAATTATATAATTAGATATAAATCTTTACCCAATTAATTTTAGAGAGATATATGTCCCATCCATATCATAATAAAATCATCCATACATATCCCACAACATAAAAAAACCTTCATCAAATCATGACCCATAAAAATATATGTGTTTTTTAAAAATCCTATCATACCCCCTTGAAATGAAATGGATATAAATATATTTTCATCACATAAAAATCTACAGAAAATGTATAGGTTTCGTAATCATTTCATCAAATCATTACCGGTGAAAAGAAGCCAGTTTCAAAAGTATATAACCCATGGTAGAGAAATGGTTTTCATAAGAATTATTCCATAAAAACATATAGAATTAAATAAATAACATTAATGGAACCTTTGGATCATTTCCTATATGAACATTAGTAACCTCAACAGATTTCATCTAAGATGAAAAATAAAATGGAAATATACTTTTAAAAAATTTCTTGACAAAATATACTTTCTTCTTTGAAAAAGGATCTTTAAAACATAAAAACTTTTGAAAAATCATTTATATTAAAATAAACATGAAAACCTATAAATGAATATTTTAATATATTTTGGAAAACTTTTTCTTTGAAAAAATATAATGTGAGTTTGAAAATGGTTTGAAAACAAATTTCCTTGAAAACTTATAAAATAATCTTGAAAAACATTTGAAAACCCATTTATTTGAAATTAATTTGAAAAATTTTAAAGGAAGATTGAAATCCAAAAAAAATTAAATACTTTTTTCTAGAAAATGATCTTAAAAGGTAATATTTTGAAACATTTTTCAAAACATGTTTCTTGATGTTCTTGCCATGTGTCATAAATAAGGAAAATTAAAACCAAACTACTTTTCTAATATAGAAAATCTTGAAAAATAAAAACTATGAAAGAGAGATAATAAAATGGATATGTAAATAGCCATAAAATAATTTTAAAAATCATATAATATATTCATGGGAATTATAATAACCACGTAAGAGATATGAGTGGTGAATAAGTTGTAAATTCCATTAAAATAAAAGTGACACTAGAAATCCCCTTACATTCTATCTTGACTCACATCATTCTCAATCAAACCATCTGTATAATAATTATAATTTTATTCTAAAGAACCATATTATTATATCTAATAACATATATGGTTCTATTATGACTTTATATTACCCACTTGTTAACAATTCTATGTTAAGGCTTCACTTCGTGTAATATCTTCTTTGTTCATGAAATGTGTCTTAATTTGTTGTATCATTGGTCCTCATACATATATCATGATTTATAGAATGTAAACCTTGATAAAATATCAATTATATTCATTGTATGTGTACTAAAATGATCTATATACTGTAGAAGTATAAAATTTAATACACCATTCGTGGAGATGGTATGTCGTACGTACGCAAAAACATCGCTTCTGTTTTATTTCAATATTGAAAGAAAGAAATAAAATGAAATATACCTATATAAATATAATTATTCTAGTAGTATTTTTTATATCATATATATCATATAATTTCAATAAATGAAACTTTAATATATTCCATGTAGTGTGTGAATGAATCGCATCTCTTTTAGGGGGTGGTAGTGCACAATTCCTTGAATGAAATTGTCATATTTAAAAAATTGAATATATAAATATATGTGTTGTAATGGGATTACGGAAGATTAAATACATAATAAATATAATATATAACATATATAAATATATGGTTAGTCATAATTTCCACCATGAGAGGTGGTAATGGAAAAATTTACAATCATCATTTCGTGAGGCGGTAGTTCCCATTACACGTAAACAGTATGTATGTTACCCATTAGATGGAAGTGTTTTCAAGATTAGGATGAAAAATTGGTATAAAAACATATAATTATATTGATGATATTAGTTTTGTTTTATAATAATTTAATAATAAAATTTTATGGGATGAATAAATAAAATAATATAAAGGATCATGAGGGAGGGTGTTACCAATTAATCGGGTAAATTCTTTTGGTTTCCACCAAAGGGCTTACGTGGAAGGATTTATGAACAACGATAGAATTAAATGAGAAAGCTATGGTTTCATGGAATTTTATTGTTCAGATATTATCCTAACATAAGTAGTTTGAGAGGTGTGTAGAAGAGGCAGAGGTGGTGGCCTTTTATACAGAAAGGAAAGTACACACTTGGAATTTTTGAAAACAAGTTAGGTGTACCCACATATCTACCAAAAAAAGTCATACCAAACCAACCAAACTAAATAATATATGTAATATAGACTAAATATGGTCATCCAATGGGTGTTGGACAAGTGTCTATGTTATTTGGGCAATTAAGTTTAAGGCGTATATCATTGAAGTTAATTTTAACTACATTCACTAATCTTTTTGGTAAAAAAATATTTTGAAATTATTATAAATTTTAATTTTTTTTATTCCAAATATGGAAAAAAAAGTTTCCAAATTCCAATCAAATATTTGGAATAAATTAATTTAAATTTAATCTTGCTGATGGGATGATACTGCAGGTTTTTTAAGTAAAAACATCTAAAATTTTGCTAAGTTTTTCTACCCAATTTCAAACTGAAATTGATTTTCATAACCAAAATTGAATTAATTAGTATATATATAATCTAAATATACATTTTGATAAATTTAAAATACAATTTATCCTTATAAATAAATTATATGAAAACCGAATTTTGATTTAAAATTCATTATTTTTTACTATTCATCCAAAAATGATGTTTCTCAGAAAAAAAAAACCAAAAAATCACCCAAAGATAAATTCAATATTATAAATAGAAAAATTAAGTTTATTTTATAAATTTAAATTTCAATGTTTGTCTAAAATTAATTTTATTGTTTTTCACAGAAGGACATGAAAGGAAGTAAATTTGAGAACATAGTATTTTTAAATATGTAATGTATTTACCAAAAGTTATATATTTCATTATGAAAATGTTCTATTTAAATTAAAACATTATGAAAAATATTTTAAAAGTATTTATGACTATTAATTTTACTTTTTTTAATGGATAGATTATAATTATCTCATTTAAATAATTGTTACAAAAAAGGATGTTTCATTAAAACTTAGTGTTGTGTGTGACATACGCCAAGTCGGTATTTTGTGTAACATATTCCAAATCAGTGATTCATGTAACGTATGCCAATTTTATTCCATTTGAATGAATTTATTAATTATTTAAATGTAATATATCAATGAAAATTTAATTTCATTCCAAAAAAAGGTCCCTAAAAACTCGGGGTGTCACATTCTATCCCCCATAAAATGAATTTTTCCCTTGAAATTATTCATTCGGGTAAATAATGAAGATAATTATGCTTCATCTTATCCAGAAGTTCCCACATAGCTTCCTTTAACCAGTGATTTCATCAAAAAAAACTTTGAATATGTGAGTGGTCTTGTTCCGTAGAACATTCTCTGATCGGTCCATAATTTCAACTGGTTGTTATTTGTAAGAAAGATACTACTCTAGATGTATGACCTCTGAGTCTAGTACATGTGAAGGGTGATGATTGAACTTCCTTATAAGAGATATTTAAAATGCATAATGTATATGAATTATATTTGGAGGACGTTTTAATCGACAGGCTACCATCCTAATATGATCAAGAGTCTCGAAGGGAGTGATATACCTAGGGCTTGGTTTCCCTTTCTTTTTGAACCTCGTGTCCTTCTTACGGATAGAGATTCATAGAAACACCTTGTCACTAAATTAAAATTATATATCATGCCATTGGTTTTTAGAATAATGTTTTTTCCAACATTGAGCTTCCTTGATATGCTATAGAATAGTTCTAACATACTCCGATATTTCTTCAGCAAACTCATATCCTAAAAGGTTTCTTTCTCTAAACTCATCTAAGAATGTTGCATATCTACATTTCTTACCACAGAGGGATTCATAATTTGTCATCTAAATTATTTATGGAAAGATATTTTTTTACAAAAACTCAATTAGAGTAATATGTTCATCCTAACCACATTTGAATTCTAGAGAACAAGATCTAAACATATCCTCTATGGTTTGAATTTTTCATTCAGACTGAACATCTCTCTATGGATGATAACTAGTTCCGAAACTCAATTATTTATCAAGTGCTTGCTGAATAATTTTCTAGAACTTAGAGGTAAACCTCATATCCTGATCTGATAAAATAAAACGTGGTACTCCATGTAACCTTACAACATCCTTAATGTATATCCCAGCAAGATAGTCTAGAGAGAAGTATTCTGTGATAATGATGATCTGTGCTGAATTTTTATTGAGATCAACTACCACCCATAAAGAATTACACCCTTTATATTTTTCGGTGTTCCAATGAAAAAATATGTAGTGATCGTTTCCTATTTCCATTCTGGTATGGGTAATGGAAGAAGCCACCCCTTTGACTTTTATCTTTTAGCCTTAACTTTTTGGCATACCAAGAATCGAGGTACAAACTCAGAGATATATCACTTAATTTCATACAACCAAAAGTATTCTTTCAAGTCCTTATACATCTTTTTACCTCCAATATGAATAGATAATGAAGAAATTTGAGAATACTCTAATAACCCCTTCAAATATATTATGGAAGAAACACATATATAGTTCTAGAACCTTATCATTTCATCCTAATAAACATTAAACTTGGGAACATTTCTGTCATTATTCTTTAGCTGTATATCTTACTTTTTCACCTCCTTAGTCTTCACTTGGATAGAGGGTTGAACATTCATTTGAGAAATATAATTTTTTCCCCTTCTGTTAGGATTTCTAGCTCCATCCTTTACAAATCAAAAAATATTTAATCTTTTGTGAACCTCATCATATAAAATCTATCATGATCATTTCAACTCAAATAATTTTCCACCTTATTCACTTTGCTATAGTGGTAATGTATTGAGAAGTAATAATCATTTATCAACTCTAACCACATTTTGCAGTGCATGTTTAACTCTTTCTGGGTCAATATATATTTCATAATTTTATAATCAGTATATATATCACACTTTACCCCATAATGATAATCCCTCCATATATTTAATGAAACAATTCCTACTGCTAACTTCACATCCTAATCTGTATAATTTTGATCAAGAATCTTCAACTACCATGAGTCATAAGTAGGAACCATGTTATTCTTCCTAATAAAAAATTTCTATCCCTTCTTGGTTTCATCAATATATACTACAATCCCTTTTTCACTACAAGGTAATGTAATAAAAGTTCTATTGAATATCCTTCTTTTTAGTTCCTTGAAATTTTCCATATATTCATTTATCTAGAGAAACTTGGAACCATTTTTAGTTAACTTGGTAATAGTATTAGATGGTCATGAGAAATTCTACACAAACTATCGATAATATCTATCTAAACCATGAACGCTATAGATATCAATCACTGTGGTTGGTCTATTTCAGTATTCAATGGACTCTTCATTTGATGGATCTACTGATATAACAACTCTTCAGATTATATGAACCAATAATGAAACATTTTGTTGCCAAAATTCAAAATTTTTAAAATTTTCATGTAGTTTCTCCATAAATGGGGTCTTCAGTACAATTCCAAAGTGATCTTAATAATATTCCATGCTCTTTGAATAAATAATAATATTATCTTTAAATACTTCCACAAACTGGGCAATGTGATCTATAATTACTATTTATCAAATTTGTGAAGAAATAAATAGAATTAGTAAGACCAAAAGGAATCACTATATATTCCTAGTTTCTATAGCGTCTACGGATTGTTATCTTAGGTATATCCACTTTTTTGACCATCAATTGATGATATCTAGATCGAATGTCAATATTAGAAAACTATTGGGATCTAAATAGTTGATCAAACACGTCACCAATATGGTGAAGTGGTTGGTTATTCTTGATTGTGATCTAGTTCATCTCGCGATATTCAATACAGAGTCACATTGATAAATATTTTTTTCAATAAAAGAATATGATCACCCCAAGGTGACACAATTGGTAGAATTAATCCCTTATCAAGGTGTTCTTGGAGTTTCTTCTTCAATTACTACAACTTAATTAGGGAAATTCATATGAGAGTCTTAAAAATTGGTATAGAATTAAGTATGAGTTATATTGAGCACTCTACTTCATGTTTTGATGGAATTCTAAGAAACTCTTCTTGAAATGCATGAATAGATTCAAGTAAAATAGGCATATCATTGGTGTTGGTTTTCTCCCCAACCATTTGAGATAAACAGACCTTATGAATGGGAATAAATACCCACACATTGGATGTAATCTCCATTAGAAGTTCAAACATATCATCACATTGATAGATGATAATATGAGGGTTTAAAATATAAAATTTAACTTCAATTCCTCAAAAATTGATGTGGTATTTATGAATATAAATCCAATCCATTCCTAATATGATATCAAGGTCAACCAATGGAATAATGGCAAGATATGAAGTAAGAACATTCCCATAAATGTCAACCATAGAGGAATAATATTCTTGAGATTCAATCATTATACGATTAGGGGATTATACTTACAATTACACATATAATCATTTAATTGGAATATTAATACCCTTATAAAATTCATTATATATGAAAGAGTGGTTATATCCAAAAACAAATAAGACATTTTTAGTTCTATAGTGGGTGGTTAGTATACCTTTCACCACGTTATTATTTTACTCCTCATTAGAAACAATGATCGCATGAGATTCCCCCTTATTACTTAGTTTAATAGGTCCCTAAAATCTTCCATCATCATTAGGCCTTGGGTTTGGGTACTTTTTATCATGATTACCATTCTCCTTACACTTAATCATTGTAGTGTGGGAGGTGTATTCTTTGGATATTTTCCTTTAATTGCATCATTTTCCAACTTTTTCCCATTAGTGTTAAAATAAATTTTATAATGGAATTCCCTTACACATATAAAAAACTTATTAGAACCCATTATAAGATTCCCTCCATACTTATTTCCACACTTAGATTATAAACAAATGATCTTCTTCTTTTCTCCATCATTTTTATATTTTCCTTTGAACTTCATCTTCCTTTTCTTATTAAAACCATGAGATTGATAAGTAACTCCATCCTCCATTTCAAATTTGATTTTACAATTCAAAATCTCTTCATAAATACTAAATTATCTTACATCCAATGCCCTTAGAAGACTTGTATTTAATACAAAAAAGAACCTATCAACTTTACTTTTGGTTTGGATGATAATTCTAGAAGTGTACCTCACATGTCTTATGAAATTATCCTTGTGCGTACCAATGTATTCATCGACATTTTTATTAAACCCAAGGAACTCCATTTCCATCATAAATCAATGAAAATGAGGAAATTACTTATTGGAGATTATGTTCTTGAACTCATCCTAATCCATGGAATCAATTTCATCTTGATTCCACATTTTCTTGATTAGATTCCACCGTGGGTCTGCTTCACCTTCTAACCGTTAAACAACTATAATGACTTTCTCATTATTCAAACACTAGAGAATGGATAATATAATTTTAGTGGTACTAATCTGGTGTTCAAGAACAAGTGGATCATAATACCCACTGAATGAAGGTATAGGTTTCCTCATGATGGACTAAACATAACATTGTTCCCTCCTTTACTAGTTTAGAATATCTATATGATTAATAGATTTAGAAATTTACAAGATAATATAAAAGTGGTTTTGTATTCCAAATCACATAGCATTGATATGAATAGGAGAAAAATAATTTCAAATTCTAGAAAAATAATCTATAACACGGTTCTTTTGGGTTCAAAACATTGACTAAAACCAAAAAAACATAGAGTAAGAAACAATTATCATAGTGGGGAAACATATAATCTTGAAAAAAAACATATAGGATGTCTAAATTATGACACATTTATTAATATATGGAACCATATGTTTGTCCTAGGTTATTCATAGGCAAATTATATTTAAATACTTCATGATGGTTTGTGAAGAGTTCGTGAATTCCCAAAGCATATCATCGATTGTTTCAAACCAAGTGTGCAGCAAGGCGCGTTGTCATGTACTAGATTACCCTGAGTTAGACCGGAAACATATTTTTTGAGGTTTTAATCCTAGTTAAATCTATGCGAGAGCCACATCCACTGGAAGTACCAATAAATATATGTATTGAAATGAAACCAATTACTCTATCCCTCACCAAAAATTCCAGGATAATTTCCTTATCCTTAGACTTTTAGTTACGGTTATAACTAAGGATTTATCATCCTAGATTCCAAAAATTAACTAATCCATTTCTCTGATACCAACTATATTGACCCTCACATTCATACATTAACATAACATCATGTTTTTAGAATACTAGAAACATTAAAAAAATATACGCCCAAACACCATATTAGTCTAGTACCTTTGGAAACATGGAGACATAAAAACTAGTACATGAGTGAGACACATATCTCCCACTAGTTTCTTCTTGACTACCACCATTCATAGAAACATCAATCATAATACATATCATCATAACCTAGGGAAGTAAATAAAAAAAGGGTGAGTAGAGATTCCCAGTAAGGGTAAACAAGGGAGAAATGTAAGTATAAACATGATCATAGGGGTATGAGAACATGTTGAAGTCATTAAAAGATCATACCCTGCATATCAAAGATCATAAACATTGATAATGGAATAAAGCGTGGAAATTAGTAAAACATGATTTTTAAGGAAATAAAAAACATAATTCATGAAAACATATCATAAGAATAAGACATGGAATTGTGGAATGCATAGACATATGATATAATTCCCTATAATTCAAGACTCATTGCTAGAACTTATCATGGCACAGAATGGGAACCACATCTATTAGGTGGGACACACCACCATCCCCTGTCACAATCATTTAATTAAAAGGGATCAAGTTTCCCGATATTTTCATAGTAGATTGGGTTTCATCATATTTTCATAGTGGATCAGTTTTCCCCATTTTTAATCTTGATGGTGACTGCACCTACAAGGAGGCACATACCACTATCCTCGGTTGTAGTCCATTCCTTGTAAGGGATCAGATTTCGCCATCTTATTATAGTGGATGGAGCTCATAGACTTGATTCACATCATTATCATAGAAAATATAAATCTTTACCCAATGCATTAAAGGTAGATATAGGTCCCACCCATCAAATAATAAAATCGTTCATGCATGTGCCATAAGATAATAAAACTTTCATCATATCATGACCCATAAAAAGAGATGGGTTTTATAAACATCATATCATAATCCTATAAAATTAAATGTGTAAAAATAATTTTTCATCACATCATAACCTCTAGAAAAGATATAGATTTCATAATACCTTTATCAAAGCATAACCCATGAAAAGAAGCGGGTTTCAAAATAATATTACACATTGAGGAGAAACAGGTTTCATAAGAATCATTCCATAAAAAAACCGTTCCAGAAATAATATGAATGGAACCTTTGGATCATTTCATATAAGGGAATGAGTAACATAAATGGATTTCATATTAGATGAAAAATAACTTGGAAATATATTTTGAAAACATTTATTAAGGAAAATATCATATTTTCTCTAAAAAGGGATCTTTAAAATAGAAAACCTTTTTAAAATAATTTTCTTGAAAATAAAAATCTAAAATTATAAATAATTCTATGAAAAAATTTTGGAAAACAATTTCGTTTAAAACTTATAAATATAACTTGAAAATGTTTCGAAACCCTTTTTACTTGAAAACTTATAAAAGGAGATAGAAAACATATTGAAAACTCGTTTATTTCAAAATAGTTTGAACACTATTAAAGGAATATTGAAAACCATAAAAAAAATTTAAAATCATTTTTCCTTAAAAACTATCTTAAAATAAGAACATTGAAATAATTTTTGAAAATATGGTTCTTTAATTTCATTCCATGTTCCTTAAAGAAATAAAATTAATACAAAAATGCTTTTCCAATTTGGTAACTCTTGAAACATAAACACCATGAAATATAGATAATAAAATGGATATGATAATACCCATAAAAATAAGGATAATAATCTTATAATATATTAATGAGTAGTATAGTCACCACACAAAAGAGAGTATTGGTTAATAAGGTAAAAATCTCAGAGAAATAAAAGTGAGAATAGAAAACCCCTTACCTTGTGTCTTAACCCTCATATCACTAGTTAAAATCATCTGTATAATAAATATAAGTTTATTATACATAACCATATTCATATATATAGTACCATATATGATTTGATTATGAGTTTATATTACCCTATTGTTAACAATTCTATGTTAAGGTTTCACTTCAGGTAATATTCTCTTTGTTCTTCGCATGCGTCTTAATTTATTATATCTTTGGACCTTATAATTATATCATGATTTCAAGAATATAAACCATAATATAAATTTAAATTATATTCTGTATATTTTTGGTATAATAATCCATATTATATATAATTATAAAATTGAATACAAGGTTCATGGTGATGGTAGGTCGTATGTACACATGAACGTCATTTCTGTTTTTTTACATATTGAATTAAAGAACAAAAATGAAATATATGTATATATATAATTATTATATTATCATTATTATATCATATATATCATAGAAGTTCAATAAAACCATCCTTAATATATTCCATATATTTTGTGAATGAATCACATCGCTCTGAGTGGGTGGTGGTCCACACTTCCTCGAATGAAATTATCATATTTACACCAAATGGAAAGTATAAAGATATGTGTTGTATAAGGATTAAAAAAAATTATAGACATAATAAATATAATATAAAACATATAAAAATATATTTTATGTCATAATTTTCACCATGATAGGTTATAAATGATAAATAAATAGTCATCCTTTGTTGAAGCGTTAGTTTGTTGTACAGGTAAATTGTATTTCCATTACCCATTAGATAGAAGTGTGTGTAAGTGTAAGAAGAACCGTTGTTATAACAACATATAATCATATTTATGATACTAGTGTTTTTTATAATAATTAAATAATTTTATTTGATGATATGGAGAAAGATAATAAAATAAAGGAGCTTAACGGAGGGAGTTTCCTCTTAATCGGTAAATCCATTTGGTTTGAAATAAAGGGTTTCCTTGGAAGAATTTATGAAAAATGGGAGGATTCGAGGAGGAATTTAGGGTTTATATTATGTGTATTGGGTATATATTTTCTGAACCTAATTGGTTTTAGAGGTTTGGAGAGGAGGGAGAGTTGGTGGCCTTATATAGTAAAGGGAGAGGATACACATGGTATTTTTTATAACAAGTTTGGTGTACCAAGGTTTTTACCTAAAAAGGCCATAAAAACAAAAAAAACTAAATAATGGAAGATTTATGTACAAAATATGCTAATACAAAGGGTTTTATACAAGTTCATAAATCATTTGGGCTATCAATTTTAGGGTTCATTCACTTATTAAGCGTAATTTTACCTTAATCATTGTAATTAATTTTAACTGGATTAACTAATATTTTTGATCAAAAACTAAGTTGAATTTATTAGAAATTATAAATTAATCTGATTCCAAATATGGAATCCATTTTTTTTAATTCTAATCACATAACTGGTAGAAAGTAATTTAAATTTAATCCTGATGAGGGGATGATACTATGAGTTTTGAAAGTAAAAAACATCTAAAAGTTTTCTATGTTTTTATATCCAAATTCAATGTGAAAGTTTTTATAATAAACAAAATTGGATTAATTGATAAAACTATGATCTAATTAAAATTTTAATTTAGTTTAAAATATAATTTATCCTTATAAATAAATTTGATAACAAAGAAGTTTTGAATTAAAATTCAGTATTTTTCACTATTCATCCAAAAATGATGTTTCCTAGAAAAAATCCCAAAAATAATATAAAGAAAAATTAGATATTATAAATTCAAAAATAAAGTTTGTCTTGTAAAATTAAACTTCTAAAGGTGTCTAAAATTAATTTTATTTATCATCATATAATGAAATGAAAATTTGTTCATCTAATAAAATAGTATTTCTAAACATATAAGGGCTTGACCAAAAATTATTCCATTTAGTATCAATATGTTCTATTTATATTAAACCATTATTAATAATATTTAAAAATTATTTATTTATATTCATATTAATATGTTTAATGTATAAGTTATAATTATCTCATATACATAATTATAACACAAAAAAATATGTTTCGTAGAAACTCAGTGTTCCATGTAACATAAGCCAAGTAGTTATTGTGTGTAATGTACAAAAAGTAGGTGTTGTGTATAATGTATTCCAATT
Source organism: Viscum album (assembly GCA_963277665.1). NCBI lineage: Eukaryota > Viridiplantae > Streptophyta > Magnoliopsida > Santalales > Viscaceae > Viscum > Viscum album. Next base: position 154,706,911 of record OY728163.1, read on the forward strand.
CGGTGTCATTTGAACGAAATTTTTTACTTAGTGCAGTGCAATATGTCAATGAAAATTTAATTTATTTGAAAAAAAGGGTCTATAAAAACATGGGGTGTTACACTTTTCCCAAATAACCCACTAACTACCTAGCCTCTCATGTTCTCAATCAATCAGTCAATAATGGTAAAATAATGTTGAATTATATTGAAATATAATTTCCCCATTCATAGTTTCATTGGGAAAATTTTATTTCAAAAACCAAACCATAGGTTTTACGTCATCATTTAAAACCTTTTTAGTTAAAAACCAATCATATGTTTTTATCAATTAATTAAATCCATTTTTTTCAAAATCAATTTCGCAATTCAATTTCACAATTTCCATTAATTTCAAATCAAACCCCAACGTACAATTCTATTAGAATTGGGGGTTTTGCCTAAAATCCTACAACAAATCAATTTCATTCACAATTCACATTGAATTGGGTTTTCATATTTCAATTTAAATAAATTTAAATAAATTCATGTAATTAAAGGGTTTATTAAATTACAAATATTAATCGAACAACCTACCATTATCAGAGAGATCACGAAACTCAATACTCGCAGTGGGGTTTTCCAATGACGACCAATGGAAATAAAGAACAATAAATCAAACCCAGATTCAAGATCAAAAACAAATGAGTTTAGATCCTTAAAACACATGATTGTCTACCAAATCCTATATAGGAAAGAATGATATAATAGTAGATATTTAACTGGAGTATAATTACTCACTAGAGACGGATAATATAAGATATAACACAATTTGATTCACCAAGAAAAGGGTTTAGAGGAGAAATAAATGGTTCTTAAGAGCCTCCAAGACCTAAGATTTCCAGTAATACCAAGTCAAGGTCAATCAAGCGATGAAATAGGGGTTTGAGAATTTTTAGAATAATAAGGATAACATCAATAGTAGAAACACTTACCTCATTATTTTAACAAGTTAAACTTTAGAATTAGGATAAATCATTGAATTTTAAAGAATATTTAAATGTTATGAATAATTAATAGAACATACTGAGATGAATAATAATTTAGAGTTATTATCAAAGCTGAAAAACAATAATTTTAGTTGAACAAAGTGGGTTTTCTAGAATTAGATGAATGAAAATGGTAATGTAATGAGGGAAATTAAGTGAGGGAACCAAAATCAAAATCTACATAGCCAAGTGATTAAAATCGATTTTTTTATCAAAATCAAAGTCTATATATCACCACCTTTTCTAGAGTTCAATAAAAATCTACATATTCAAACAATTTAAATCGAGTTTTTTGTATTGAATTCAAAGTCTGCACGCTAAAATCCAAACCATCTACTCCAATGTTCATCAATGTTGATCAAACTGAAATTCAAGTAGTATACCAGCATTGTGAATATCACTAAGATAATATATCCTTCTAGAAAAATCAACTGTGAAACTGACCGGAAGACAACGTCCATTTCCCTCAATAGCTCCCTCTCAAAATCTCGTTAGGTATTGAAGTGCATGAATGTAGTTAATATGGAATGCTTCAAGATCATCAGCACCATTTAGATCTCTATTTACACATTTATCACTAAGAATATCATACCAAATTAGTTTACAAATAGTATAGATGGGTAAAATGAGAATGGAGGGGAAGAGGATATGTAATAGTGGTAGATAAAATTGCATATATTTCAACATGATAAGATCATAATGCACCACACAATCATCCAGATTATTAGAAAATTTCATGGTTGGAAGAGGTAGAATAGGTAAATCTGTTAGAGGGAGAGTTCCATGTAAGAGACAATGTAGGAGGGAGGTTTTCTTGATAAACCCTCCCGTTTATCTTTCGGGACTTTTTATTTATTAACTTTTATTTTATTTTATTTTCTATCAAGGGTTGGCTTAAGGGAAACAGGTTCAACCCAAGGGATGTCTCTATTTCTCATCATTCGTTACTTTTATTCTAGATCAATCCACTTTCATAGAATATAAATCATGGATCAGTGGATTATAAACTAGATATAGGGGTTTTTGGATGATCTAGTTATGTTATTAGTATTTAAGTGACTGGAAGAGGTGTAATCCATTAGATTTGGGTTGATTATTATGTACATTTTCAAGATCATTTTTTTAAGTGGTCTCTCTCTCTATCTTCCCTATTTATCTTGGGATTATTGAATATAAAATAGGTTTTATGGGATTCAGGATTGATGATCTTATCTTGAATCCAAGACCCCTCTTCTACTTTGGCATTCTGATCCCATGGAATTTTTTAAATACCAATTGTTTGAGTTGGGTGGTTTCATATAAAGTATTTGTTTTATGTACTATTTATTATCTATCATTTCTGAACATTATTTATAAACTATTAACAATGTGATCTATGATTTATTGAAATACATTTTTATGGTTTTTCATATAAAATGTTTTCTACTTTTTATTTGATAAATAATGGTTGGTTTCAATGAACTGATGGTTTTGTTGGATAAAATGGATTTCAACAAATTATTTTGGTATGAAAAAGTTTTTTTGGAATGGTTTCTAAAATGTTATAGTCCATTTTAAAATCATTGTATATATTAATCACAATAGATCTTGGTGTACATAAATAATGGTCATGTAGGGACATGTTACCATGACTCATATTGGAGGTTCACGCATTGGGTTTTTCCTCTATTCATTAGCTTGTCATGTCTAGGACAGTTTTACATGACATTGTTGAAGGTTTCACACATCAAGGTGTTCCTCTTCTCCTTATGCCATCATATATAGTACTTATTTTGTGTGGACTAGTCACTTTTGGTCATATGGAGTGAGGATCATATCTAGGCCATAGTTATATTATCTTAGAGGTAATTTATATGATGATTTGTTTTTTATAGGGATTTATTGAAAAGATTTTAAAATGATAAATAGTTTAATTTAAATTTCATTGAAAATAGTTATATATAAAAAAGATTTTTAACTATTGGAAATGGTGAATTCGTATGTTTTATAAAAATCTATATAAAACCATATATCATTCCTTTTTTTCTTTTAAAATTTTCATAGTCGGATTATTTAACAATGACTACTTATGGAACAATTGGTGGGATTCCATAAGGATAGTTTTGTACACCATGAAAACCTCTTTAGTTGTGTGTAGACCTTATTTTTATAATGCATTATTAATAATGGAATAATATTTAAGAGATGGTTATTTAAGTTAGATGGGTTTAGGACATGGGTGGTGAGCCAAAGGGATATTTACATGGTGAAACATTAAGATACTGTTCATTTTATTTTATTTCTTTGGTTACTCTTGGATCATGTACTTATATTTTAGTTTGATTTTCTCATTATGCTTAATTTTTATGAATTTTTACCCTTTAATGGAATATTTATCCAACCTTATCATATATTCAATGATGCCCGTATAGTTTGTATAAATCAGTCCCAAAGAAGTTTTTTTACATGAGTTCATATTTCCATATGTAAGATCCTAGATTTTCATGAAGTATGTTTGTTTGATTATGTTTCAGTTTAAGTCCATTATATTGGTTAAATAAGTGTTTCAAAATGTTCATGAGAAGGATCAAGGGGGTTTTCTGAGGGTTCACGGAATGAAAGAGGAGAAAAAGAAGTTTTCTAGGCATGTTGCATTGTTTGCACACAATTAGTAAAAACCATGTGGAACATCCCAGGTAACCATGTATCATTGGATAAAGGCTTACAGACAGTTATCGCACTATTAAGATAACTATGATGAACTCCCAAGAAATTTTGTGAATGGAAAATTTTGGAAGAGTATCTCTCGCACAGTTTTTGCATAGTTTGGCAAACCATGCAGGTAAACTGTGCAACCTAGTAAAGTAGAGAAATTTACAAAATTACCACACTATGATTTTAAAGACTCCCTTGAAATTTTCCCCATTCATTCCCTTCTCATCCCTAGAGATGAAACAAGAGCACCAAGAGCTTTCAAGGGTAAATATCTCTCATTTCTATACCATTTCGGATGTCATTAGTTGAAAATTGAATATTTGGGTATGTCTAATCTTTCTCTTGTTTCAATTTTATGGATTAGGGTTTTTAGTTTCTATAATCTCTTTCTAAAGCTCTAAAACCCTACTTTTCTAGTGGAACTGGGGTTGGAACATCAAGTCTGGTTTGGATCAGGATCTAAAGCTACATTTAAGAGTGTTTTCATCATCAAATTTGAGGTAGGGGGACTATAAGTTATATCTCATAGTTTTTAATAGATTTGTGCATGTGTATTGATATCTTTCCTTTCTCTTGTTGTCTATTTGTTTTCTTGAGTATCATTTAGTAATTTGGGTGTCTAAATGATTACTATAACCCTTTAAGGTCCCTATGGGATGTGTCGAGCATGAATCAAACGTTTTATGGTTACCCATGGGGTGCGCAACCTTATCTAACATAGAAATTGGTGAAGTTAAGTGTGAAATTTACATGTGAAAACATAGATCCCTTGTTGAACATGTAATATGTTCAGTTTAATTAGAAATAAAATGTTTATAATAACACCTAGGTTGGAAATGGATTAAAGTATTTGATTAGAATGTATTAGTAATGGGTTAATTGGGATAAAGGAGATTATTTCAAAAGGGTTATGAATTATATTGAGTTTCACAAAAGAATTAGTATATATGAAATGATGAACACATTGAATTGGAAATGGAATGCGAATGGAAGAACGTTTGAATGGGTTTGCATAAGGAAATTAATGAATATGAGTAATGGGTAAATATAAGGTAGTTAGGAGTTACACCTAATGGGTTGAATGTGATAAAGTGGTTTTGATAAATGATATAATAATTATTCTTGAAATGAATAAGTGGGAAATTATTTTGAAATAATAAACTGAATAATTAGGTTAATACATGGTAATTGTTGAATGTTGTTTAAGGTGTGGAAAACTATAAACATACTTAATTGGTTAAGTCACAAGAATGGGAATTTGGCCCCATGGGGTTCAAAATGTAAATAGAAAATGTATTAATGGGTTATGTAATATAATTAATTCCCATGATGATTTTGGTGGATTGTTATTTCCATTGATATTGGTTTTGTTTGTTCTGTTATGATATTATTATTGTAAATATTGGTTATGTTTGGTTGAGATATGGTTTGTGTAGTAAATGGATGGATAAGCATGTGCACATGTCTTGAGGTGTGGGATAAAGGACTGAGGCTCCTCCCACGGTTCGAGTTTGACTAATGCTCTAACACCATCCATAATGCATGTGTTGGGGAAGGGGATAGACCTCAATTCCCCTAACGGTTTCATTCCACTTTGACAGAGACTTTGAGGTGAAGATATTGTGATGTTTTCATGTGTTATCCCTAGTTAGATTAGGATTTAACTTATTCCATTATTTATATTTATAAATTTCATTAACCTTGTGTGAATTATGTGATTGCATAACCCATTGATTACATGATGTTGGTGAACCAAATAATGAAGAATATATACATAATGAATTTGGTATTGTGGATAGTAATAGAAAAATATAGATTTTTAATGAGTTGCTCAAATTTACTATTATCTACATGTAGTTTATTTCATAATTTCATGCACTATCTATTGGATTGGATATTTTGTAGACATCATTGGTGGTGGCCTACTTAGTTATACTCGCACCCTACTCTATCTTCATCTGGGTACATGAACAGATTCCATGCATTAAACTTTGGACAAGGGCAATGTACCTATTCTATGGAGTTAAGTTGGACATGGGACATGCATATATGAGGTTATTGACTTAGAGTCAGGACCATTTTGGGATTTACATTGTTTTTCTTATTTTGGGTTTTGTTCACTTGGCATTGTAGCATGGCATATTTACTATTGCATGTGGATTGTACCCAGTTTGGTAGATGCTTGATTATTCATGTTATGGGTTGTTTCCTATTGTTACTTATTTTTATTTTTTTCATATGTATTACTTTGTTAAAGAGGTTATAGTCTCCCTACGTGAAATATTAGTACCTCTCTACTAGTTGGAAACCTCTGGCATATGGGGAGGTGTGTTTGAGGTCATGTGATGGCCCGGCTCATGGCACTTATTTAGTGGCACCTGGGTCAAGGATGTTAAAAAGTGGTATCATATGTGTTATTTACTCTTACTTACTATTTTTTATAGTATATATGATATTAGGATGATGTCGGGCCTTAGTAATGAGCTCATTAATGGGAGTATCTGACCCATATAAGAGTAAAACCCAAGTCACCCAAGGTGGGAATTGTTGGTCTTGATGTGTGTTGTAACAATTTTATGATATTTCACCATTTATTGATGAACATTTCTTATGACATGAGTGATTTATGATATTTTTTTCATGGTAATATGGGGACGAGGTTATTCATTCATGCATCATTTTAGTAACATGAGGATATAGGTGGCATGCATCATTATTGGAACGCAGGAAATGGGTGTACGGGGAAAAATGAATAGAATAAATTTTACTTCTTGGGAAAATTTGATGAAAATGGTACCTAATAATGGTAATGAAAGTGGGTAAATTAAAAGAATTAAACGGATAGTTAATTAATATTATGTATAAAGAAATTTTATGACTGAGTTAAAGTTTTTTGTTATGGTAAATTTTATATAATTAATCATGTTTAAAATAGAAATATTTGGCTGGTGATGAAGAAATAGTTATATAATTATTTCCTAATGAAATAATGAAATGTGTTAAAATGATGGTTAAAATATTTTTTTATATGAGGCATGTCATTAAGAGAAAATATTCGTGTGTAAAAGTTGAAATGGTTTGAAGGGATGTTTGTTGAATGGTTTGTGATTAAGTAATTTGGTTTTCCCCATGTTGACCATGTACCATTGTATGATGGGTTGAGAGTAGGGGTAGGGATGTGAACACATTTGTAAGAATAGTGTATTTGGATTGGGTTAAGTATGGGAGGTAGTGAATTCTATTGTTTTCGCCTATACCAATTGGACTACCATTGAAATTTATTAATGAAATTTTTTGGGGATAAGAATACATTTAATTATGGATTTTTAAAATTTGGGTAAGTAGAATATTCTAATGTAGGAACCTGTAGGCATTCCTCATTGTGTCTTTAGTTAGGTGGTGGCCTTGAGATCTTAAAGTTTTTTTGTAATGTGAATGTATTAAATCTTGTGGGTTGTAATTGTGTGGGATGTATGATGGACATAAGAATTAGTTTATTTTTTGTAGTCTCATTTGATATGGGTTTTGTTGTGGTTGTGGTGACCCATTAGGGTTTAGGCCTTGCGAGTTGTATCTTCGACCATAGAGTGGGAGTTTTTGACTTGTGGTACAAATATATGAGTATGATTTCCTTTGGTGATGGAGCTAGAGAAAATGGTCGCTTGGTGTGTGAGAAGTGGTGTGTATCGGGACGAGGGTGAGAGTGTCGTTCAGAAACATTGATTTTTTCGTTATTATATGTATGTGAGAACCAATTGATTTTGTCCTTTGTGACTCTAATTTAGGGAACCAGTATCACTCGACCTTCAACATGGACTATGAGAGAGGTCGGATGGTGTTCTTAGTGCTTTTGGGTGTGTATCATATGGGTGGATATTATACCATGATAGTGGGATGTCAAATATGACGTCTAGTGCAGGTATATATAGAGGGATAATAGGGAAGGATTAATATTTTGTGATGTGACTTGAGTTATGGTGATGTGTTGTTAGATTTAGAGAAATCAAGGGTGACCTCATGGAAGGCTAGCCCAATGATGAGGGTGCATGGAATAGGAGGCATGGGGAATTCTTCAAAGTAGGTATTGATGCACATGAGTACATTTAAGATTCAATAAATAGAATCACATAGATGGGCTTGTTTGTATGAATGGTTTGGTTGATGGGTGATATTTTTATAATTCCTTAGGGTCCATGAGGTGAACTAACCAAGAGGCATGGTTAGGAGAGTAAGTGGACATTGGCTTATGCACAGGTGGTGGTTAGCTAGTGGAAACTAAAGTCGGTATGATAGTGGTCCAAGGAAAGTGAAAAAACATAAGGTTTCTAAGAGTTCTAGTTGTGGGAACACACTAATAGGGTGTGATTTCAAATTGGATAGGTGTATATCATTCCTTCGGGCCACCCAGGCCATCAGGTCAGTAAGGCCTTCAGGCTAACTCAAGGCCTTCAGGCCACCTTAAGTGCAGATGAAAACCAGAAAACCTACAAGGAACAAGCTCCAGAAGAAGGATGAGCAAGGATATTTCACCATAGTAGAAGCTAAACGGATTGAAATAATGAGAGGTTATGACACCTTCCATCGGGATAAGCCTGTGCCTGCATGGGAAAGCCTAGTCGAACAGTCAAGCAAAGGTGGAGAGCTGATTTCACGATGAAGATGTTGGGGAGGAGAAATTCCATGTAGTTAGTATGGGTTGTATGGAATTTTTGAAACCTATGGGATATGAATTCGTCTAAGGCATATGGTCCATGTAATACTTACACCTACATGCCTTGTAAGGGTTCCGCCTCACCCCTTGAAAGGTGGATTATCAAAAATCAATAAAAAATGAAGGCCTTCGGGCCATTGGAGGAAAACCATAATGTTTGATCATTAATTGTCAGGGATTTACTAGAAGAATTTGAGTGTCATGATGGATGTAGTATCAAAGAAAATATTGGTTTGGTACTACTTGATAGATGGACTTAGGGTGGTGGTGAGCCTTATTTGGAAATCCTTCTTGAGTGGTGGTGGTTAAATGCCGATGAGAGGTGTGCAGAAAGGAAGCCTAAATCCCTTAGAAGATCTTGACGTTCCATCATGGGATGTGATATCAGAAATAAATAAGTTTATGGTGGTGTTCTTTGACACCTTCCTAGCATACCTCATCTAGTGAAGATCATTCCCTACATTTAGACATCATCCCTGGTATGTTGAGAGGATCTTGATTTATTCAAAGAAACATGAAGGTACTTCGGTAGGATGAGGGACATCAATACATTTACCGTCATGGGGGTGGTATACTTGAAGTGGGATTGTGGGATGCACTTCATCGATGGTTTTGGGTGAGGTCATTGGGTTGGGATGATTGTCAACGAATGATGTGGTTACCACCCATGGAATCTAGGAGCGGGAAATAGTTGATGTTTAATCTCTAGTTATGGGGAAGGATAGACATTCATGTCTAAATTTTAGGAGTCTTCTTGTGACTGGCTGTGATCCATGGTGATTAGAAGCCCATGTTAAGATCAATGGTAACGAAGCTCCTAAGGTGCGGAGTGATGATTCAGTCCTAAATGTGGGGAGGATAACATTAAGTTTATGTAGAAGCATCAGGATGATAATAAGGAACTTTTGAGGTGCATGTTGGGTATCTTGGAAAGGCCAAGTGGGCCTTATCTATGGTGGTTGATTAAACAAATCATTGGCTTTGAGATCATTGTGGTTCTGAATTAAATTCTAACTTCTTGTGTTTAGTCATCAAACAGTGTGGTGAGATGTGACATTGGTAGGTTTCAAGATAGGTTGTGTTCTATAACTCTAATGGAAATCAAAAGTTTAATTGGTTAAGTGCCCTTCAGTGATTTTGGAACACCTTGAAGTTCAAAGGAAACTTGTCTATGTAATTTATTATCATTCCAATGGTGAATATAAGCATTCTAGGATGAGTTATTTTGGAAAAATCAACTTGAATTTGTGCGATGGGTAAATATAGAGAGTGTTAAATCACCTTTTTTCTGCTTTGGGTGGAGAATTGTGATTCAAATTTCTGAATAGCCTTGAGTGAGAACATAGCCTTATTTAGATATTTTATGAATTGTAGGGGGGGTAGTGATTGGAAATGTTGTTTGAAATGGTGGAGCATAAATATGGGTTGGAGGGAAGTGGTAACATGGTGAAGGGATTCCATCAGAAGTCAGGGAATGAACTTAGTGGGTGTGTTAGGAATGATGTAAAGCTTGAGTAGAGATTATGGTGTCCTTTCATCAAGATTGGAGGTTCCAAGTAACCGATTATAGTGGAGATAACCATGTAGGATAAATGGTTGTTTGATATCATGACCATAGATTCAGGTTGGAGGTACTCGAGTGGACACCATTTGGGAGAGTTATCCCTAGTAGTGATCTTTGGAAGAGGTTGAATCAGTCGAGCATCAGATTTTTTGGGTTGTGTTTGGATATACAATTGTATAATGGGATCATCAAGACATGAGTGGTGGATCGACCAAGGTTGGGAAATGTGGTTGGAAGGATTATGCGTTTTTTTCCGGGAGATATCATGTTTGGTCACCATTTGTGTTTGGAAAACATAAGAAAATGATGCCAAGTGATTCAGGTCATGAGTTTTATAAGGGATTGGACCGATAAAGAGCCCATTTGTTCCTCCATGATGATATAATACTATTTGTAAAGTTTCCATGTGTTATGAGTTAGTCATTATTGCCAATGTTTTCTCTACAAAGTACTAGCACTACTAGAAAATAGCCCTATACCCAAGGTTTTGGGAAACCATGGGTATAGGTATATTATATAGACATATACCCATGGTTTATAAAAACTGTGTGTATAGGTCACCTATACCCACGATTTGGGGTCAAACTATGGATATAGATTTTTTTTATGACCTATACCCACAGTTTTCCAAAACCGTGGGTATAGGTGTTTCTATCAAGGCCTATACCCATGTTTTTATCAAAACCGTGAGAGTAGGGTTTTTTCCATAGCCCTATACCCATGGTTTTTTAAAACCATGGGTATAGCTTTAGTGGGGAAAAATAATTCTGCGGGAAATAAAACATATTTGGAAAGAAAACATATACCCATGGTTTTCCCTCTTATACACACTGTCTGAATTAATTTATTTAAATCAATAAAAATATATAGACAATTAAACTACCAAGCATGGTTGGTGAGGCTCTCTATCTTACATTAGGTAGTCTTGGGACTAAATCTCGCGGAATTATCTTTCCTGATACAGTGAGCTATAATAATATACTAGAATAAATGAGGATTTATTTGAATACAATCTAATTAGACTGGTTGGTTCACCAAATTAGACAACGAGAGAAGGGATGGGGATCGAAACCTGCCACCAACATTTTATCTAATATTGATATAGATTAATATATTTAACAAAATATAGAAATATATAATCGTAATTAACGTAGTGTAGTTGTGAGATGCTTTGGTTGAAAAGTGCAGCACTTGGTGGTTGTGGGTTCAACACTTTTAGCATTTTTTTGTACAATTAATACCAACTATTTTAAAACCGTGGGTAAAAGCCATTGACAGTGTGGACAAGGGTTCATGAGGACTGGACAGCAAGGCAAAAAAAGTTATACCCATGGTTTGTCAAATCGTGGGTATAGGTTGGGAACCTATCCCGACTCCTCAGTTTCCCACGGTTCCCAAAACGGTGGATATAGGCTATACCCATAGTTTTGGGGGATATACCCACAGTTTTAAACCATGGGTATAGGTAATTTTTATGTATTTTAGTGGTCAGGTGTGGTAGAATTTGATGTCTCCTTGAAAAGTATATGGTTAGTGTTGGGGATTGTGGTGAAGAAGCTTTGTGGGCCAAGACCATTCCTTGGTTTCCATTTTGTGGTAGAATATTAATGATCAATGAGAAACTTGGGTAAATTGGAATGGATAGGTGGTCCTGGTGGCATGATATCTAATTATAGAAGCTCAATGATTATCAGGAAGAGCGACTCAAAGATGATCCATTATTAGGTGGGGAGGTTTTAAGATCCCGGATTTTTGTGAGGTGTGTGTGTTTGTTTATATTCTAGTTTAAGTACCTTATTTTGAGTAAATAAGTGTTTCCACAAGTTCATGAGAAGGATCGGGGGTATTTCATGGGTTCGGGACATGAAAGAGGAGGAAAAAGGAGTTTTCTGGACATATTGCATGGCTTGCGCACGATTAGGGAAAACCGGGCGGATCGTCCTAGGTAACCTGGAAGCCTTAGACAGAGGCTTTCACATGGTTCTTGCATGGTTAAGCTAATCATGTATAATTTACTGGAAACCTTGTGAATGGGTGATTTAGGGATAGTATCTCTCACACAGTTTGGAAAACCCTGTAGATAAATTGTGCATCCCAGCAGAGTTGAGAAATTTACAAAATTGCCACTCTGAGATTTTAAACCCTCACATGGGATTTTCCTCCTTTATTCCTCTCTCATTACTTGTGATGAACCAAGACCTATAAGAACATCCAAGGATCTATATCTTTCATTTATTGTCCATTTTGTATGTTTTTGGTTTTGAATCGAATTTCCAAGTAAGTCTAATCTTCCTCTATTTTCTCTTTTCTGAATTAGGTATATTAGTTCCTCTCATCTCTTTACAAAGCTCCAAAACCCTCTTTTTATGGTGGAAATGAGGTTATAACTTCGTGAGGGGTTTGTATTGGGATTTAAGGCTATGTTTAAGAGTGAATTCATCATCATATTTGAGGTAGGTGGTCTACAAGTTATATCCCATAGTTCTATTATATATTTGTGTGTGTATGGTGAGATATTTTCGTTCCCTTGTTTTGTATTTGTTTCCGTGAGTATGATTTGGTAATGTGGGTATCTAAATTATTATTGGAACCACTTACGGTCCCCATGGGATGTTTCAAGGATGAATCAAACGTTTTATGGTTACCCATGGGGTGTGTTGACCTTATCAGACCTAGAAATTGGTAATGTTAAGAGTGAAATTGATGTGTGATAATGTAGATCCCTTTTTGAACATGTAATATGTTTATTTGATTTTGATAATTTAATTTTTATAGTTATACCTAGGTTTTTAATGGATTAAAGAGTTTTTTTGGAATGACATAGAAATGGGTTAATTGGGTTAAAAGAGATTGTGTCAAAGGGGTTTGGAATTGTGTTGAGTTGGCCAAAAGACATAGTATATATGAAATTATGAATGCGTTAAATTGGAAATGGACTACAAATGGAAGAAAATGCAAATGGGCTTGCATAAAGAAATTTATGAATATGCAGAATGCATAAATACATGGTAATTATGAGGTACACCAAATGGGTTGAATGTGATAAATTGGTTTTGCAAGGTGATATAATTATTTTACTTTAAATTTATAAGTGGTAAATGATTAGGAAATAATAACGGTCTAATTGGATTAATATGTGGTAATTTTTGAATGTTTTTTATAGTTTGTAAACCTATGAACATAAATAATGGGTTAAGGCATGGGAATGAGAATTTGGTCAAATGGGATTTAAAATGTTAATGGAAAATGTATTATTGGGTTATATCATAGTATTAATTCCCATGTTTACTGTTGTGGATTGTTATTTCCATTGATATTGGTTATGTTTTTTCTATTGTGGTATGATTGTTATATGTATTGGTTGTGTTTGGTTATGATATGTTTTTTTGTGGAAAATTGATGGATAAGCAAGCGAATATGGATTGATATGTAGTATAAATGACCAAGGATCCTCCCATAGGCGGAGTTATACTTATGCTCTAATTACACCAACAATGCATGGGTTGGGGAGGGGGATGGAGCTGTATTACACTAACAGTTGAATTTCACCCTAACAAAGGATTCAAGGTGAGCATATTGTGATGTTGTGATATGTTGTCCCTAGTGAGACAGAAATTTGAAATATTCCCTTATATAGAATGATAAATTCCATTAACCTTATGTGAATGATGTAATTACCTAACCCTTTGATTACATGATCATGGTGAACTAAATTATGAAGAAGATGCACATAATGAATTTGATACTATGGATAGTAATATCTAAATACTGATTATTAATGAGTTCTTGAAATGTATAATATATTATTTTCATTTATTTCATAATTGCATGCATTATCTATTAGACTGGATATTTTGCAGACACCATTGATGTTGTCTTACGAAGTTTTACTCACACCCTACTCATGCTCTCAATGGGTGCCCGAGCAGATTTCATGCTTGAAATTCAGAACAAGGGCATTGTCCCTATGCTAGGGAGTTTATTTATATATGAGACATCCATATATGAGGTTCTATACTTGGAGTCAGGACCATTTTTGTATTTACTCTATTTTTATTATTATGGGTTTTTTAATTTGGCATTATAGCATGACATGGCATATTTACTATTTCGGGTGGATTGTACCTAATTTAGGAGATGATTGAATATTCATGTTATTGGTTGTTTCCTATTATTTCAGCTATTTATATTTTGTCCTATGGTGGATTACTCTAGTAAAGAATGTATAGTCTCCTCACATGATTTATTAGATCCTATCTGCTAGTCGGCAACCTTTGTCATATGGGGGGGTGTGCTTGAGGTCATGTGGCGACTCGGATCGGGTAATTGATTTAGTAACACCCGGTTGGGGAAGTTACACCATCCCATTTGGATCAAGAATTTTTATAAGATGTTTTTGTGTACTAGTACATAAATTTGATTAATGGGTCATCTTGGTCAGTATATGAATACTTTTATTTCATTAAAAGTGATCGTAAAGAAGATGGTTTTTTAATAACATGGATATTTCCATTGTAAAAATGATTTTATCATGGTGTACAATATTAAAAAGATTTATATTGGTTTATTTAAGCTGTAATATCCTCATATTCAAAAATTGATGTGTGCTTCAGGAGCGTGGATTTATAATTGTAAAAGTTTATAGTAATATTTATTTCAAATAGTTTACAACATGTACATGTATTTTTAGAGTATATATATTTATAACATATTTCTTATAGGTGAAAAAGAGTACTTTTGTGATAAATGTTCTTAGTTAATAAAAAAATTAGAAATGTAAATTATGGGTGATTTTTCATTTTTTGGATTATAAATCATGTATGTTTGGTAATTTCATTCGATCTCATGAAACATTACTCCAACAAATTCTTGAAGCAGTTTCCAATGGGGTAATGTAAATGGAAATTTATAACGATGAATATTAGTAAAAAACTAAGAAATAATGAGAGTGAAACTTCTATAAATAAAAAGGAATTCAGAAAAATATTTTTCATTCTACTCTATTTAGTATCCTCCACATGTGACATTTTATTATTGTGACTTTATTGATATATTGTAGTGTTGTACAAATGAATTACATATGTTGGTATCCAATATAATCATGAAGTATGTCAAGTACGCACTAATTATTAGACTATTATTTAAAAAAGACCACGTGATAATCTATAAGGGTTCAGAAATATTTTTTAGGAAAGGGATTGTGTTAATAGAAAAAAACTTTTGGTGGAACATTATTTCTAAAAGAAATCTATTTTTCATGGAATAGTAAGAAAAACAATATCAGTGGCATTAAGTAAGAATGAATCCAAGATCATAGATGCCACTAATATTTGTACATAAATGATTTAGATGAGAAGACACCATGAATTTCATGTGACAATAAAATTTATATAGATCATTCCAAAAATCATGTTCAATTTTTGGGATCCAATCACATTTATCTTAGTTATAACTTTATAAAATAAATTGTTTTTCAAAAATTATCCAAAAGTTCCATATCATCAAGGTATTGAAATCCCGAAAAAACATTGCATTATTTGGTGTTGTGGTGTCAATATGAGTCTTATTTGTGATAGGATGTTCTTTTATGACTATTTAATAACTTAAATAAAATTACTAATGTTCTTGATAAACCTTTAAATGAGTTGAAAATGCGGTAGAAAAAATTTAGAGGAGGAGATTCAAGTACTCTTGGAGTTTTTGAAAGAATTTTTGATCATTTTCATTTGTTTTTAACATGATTAAATTGTTTTAAAGTGTTATTTGAGGATATTGAGATATTATTTATTGTTCCTTGAGATTTCTTGACATGGATGAAGGGGTGGAATTGATTTTATTATGATTTCTAATTGTTTTATATGTTTTAGATTTATTATGTTGGATATTGATTATTTGGATAAGAAATGTCTCTTATAGGCCTCATAGAATGTATTATAGCTAGATAATATTTTATTTTATTCTTCCATAGGATTATTGAGATATTCATTAGAGATTTAAATATTGTGTAGGACAATTGTTAAACCTGAAGGACACTTGAGAAGTGCCTATGAGATGTGATGAACACATAGAAAATTTGATCCATGGTTAGGTAATTATGGAATATGTGAGAAATACGAGCTATAAATATAATTAATAAAATTGGAAAAGTAAATTATTATAAAATGTAATTAATTTCAATAGGATGTAATAATTTTTTTTATTTGTAATTTATTTTGAAGGAAAATTCAAATGTCTTAAGTAATTTGTGATATCGTATGATGCTTCTATTGTACAGGAATCTATCAATGGAAAAATACATGTGGCTCCTAAGATTTTGAGCAACCTGTATGATATTTGATAAATTCATAGATAATATTTTCATTCATGAAATATTGATATTCCTAGTATTCCAATTATATGAATAATATAAACCTAGTGTTGTAAACAATATTATAAAAATTTCTACACATAATATTTAAAATACTAGTATCACCGCATATGCCTTTTTTAGTGACATAATAGATTACACTAAAAAATTAAAAAACAAAATTTTTTAAGGACAAATAACATTAATTTTTGAGTGAAGAAGTTGTATCCTAATAATATGTACATTTCATAAAAACTAAAACTAACATACAAATGTTTGGAATGCAGGTAGAAAAGTTGGCATTTTTTAGGAGGTAAAAACTAAAATTAACATAAAAATGTTGATAATTAAAATTCTAAAATTTTGGCACCTCGTATGTCAAGAATTTTTATCCTAAGAATGGAGTCTGAAAAGATTTAAATGATAAGAGGAAAACATTCCCATCCACCACTATTTAAATTAAATGATTTTTATCCTATAATAAAAAAAAATTAAATGAAATAAAAGAATGAAAGGTCTAGGAATAAATACATATTATTAAATAAGGAAATTCAATGAAAATAAAAATTAATGAAATTGAAATGTAAACATGGATAAAGATCAATACAGCATGGATAACTAAACCACATGTCATGAAAGCACTTTGAAAGAATATATGAAATATGAATATAATGTGTATGCAATGTTCATATACAAGATACGAAATATGTATATAAAAGATATGAAGTGTTCCTATATAATATATATAACATTTTCAGATATGAAATATAAAATAAGTAATTAAGAATGTGGATAAACAAATATTTTAAGATGTAATATGATATACAACATTATTAAACATGCATATATTGAATATAAAATTTCCATATTCTGAATGCTCAACATATATACACTAAATATTTAATATGAAAATACTAAATATGATATATGGATATTTTTAAATACAATGGAAGAAGGAAAAGAACACACCTATAGACAATGGAATATTGAAAAAATTCATGGAATGAACATATAAAATCATTTCCATGAACAACCAATATAAATATACATTGCAACTAAAAATATTAATTATGTTTAACATTTTTTAGAAAACACCGTCGGCACTTAAGAATGGGTAATGAAACAAATATACCAGAAGAAGACACTTTAAGTAATTATTCAATGTGTAGAGGTTTCCATGATAAGGAACAACACAGACCCTTTATAGTTTAGGTTTATGGAAAATGGGAAAAAATGTAAAACTAAAAATTTTAACATTTCACAGTGACGAACAATTGATATTCAAAGCCAACCCAGATGTTCTTTAAAGTAATTCAACAAACAAGAAAGTACCATGAAGAATAAATCATTCCTAATGGATCGCGATACAGGGAGAATTTACATGGAAAATACCCAAATTTTGGGAGGAATATAAAATTTCATGGTGAGATTATGGGCGTATACTTGAGAATATGTCGATGAAATAATGTTCATCTGCAGAAGTAAAATTAGTAGAAGGGTTTCATGATTATGATTAGTAGGGCAATGGATTCGGTGTTACTCATGGGGAATGTTGGAATGAAGAGCAAGGGAGTGAGGGAGTAGAGGGAATGGAGATGGGGATGGGGATGGGGAGATGATTATGGTGACAAGGGAGTGAGGCAAGAAGTAATGGAGGTGGGAAGGAGAGATTATTAGGGGGACACATTAGTTAGCGGAGCAGAGGGTGGCTAATAGGGAATGGATGGGTTATCTGGGATGTGAGAAAGGGAGGGGAGTGGCACATATGGGAGATGAAACGTAGACATGGAGACATTCCCTTTAGAAAGAATCATATATTTTTATAAAAAAAGTATTATTCACATGGTTAGGTGGGAAGGATACATGATTAGACAAAATGTGAACCCAAATCAAGAACCCCTCTATTTGGGTGCATAGTTTCTACTAGGTGGGTGCATGGTTTTTAAAACCATGCACAAGTTGTATAAATCCTAAATACCTAGTTTTTTAGAAATTACATTGGGTGGGTGTATGTTTTGGGAAAACCATGCCCTAATTTTTCACATCCTTCAAATTCCAAAAAAAAATTTACCTGAAACCACCCGAGACAAACCCCAAAAAACGTAGTCAAAACGCAGATTTAAGGAATGCCTAGAAAATTATAACAGTATATTACATTGGACTACCTTTACATATATCCCTTCTATATCATTTTATTCATGTATGGCCATTTTAGGTGGCCACATTACAATATTTTAACCCCTAAATACAAAACTCAAAAAAAATATGATCGTAGTTGAGAACAAGTATGGGAGAAGCTATTTTGTGAGATGCATTTTAGAGAATCACCAAGTATGGGATAGATATAAGGGAAAATATCCTTCAAAATTATGTAAGAATGTTCACACAACTCTTTGAATACATGGATGATTATATGTTTTCCTAACTAATATATGTTTAGAATTGACCTAAAAAAATTACTAAATGAAGAAGTGAGAATAAAACATTTCTACTACAAAAGTTCTTATTGTATATACATTACATGATAATATACAATGTTCAAATACATGAAATTATTATATGGGAGAGTGAATAGGGATACCATTCTTGACATTAAAATTGAAATCATTAATTTCACTTAATTTAAGAGTCCAAACCCCCTCATTCTATCATTGAAATTTTAAAAATACGAACCTATCATCCCTTAAACAAAAAATAACCTTAAAACATCCTCATGATAAAAAAATTCCTATATCATTGGGTGGAGATTTACAAACTCATCCAGTCTATGGTGGCCTCTCTATGAGTTTGTATCAAAAAACAAATTCTTCAACTTCATACGTTGTGTGATGTAATAAATATTTCCAAAAGGTAGGTATAAATGAGTATCAAGGGATAATGGATTTTTAAATTAGACTAATGTACCTAATAGTTAAAATGGGACTAAGAACATGAAGGAAGCATAATTATTTTTAGTGACACACCAACTGGAATGTTGACTCTCATTTTCTAGTGTTTTGAGTTTTTCTTATGTGCTATTTTTAATGTTCATTTTTCAAATAGTCTAAGGTTTAAGTGTGAATGAATTAATAAAGATAACGTATTATTTATTTTTTGTAAATATTCAATTATTTTTATTCCATCACATTAATTAATTGATTTTTTTAGAGGGTTCTGGAATTAAGGGAACATTTCATTGTATTTTTTAATATTGATTAAAATTTCCAAAATTTGGATTTTAAAATATTTAGTTAATTTTTGGAATAAAATGATTGTATATACATTTTCAATACTTTGAATTGATATTTTGAAGGAGACGAAGTATGTAGTTGATGTAGTGGAGGATGTAAATTAGGTAAAGTCCATGAATAGTATTCTTTAAAGTATTTGAGAGAATACATATGGAATTGACCTTGATAAATAATTAATGTTTTGAAAAGTACTAGGAATATCACTTTGATATGTATGATATTTCAATATTTATGTAAGGAAAATTCCTTTTCAATGACGATTAACTGTACATAATTTTTATGTTTTGGGTTTAAAAATATTTTTTAAGTGATGCGTAATATTTTACAAATCATACTTAAGAGAACAGAACTTGTATGTAAGGATTTTTACTTTCCTATTTTAGGTGAATAGTCACCCCCCTGTAGTTCATAATATATTTGGTGATGCATAAGGTTTTATGTTCATACATAATTATTTCCTACCCATATATAATTTTTTTTGCTAATATGTATGATTATATGTTTTCTGTGATTGTAAAATACTTGATACATAATATGCCTTTACTAGTAAGTATGATTTATTTTGTAGGATAACTAATTAATTTTGATTTTCCACTGAGATAATAAATTCCATGTTACATAAGGATTTATGGATATCACATAAGGTTTCTCCCTTTTCAAATTAAGTTGTTATCAAATATATAGGGTTATATAAATATTAATTAATTCAAACTTCTAATATATAAAGGACACATTAGCGTAAATGGGACATGTAAAGGTTCAGTCCTTTGAAAAATCAGAAGAATGATGTCTCACATTAGTCAAAATATTTTCAAAAAAATTAGGCGGAACTACAACCATAGATTTCATCTCAATGCTTTTTGGAGTCTCTATATGATGAGTTAACTAGGTGTGACAACCCATAAAATATTAATAATTAATCAATTTTATATTTTATGAATATTAATGAATATATTTTGTTGATTCATTTTCACTATAATAATTTTATTTAGTTTGTAATCGAAAATGTAATATTTTTATCTTACTGAATTATTTTCCATGAATTATATGAATTTTTTAAAAGTTATTTTATTATGTTTAGTATTTGAATTTTATTAAAAGGAATAAATTTTTATATTATCCTAAAAAAATCTGGTTGTGTTATTTGGTGTTTTTCGGAAATTGAGGATTTTTTGGTGAATTGTGAGAAATTCTAATTTTACATATACTATAACTTTTATGTCATTATCATGAGATATTAATGAATTATCAATTCATAAATACACTATATAGATCAATGATGTATTTAAGGAGTAAAAAAATAATTCCAAAACATTAGTTTAATTTTCGAAACTCATTCCTAGCTATTTGGAACCAAAGTTTTATTTTATTCAAATAAAAAATATTTTTGATTTTATACCTTAATTGAGGTAGTTCAATGATGGCATTTATTTTTTTCAGGGTTAAAATGTCAATTAACATTATTTTTTAATAAAATCCTATAAAATATATTGGAACCATCACTCCTCAGAATTATTATCAATAAATGATAAAATAATCAATATTATTACCCTAAAGCAACCCTATCCTCAAGTATAAATATCCCTATATTTTCACTTAGAGAAGAAATATATATTCAATTTTTTTCAACCAATACTATACCAAATATATCCCCAAAATAACCATCACATCCTAGATATATTGTTCATCCCAAAATTCCAATCCTTGATGGTTTAAAGTTTATTCCAAAGGAAGACATCTAAGGGGCAGTTATAAATCTTAGAAAAATTATTTCATGTTTATCTCCTCTTATTACGACATCAAATCAATTATATCCATAATAAAATAAATAAATTTGTATCATTAATCTAATAATTTATTATTATTATTATTATTATTATAGAACAACTATTTTCTACCTCCTTCCCATCCTATGGGAAATGTAAACTTCGCTCATGCATATCTGTCGAATACCACCTACACAAATCGATGTACTTCATTTTTCATCACTCGATCACATGACTAAATTTAAATATGGATTTATATTAGGTTTATAAAATAATTATGATTCTTTAATGATAAAATATTATCTAATTTCTTACCCTCCATTGTATTAAAAAAATGGAATTGTCACTTGTGTGTACATTTTAATTACCACCCACACGAAGTGATTTAATTGTTTTTTTCATTTTCCCCTCTCATGGATATTTTCAAGGATGGATTTAAATAATAAATATGATATTTATAATATTATTATTCTATGAAAAATTAAACCACAATATTATTTATTTCTTTTTCATCCATTATAAAAAATAAAAGGACTGCTCATATATATGTGGAGACGACCACCTCCATGAAGGACATATATTATCTTTCATTACCACTATACGTGGATGGTGTCAAAAATATATTTAATGAATAAAAATTATAATTATAAAAAATATGATTTTCTAGATTATGGTTCTATTAAATCATTGACAATGGTTAATGCAACAAAGTTATTTTTATATATTATGAACCAAACTACCTCAAAACATCCGACTTAAGCTTTATCGATTTAGTAATAAAATAGAACATGATAATAAATAAAAAAAAGGAATAGTTATAAAATATTGAAAATTTATTTTTTTAATCATGTAAATAATTAATATATGTTTATTATCTAAGAATACACAAGTCAAAAAAATTTATTTAGAACTCATGATAATGGATTTTTATTTAAAATGTTATTTTAAATGTTCCAAACACTTTTTCCACCATATCCAAGTACTTGTAAATGTTTCAAGAATGTTACTATTTATATTTAAAACTTTTTTTAAGGTCATTTTAAGGAAATTTTAAATTTTTTACATTGTTTAGAAATAAATCTTTTCAAATTTTAGCATATAGTTTATTTATGACTTTCTTAACAAAAATACTAAAAGATATTTTTTTACATTTATAACATAACTATATTTTTAGACAATCATAGAAATTATTATTTATAAATATTTCTCAACAAGTTTTAAATATTTTTAAACAAGATAAGATTTCCCATTGTTCTAATTATTTTTATTTCTTAAATTCTTTCAAAAAAATAGATATTTATTCTCAATTTGTGAGATAACTAAAAAGTGGTTTTGGTTATGGGATGAAATGCTAATTTTATGAGTTTTATGAAGAAATTGAAATATTTTATGTGTTTTATTAATAATATGGTACCTGATAATATTATATGATTATAGTTGGGTTTGATATATCATTCCAATTCATTGTGTAGTGATATATTCTCGAGAAGATACATGTGAAATTAACTACGGAGGTTATTACTTTATAAGGGTTCTTGTAAATGTGATTATAGTGATAATATACAGAGTTTTACACATGGGTTTTAAATGATTTATATGAGTTTTTATGGAAGTAATATTATTTCATGAGGTTTTTAAATTGTCTTATTAATGGTTTTAAACATAAAAGGTAAAATATTTGTTTTTTAAGGAAAATGTATTCATGAGTTTTTATGTTTTCTTAAGAAACTATCATGGTTATGATTTTTTATTTATATTTAATAAAAATTTCCTTATGAAAACCTTTGGATTAGAAATTTATTTTAATATTAAGTAAATTATTATTTGTGAACAAATTTTTTTTAAGAAGTTAAAAATTATGGTTTTTCTTATTTTTAAAATGGACTAAGAAGTTTCCTTTATTTTCATATCCCTTAATGGGATTTTTTTTTCTCAACGAACATTTTCCAATGTTTTTAATGGGAATCAAGGATGTATTGGGATTATAGAAATGTGAGAAATAATATGTCATAAAATAAGAAAAAATTTCATCATTGAAATTAGATTGTAAACATTAAAACATTTTATGAGGTAAAAAATATACACTATATGAAAATATCCACTTTTTTATGTAATTGTTTCCCCAAATATCTTAAACAATAAACTATTAAAGATACCATAAATGTATGAGAGTGAAACCCTTGTTATAAATCATATAATTAGGTATTGATTATGTTATAGTTGTTATAGTTGGTTTCATAATAAAGGTTCATATAACTTTATAGGTTATGATAATGTTAAAATAACCTTTTAATAGATTCATATTCATGGTTATATTATCATGGAATATATTTTTGGGATTTTCATTCTTTTTCAACAAATACATGTCAATATGGATTTTTTCATTAGAGTAAATAAATAAAATTTATTGGGAGGGAAATAAAATAATGATATCCTTCTGAATCGACAACCTAGAATGGTTGGAATTATATATCCCCTCGATTCATCAAAAGGTCTCATGATACAAATTAGTATTCAAAATTAAATGGGTTTTTGTTGTATTCCTAACAATAGTTTAAACTATATTTTAATAAGGATTTGGTGATAGATATATCATGATTTCTAAGATCATGACATCCAACACAAAGCATTTCCTTAATTGATAATTTAGTTATTTTTATCCATGATATTAATTCATTGGTATTATCCATGTATGCATTTTGGGCTCAAGTTATTCATTGAATGGAATTTGTTTATAGTTATTTAGAATTCCATATTAATTATACCTTATTACTTATGATATATGTGTTTTTATATAAACCTTACAAAGCATCTATGCTCTCTGTTTATTTGTTTTGTTTTCCCTGGTATATAAAGTAGGATATTAGGAATAATATCAAGGTTTCTTGAAAATTTTGTATGTTATGTATTTTATATTTCCAAACTAATTTGGGAATCATGTACATATCTGGTTCATAAAGACTACTGAACTGATCAATCATGTGTGTTGGTATTCCTTTATACCTTATACCATTGTAATAAAGTAAATATTAGCTCTAGATTATTGGACTCTAGGAGATAAATTTGAATCAAAGGAAGTTTAGTATAAAAAATGGGAGATGTATTTTAAATAAACATAAATAACATGAGAATTATGATAATCCATTATAGTATATGATAAATTTAACCATTATGGGGATTTTATTTTATGGATAAATATTTATTATGATTATGATCTAACTTAATGGGTGTTATTATTGAATAATGGTTCCTAATAGGAGAAAGGTAATCAACAATAGTAGATAATGTAAAATTTTCCATACTAATAAAGACAATATAACTGGTTTTGGAACTGAGTAAATAGTTCCAATATTATCCTAGCTTAATTAGGTTATTAAAAATAACCTTTCTGAAAATGGAACAACCTTTTATTGCAAAGAGTGATTCACCTATTCTGGATTTCTTTATGAAACAAAATCCACAATATTTTAGTGGAACTACTAATCCATTGGTAGCTGAGAAATGGATTAAATCACTTGAAAAAATATTCCTTGATTTAGGATGTAATAAAATTGAAAATATATTTCTATCATTATATTATTTAAGAGGATATTCCAATCAATGTTGGTCAATGATTTGGAACGCTAAAGAGGTTGAAATAATAGAAATCATTGAATGAAGAACATTTAAAGTAATATTATTTGGTAAATACTTCTCTAGAGAATAATGATCTTAAATGGAGAGGATTTTATTCACTTTAAAGAATAAATAAGAATAAATTTTGATGTAATATGAGGCTAACATCACAAGATAATCCAAGAATGTTTTGAACTACATTTGTAAACCGAAGAGAATTATTGATCATTTTTTATGGTTTTAAGACAAGTATACAAAGGGATGTAGTGTCTCGAGAATTTTTATAATATGATGATATAGTTTTAAGTACAACTAATAGAAATAAGTAATTTTCTAGATTATATATCATAAAGAGAAATTAATAAAAGAAGAGTTTGACTGAGCACTATGAAAAATTAAAATTATCAAATATGAATAAGGGAGAAAATTAATTTCCATAATGTAAAAATTTTAGAAAGAAACATCATAGAAAATGATTGAAGTGCCTGAAAGTTTGTTTTATGCCTAGAGATAAGGGTCATATGTATATTCAATATAATTGGAATAAATAAGTCAATGTTTTCTAGTGTTTCAACTATATATAAATGGTGCATTGTTTTCACTAGTTTATCAATCATCAAGGGAACCGACCAAGAAAAAGTGTGTGGGTAGAATCCCAAGATTATGAAGTCACTATAGATGATGTCAAATATTCTAAATATATGTTCATAGGTACTTTAATCATAGCCTAATATTTATCTTATTATTTATTTTATTCTAGATCATTTCAATATTTTTTCATCTTTTGTGTTTACTAAGAAAATTCGATATTTCCCTGTCACTTTAATAAGGGATCTATTTGTCAAAAATGCCATTGAAAATATCTCCGCAATACGGATATTTCAGTCAGTTCCCATTGTGATCTATAAACTTGATTATAATACCTACGATAGATTTTAATATAATCCTTGAAATACATTGGTTTTAAAAATATAATGAAAAAAATATTTCTAGGAGAAGAAAATTACAATTTGAGATAACGATATATAATTCTTTGTCTTTATAGGGGATACTTCATCATATGTGTCATATCTAGATCTATCTCTAGGAACTCTTCTGAATAAAATTCTTCAGGAATAAGAGTATACACGACTAGGGAGGAAAATGTTAATCTTCAAATCTAGTACGTACCTATTTTATAGAAACACATTGATATATTTCTTGAGGAATTACCCAAACATAAACCATAATATTAGGATGATTTTATATTGATTTAATTCCAGATGTGGTACATATATTAAATAATACCTATAAAATGGATGTTGTGGAATTATTGGAGTTGAGGAAATAACTATTTGAGTTTTGTGATAGGGGATTTATACATCCTAGTCTTTACCATTGGGGAGACCTTATTCTTTTTTACAATAATAAATACAGATATATGAGGTTATGCATTGATTATAGGGAAATCAATTCAATTACTATAAATAAAAAGTATCATATGCCTTGCATTGTTGAGTCTTTTGATCAACTTCATGAAGCTTAAAATGTTTCAAATATTAAACTCTAATCAATATATCATCCATTGATATTAAAGTAGGAAGATATTCTAAAGACAAGATTTCCCACAAGGTATGGACATTATCATTTTATATGAATGACATTTGGATTGACTAATGAACCCTCTATGTATATATATTTAATGACCAGAGTATTCGAGGAATAGTTAGATAATTTGTTTGGTACTTATTGAGGATATATAGGTGTACACTTAAATATATGAGGATCGTGAGAATAACTTGAAGATCATTCTTGAGAGACATAAAGAAAATGAGTTATATAGGAAATTAAGAAAGTGTGAATTCTGGCTATTGAATGTTCTTTATGTGTCCATATTGTGTCTAAGCATGGAATCTCAGTTGATCCTAAAAAGGCAACAACAGTAAAATATTGTCATACACTAATGAATATAACTTAGTTATGTATTTTCATTATATTGGAATGTTGTTTTCAGTGATTTGTTAAAAAATTTACCTGATTGGATACCCCATTATCCATTATTACAAGCAAATTGGTTAAGTTCAAATAAAAAAGGAATGTGAATAATTTTTAAAATAACTTATGATAAAATTGGTGAATTATTTTATATTGACTCAACCATTGGGAAATGGTGGATTTCTGATATAAAGTGATTCATCAAAGAAGAGACTTAGTGTTTTCCTTATATATAAGGATAAATTTAGTGATTATTCATCAAGGTAGTTAAAGAACCGTGAAAAAAACTATCTAACTCATGATATTGAGTTAGAAGTCATCATATTGTTTTTGATTATATGTATACATTATCTCTATATTAAAATATGTGTGATATACACAAACCATAATAGCTAAAAAATAATTTTATATAAATATATCAATATGAGGATAATTATATGGATTTTTTTACATAAGGATTATTATTTATCGTTACAGAACTACATCAGGATGTTAAATAAGGTAGAAGATGTATTGAGAATAAAATATTATGTATTCCTCACCAAAATGAGGTTTGATAGGGATTCTATATTCATAGATTTAATGAAGATGGATATGGGAATTATTGAGGAAGGAAAAACATTACTAATTTTTCAAATTAATTCTAAACCATCTTTATTGAAAAAGATAAAAGTTTCTAAGACTCGTGAAGATAATTTTCAAAAGAAAATTAATAATTTAAATAATGGTAAGTTGGTTGACTTCATATGTGAATATGGGATTATAAAAATTGGAAATAGGATATGTGTTACATCTATACCTATGTAGAAAATGAAATTATTGGATGAATTTCATAGTTTGAATTTATATATACAGCTACGAAGAACCAATATATATAGATATTTGATGGAACATTTTTAGTGGGATAGTATAAAGTACAAAATTACTAACAATGTATCAATCTGTTTGGTTTTTCAATAGTTGAAATCTGAGATACATCATCCTATATGATTCATTCATTATCTACCTATTCATATGTTGAAATGGGATGATATTGTTATGAGCTTTTCCCCTGAACTAGAAAAGACTCCTAGAAAGAATAATGCAGCATGGGTTATTGTTGATCATCTTACCAAATATGTACATTTCCTCACTATAAGATAAGATTTACCTCTTGAGTTCCTTACATGAATCTGTATTAATGAAGTTATATGACTTCATAGATCACATCTTCTAATTATATATGATTATGATCCACAATTTACATCAAAATTAAAAGTCTTTAAAATTATCTAGATACTAAAATTTATTTGAGCTATGCTTATCACCCTCAAATTGATGGATATTCTGGAAAGACTATTTAAACTTTATAATACATGCTGAGTTCATTATCTTCTGAATTTTAAGGTATGTGGGATCATTAATTACCTTTGGCAGAGTCTGCCTATAACAATAGATTCTATTAAAGTATTCAAATGGAATCATACAAAGAACTATATGGCCAAAGATGTTTTACTCTAACTTGTTGGGATGATGTTGGTGAGAGAAAGCATTTGGGTTTAGAACTTTTTTAGGAGACACTAGAAAAGTTAAATACTATTCAAACACATATTAAAGTATCTCAAAGTAAATAAATGAGATATGTTGATAACCAAAGTAAAGATTTGGGATTTCAAGTGGGAGATCATTTTTTCTTCAATGTATCTCCATGGAAGGGGGTAAAAAGGTTTAGTGAGAAAGGATAATGTATCCCTAGGTACATCGGACCATTTAAAATTATTGAAATAACTGGAGTTATGGGTTATCATTTAGAAATTCCATGTAGACACTCTAAAGTATATAATGTGTTCTATATATATTAATTAATGAAGTGTAATTCAGATCTAACAGATGTTACAACCTATAAATAAATATAATTGGAACCTATTTTATCTTACTACATGAATATTATCCAAATTTTGTACATTAAAGAACAAGTGTTAATGAATCGAATGACTTAGAGGGTAAATATAATTGAAATAAATCACAAGATGGAACAGGAGGCATGGGAACCTGAATAAATTATAATGAAGAAATACCCAAATCTATTCATGATGTGACATTCTGTAAATTTCAAGGATGAAAGTTTTTCAAATATGGGAGAAGGTAACACTTGAGTATCAAATATAGTAATATTTTATGTTTAAAGAAACAATATAAAAATACTCATAGTTTTATTCGAGATTCAGACATAAATTTTGAAATTTTAAAAATTTATTTTCCTTAAATTAATTTAATTTTTTAAATACTGATATAAAAATTAACTCAGGGTGAAATTTTGGGATTTTTCTAAAATATTTAATTATCTAGAGAATAGTGAAAAACACAGATTTCCCAAAGACGATCTTTTCCTTTCATTAAATCAAGTAATATAAAATTAAAATTATAATTTGAATTTTTTTATTAAAGTTATATATGATCAATATGACTTATAATAATTTAATTTTAATAAATAATTTTCATAATTTTGATATAAGTTAAATTTTATACTTAAAAATGAATTTTTTAAAAAAAATTGTTTTTTATTTCATTATATGCATTAAAATTAATTTATTCCACTAATATAAATTAAATATTGAAGAATGGATTCAATATATTGAATTATGAGGTTTAAATTTGGTAAATATGTCCCTTTTAATTTCAATCATTATTAATAGTATACTTAATAAATATTTGTTACCTTGACAAGGGTAAAATGTGTAAAAGAATGATAAAACATTAGGATAAGGATTATAAAATTATCTAAAATAAACATTTATTTAATTATATACATTTTCTTTAGAAGTTTCTATAAAAATTTCTAAAATATAGAAACTTTGTTCCATATTTCTTTTACTTTTACCCATATAAAATGTATGTCAAAGATAAAGCTAAAAATATCACTTTCTTTCTTTTAATATCTATAATATTTTTTGATAGGGATAGAAAGACTTATATTCAGTTATAGAAAGTTATTTTAAATATAAATGAATTTTTTTATAATGGTAATTTATTTGAAATATTTCGTTATTGTATAATTAGCTTAAATGTTTATGCAGTGTAAACACAGTAGTTATTCAATTGATAGAAAAAGAAAATAAATGGTATTAAAAATATTAAAACTAATACAAATTGGATGAATTATTCTGTTCCATTAATATTGTAGACACATGTGATATGTTATGAATTTTTTAAAGGATTGTATTTTAATTAACTATTTTTATTTATGTTTTTAAATTCAAATACTATGAATAGTGTCAAAATAGACATTAAGGGCTTTTTATAGTAAATAATAGTTTATTAAATGATTTAAACATAATTAAAAAATTAAATTCCCAAACATTAATAGTATATATATTAGAACATAATCCATGGTATTTTTCTAGTATGTTTTTCATTTTATGGTAACATTAATGACCCTTAAATGGTAGAAAACATTAATTTTGCAGTAATTATCAAGAGGGTTAACAAGGGTTAAAAACTAAAACATAATGGTGAAATCATAACCAAAACTTTTAAAAATTTATTGGATGATATTATTTTGAATACTAATCATATAATATTTTAATTATATCAAATTTAAACTATTTTAACATAAAACATAGTTTATATTTTTTTTAATACATTAAGAAATCCTAAAATGGCCCCTCCCCTCACTTATAAAAGGACACACATTCTCTCTTTTATGTACAACACATTGAACCACCTATCTTGAAAAAACCCAACCTAATTACCTTATAAAATCCATTATACACTTTATAGATGTTTTTTTCTTTCAAAAAGACCAACCTAGGTCCCTTAAGAGGAGACATAAAGGAAGCCTATCGAAGAAGAGGCAATTTTATTTACCGACTTTTTAAAGTTTATTTCTTCTTATACTTACTCATAATATGTTGAAAAAATCTAAAAATAATAAATCCAGTATCATAAATATACCAATATTTTATTATTATTTGTATTTTATATCCATTTTCTATCTCTTTTTAATCCTATAAAAAGTTTTAACATTGCTCGTGCATAAGTATAGCTTACAGTCTGCACATCATGGTGTAATTCATTTTTCATCACCACTTTACATGAGTGGTTATAAATATAGAAATAATGAATATATACGATATTTATGACATAAATATTATTATATAATTATAATATCATATATACATTCTTACATTCCAATCCTTCAGAAACTGAAAAGGTCA
Source organism: Viscum album (assembly GCA_963277665.1). NCBI lineage: Eukaryota > Viridiplantae > Streptophyta > Magnoliopsida > Santalales > Viscaceae > Viscum > Viscum album. The sequence goes on from OY728163.1 coordinate 154,738,013, forward strand.
CTTTTGCATACATGTGGTCTACCACCTCCACATAACGATATGATCCATTTTTAATTTCTTATTTTAGTGGATGGTAAGAATGAAACGTTTAATGGTTATATATGATATTTATATCATGATTAACATTCTATATATTGTTTAACCATAAAAAATTATAAGTTCTATAAATACTGAATCAAAAGATACAAGAAAAATAAACTAGTTAATACCTATAATAATGATAATAATAAAATATTTTTAACAAACAGGTGATGAAACATAATTAATGGATCATATATGATATGATAGATATGTATATCAAGGTTTTATTTATATATAATAAATATAAATTTATCTTACATGATCTTAAAAGACCATACGAGGAAAGTCAAATGTGAGGTAATATATTTCGTCCCAATTTACACTTCATTGAGATGTATTTGGTATTTTGCACATATTTACATTATGTTGTGTATATAAAAACCACTTATAATTATTTAAGATAAGTATAAATTTATTAATTATAATTAATTATTCAATTAAAGTTTCCATTTTAATAGTAATTCTTATAATAAAATATGGTCTTATTTTTATTTTTGATCGGTAAAATTTTTCTTCTATGTCAATTTTTTTCAAAATTGTCTTACAAAATTAATTTTATTTACTCAAATGATTTATTAATGAAATTTGAAGTTGTCCTTAAATTTTAAAATGGTTTCAAAATAATTTATCTCGTTTTTTTCCAAAAGGTTTATTTTTGACTTCTTTTATAAAAAGTCAATATAATGTTTTTTTAATGTATACTATGTTAATAGGTTTTCCCACCACCATAATTATTATACAATCTTAGCTTATTCAAAATGTTTTCAATGGTTTTACAAATAAAACTATTAAATGAAATATTATTTTAATATTTTTCTTCTATTTTCCTAATTTCTCCAAAGGAATTATTTTAAAAAAAACATATATTTCCAATGAATCAAGGGCTATATCTTATCTCTTATTAATTTTTTAGTCACTATTGAAACATTAACTTCCTTATAATAATTAGAAAATTAAATTTATTCTTAATATATATATTTTTTATATCATTTATATGATTATTTATTAAACTATATTTCATTTATATATACAATATTTTACTATGAAATTTATTTGATTGAATGGGGAAGACCACGATAAATATGTATTCTTTACTAAATACTGATATTTGTTGATAAAATAAATTATTTATGAATTGAATTTATCATTCAATAGATTAGTAATGTATTTGAAATTCATTGATGGGTGGGGCAAGGAATTATGTATCCCCTCGATGCATCGATGGGTCTCATGAGAGAAATTAGTTGGGAAAATTAAATTGGTTACTGGTTTATGCTTAACCATAGTTTAAATTTTATTGGTTTAATTTTTTGATAGTAGATATATCATTATGTTTGAGATCACAATGTATACTATTAATCATTTCCATCATTAAAAAATCTCTTATTATTACCCCTGAGATTAGAGCATTGATATTATCTATAGATTCATTTTTTTAGAACAAGTTATTGATTAAATGGATTGTGTTTCAGTTTATTTACCTTACCATATTAATTATTCCTTATTTAATAATAATAGATTCTGTTATACATAAAATTTACTAATAATATGAAATAACCCCTTTATCCCTAGATATAAATAAGGATAATATGAATAATATCAAGGATTCTGGAATATTTCTTATGATGTGTATTTTATATTTCTAATGTAAAAATGGAATCATGTATGTATGTAATTATTAAATATTTCTAAACTAGTAGATCCTACACAGTGAGATACCTTATGTCTTATTCCAATGTAATAAAGTAAACACTGGATCTAGGTTACTGGATTCTGGTTGTTTTGTTTTTATGTTTTCTAGAATCTTAGTTATGGTGGTTTTTTTAATGGAATTAATCTGTTTTGGATGAAAAAAAAATTTCCTTCTACAATCCATATGAACCACCTCAACCAAAACGTTTAATGGAATTAGGATAAAGATATATTATATCTTACATAGGTGGTATGATGACGGAGGTAGGTTTCCTTATACGGGTCAGCATAAGATCATGGGAGTCAGAAACACATGTGAGGGATGGTGTGAGGGGATTATTGGTGTAGGGAAACACCTAAGAGGTTTATTGAGATTCCAATGCAATATGGATGGTGATAAATAAGTCTATTCCATAGAGAATTTTTTATGTGGGGTTAGGAAAAAATTGGTATCATTCATCATTAAAAACCCATTTGATATCAGGCACAAACCTATATCATGTAATCTATCTTCCTCAAGGATACACACTAATCCAATTCTATACAACCCATTTTCCACCATTATTGTGGAAGTAATCTTGAGTTATGGTCTCAAAGTTCATTCCAAAATGACAATATTAAGGTCAAATGTTTTTACTATGATTGAACAGTGGTCTGAAGCTACAATCATATGTTTTGAAGAACATATTAAAATGAAATATCATAGGTGTTATTCAAAGTTACTAACAAATGTTGAAATATATATAGGTTTCAATGAATTAACTAAAAGATAGTCTGTAAATTAGATGATTCTCATTGAGGGATTGTTTTAATGAACCCACATATTGGGGCCCACCTAGCCAGCGGGAGGCAAAGCCACCATAACCCAAGCTCACCTCTAGCATGATAGGCGATGAAGATAAGTGCCCAAAATGCATAAATAAAATGTATGGCCTTTTCCTAATATACATATACACATGCACTCAACCATCTCCATGTATAAGTGAAAGGGAATATAAAAGATATTAATATCTATAATAAAAATATGCATATAATAAACTTTACGAAAATAAAAAATAGTATGATAGTGTAATAAAAATGAAATAAATGGGGAAAATAAACACCCAACTAGAAATATGGGGGGAAACTAAACTGAAGATAACTGTAAAGAATAAATCAAGGGAGATCTTGGCTCATGTTCACTAATTCAAGCCATCTAATATGGTCTGAATCACCACATACTACTGAAATTAACTGATACCAGGCCCACCATAGTCACTATTAATCTATATGTCATATGTATAACAAAAAATATGTATAGAAAGATCCCATGTAGGGGTGATTCTATACATACCTAGTAGGAAACCCTAAAATAATGAAACATGAAGCATCATGATAGAGTAGTTAGTTCATCATAAAAAATGGTTATCAATTAGAATATGATCCAAAAACTATATATATAAACCTATAAATGATCAACAAGAAGACCAAACATAAATACAAAGGGGATTTATACCTCCACATCCCCTATAAGAATGATGATTCCACTCATAGTTCCAAAATCACATCTCTAATTCTCAGCATCATGCACAACTACATAAGAAACCATATGGAGGTTCTCACACCTCTCCATTTTTCTACATATCTAGGGGGATTCCCAAATATTAATAGTACATCTTGTGTATCCTTAGAAAATATGAGTGGTGGGGTCTTGTACTCCTTATTACAGTCCATAGTTGAGGGTGACACAACTCCCATGCAGGAAAGACACCCAACCAATCTTAAAGAGGAGGGAGTACTAATCTATAGATAGAGGACCCATATCCAGTGTTGGGAAGTTCTGACTCTACATGTATAAAGATTATTTATAAGACAAGCCCTGGTATGATAGGTGAGTATTGAACCCAATAATAGTATGATGATCACACCAGATCACAACCATATTCAAGTGTCATGCTAAAATCACCTCATGTTGTATCTCTAATATCAAAATGGTGTCGACCATCATGTTCTACATGGTAAAATACTCAGTATAGTCTACTCATGATCCAAATTATATGTACATATGAAGGATTTTTTAGATGACGTTTTGGAGGGAACAAACACCATGTATAGGGATCCACAAGTGTGAAGAAGGCACAAATGAAATGGGAAGCCTTTTCGTATTGTACCTGTGTTCATGCACCCAATCAAATTCATGAAAATTTGTTGAGGAATATAAAATATAATAACATCTAGAGTCTAAAAATACATGAAATAACCTCTAGGAAAATAAAAAAGAGTATGACAGTTTAATAAAAATTAAATGAAGGTAGAAAATACATGACCAAATAGAAATACAAGGGAAAGTAGAATTAAAAATAACTATAAATAGTAGAGCAGGGGAGTGCGCAACTCAACATCCTAGAGTCCAACCACTAAACATGGTCAGTGTCACCATATACTACTAAACTCTTCTAATACCTAGTTAACCATAGACACTATTAATATTTATGTCAACTACATAAGACACAATGTGTGTGGGATAAGTACCTCTAAGGGTGAGTCTATACATACCCAATACAACACTTTGAAATAACAAAACACAAAGTATCAAGGGAGGGTATTCATCTCATCCCAACTAATTCATTTCAATTAGAACATGAGAGAAAAACCATAACAATAAATGCAGATATTCTCAACAAGATGACTAAACATAGAAAAGGGATCACCATCTCTACATCCCAGCTAAGAATAATGAGTCTATGCACAACTCCAAATATCAATATTTTGTGGCTAGCATCATGCACAACCATATAATAAATAATATGTTGGGGCCCACACCTCTCCACTTCACCCCATAGCTGACATATTCCATAATTATGAACCATACATCATGTGTATCCTCACTAAATTATTAGTGGTGGAGATTTATCCTCCCTACTATTCTCAACAACCGAGGGAGTCACAACTCTCGTTGAGGACCTACACCCCACTAGAGAATGAAGATGATTAATTATTATTACTTATATAGAGGACCTACACCCAGTGTATTGGAGTTACAAGTATACTTATATAAAGAGTTTGGGCAACCCATTCCCTAGAGCGATATGGATATACTAACTCTGGTAACACTCTGATGATCACACCTGATCTCTATCATCGTCAAGATTAGCTAATAGAAACATCATGCTATAATCACCATGAAACATATCTATACTATCCAAAATTTGGCCACTATCATGTTCTAAATGAAAAAATACATAGTATAGGTTACTCATGATCCAAAATCTGAGTCCATGTAGAGGATATATAAAAGGAATAAATTTTAGAGGGAATACACTGTGTGTATGGGGTCTTCACGACATGTAACCCCAAATCTTCTCCATGATGAGTTCTTATATGGATATGGCTTTCAATTCATGTCACACTAAATTTCATGTACAGGAAGTACATGGAATGTCTCATCCACTAGGGGCCTTCCTGATTATAGCTAATCATGCCCGTGTACTTTAGGCCATGCCCATATACCTAGTCGTATACCAGGCTATGCGAGGGTATTGAGTTGTGGTCATGTACCCCTAGGTGTTCCTGTGTACTCATGTAGTACATAGTGTGTCAGGAAAAAATCCTAGAAATTCCTAAGGGACATTTTTGGTTCGATAGTATAAACATAATTCCACTGATATGTCACAAAAATGGACTTTAATGGACAAACAAATCATTCAGTTGTGATCCTCACTATCGATATAGTCTATTAATTACCCAAATCGAACACCCAATGAAAAATATTCACTTCATCATTTCATTTACATACATCACTTCATAGTCTTGAGACATGAGTAGGAATTAAGTTTCCATAATGGCTCTTAAATCATCCAATTCAATACCATGATCGTGATTCCACAAAGAGACGCCAATCCGATGTTTCGCGAAGAAGCTAGGATCAAATCAAGGTTTCTGCATACAAAATCATAATAATAATATTATTATTATAATAATTATTTTTATTATCCTTTTTATAGTATAAAAAAGGGGGATACCTCCCCCTTTACCTCACCTAGCATGCCAGCCTGGACCCCATGGATTATTACATATTTTGTTCTTTTTATTTTATTAGACTCACACCTTTATCATTTCTCCCCACAAATATTCATGCATATATCTTCCCCATTCTATGTTCCATTTAATTTGGAACCACCATTCATTTTCACCACCTATCAGGCACCACCACTAATCTCACACAAATATTTCACCCAAATCTATCACACACGCCTCCTGAACTCACGTAGTTCCCATAAACTGTGCACCATGAAAACCGAAGGACCGCTACAACCATGATCTTCCAAGACATCGATGCCAACACATGATTTCACTTCTAGCCATCTCAGCCTCTATAAAAACTAGTTTAATCCATCTCTAAACCTGATATATCATCACCAGCCACCTAGTCTTCTTAGGAAATTCCATATTCACATATCGGGTATCCCAAAACTGAACCAAAACAATCCCCCATCATAGAGTGTTGAAACTGAAACCACATAATATATCTCTAATCTGAACTTATGATAATTATAAATTTTTCAAAATAATTATTATGTAATTATCTTCCATTGGTTATTTTTTTAAGTTTTGACCAAGTCAAATACTAATGATGAACATTCAAATAAAGAGAAAAGAAATGAACAAATATGACAAAAAAGGAATGAACTGGGGCCATTGTTCCGGGTGTCCTTGATCCATTCTCATTAAAATTTTGATTTTAGATAGAAATAATAAATTAATTAAATAAATTACTAATCCATTGGAAGTAAAATATTAAACCATAATCAACCATAGATCCACAAACAAATTTTGTTGGGTGAATTGGTTCGCATTCGATATGGGATATCAAAATTATGATAAATACAATTAAATAAAATAACCTACATAGATAACAGATTGACCATTGGTGAATAACATTATCTCTAGAGATGTCTTTGAAGATCACAATGTGTTCATCATCCATCAAGTGATTTTCCTTGATCACGTTCAATAATCCACATTCTTGTTTTATCGTCACCAATAGAGCTATCTTCCTATTACTCATTAATCTCCTAGGGTTATATGGATAATATTGGTGATTTTTTATAAAATTATATTTTTGGGGAGAAGGTTAGTCTTTCCCATTTAAATAAATAACTAATTTATCTTTTTTTAAAACACACCACAAATAGTTTCCTTTCATAAAAGGTTTGACGCTGGTGAATTTTATGTATCCCCTTGGATAAACCTTCCTTTTGGAATCAACCTTGGTCTCAAATTTCTGATCTAAGACTATGTTTGGGAGGTATTTCATTATTTCAAAAAAGTCTATGTGTGCTTGATATTAATATTTTTTTAATATTTTTACAATATCAACTCTAATCTCACTGGGACATAGAATCCCACATCGTCTCAGCGCATGGCTCTAAAAAAATTCTTATAAATATTCAAAAATCATAAATGATAAAAAATTATCCATTACAATTTTATAGATAAAAATAACATGATGGATTTTGATTATTATTAAATCCACTATTTTAAAGAATAAGGAATTAAATTAAATTAATGTCACAATGTTGTGTTGATAGAAATGACAGTGTGTGAGAAAATTATGTTTCATGTGAGTTATTTTGTGAAACTCAGGTAATAAATTCCATATGTAAGAAAAATTTTATAATTATAATATATTTTGAGTTTAAATGAAATATTTAAAATAAATTTGATGTTTTGTGGAAGGTTTTTAATTTATAGTAACCGAAAATATCTCACAGTGAATGAAAATATTGTACATCATAAGAAGTTTGGAAATGTTTCTAAGAAAAATAATTTTTGTTTGCATATATGATATTTTCAAGAATGTATAAAATTTATAGTTGTAAGAATTTATGCCATAAGAAATATTGAGTGGACCATACAATTGATATAATATAATAATTCTATATAATATGAGATATTAAGTACCAAAGTATCATGATTCTGAAAAAAATGATTCCAATATGTGATGAAGGGAGAAGAAGAATTTGTAATATATTTGTCTCATCAAAGAAGGAACCATGATCAGAGACAGATCATTATATATCTTATTCATGATTGGAAGAGTTTTCATTATGATTATTTTTTGGATTGAAGGATTTGTAAAAAAAATTCATATAGTGGAAGTAAAAAGTAATGTAATCAGGGTCCATTAGAAAGATTCAATTATTATTTAATACCTATATTAATGGAAATTTTACTATGAGAATTGTGCAAGACCAAATTTTTTACCTCGTAATATATATTTTATAGCTTTAATATTAATTTGATTTATCAGTAATGTTATTCTCAAAATAAAATATATCCATGGGTAGCTAAAGTGAATGTAACTGATTTTGTTCATACCATATACACATCCTATAGAAGTTGAAGAGAAGAAAAAGATTGAACATTGAACTCATTATACATAATTTTTGTGTCTAATAAGAAGATAAACATTTTTTTGATTGATACACTGAAGAAATAGGGAATAAAAACATTTATAATTATTTTTTATTGAAGATAGAATAAGAATAAGAAGAATAATAAGAATAATAAGAATAGTAATAATAACAATAAGAAGATAAGATGATGAGTTTTGTGCATATCAGTCCACATGGAAAGGAAGTACCTTATTTCTAGTGAAAGAGAAGAGGATAATTGTAAATTGTTGTATTATTTATTTTAAATAGGGATAAAAATTTGTAGCATCTACATGAGTAACTACTAATAAGAATATGAAATAAATCACTTTATTTTATTCTTTTAATAGGAAGAAAAAGATTTCAAAACTACCATACCAAAACATGAAGATATGAATCTTTCATGTTTCTATAAACGTAAAAGAAAATAAAGGAGAAAAAAGTATCATTTAATATTCAATATGGATTATGGGATGCACTTGATTGTGGGATGTACCAGATCAATATAATAAAACTTAAGTGAAAACATGAGTTTCATGGATATACCCTTCTCACTATATCTGAGAGGATTATTTATAGTTGGTCATGTGATCAAGGATTATTTCTCATTCACACCAAGGATTGTTTTTCTTATTTAAAGGTAAACATTTTAAATACCATTTTTACTTTTTATGTATATTGATGAATGAAGGTAAGGAAAGATGATGTGAAAATTGAAATCATAATTGATCAAAAAATAAAAGGGATAAAAAAATTTAAATGACCAAAAAGACATCAACATCAATTCATCACTCCCCTCTTAGTGTTCAATATATCCCAAAGTGATCCTAAAATTGGTATCGAAGTAGGTCATGCCTATTATTTGAATCCCTACTTTTGAATTTGTTCTATTTTAAAAAAAATCTCATTATATGGTTATAATGTAGTGAATTTTTGTTGAAGTTCTATCAATTTCATACCATAATTCTATCTCTACCAAAATAATCCTGAAATGTAAAAAAGATAATATAAGGTTGGATAAGGCATATCTACCATTCAATGAAGAAGGATTTTCAATAACACTATAAAAAAAATTGATGATTATATATTTGATTTTGAAGGAGAATAATTGGCGGTTCAACCTGACACCAAAGAAAATTGAATCCGTTTTACCTCACAAGAATCAATTCATTCGATAGATAAAGTTGTATGTCTTAATTTTTTTCAAATTTTTTCACAGGAGTAAACAATCATAAATGGGAATAATTATATGAAAATTGATATATCAATTGATACATTAAAGGATATGTTATTTTTTTAAGAATTATATTCTTTGACTTTGGGAATTGATTAAAATCAGAAGGATGGGATCACCCGTCTTGATGATAAGTTGGATAAATTTGAGAAATCTCTAAAATAAAATATTATATCTTATGAAAATATCTCTAAGAAAATGAGATCCAAGGAAACTGAAAATTTTATATTTGAATCAATATGATCAAAATTTGAATAATATGGGATTAATATAATTCCTGAAAAAGTTGATTCCATAAAATTATTTGGAGAGAATATACATACAATTTAAGAAAATCATAAGAACATAATAGATGTAACGAATGTACAACTGGATGATGAAACAAAGAATAATCAGGGGTTTGAATCATTGTTATAAGAAAAGGTTAAAATGAAAGATGGATAATTTAAAATAATCAAATGAGAATATGAATGTAAATTAAATATGGTATAGAATGAGATATAGACTCCCAAAATGAAATTCTATGATTTTGAGATTAAATTAATAGATCTTGAAATTTTTAAATACAAGTCTTCAAAATAATATAAGGTAAAACATTTTGTATCCAAATAGTTTTAAGAGGAGTGATTATATTATAAAAATCATCTTTTATATAGAAAGAATATGTTGGGATAATCTCATGATAAATACATAAAATGATCACAAGATGAAGTACCATCAATTTCAAACTGTGTTTAAAATGCTAAATCTATTTCTAAAAAAAATACAGGCTTCAAACCATAACCTATACAATAATGGATAAGGACAAGTTTTGAAAATATTACCATCATTTCAGGGGATGATAAAAGGATTTTGAGCATCGATTACCCAAAATAATCTCAATCATCGGTGAAGAGAGATAAAAAACAACATGCTCTATAATATATAAAACATGGATAACATGTCACTCGTAATGGGAGATAAATATCTTTGGGGTATTTTCAAAATTACATTTAGGAAGGTGATTAAAAACATTCCTACATATTCAATGTTTATCACGGATTTGGTGATGAAAAAAATAAACTCAAATAATTGGTTACAATCCCACTAACATGGGATTTTTTAGCTGTAGTGTAAAGGGGTATCCCAAAGAAATAAAGAGATCTAGGTAGTTTTTCTCTCTCAATCGATATTGGGTCTAATATATTCGGTTGTGATATTGTGATTTAGGTTAAAGTGTAAACATTATTTCATATTCCACATTAAAAATCATGGGTTTTAGTGAGATGAAGTTGACTCAAGTTAGGTTTCTAGTGTTACGCACAATAGTGAGATGTCTCTGATGACTACTTGAGGATGTCATTATTAAGGTAGACATGTTCTTATTTCCAAATTATTTTATGGTTTTGTACATGTATAATGAGAATACCCCAATTATTATTTGAAAACCCATTCTAGAAAAGATAAGGGCATTGATTGATGTCCCAAATGGAGAGTTATTCTCAAGAGTTGGGGGATAAGAGGTGAAATTTAAAAATTTTCAATTTATGAAAAAAAAATATAGAAGAAAAGGTGATTATTTGACAAAGGGTAATCTAAAAGATTTCAAGATAACTAATTTCCTTGAAGGTATAGGTTAATTAGATATTATAAAACTAAAATAAGTGGTTGAAAAAGAGTAAAATATAGTTTACAAGATGCTAGAAAACTTTGGAGATGGTGGGGATAAGGTTGTCCAAGAAGCGTTCAAAGAGAGTCAACATGTTTGGGAAGTTAGTTAGAATCCATTTTATTATTAAATAAGGCAACCCCCCCCCCCCAATGGATTGGTCCCATGGATATTGAGAATTTTTTATTCAAATAATAGGTAAATTTTATTTTTAAAAAGGGGAAAAGACCCACCTACATTCAAGAATCACAACTTAATCCATTTGTAGATCCATATAGGGTAACTGACTTCCTACCCTCAATCACATAACTTCAAGAAGTATGTTCAAGGTTAACGACAAGAACCAATGGGATTTCATAAAGAACCCAACATTTTTTATTCCTTTTTATCTTCATTTCCTCTTATAAACTAGTTTAAGGACTACACCCTTTAATTATTTTTGTTCTTTCTTGAGAATGGACTTCACATTCACTCTTTATCTAGGATTTCATGTCTATGAGGATTAAAGGTACAAGGATTTCTGCAACAAGAAAAGGGAAAAAAATAATAGCTTCAAATTAAAGGTAAAAAATATTTAAATTTTTTTATTTACTTATACTACCATATTTTTTTAGAATCTATTTGTTGAGTTCAAATGGAAACAAAATCCATGCCCACACTTTGATATATGACTATTATTTTTATCAATGATTGTTAGAATGGTTTGAAACCCCAAGATTCTATGTTCTAATATTCAAATTCATGTAAGGAAGTGATTAATATGGAAAATTGAGTGATTTAATTGAAGCACAGGAACCTTAAATCAACGAATCATGATTTTCTATATCTCGGAAGAAGTTTCTAAAAATTCCCTTTCATCTTTCATGCATTAATTTTTATAATTTCTTGATGATTTATTGTTTTTTATGAACATTTTCATGAGTTGTTGTCTTTAATTATATTCTCACATTTCTAAGAGGTTCTAATCTACGATTTCCAATCATTATTAGTAAATTTTCTATAAAACATCAGACATGTCACGTACTGTGATTTGATTTTGATCTTTTCAAAACAATGATTGTAAAAATTAACATAAAGCATGATTGAGTAACTTGTATTTAATATATACACTATTCTTGAGACCTACCTAACATTAATCCTTTTTTAACCTTTAGATTCCATAAATTGGCTTTGTTAGGAATTTACACATTTCAGTATTATTAATATATTCCAACCCATACTCTGATGTTGTGAATGATGTTTGAAATTCATGTGTAAAGGGAATAGGGATTTCATAGAAAAGGAGAAATTATTCTTTGAGAGTATATATCGTGGTGTCTTATTGGATTTTAGGAAAACGTTTCATATACATTTCACTGTGTTTATTATTTTCCCCTACAAAAAAGAAAACCAAATGTGAGTTTAGTTATGGAGGTTCAAAAGTCTCCATCACTTGACCAATGATATTTATCATTTGGGGTTGTGTGGTGGATATGATACTTCTTCAAAGACATAGTTGAGCTTGAGAAATATTGGAATATGACACTTTTTGAAGATGATAATACCATTATATTTATTTTTATTATCATTATTAACAGTTAGATCATTACCTCATTTTCAAGATTTAAATATTTTATTCATCAATTTCTAACTCTTCTTAAGCATCATAATCATATTATCCTAATACAAGAATTCAAAATAATTTTTAGTGATATTTTTCTATACTAAGTGTAGAAATTACATCATTTTTAAATTCATATGTTGCATAAATGTACTCAAGGTATGAGGGAAAGTTCACATATAAAATTTTCCTTGAGTGATGAGAGAATAAAAAAATGGTTAGGTACATCAGAACTTGGCATGTTAATAATGATGAATTAAAATAAAAGTATGGAATAAATCAAAAGTTCCACCTTTTTTTCTTAGGAATTTCAAATACCTTATGTTTACAAAGAAGTTGGAATCACCTTCCATCGTTAATATTGAATTTTGAATATTGGTAGAATGAGGTTTTCCTTTTTAATTCCTAGTTGGGATTTCTACTTGATCGAAAGCATGATTCAATTGTGGGTGGTTTTATGAGTTCATTTTGTTCATAACATTTTGTTAAATTTTAATTAATTTATGTCATTTTTTTATTTTATAATACCCATGTTTCAATTAATAATATTAATTTTTGGGTATTTATGATTTTTAAATGAATTTTTATAAAGTGAAATAAAAATATTTAAAATTAAAGATTTTAACTTATGTGTATACTTTTTGTATAATATATAGGTGGAAATTTCAAAGGGATAGATAGCCAAGAAAATTGGTCAACCCATCTTAACCCTCAACCAATAATAAGCAAGACACATACATGTCCAAAGGTCGGTCATCCAAGCCGAGCCATCGAATGGCCTGAATGAGAGACATAAAGGTGTGGGAAAAGCATAGAAGTGTGCTAATTTGTAAAGAACATGTCTTCACAACATCAAGAGGAAGGTGTCACTGTCATGGGTAGGGGTATGTAAGTGATAAGCGTCCCCCAACACTAGTTCAACTTCATTATCAGGCATGTAACACATTTTTTTTAATTTTTAGGTATTTATTCATTTTATTTTGATCCTATTTTATTCTTTGGGATTATTTTGACTTTCTTGAAAAAAAATGGAAAATTTGGATTTAAAGGGGGCGATACAAAGCTTCATCATGATTAGGGGAAATTGTGCTCCTTTCCCAGGAAACCATGCACCAAGATGTCATTTTTGGATAGAGCCAAAAAACATAGTTATTGCATGGTTTTTCAAACTGTGTGATATGTCTATTGTAGATAGTGGAGACCACAAGGTTGCTATATGGTTTGAAAAATCATGCGGGCTTACTGTGCGAACTATACAGTCATTAAAATGAGAATTTTACAATTTATCCCCTCCTTTTATTTAACCCCAAAATACCCAATTTCTTCCCCATTCAGTATTTACATCCCTAGGTATGTCTCCCCCTTCACCACCTCTCCCATGGTCTCTATTTTGGTGCTTGATTTGGCTTGGATTCTATAAGGATCCTTCAAGTAAGTGGTTTCTTTCATGTTTTATCTCTCTATTCTTGGGTTTCCTCTCTTTGTATTTGGGGATTTGTTGTCCAGCAGGTTTGGTGACCTATTTATGGTTAGATCCTAATTTATTGATTTTAATATTGACGTTTAAGTTTGGAAATTTCCCTTAAAGGGGTGCGATTGAGGTGCATTTTATGTTTTAAAATATTTTCTAGAAGTTACAACCCTAATGGTATGTGGTTCTATGATTAAACATTTTTAAATTATTTTAATGTGATTTTTAGACTGTTTAAATATTATCCATGCATTGTGTGTGGGGTGAGAAATGGGTTTTTGAAATGATTTAAGGTGATTTGGTGTTGAAAAATGATTTTTTAAAGGAAATGAGTTATGCTCCATGTGTGTTTCATATATGATTAATTGTCTTATGCCTTCAAGGTGTTTGATGAAATGTGTGAATGGTGAGAGTCGTGTTTTAAAATGGTTTTGGTGTGCCTCTAGCTTTAAAGTGTATTTTAGAGGTGGAAATTGGGGGTAAGCATGTTTTTAAATTTTTTAGAATATTTATAGGTGAAATTGATATTGTATGTGATATGTTTAAAAGAAATTGAGAACAAAGGGAAACCTATGAAACTAGGTGTGCGAACTAGGATTACTATGCTAGTTGACTTAGAAGTAGTTCATCCAGGATTCATCTAATAAGATTTATAATTACAACTCTAACTAAAATACAGTTATTATTGGAGACCAGTAGGCTCATGGGGTGTCTCTTCATAGTGTCTCCTGCATTATATATTTGTTGGTTGTGGATTCCAGAAGACTTTTCACCAAGATATGATATACCCACTGTCACATTTCTGGCTAGTGATTATAGGGTTTTCTTGTGAATTAGTTCTCTATGGTGATAGCGTACTCACTGTTGGAAAACAATATACTTTTTTGGTTTTTTGAAAAGAAATAATGTTTTCTATTAAAATTTTTTTATTAAAAATGTTCCCAGATTTCCCTTTATACAATTGGAATTTTTATTTATCTTATAATGATTATATCATGGAATCTTTTGGTGGGTGGAAACCTTCTGGGATCTGGGTCACACCCTACTTACACCTTTGGGTGTAAATATAATTGGTTTTTTTTTTGAATTAGGTAAAGGTAATATGTTTGGAGATGGTGGTTTGGGATGCTAGAGGCCTTCACTTTAGGTGTTGTGGTCATGGATTAAGGTCAACGGTCCTCTTATTTCATGCTGGTTTTTTGGGATACTTTAGTTGTTCCCTTTTTGGTTTTAGCCCAATTTGGTTTTTGTTATAAATGTAAACCTTGATTTTGAAAATTTATTATTCCTTGTTTTTTTGTGATTATTTGGTTTTGGTTTAATTATTATTGTTGTTTTTTTATGTTTATGAAATCAAGTGAAATGGTTCCTAATTTATATTGATGATACTCATTAACTTGTTATCGTCTCGTGGGGATTGTGAATTCCCTTCATCCCATTCCATGAACTGGATCGTGTGTTAGGTTGGATGGATCTCTGGCCTAGTTCATGGAAAAATGGTATCAGATCAGGTCACCCTCTTTTGGTACATGACATTTAGGATGATTCTAGAGAGACAGAAGCTAGAACGGTCAAGGCTTGATGTTCTGGTTGTGATTAGGGTGCATGGCCATCACACCTTGTGACAGAAATTGAGTCATCATGGGATGTTGATATTTTTTTACTTCTCCTCTAATTGATATGCTTAGGCTGCAAACTGTATGGCAACACTAGCTGGGGGTAAAGTGGCTTTTTTGTCAATTATTATGATGGATATGATTTTTTTGGATTTATGGGATTTTGGTATTTATTATCATTGCTGAAAATTTTTATATTTCTTCTATTGTGATTATTTATTTTATAGTAAAATTTATTTTCGAAGAATTCGTGCAACTACAGGGAGAGGCTGGAGAGAGTTCTCCCTTTCCAATTGATCAGAGGATAGTGGAATCTATGGTTTGGGATGTCCAAGATTTGGGATAGTAATAGGGTCCTGGTCCTGCCCAGGTTAGAGGAGTTGAGCCAGGTCCTGTAAGAGAAAAAGCTCAAGGGTTTCATAATATAATGCATCCTTCTTTTCGAGGCAGCACAAAACCTTACGAGGTAGAGGAATGTATTGAGAATATAGAGAGGTTGTTATAATTTCTTGATACTCCTCAAGAATTTTGGGTGAAATGTTATATGTAATTTCTAGAACATCCTAGTCGGATGTGGTGGGACTGAGTGGTGAAAACTAGAAAGCATAAGAAGTAGAACTAGAAGGACTTCCAAGCTATTCTGAATGATTGGAATTATCCTATGGTCTTGTCCTACTCTAGATCCTGATAATTTATGGAACTTGTTCAGGGGGACCATTAGGTGATAGAGTACACAAACCAATTTTTTTAGGTAGTTTGATACGCACCCAAAATCATTTCTAATTAGCAGATGAAGTCTTAGAGGGTCAACAGGGGGTTGCAACCAGAGATCTATTCTCAGGTATTTATATTTAAGCTAAAGACCTTTTCTTAATTTGTTGACTGTGATGTATGTATGGAGGATATTGACCACAAGTTCAAGTCTATTTCCTTTGGGTATATGTTAGTGATGGGTAGTGATAGTTCATATGGGATAAAAATTAAGTCGGATGAGTAGGGGAAGAAGGGAGGTGGTTGTTCAAGATACCCTTTCTAATAGTCCTTGTTAGTGGCTTCTAATGCTGGGATAGTTGTGAGCCATCAGTGCGGGAATATAGGACACATTTGACCTATGTGTAAATAACCTCATAAACCTTGACATCATTGCGGAGCTATGGAACACCTGTAGTGTTTCTACAAAGGTCCATATCAGAGTGGGGAGGGATATGTGGATTCTAGGGGAATATCAACCAAGTCAGAGTCATCCAGGATGGTGGGATCTCATTTTAGTGGTTTTCACGATGGGATTGAATCCACTTTAGGAATATTCAATTCAGGGAAGAGTCTCAGATGAATGTAAAGGTTCCCAAATAAATTGGGGAATGGTCCCATAAAGTCAATTACCCAAAAATCAGAAAATTGGTGGACGTTCAAGGGTTTTTGTGGCATTTCATTTATTTTAGATACATTCCCCATACTTCGACATTGAGAAAAATATTGACATAAATCATGGGCATATTAAAAAAGTGTTCGACAAAATAGACCAGAATCAAGGACCTTGAGAGTAGTCCATTGGGAGCCAAAGTGTCCCCACAAGCAAGAGTGTGGCAGTGGATTATTTTTCAAAATGGGTAGAGGCACAAGAAACAATAAGTGATAATTCCAAGACAGTTGTGGAGTTTTTGAGAACCCAAATATTTTGTTGGTTTATATTACCTAGGTTCATCATTAGTAACCCGAGATATCATTTCTAAAACTGAAAAATGTAATCTCTTTTGCATTGGTATGAGGTTGAGAATATATCACCCACAAACCAATGGTCATGTTGATGTGTCGAATAGAAAGATAAAACAAATTTTTCAAAAAACGGTTCAACACAATAGAAAAGATTGGAGTCTTAGACTTGATGATTCATTATTGGCTTATTGTACAACTTTTAAAACACTGATTGTAATTTCACCTTATAGGATTATGTTTGGAAAGAGTTGTCGCCTCATTATTTAGATCGAGAACCCTGCCTATTGGGCCATCAAAAAATGAAATTATAATCTTTCTAGTGTAGTTGCTCAAAGGAATTTTTATATTTAGGATATGGATGAAATTAGAAGAGACACACATGAGAACTCCAAGATTTATAAGGAGTGAACCAAGGCTACACATGACCATCTCATCCTTCATTGCTAATTCCACATTGGGAAGAAGATCCTCCTCTACAATACAAGGCTGAAGTTTCATCCAGGTAAGATTCATTCCCACTGGTTTGGACCATAAAATTTTACTAATGTATTTCCATTTGGTGTTGTTCATGTTCTAAATGATGAAACCAAGAAAACCATCACTGTAAATGGGCAGCGGCTGAAGCACTTCCTCAAAGCGCTTCTGGAGTTCCCGATGGAGGAACTCTATTTTCAAGAAGAAACATACCAATGACACCCACCATGTTTGATCCATACATCCCACATTCTATTTTATTATAGTGAGAACACTAAATGATCTAGGTTTGGGGTATAGTGATATTCCTATGTTAGTTATGAATTTTTATCATTTTTTTCTTCTTTCTTTTCTTGTTTTCCTCATAGATAAATAGTATTGTAACTTTAATCATGTTTTATCCCTCACTAATGTGATGGAATTTTAATTTTTTCACAGAAAAAAAAAATCCCACTTTAAAATAATAACTAATCATTTTTAATTCTTGAGTTGATTTTCTGGAAAATTCCATTATTTTTGGAAAAATGTTTTTCAAATGAAGTTTTATATGGAATATTTTTCTAGAATTTATATTTTCAAATCATTCTTAGGTATTTAATGGATTTTTGAAACCCTTGCCTCATTAGGAATGACTAATATTTTAATCACTTACCCGATAGACAATCTAAGACCTTAATTTCATATTATTCCTTTTAATCACCTTCTTGAGAGTCTGGGGTCATGTAGAAAAACTAGAACATGCCATGAATTTTTTAAGCCAAAAATTCAAGTGTGATGCATTCATGATAGAGGCCATTATTCATTAAAAATCCCTTTGTACCATTAACCTCTATTTTTTCGCACCTTGACATTTTACCCATCTTAAGCCTCAGAGACCATGAAATACCTATTAGGTAGCCACATTACATGATTATTTATCCCTACTTTCCCATATATTATGTGCATTATTGTTTTGATTTCATCAAGTGTGGGGGAGAGGGTGTTCCCATTGGAATTATCATGAATGAATCATTGTTATGGGCTTATAAAAAGGGTGCCTACATTTTTCTTGTATAGTGGGTTAAGAAGCCATATTATATCAATGTTTTACAAAATTTCCCTCTTTTTCTCCAATTAAATTTGAAAAAAAAATATTTTTGTACATTGATAAAAAAAGGACAAAAAGACAAAACTATTAGAGAAAAAAGTAATTTTATTCATTATTATTAACTGATCAGATGTGACCCACGCAAATAAACAATGGGGATAGTGAGTTGGAAGTGATAAACTTTGTGTGGGGATGAGTGTGCACATTAATTGTGAATACTTTTTGAATTTTGACATGTTTTTTATTTAAGATATTACACACTCCTCTTCTGACTCATATTTTTTATACATTAAATCCTACCAACCGTTGAACCTCAAAACAACATGTTGGAATTCCTCTTGAGTAGCACACTAGTTTCTTTAGTTAGAGAACTTAGAATCACAGAAAGAATATGGTAAGATCACATGAACTCTAGTAAAAGAAAATAACTCAACTTTCATATGTTCCTTGAGTTATGAGGGAAACTTTCTATGTGAGGTTGGTTGTGACATGACACTTGTGTGAATAAATGAATTTGAACAAATTTGTATGTGAGAGAAGAAAATGATCGGAAAATTGATTTCATAAATGATACATGATGAATTTAATTTTTGAATAATCTTAGAAGTTTTCTCACCTTTTATTTATTAATTAGACTTGGTTAGGATATAAGACTTTTCCCAAGAGTGAAAATGTGTATGTGTTGGGGTGTGATCACACCGTGATTCACTGTTTCATTTTCACCCTTACACCATTGTATTGAACTGAATTTGTATTTTAAATTACAAAATATAATAACAAATTTCACTTCATTGAAAATTCATTTATTATTTTTATCACCACTAAAAATATAAATGTTATTATTTTAGATAATTTCATTGAAGGTGGATGTTATTTGTTGGGGCCATGATGAATACATGAAAAATGGATCAAGCTGTGTAGGATCCTAGTACACTAGTTTACTAAACCATAGACTACTACTTAACCATGCATACAAATGGGATGAATTTGTTTTTGGACTAGTCCTAAATTAATTGGGAGAAATTGTATATTAAAAACCCAAGCCTCATTTGACAATCTGGTGGCCTAAATTACCTGATCTGTCTTGCACACCGAATTTGTAAAATGTCAAAAGGTGTGTGATGTGATCCCTCTATATCTTGGGATCTATTTGTCCAAATGGTTCCATAATTTATTTTGAGATATTTAATAGGTGTTTAAAAATGTTTATAGTTTTTTAAAAATTTATATTCAACTCTCTATTTGTCAAAAATTGTGGAGAAAGTGGTTTTACACAATCTGTGTGCCCAAAACCACCTTCCACTTGTCCTATAAAATGGAAGCTTGGGCTCCTCATTTGAAAGTTCAGCCCAGAAGAAAAGATATATTATTTTGGAGACACAAAGGAGTCCTATACTCATCAAAAAAGTTCTGTTGGGCCCTACCCTCATAGGGGGATCAAGAATGAATAAGGAGTTCCACCCGAGCTTCCTCCTCCTATCGATGTTGATCTAAATGGTGGGTGTTCATTGTGATAGAGCTACACACATGTTAAGGGAGTTTTAAAAGATATATCAGCAACTGATTTGGATTGATGTTTTTGTTAGAACATTTCTTTCAAGGTATAATAAATTATTTCTTATTTGAATGCTTATTTTGATGCATGTGATTGATTTTATCTTAATTTCTAACGGATTGGTGGGAGGATTTGAGTGTGTGGATTGTGTTGTTCAGATTGGAAAAAAAAGAATCATTTTATTACCCAAATTCATCATATTTCAATCTTATTTGGAATATCATATTCCATTCATATGTTTTGTACCTTTACTACATAGTTTTTATTTCAAGATTTGGTTCTTCAGGCAATAAAATAAAGGCTTAGGAATTAATCGGGATGCTAATTAATTTCAACCAAATAATTACTCCAAACCTAAATGAATATCGAATAAAAATGACCTTGAAATTTGTGTAGTGAAACCACAATGGCCCATTTCTCTCATAATTAATAAAACACCACCTTAATCTATCAACTATTAAACTCTTTAATTTAAGTTATTTTCTTTAAACTGTTTTCAAAATCACCCCACTTTTAGTACTTTTTATTAAAAATTCATACTCTAAAACTACCAATGATATTTCAAAATGGACCTAGGGTATTCCCTATACTATAAATAATCCTAAAAATCATAATCAATTGGACTTATCAATACAACGCGGTCACTAGGTCATTCCTTTTCGGTTGACGAATGATCCAGCGGTCTTCATAGAACTTAAGAATAATATATTCTACTGCTATATCTATTATTTTGTCATGGTATTCATAGATGAAATAATTATTTATTATGGAGATGGGGAGGAGAATGAGTGAAATTTGAGAACCAAGTTTCACACTCTTATGTGCTATCACCTTTGTGCCAATCTTTTAAAGTTTACCATCGAGATTATAGAGGTGAAGTTTCATGTCTACATGATCCCAGAACGTGGGGTTTCAGTGGACTCAAGGATGATCAGTGCAGTTATGTCATCATAGAAACCAAAGAATGTGTTTCAGATCAGAATAATTCAAGGTCTATTCTGATATTAAAGGCAATTGTTTTGGGACTTCTCTTGGATTCCTTCGCTGAGGACAATACACACCTAGAAAGGGGTAAAGTTTTAATAGAGCCCAAAATGCCAAGAGACCTTCAAAGATATCAAGTTTTGTTTTACCATCGCACCTATGATAGTATTTATATAGTCTATAAAAGGGTATATGGTTTATTCGGATGCTTCAGGTATGGGCCTCAAATGTATAATTATTCAGAATGACCATGTGGTGGCATATGGATCTCACCAACTCCGACTACATGAAAATAGTTGTCTAAACAATGACTTACAGTTAGTAGCAGTGATCCACGCTTGGAAAACATGGAACCACAAACTATTTTGGGATAATTTTTTTTTATTTTGATCATAATAGTTTAGAATATATTCTCTCCCAGAAAGATCTTAACTTAAGGCAGTGCCATTGGTTGGAGTACTTGCATGGGTTTTATTTTGATATCTTCTATACCCCCAAGAAAATGGAATGTTGTGGTAGATGATTTGAGAAGAAAATTTTTAATGTGTTATTTGATGGAGTAAATTTAATAGTGGACTTTGATGGAGCTCTTTACTCTGATGAATTTGGAAACCAAGGATTATAGTAGAGGTGTGTTCTTGTCTAGTGTTTAGTTGGCTCCTTCCCTTCTAGATTTTATTCAGTGGGAATAGAAGGGTGACAAACTATGATTGTTGTCTATATAGTTTCTTAATGTTGGGGAGCCATATTATGATAGGATTTAGTCTCTCAAGAGGGTTTTATGTTTCAAGTGTTGTATTTTGATGCCATTCTTGTTGAGGAAGGTGGTGAGGTAGGATAGACACCTGTCTCAGTGGTCTGATCATCCTAGATCCACCAAGATGTATTATAACATGTGTTGGATCTTATGGTGTCTATGTTTGAGGTGAGATGTATCTAAATTTTTATCATGGTGTTATACATGTCAGTAGGTAAAATCAGAGCATCAAAGGCCCTCAAATTGTATTTAGATACTACCCATTCCTACATGGAAGTGGGACAAGTTCACCATGGATTTTGTTGTTAGCATACTTTGTACGCCTCAAGGTAAGAATGTAATTTGGGTAGTGATTGGTATTCTAAACAAACATTCTCATTTCATTAAAATCAGAGACTCAGAAAAGGAGGATGAGTTTGGTTGGATATATGTTTAGGAGGTTGTGAGGCTTCATGGTGTGTCATCGGGGATCATTTCTAATAGGGACCATGTTTTCCATTTTGGCTATAGGAAGGACTTCAGAAGGAAATGCGGTCACTGATCAAGATAAGTACAGAATACCATCCTCAAATGGATAGTCAAATGGAGTGGTAAAATCATATTTTGGAAGAATTTCTTTTAGCATGTGACTTGGATTTTATTAGTTTGTGATATATCCATAAAGGATTGGTTGAGTTTTCATATAAAAATAGTTATCAATCCTTAGTCATAATGGATCCATTTGATTCACTTTATAGTCAACTGTTTCAGTCTCCCTTATGTTGTTCTGAGGTGGGTGAAACCTCATTGTTAGGATTGATCTTAGTGGAAGAAACATATGATAAGGCCAAGTTGATCAGGTATCATTTTTTGATAGCTCAGGGTCTCCACAAATCTTATGCCGATCTAAGACTTCGAGATCTTAAGTTTTCTATGGGTGACCATGTGTTCCTGAAAGTGGCACCTCACTTGGGTCATCAACGTTTGGGAAAGAAAGGGAAGCTAATGCTAAGGTATGTTGGACCATTTTAGATCACTAAGCAGACAAGTAAGTTGGCATACATTTTGGCCTTTCCATTGTAGTTGACATAAATTAATAATGAATTCGATGTCTCCTGGTTGAAGAAGTATAACCCTGATCCATCTCATGTTCTAAATTTGTAAGAGTTGGAAATAGATCCTGATTTTTCTATGTTCAAATGACCAGTGCGGATTATTGATTCCCAAGATAAGGTGATTCAACTAAATTCTATTTATTTCTTCTATTTTCTTTTCTAGAACAGCAGATATTAACATGAGTCTTGGAAGAGGAAGTCTTGGGAGGGACAAGAGTTAATGTTTTTATTCTTTGATCAAGATTTGAAGTGATTTTATGGGAGAGAAATTTTTCATGGTGTGGAGAATTTTCACAACGTTTTTTTCATTTTCAGGTATTTATTCTATTTATCATGATCCTATGTTTATTACATGGGTTTCCATTGAGTTTCTTGATAAATAAATAAACAATTTGGCTTTGTAAGGTGATGGAGCATGCCTTGTTCATGGTTAGGGCAAACTGTGTGCCTTACCTAGGAAAATATGAGCCAGGTTTTTATATTTTGGACAAATCTGAAATGCATGGTTATTGCATAGTTTGAATAATTGTGTGACCAACCATGTGATATCTCCCTTGTAGATAGTTGGAATTTTATAGTTACCTCACGGTTTGGAAAACCATGTGGGATAACCATGTAGAGTGTCCATGTCATTAAAATGAAAATTTTACCATTTTGAACCTCCCCAAATTTAGCCACAACACACCCAATTTATTCCCCATTGGGGATTTTCAGCCCTATGCACACTGCCCCTTTCTTCTCTTCTACCTTATCCTTCAATTTGGTGGGTTATTTGGATTGTATTCTTTAATGAACCTTGAATTAAGTGGTTTCTTTATTGATTTCTCCCACTATTCTAGGGTTTTATCTCTTATTCTTTGGGGATTTATTTTCTAGTGAGTTGGGTGACTTATTTTTGGTTAGATCATAATTTTTTCAGATTAATATTGATGTTTATGGTTTGATATTGCCTCTAAAGGGGTATGATTGAGGTGCAGTTGAAGTATTGTAATATTTTCTAGAAGTTTTGAACCCTCTAGGTAGGTGGATCTATGATTAAACATTATTTCATGATTTTAATATGGTTTCTTGAGTGTCTAAATATGTTCTATTCAATGTGTGTGTGGTGTGAAATGGTTTATTCAAATTATTCAAGGTTATTTGGTGTCTAAAATGGTTTTTCAATGTAAATGAGTTATGTTACCTATGTGTTTCATATATTATTATTTGTTTAATTCATTAAAGTGGTTTGAAAAATGTGTGAATTATGAGAATCATGTGTTTAAATGGTTTTGGTGTGAGTTTGGTTTCAAATTGGATTTTGGATGTGGAAATAGTGGGTTTGAATGTGTGTTTACAATATTAGGCTTGTGTGTAAATGAAAGTGATGTTGTATGTGATATGTGTAATTGAAATTGAGCTCAACGGGAAATAAGGGTAACTGAGTGGGAAGAATAAGACTAGAATTCTAGATGACTTGGAAGTGGTCCATTAAGGATTAATTTATCTGGACTAATTATTACAATGGTAATTAAACTATGATGATGATTATAGACCACTATGCCCATGGGGTGTCCCCTTATAGTGTCTCATGAAAGATAAAATTATTATTCATTGTTTATATAACAAATTTTACCAAGATATTATGTACCTAGTGTCCCATTTCTAGCTAGTTCCTATAAGGTTTTCCTGTGACTTAGTGTTCTGTAGTGATATTTTCCTTACCATCGGCATACGGTATACTTTGTTGGATGTTTAAAAAAGCAAGAATGTTTTCCTTTAAAATGATTACAATAAATAGGTTCCTTTTTTACCTTTTATAAAACTGGCATGTTTATTTATATTATAATGTTTATATAATGTAATATTTTTGGTGGGTGGCTTACTACTGATCTCTAGCTAAAACCCTACTTACACCATTCGGTTTTAGTTGACTTTGTTATGTTTGAAACAGGTAAAGGCAAGATGTTTGGAGATGGTGGTTCGAGATGTGAGAGGTCTTCCCATGTACATGTTGTGGTGGTGGATTGAGTATGATGCTCCTCTTTTTGCATGGTTGTTTTTTCTGTAGTTTGGTTGTTCTCTTTTTTGTTGTAGTCATTTTTCTTTTTCATAAAGATCTAAAACTTGAATTAGAAAATTTTTTATCCCTTGTTTGGTTGTGATTATTCAGTTTTGGTTTATTTATTATTGTTTGTTTTTAATATTTATTTAATTAGGTGACATCATTCTTAAGTTATATTGTTGATATGCAAACACTTGTGCCAACCCGTGGGGGTCGACAATTCCCTTTGCTACTTACCGTGAACCGGGTCGACTGTCCAGTTAGATGGCTCTCCAGCCTGGTTTGTGATAGGGATAGTGGGAAGAGGTAACTTATTAAGTGGAGTGAATATACACATTTTTTAATGTGGGACAAACTCATCCCATTTTAGTATAAACTTAATGGAATGACATCATCCCAAGATAGCACACATGTCATCTTCCCCATTTATTTAATATGCATCACTAACTATTGCACTACGCTACAGATCACCTAAGGTACACCATAGAACCATTAATCTATGAAATAATGGAAGCCATGGTAGATGAAGGATATCTCACAAACACAATAATTATTAATACCACTACACTATAGTCTTTATCCTTACTAAGTAGTCAGTAGTGGGGCCTAAACATCAGAGGATGGTTGGACTATGGTTCTACCCACTACACCATGTCCACTAGAGTTCAAATGAAGAATATTTCTACTTTGGTGTAATCATAACCCATATGTTGTGGCTTTATTGGCCTAAGTTAAATACATAAACAACAATTTCATCAAAAATGGTGCAATGTAGCAACTATTGGAACAAAAATATGAAGAAATGTGTTTCACTATAGTGAAATTTGATTGCACCATGGGTGGAATTGAAGAAAAAATTGAAGAAATCCACATCGCTGGCACTTAAATCTGCCATGGAGGGTGATCAAATGGTAGTATAATGAAAATTTGATGAAGGAGGAATTGTACCATAGACTTAGTATAACTACCCAACTCTTTATTACATATTTAAACATGATTCATTACATAAAATTGCACAAAAGACAACTCTGAGGATCGAGAGGTCTAGTGTCTTGGGAAATTAGGAACATTAAATGAATACATAAGAAATAAAATACAACATCTTTATTGGAAACTTTTTTTACATGGTCACAACATTCCTTCATACTTAGCATGGAATGGGATAAACTGAGGACATTTATATGAAAAGGGTGACCAATAAAGACTAGTAAGGGAGTAAACAAGGCATAACATGAAGAATACAGTATATTTTAGGAAATAGTAATATCAATGGAGAAAAAGAGAAACATGAACATAAAGGTATGATATATCATGATTATCATAACATGGAAATGTGGCAATGATATACTGCATGATATTAGCATCATCCAAGGCTCATTGCACAAAGATTTTCATGAGTAAACCATCATTACACATTAATTATCATTAGAAAACCCTGATTTCACCTGAATTATCATGAGTAAACCCTAATTTCACCTGGAATATCATGATACTAAACATTACCCAATTCATTGGAGTGTTATCGTGGTGCACCCATTATAAATATTTCATTTCATGCATAAGTGTGCCACAAGGATCATATAACATGAAATCATTCAACATAATAAGTTATTAAACAATCAGGGAATGTGTAATACATTAATATAAGTACCATTCAATATGTATATGTGCATAATGTTTAATACCCTTGATAAAGAAATGGGTATGTTATTCACTACAGGATGATTTTGGCTTGGAAAATCGTAGTTCAATTTCGTCAGCCTAACGGCGTGACATAAAAATTCTTATAAATGGTTGATGAGAGAGAAATGGTTATCTCATAATATATAAATTAAATATAAATTAATGGGTTCATATAAATAAATTTCCCAAAACAAGGTATCTATAAATAGAAGGTATAACATAATAGACAAACATAAAGAAAGAGGAGAAATGGAATAACTATTATGAAATTTTAGCATGGTAATGGGTGTACATGGGAGAGATTAATTATGGATAATTAGTTCTATTAACATTAAAACATAATTAGGTCAGTATGGGGAAGGTTAGAAATCAAACCCCAACATTATTGATTGAAAATAAAAGGGTATAACAACATGAAGAAACTTGGATAAAAATGAGTAAGTAAGGAATCCCATACTAGAGTGTGTGACTTTAAGAGTTTAACACCCCAAGCTTCTACGGTACGCTTCTCTTTGAATAATGTGATAGCGTGTGCTGTACGCAACACTGAGTTCTAACACACCATAACCAATCAAACTAGCCGTTATGAATAGTAATAACTAATTTTTGAAATTATATATATTTTATATTTCAAAATGGACTTCATTTTTGGATTCGGAATATCGAATTTAGCCTAAGGTGAAATTTTGGTACATTTCGGATAACTTTCATATTTTGATGAATAGTGAAAATTACTAAATTTTAATTAAAAACAACTTTTTTTAATCAAAATAATTAATAGTGATAAATTATGAATTTGAGTGGTTTTAAAGTATATTTAGAATATATTTTTACCATTTAATATAATTTTGGTCATTGGACATAATTTTACAATGAAACCGAACATAAACAAGTGTCAATCTTTTGATAGTTATTATCTCTTAAAAACACGCTTTTTGTTTTAACAGCGGGAATTAATTTTAAATTAATTTCTGCCACTTCTGTGTTTTGAATTTAGAAAAATGGATTCCATATTTGGAATCAGATTGTTCAAATTGTGTAAATAGGTAACTTTTATTTTTAGACATTTTGAATAATTACTGCGGTAAATATTTTATTTACCATGGTTAAGGGTAAATCCGGTAAATAAGGGTTAAAAAATAATATTATAATAATACTAAATTACCCTAAAACGTGTCCTAGCCTTATTTTTTGATACATGTTCGACCATAGGCATCTTTGGGTCTATTTTGGGACCCCATGGTGCCACTTGTAGGTGATAAGGACACTTTATTTTAATTAAGTCAAAATGAATACAAAAATGACACAAGCATATATCTTTTTGCAAAACAATTTTTACATAGGGTTATATATGTTGTATTTTAGATTATAAATATTCATTAGAAAGCTAAAACGATTTCCTACATATTGATAGTTCATTTATAATTTTTAGACATTATATAATTTAATTTATTTATGTCACAGTGATGATGAATTAATTACTATAATAGTGAAAAATTAAAATAATTGATATTATAAATACCCAAATAAATATAATATGAAACTTTTAATGAATTAAACTAATTTTCTAGGATAATATGATATATTATGATTGATTTAATTGACTTTGTTCGAAATAATCAATCTGTTATGAGTTTCACAAAAATCAACTATTGAATAGTGTCAAAATTGACATAAAAGAGTTCTTAAAAAAAATATTATATTATTAATTGATATTAAATTCCTAAAAATCTAAGTTTTAGACAAGAGACTTATATAATGATAGTTTCATCATTAATGGACCACTTGGGGGTCTCTTGGATGTATATAGTAAGTTTATTAATCATATTATAAAAAAATACAAAGAGACATTGTAAAAGTGAAACTAATTAACTTAGAGTTAATACTTAAAGATAAGGTTAATATAAGTACCCAAACCTATCTAAATTATATTTGTTGAGTGGTTTTCGACATATACCCACTTTAACCTTTGAATAATCAACTTTGGAGACATTAGAAACCAAATATGAATTTATTATAAATTAATATTTCTAGCTTTTCCAAAGGTGCCCCTCACCCCTCTTATAAAAGGGCACTCCTCCTTCTCATTTATTCACACCTTCAGAGCCTTTTGTTTCGGCCAAAATCTGCCCCAAAACTCTCCCAACATCCCTCACTACAACCTAGAGGCCTTATTTTGATCAGAAAGCCAACCTAAGGAGCCCTTTTGATCAAATCAAAAGGAAGAACCCGAAGAAGAGGTAATGTTTTCACCACCCCTTTTCAAGTTCCTTTCTTCTTCCACTTCTTCTTTCTTTGTTCTTACCATTCTAAAATAATAAATCCAGTATCTCACATATACTGTGATGTTATTATAAATATGGTAAAACCATATTCAGTATTCTATCCACCCTTTGAATAACATGTCACCATACGTGCGTACGTACGGCTTACCGTCTCCACGTCGTGGTGTAATTGTTATTCAATATATTATTATTTGGATGGGTATAATAATGATGTGTAACTCATGTAAATAATAAATATAACATGTTAATTATTCTTTATATTTGATATACCATCCATTTATATATTATTTTAATATCAAAAGAATGATATTGTCGCTCGTGCGTACGTACGGACTACCGTCTCCACGAACGCGATGAGATTCATTCTCCATCGTATCCATTCAAGTATAATTATCATTTGATGATTTAAAAATGATGTTTAAGGACTTGATATAATTCTAGATATGAATAAGATACAACAAACATGGCTTATGTAACAAAACATATAAAAGAAAATGAGTAAGTTAACACCCGAAACGACGATAATTCTAAGATATTATTAACAAATCAATGTTAAAAGATCATATATGATATCATATTAATATATATGATTCTTGTATAATTTAATAAAAATTATTTCACCATTATACAGGAGTTTAACCTACCCCAACCAAGTAAAAGTACAAGGTAAGGGTTATTTCACAATCTCTTCATTATCCGAGGTTGTTTATACGTAATAATCTACTGGTATATCTTTATCATCCACATCCATGTTTCTTCGAAATGTATTTCAAAACATATTTATTATTTACAAGAATATGGGTTAAAGTAATTTATACCCTTGTTTGACTTTTTATAAGAGGTTTATAAAGGAATATTTCCGTCGTTTTCAAAACAAGGTCCTTTTTAACCTTTTCGACAGAATTAAGGTAAGAATGTTTTTTTAACTTATACGGCGGGTGCGGCAATTTTCCGCTGTTATAAAATATTCAAAGCTTCCCTTACAAGCTTATAAGAATATTTTCAAAGAAAATTTTTTATTTTATATGGATATTAAATTATTTCAAAATAAAAGGATATATTTCTTTAAAAAGAATTTTGATTTCATCTATGTCAACATCCTTTGATGGATTTTAAGATTATTTGAAGTTGATTTATTATGATACAAAACTTCTATATTGTATTGAAGGTTTTGTGATATGTTTGACTGTGGATGTGCTATTTTTATACCATTCATAGTTTATGGTGAAAGTATTGACATTTCATATGCTAGATTTAATACGAATGTTTATGTTATGTTTAAACCTTTTCATATGGGAATGAATTGGACTTAATATGTGACGGGTGGAGCCCGCTATAGCTCCTCGATGCATCGGTAGGTCTCATGAGACAAACTAGTGTCTTGTCACAAGGCCTTGAAAAAATCTTATTTGTAGTCTTGGCATGAGGCCTTGGCTATGTGGTTATGATAGTCTCGCATTATGCATTCCATCATTATGAAAGTGGTTATTGATTTTGCATGTGATTATTCGATTAGTAGAATAACCATGTGAATAATTAAATGGCATTATTTCATTTTATTTATGCCATACTATGTTAAAAGTTCAAGTTTAAAAAGATTTTGTTTTAGTTATACATTTCCTTAAATGTTTATTCTTATTTATGAAATTTTCTGCTATATTGTTATCCTTACTGGGCATTTGAGCTCACCCTTTTTCTATGTTTTATTTTTCCCAGGAAGTGAAGAAGTAAATTATAAATGACCTATAGGGATATTATGTGGGGATATGAGTGTGGATTATGGAGACAATATTTTGTTGTAGTAGTTTTTCATTTTATGATGTAATTTAAGACTTATGAATATATCTAGTGTTTCCAAGACTACTAAACCAATCGGTCTTTCGAGATTTGATCATTCTTGTGATCATGCCAATGTTATGTAATAATGCACCGACTCTGGGCAACTAGGGTCGGGGCGTTACAAAGAGACTGAGGAGGGTCTTCTTGAGAGATTAAGGTGCCTTGTGAGGATTATAGATAAAGGATGTAATATTAGGGACGTGATCCAAGTATTTTTAGTAAAGTGAAGTTGGAGCTTGGATGGGTTTATAACAAAAATGAGAGTGGAATTCTTTAATATTTCACAAACTAAGGTATTGAAATATATATAATCAAATATTTAAAACCACAAACCTTATCATGGTTTTTACCCTTGGTTTTTGAAAAAGGGGATTGGAAAAAATTATTTTATAAATTCAAAGGCCTAACTTATTAAAATATTAGGGAGCTTATGTGGAGGTGAGTCACACTCCCAAGGAAGTCATTTTAAAATGTTAAAATACTTTATAAGTCATAGAGGGTCCACTAAGTCATTATAAAATTAATCAAACAAATATAAAATAAAATTATTTTAAATTTAAAAGATATACTTTATCAATATCCATTTTATATTATGTTATTACATAACTATTGGGTCATTATGATTTCATAAAACACATTATATATTTATACGGTATTTAATTTTTACCCAAATAATTGATTGTCTTAGAAAATTATGAAAAAAATCACCATTTAATAATTTTTCAATTATGATTCCAAAATTAATATTCATTTTATCTAAATAATTTTCTAAATATGTGAAATTTCACTTTTAAAATAAAAACTGTCATTTAATGAAAATTGACGGGTTTTGACAAAAATAGTTTCCAAAGCATAATAAAAGTTACATTTGACTTCATAAAAACTATATGAAAACTTATATTTAATAAAAATTAAATAATAATAATATTTTATTAAATTATTATTTATTCCAAAAATTAATTAATTCATCCAAATTATTTAATTGAAAATGAAATTTCAGTTTTATCGTATGAAAATATAATTCTTATAAAACTGAATACTTAATCATTTGTAGAGTAAAAAAATGAGGAATATAATAACCACTTATAATTAAAAGGAGTGTTCTTATAACTCCATTTTAATAACAATATTAATAAAACATTAGTTTTATATAAAAATTTAAATATTTCAAAAAAGTACCATTTTACCCAAAAAAATAAATTTATCTAATTCATTCTATTTTAAAAAAACTATTATCATAAAGGAATTGATGGAATAAGACTATATTTATAAAAAGGGATTACATAATAAGTAATTAATTCCTTATTACATAATCCCTTATAACACCTACATAAGATCTAATGGTAAGGTGTGCGATAGTGGTAGACTTTTGGGGTGGCTCAGATAACATTGCCCAGGTGGTAATATCTATTAACTTGAACTTCTCTTGCAGGTGATTATGTTCAAGATTAATGTGTTAAAGCTCATCTTTGGATTGGTCAAGAGAGAAAACCCATGAGGCAAACTCCTTTCTGAGCTTTGATAAATGAGTTTCATACAGCCCGACTCTACTGGATGAGAGAATCCTCGCCTTTGTCTGGGCCGAAATGAGTAATTGTAAAAACCATAAATTTATATCTGTCACAAACCATCCCCTGGGGCCCATGTTGTGATTACCCCAAGCCCGTCATCCATAGTCCAGGGGATGGAGACTAGCACTGGAAAGTCCTATCCCTAAAATCGGAAGGCATTGCCTTTTAACATGTACAGACACATAGTCCAAGAAAACAATAAGAAGCAACCACAAAGTAAACTATTGTCGTAAAAGTGTTATGACAGTAAGGGGATGGAGTACAAACCCAACTGAAAAGTACAAGTTCAACTGAGAAGTGAAAAATAGCTCCTGTATTGTCCACCGAGTATCCTACCTGAAGGGTAGGTACAGCTCACGTTCAATAGTCCCTTCATCACATCACGTTGAATGGTCCACCTCCAAGAACTGCCCAGTTCTGGCTCCCTCAGCCTCGACCAATGTTGTACGTCTTCTGCAAAAGACAAAACAAGGTCTAGGGGAAACCCATGCAAGGGTGAGTATAAAAATACTCATTAGTGACCCTAAGACCCCCGTAGGTCTCTCATAGTTCCACAAATGAAAAACCACAAATCATAACCTCTATATCAAGAACTAAGTGATACACATCAACTCTACTTAGGTATATTCCCATAAATATACCTAAGTTATCAAGACAAACTCATCTCATACATGAGGGAATAATACCACAAATGTAACACCAATAAGGAAGAATTACTACACAGATAACACCACAAATATAGAAGTACCAAAAAGATAACACCACGAAAGTATAAGTACCACGTAGGTAACACCACAAAGACAACACCACGAAGGTAGAAGTACCACACAGGTAACACCACGAAGATAGAACTACCACATAGGTAACACCATAAAGATACCACCCCAAAGGTAAGAGACTCATCTCAAAATCAGGTATAACTTAAGTACAAAAATATAGATTATTAGTCAAAATCTAGATCATCTTATTTTGTTAAGAGGAACTACTTCTGACCCACACATGCTCGATAGGTAAAAATCCAAGCTGAACCACACTGGTTATGACCCAAATAGGATCAATGTGAACTGACCCATACAAGATCCCTAAGTGCTGACCCACATAGAATTTGATAGATACTGACCTACACAGGATTGATAGATGCTGACCCACTTTGTATTGATGTTCTTTCTTCATGTTACAGCCTGCCACAGGATTCCTCGCACACAGAGCACTCGAGTTCCATTGAATCTTCCCCTTGAGATATCGGTGGTACCTCAACCACCACTAATCATCAAAAATGATTAACCCAAATTTACCTCAATGTTGTAAGGGTTCCAATGCAATATACAGTGCATCAATCGGACACCCGGTCTGTGAGTTCTAAGTGTTTTCGTTCCAAGGGCTCAATTGGATTAGGGTTCGATCTAACCAAGTCATACACCAACTATCTCCAAAACTCAAGTGGATTATACCAAAATTATCATCTCAATCCAAGGAACACATCGCCATAGATGGTTCATCAAACATACATTAGGTTCTCAAGATATGGCCCTTTAAGTGTTTCTAGGTTTGGTTGGGCCCGGGTTCGGTCCGACCCGGACAGACCGACCTGACCCGGTTCAGGTCGATCTGACCTGGTCTGGGTCCAACCCAACTGGGCTCAGTCGTGGTCCAGTCCAACCCAAATGGGGAATGGCATTTCCTATAAGGGAGGGTCCAGCCTTCAAGGGGCGCACGGCCCGCGGCTGGGTGGAGCGGCCCGTTGTGGCGGGGCTCGCCCTAGACACCACCCGGGGGAGTGACCCCTGATTTTCTCGAATGGCCGTGAGGGTCGTTCGGTTTCATCCGTAGCAGCGACGCCATGTGGAGCTTCTAGGTGGCATGTGCGACCCACTTCAATGGGTACTGCCTCTCGTCGTGGACGTCTGATGCCAGCAGCCATCTCTAGAGGCACGCAACAACGTGCTGCTCCGCCACCTACGATCATCCAGTGTATTGTCTGCCTCCCTTAGTTTTCCGCAGCTGGTGAGTTGTGGCCCACGTCCACAGGCGGCATGCTAGTCACACCACCCTCCTCTCTCATGGCCGGTCGGTTTTTCACCCGCCACCTTCCTCACAGTCAGCCATTGTCGGCTGCCGCCTAGGTCCCCACCAGCACCAGTCGCCAATACCGTCTCACCGGCGGACTTCCACGGGTCACCGAGTGAGCTCTGCAAGCCCATTTTTTCCTTCTAAACACGTTGTTGAAATTCTAAATACATTACTTTCACTTATAGCCCATACAAATTGGGTTCCTTCCATCCTGAATAATCTCTTGTGAAGAATTCACAAATTAATCAAGATAGTGGAGGGATCGGGCCTTGTTCGTTTGTCACGCGCCCTCCGTATTAGCTTGATAATAATAGTTTGAAGAGATTGAATCATCCATAAATTAAATTAAATGAGTTCAAATCCCTACCTCAAGAATGATATAGAACGCCCGTGACTGAGGAAGTGGGTCTGTGTTCGCCTTTCCCACAACAAGCTTCCAAAGACGTCGCTCGTACATCGTCCCTCAGTTCGTGATTCGGTGTCACCCATCACCTCCCGCTAGAACGAGTTCCATCCTCCAAGGTTTTGGCATCACGGCACTTTACCGGAACTTCATTTCTTGCTGTATCAGTGTCCACACCTCTCCCCAAGCTCCATATAAATAGGAGAGGGGGAGGGTGTTTAATGCTCGTAGAATTTATTTGAGTTCATTAATAGGAACCTTCCAAAATTATAACAATGTTGTTACATAGGATTTGAAGGGTCAATCCATTTAATGGCTTGAAACATCACCGGTCCCACACTGACTATTGTCCGTTGGAGGAAAATATTTGATATAAAATAAAATAACTAAGTTATTTTATTATTCTTTTAAACATTCCAAAATCTATCTTTTTATCCCTACCTACTATGGTTGAAGTGAAGTCCCCCTTAAGGGAATCCTGATGCTGTGGATTCAATTTTGCCCTTGGATTTTAATCTGAGCATCGATTTAAAAGTTAGAAAATGTAGCTCATGCCTTTACTGAACGTGCATTAAAAATGTTCAGAAATTCATTCCGGGCATACCGGGCCTCGAAATCACACACTGTAAATTTTTATAGACTTTTAATAAATCCATATAAATAAAAAAATCATGGAAAATCTGGTTCTTTACATTCTCCCCACCTTAGGGATTTTCGTCCCCAAAATCCACAATATAGACTAAGAAAACAAATGGGGGTACTGAGCATGAATATGAGCCTCCTGCTCCCATTTACTCTTCTAGAGGTTCCCATGCTTGCAGAAAATGCCCACTAGATGTATTGATCACCCATGAAGGACCCACTCCTATCGATACTCTATCTTCACTAGAACCTCTGTAAACGTTGCCCCATAATCAAAGTCCAGCTCACCGTGGTCAATGATGTGAGATGGGTCATGCATGTATCTCCTTATCTAGGATACGTGGAAGATGTCGTGAACTCTCTCCAACAGCGGTGGAAGTGCCAAGCGGTATTCCACCTCACCTATCCTCTAATGTATCCGAAATGGTTCGATAAACCTTGATGAGAGTTTTTTCCTTAGACAAATCTCTTTAAACCTCATCGAGGTGAGACCCGTAGGAAGACATGGCCTCGCTCCTTGACCTCCAAAGGTATCTGCCTCCTGTCAGCATAAGACTTTTATATGCTTTTTGAATTCTTCATCTGCTCCTTGATGATCTGCACCATCTTAGTAGTAGCCCTTACCAACTCAAGACCCATAAGTGCTGACTCCCATGGGTCTGTCCAGCATAGAGGTGATCTGCCTGGTTGACTGTACAAGGCCTCAAATGGTGCCATACTGATGGTGGAGTGATAACTATTGTTGTATGTGAAATCCACTAAGGAAAAGTGATCCTCTGAACTACGACCAAAATCTAGGATGCAAGCATGAAGCATATCCTCCAGCGTCTGAATGGTCCGCATTGTCTGACCATCCATCTAAGGATGAAAGGCGGTTCTCAAACATCGATAAGTCTCAAACACCTCCTGAAATACCTTACACAATAGAGATGTAAAACGTGGGTCACAATCAGTGACGATTGTCGATGTCACCCCATGAATTCTCACAATAACTTGTATGTAGAGGCATCCCAAGACCTCTACTGATACCTGCTCTAAGATAGGTATGAAGTGGTCTGACATGGTGAGTCGTTCAATGATCACCCAGATGGAATAATTTCCCCTATATATACGTGGAAGCCCTATCACAAATTACAAGGAGATATCATCCCACTTCCACAATGGCACCTCTAGTGGTTGCGCTAAGCTTGATGAAACCTGATGCTTTTCCTTCACTTGCTGACAAGTGAGGGATCATGAAACAAACTCTGCCACTTCTTTCATCATCACTGGCCACCAGTGCTGATGTTGTAGGTCCTGGTACATCTTCGCCACACTAGGAACTACCACTGGAGGGGACATATGGAACTCCCTCAAGACCTCCTCCTGTAGAGCCACCAGTACCATGGTATGTCCTCTAAAGAGAATAACATGATCCCCTCCTTCATAAAATTCATCAGGTGCTTATCCTGAGGATATCTGAGCACATTGGAACTCACAGTCAATGTCCCCAAGTTGTACCTCCCTAACTCGTTGAAGGAGTAGAGGAGTGACTATCATAAACTGGAGGCAAGTTTCTCCATCTCTATCCATGAACGCAACTAGATGCTACGTCACCTCACTCAGCAAATACAGACCAGACCTCCTACTGAGTGCATCTACTACCACGTTTCAATTCTCTAGAATATAGTCTATCTCAAATTCATAGTATTGGGGGAACTCCAACCATCGTCATTGTCTTAGGTTCAGTTCCTTCTGTGAGAAGATATACCTGAGACTCTTGTGATTATAGTAGACTGTAAAACATTCACCCATCAAGTAATGTCGCCACATCTTTAGGTTGATGACCACTTCTGCTAACATGAGGTCATGGGTAGCCTAGTTATTCTCATATTGCCTCAGCTTTTGTGAGTAGTGGGTGATACTTGCTCGCTCTTGCATCATTGAACATCCAAGTCTGGTCCGAAATGTGTCATAGTAGACCACATACCCAATTCCCTCTTCTAGAAGCCTCAATATGGGGGAACTCGTCAGTCTCTACCTCAGCTCCTAAAAACTCTGATGGTATCTCTCCATCTATACAAAGGGTTGTCCCATCTTTTTCAATGATGAAAAGGGTGCTGCAACTATGGAAAATACATGCACAAATCTCTGGTAGTAACTAGCCAACCCTAGGAAAATCTGCACCTCGGTCACACTCCTAGGTGGCTCCCAAGAAAGTACAACCTCTCTCATCGCTATATCCACTGCAACTCCACCCTCCAAGATAACGTGTCCCAGAAAGTAGACCTCTCATATCCATAACAGAAACTTTGAGAGATTACTATAAAGATGTTACTCTCTGAGTGTATCCAGAACAATCTATAGATGATAGGCATGATCCTCGTATGTTGCTGAGTTTATCAAGATGTTGTCGATGAAGACCACCAAAAAGTGATCGAGGTATGGCTGGATGATCATGTTCATCAGTCCCATGAAAAATACTATGGTATTGGTCATGCTGAATGACATAACCAATAACTCATAGTGTCCATACTAACATCTAATGGTCTTATGTTGCACATCCTCATCTTGTACCCTGAGCTGATGATAGCCTGATCTGTGGTCTATCTTCGAAAACCAATGAGCTCCCTTCAGCTGATTAAAAAGATCATCAATCCTCAGAAGTTGGTACTTGTTCTTCACAATCACATAGTTTAGGAACTGGTAGTCCACACATAGTCTCAAACTCCTATATGCCTTCTTGGAAAACAAAATCGGGGATACCCATGGAGAAACACTTGGCCTTATGAACCCCTTCCTCTGCAAGTCCTCAATTATACCCGTAACTCACGAAGCTCTGGTGGAGCCATCCGATATGTTGGTGTAGATATAAGTGATGTACTAGGGTACAGGTCAATGTAAAAGTACACCTCTCTGTGAGGAGGTAGTCTTGGAAAATCATCTGGGAAGACATCAACATATGGGTCCACCACTACAGAACATCTCAGACTCTCAACATCAACTACCCTAAGTGTAAGGCATGCCAACTGATGTGTGATTGGATGAACCCTCCTATGGGTAAGTCCATCATGTGCTGTAAAGTTTCCCTTCTCATCGGTAAAGGAAAACCTGGTCACATTCTCACAAACACACTACACTTTGTGCCTAATACAGTCAATCTGAGCATGGACTATGGATAACCAATCCATACTTAAGATGACGTCGTAAGGCCTCGACGCCACTACTATTAGATCCCAGCCGAAGCTCTCGCCTACTATATTAATCTCACAATGTCGGTACCCATGGGTAATCATTGAATCCCATCCCGTAGGAATCTCTAGCAGTAAGGATCGATCCAATGGCTCCACCAGAATCTCCAAACTCCGAGTGAGGCCTATGCCAATAAAAGAGTGACTGGAACCTATGTCTATAAGTACTGCAACTAAGGTGGAGCAGACATAGGTCGTACCTATAATCATATCCGGAGTGTTGTGGCCATAGGCCTCAACAACCTGGAGCTAAGATCTTCATTTTCCACCTATTCCCTGTAGTCGTAGTAGACCACCTTGAGGTGGCGGCGGTAGAACTTTGAATCACAGTCCACAGGTTGATGCATGGCTAGATCATATGTCACGTCCACCTACTACCTGTGGACCTCCCCGATTGAATCTCTACCTCTGCCTCGGCGGTCCCTCAACCATCTATTGGTCTTCTGTATAGTGGGTCAGGAAATTACGTGCCATGTGACCCTGCCCACCGCACGAGTAGCACTCCCTGCTCATAATCATCCCTCCTCTATCCTATAAGCCTTGCACCACGAACCTTGAATCCTAAGGTCTTCCACAAAAGTTTTGTCCTATTTGGGCACCTATGCCATCCACCTTCTACCTGCTGCAGATGAATCTTCTACTTGACGTCTGGTGGTGTCTCTCATTGTCAGTTCCAACTCAACAAGGAAGATCTCCACCAAAAGTTCTCGCTCCAGCACCCCAACCTATGTCGGTATACTGAGTGATATCATCGATTCTCTGATCTCCCATCGGAGAACCTACTCAATGGTCCAGGAACTAAATATAGGGTCTCATACCATGTTGATGGAGTGGCGGGAGAGATCAGCGAACCTCGCCGAGTACTGCGCAACAGTCATGATTCCCTGCTGTAAGTGCAGCAGCTCTTGTATACACACAGAGCGTAGTGTCGCTGGGACGAACTCCAGACTGAAAAATCTCTCAATGTTCCCCCAGATGAGGGTCTCCTCATCATGAAATTGTAATGGTAGACTCCACCATCTTCTAGATACTCTTTGAAAGATACTAGTAGCTAAGATCACTATCAGATCAGTTGGTGTCTCAACTAAGCGAAAAACTCTGGACACATCCTCTAGCCTATCCTTAGCCACCTGCAGATCCATCTTACCTTGGAGCCTCATAAGCCTCTAGAGTTGGAACTCATGCAATGTTATAAGCTAGGGTGCATCCTTTTCTGGTGCAGCTGGTGGAAATGTCTTCCCTATGGGTAGTGGTACTGCTGGTACACCACCCAATGTTGCTAGCACCGTAAGAGGTCCATGCACCGAGGCCTCATCGCTCGGTGGACTATCATTGCATAATCTCTCAGGAATCGTTGATGGTTGTCTATGTGACAGAATTCTCAAAGAAAATAGCTTTTCCATGGTCAATAAGTTATACCTAGTGAGCTGACTCAAAGATATCACAAGAAAAACTCTTCAAAAACACATGCAATCAGTGTTTTCATGCACTGAGTTGAAAATCAGAATTTAGGGTCCTAGTGTATAAATACATTGGCCACCGCACCAACATTGGATTCCCCAAACTGAAAACCACACTCATAACACTTAACACTATTTACACATATAAAAGATTAGTGTCTTAGTTCTTTGGTAGAACCAAATCCTCTGATACCACTTTGTCACAACCCATCCTTTGGGGCCCATGCCGTGACTACCCCAAACCTGCCTTCCATAGGTTAGGGGATAGAAACTAGCACCGAAAAGGCATATCCCTAAA
The DNA here is from genome assembly GCA_963277665.1 of Viscum album. NCBI lineage: Eukaryota > Viridiplantae > Streptophyta > Magnoliopsida > Santalales > Viscaceae > Viscum > Viscum album. Next base: position 154,778,963 of record OY728163.1, read on the forward strand.
ATTGGAAGGCATTTCCATTTAACCTGTATAGACACATAGTCTAAGAACAAAACAAAAAGCAACCACAAATTAAATTTTTGTAGTAAAAGTCTATTGAAAGTAAGGTGTTGGAATACAAGCCCAACTAAAAACTAAAAGTACAACTGAAAATTGAAAAATAACTCCTGGATCATCCACTGAGGATCCTACCTGAAGGGTAGGTACAGCTCGTGATCAGTAGTACCTGCGTCATGTCACACTGAATGGTCAACCACAGAGCATCGTCCAGTTCTGGCTCCCTCAGCCTCAATCAACATTGTACGTAAAATGCACAAGAAAGAACAAGGTGTGGGCATAGCTCGTGCTGGGGTGAGTATAAAAATACTCAGTAGGGACCCTGAGACCCCCATAGGTATCTCAGAGTTCCTAAAAGTAAAAACCACAAAGAAAGACCTCTATCTCAAGTACGAAGCGACAGAAATCAACTTTAATTAGGTATATGCTCATACATATACCTAAGTTATCAAGACATACTCATCTCATACATGAGGAAAGAATACCACAAAGGTAACACAAAAGCAGGTAGAAGTATCACACAAGTAACACCATGAAGATAGAAGTACCACACAGGTATTACCAAGAAGACAACACCATGAATGTAGAAGTACCACATAGGTAACACAATGAAGACAACACCACAAAAGTAGAAGAACCACACAGTTAACACCACGAAGATAGAAGTTCTACATAGGTGACACCATGAAGATAACACCACTAAGGTAAAAGACTCATCTCACAATCAGGTATAACTTATATAAAAAATTACAGATGATTATTTATAAGCTAGATTATATTATTATGTTAAGAGGCACTACTTCTGACCCACACAGGATCGATAGGTAAAAACCCCCCACTAACCCACACAGGAGGTGACCCACACAGGATTGGTGTGTGTTGACCGACACATGATCGCTGAGGGATGACCCACATAGTATCTGATAGATACTGACTCACATAGGATCGATAGATGCTGACCCACATAGGATCTATGTTCTTTCTTCACGTTACAACCTTCCACAGGATTACTCACACCCAGTGTGATCGAGTTACATAGAATATGCCCCTTGAGATATCGTTTGTACCTAGACCACCACTAATCACCACAAATGAGTAACCCAAAGGACCACCATGTCATAAGGTCTCCAACTCACTATATTGTGTGTCAATCAGATGCTCTGTCTATGAGTTATAAGCATTTTGGTTTTGAGGGCCTGATTGGATTCGGGTTCGATCCAACTCGGCCTTACAAAAACTATCTCCAAATCTCAAATGGATTATACCAAAAGGATTGTCTCGATCTATGGATCATAGTGCTGCAGACGGTTTTTCAAATGGATGTCTAGTTCTCATGATGTGGCCCTTTAAGTGTTTCTAGGTCCGGTTGGGGCTGGGTCCAGTCTTACTCAGTCGAACAGACTCGACCCGACCCGGCCTGGGCCAACCCGACCTGGTTTGGGTTGACCTAACCCGGTCTAGGTCTGATGCGGCTGGGCTGGGCCATGGGGGTCTCGGCTCGCTAGGTCGTGGTCCGGCCCGGCCCGTAGGGGGCGCGGCACGACCCACAAGGGGGCGGCCCAGCCCGCAAGGGGGAATGGCCTGTAGGGCATGTGACCCCCTGGGAACACGATCATTCCACATGAGGTGTAGCACCCAAATGGGTGGAGTGTCGCGCTATGGCGGGGCCTTCCCAGGACCCCACCCAAGGGAGTGACCTCTGGTTTCCCCCGAATGCCCGCGATGGCCGTTCGGTTTCCTCTGCTGGAGTGGCGCCACATGGCGCTGCCAGGTGGCATATGGGACCCACTGGAATGGGTACTAACACCTGTCGTAGCCGGACGATGCCGACCACTATCTCTTACGGTGCCCGATGGTGCGCCGCTCCACCACTCGCGATTGGCCTGTGTGTTGGCTACCTCCCTCGGTCCGTCGCGGCTAATGAGAGGTGGCCCACGTCCTCTGGCAGTGCATGGGTCACGTTTCCCTCCTCTTTCGCAGTCATCTGGTGTTTTAGTTGCCTCCTCCGACCATCGTGGCTGATGAACTGTGGTTGATTCCTCTAGAAGTGCGGGTGCGCCGCCTCCTCCCTCACAGTTGGTCGGTGTCGGTTGCCTCATTGGTCCCCGCTGGCACCGGTCGCCAGTACCGTCTCACCAACAAACTTCTGCGGGTCACCGAGTGAGCTCTGGGGGTCCATTTTTCCATCTGAAGTCATAATTGAACTTCTCAGTACATCATTTTCACTTCTATCCCATCAAAATTGGGTTCTGTCCATCTTAAAGAAATGCCTACAAAGAATGCACAATTTAATCAAGATAGCAGAGGGACCAGGCCTTGTTCGTTTGTCCTGCACCCTCTACATTATCTTGATAGAAATAGGTTGAATATATTGAATCATCCATACTTGAAATTAAATATGTTCAAATACCTACCTCAATAATGATAGAGAATGCTCGCAATTGGGGAAGTGGTTTGGTTTTCATCTTTCCCGCAACAATCTTCCAACAATTTCGCTCGGACATCGTCCTTTGGTTCGTGGTTTGGTGTCCCCCATTACTTCCCACTTGAATTGGATTCGTCCTCCAATGGTTTTTCATCGTGGTACTTTATCAGAACTTTGTTTCATGGTGAATCAGTGTCGACACCTCTCCCCAAGCTCCATATAAATAGGAAAGGGGGAGGGTGTTTAATGCTCGTATAATTTATAAGGGTTCATTAATAATAACCTTCCTAAATTCTAATGATGTTGTTACATAGGATTTAAAGGGTCAATTCATTTAATGGCTTGATATATAGATGGTCATATGCAGCCACTTATCCATTGGAGGAAAATATATGAGAGAAAATAAAATAACTAAGTTATTTAATTATTATTTTAAAAGTTCCAAAATCTATTTTTTTTTCTCTCGACCTACTGCATATGAAGTGAAGTCTCCCTTAAGAGAATCCCAGATCTATGGATTCAACCGTGCCCTCAGATTTTTTATCCATGCATTGGTTCAAATTTTAGAAAACTCCACTCGCGTGTTTACTGAATGTGCCTTAAAAATGTTCAGAAATTCATTCCGGGCACACCAGGCCTCCGAATCATGCACCATAAATTTTCCCATACTCATTATAATTTCATATAAATAAAACAATTACATGGAAAATCTAGGTCTTTACAATATTAGTCATGTGCTCTCTATTCAACAGCTATAATATCCATGGTAATGATACTTAAAGGTAATTTTAACCCAATAAAATGAAAAATAAAAAAAAGAGTGCATGTATTTTTTATAAGATAATAAAAGAAGGGGGATTTTATTTATAAAATATAGGGTCGTTGCAAAAATCCCCCCTTCAAAAATTTCTCCCTCAAAATTTCCATTTCAAACACAAAAAATGTTGGTAACTCTACCTCATCACATCCTCTAGTTTCGACATTTCTTATTCAAAATTTTGGTTTCTCTATTACACTTTGATGAGGGGCATTGTCTTATTTCATATAACTTTTTCCATAAAATCTAAGATATTTACTATATTCTCTTCATAGTAAAGTTCATTATCCAATGGTACCACCTCTTTATTGAGTACATGCGAGGGGTCATGTGTGTACTTATTCAAGAGTGATACATGGAATACATCATGTACTTGAGACAGGTTCGGTGGGAGTGCTAATCGATAGTTCACTGCTCTAATGTGATCAGGGATCTCAAAAGGGTCGATGTACCTTTGACTAAGATTTCATTTCTTCTAAAATCTCTTAACACTATTCTATGTTGATATGCAAAGGAATTCCATGTCTCCAACATTAAACTCTAGGTCTCATTAACATTTTCCAGCATTTCTCTTTTTTTTACTCTGAGTAGCTTTATTGTGTTGTCGGATGGTCTTAACCTTCTCCACCATTTCTCATACCATTTATGGACCAAGGATTTTTTTTCTCCCTAACATCATCCCAACATGATGGTGTTCTTCACCTCTTCCCATAAAGTGCTTCCGAAGGAGATGCTAGAGTGGAAACTATTATTGTAAGAGAACTCAACCAGAGGAAGATGTTGATTTCATCCCCCTTTGAAGTCTATTGAGCATGCTCTAAACATGTCCTCAAGTGTTTGGATAGTCCACTCAAATTTGTCATCAATTTGAGGACGATAATTTTTACTGACGTTCAGATTAGTATTTAGAGAATTTTGGAGACTCTTCCAGAAATTGGAGGTGAATCTTGGATCTTGATCAGATACAATTGATAGTGGTACTCCATGATTCCTTACCACTTCTCTGATGTATATCTGTTCTAGTTAATCCAATGAAAAATCCTCTCGAATTTCAATTAAGTGTACAGTCTTTGTAACACAATCCACAACAACCCAAATAGCATTATTTCCTTTGGATGTCTTTGGAAGTCTAGTGAAAAAGTTCATGGTGATGTTCTCTCATTTCTATGTTGGTATGGATAATGGTTGAATCATCCCCTTTGACTTCTTTCTCTCATCTTACACTTGCTGACACACCATGCACTTTGATATATACTTAGATAACTACTTCTTCATTTTATACCTCCAATAATTCTCTTAGAGATCTCGATACATATTTTTGTTTCCTGGGTTAATGGAGAAGTTTGAACTATTTTCATCATCCAAAAGTTCATTCTTTAACTCCAGATTTAATGGAACACACTGTCATGACCCAAATATCACAATTCCTTCTTCATTAACATTGAACTCTGAGGATTTCCCTTTTCTTATAGTTTCAACTTTATTCTAAATTATCACATCATCCTTTTGATCATCCTTAAACCCTTCCAAAATAGACGGTTGAGCAATCATTTTTGAAAGGATTGATGATATTCCCTTCTTTATGATTCTCATGTTCATCATCAACAAATCTTATAAGATTGGATCCTTTTGAATTCTCATCAATGAAAGAGTTTCTAGATCCTTTTTACTTAGATTTTCTTCCACTTTATTTACTTTCCCCTGATAGTAGTTAATTGGTAAGTCATAGTCTTTGATCAGTTCTAACTACTTAATTTTCTCATGTTCAACTCTTTTATGTGAATATATACTTGTGTCTTTTTTTATCCATATATATTTCACACTTCTCACAAAAGACATAATGTATCCAAATTTTTAAAGGGAGGATTACTGAAGCTAACTCCAGATCATGTGTTTGATAGTTTTTCTCATGAAACTTCTATTTCTTTAAAGCATAGGTAATGACTTTTTCATTTTTCACCAACAAACAGAACATTCCATTCTTCTAAGCATCACCGAATACCACAGAATGTTCTTCACTTGTGGGTAGTGTGAGAACATGTGCAATGATAAGCCTCCATTTCAACTCCTTGAAGTTATCTTCAAATTCATCACTCCAATAAAACTTTACTCCCTTCTGAGTAACCTTGGTAAGATGGATTGAAAATTGTGAGAAATTTCTCACTAATTAGAAATAATATCTAGCTAACCTAAGGAAGCTACAGACATATGTTAGCCTCATCCATCCATCAATTGCATTTGTCTTAGTGGGATCCACAAATATCCCATTTATTTTGATGATATGACCCAATAATGAGACTTCCTTCAACAAAAACTCACACTTTTTTCACTTTACATAGATCTTCTCATTTCGAAACGTCTCAAGTATAGTGCTTATATGCTTCTCAACCTCCTCCTTGATTTTAGAATATCATCTATAAGGACTACCACAAATATTTTGACGTAATCTCTAAAGACTCTTTTCATCAATTCTATGAATATTTATGTAGAATTAGGGAGTCTGAAAGGCATTACGATAAATTCATAGTGCCCATACCATGTACAGAAAGCAATATTGGGAAAATCCTCCTCCTTTACCCTTACTTGTTAATATCTCAACCACATATCCACCTTGAATAAGTATTATTCTCCACATAGCTTATCAAAAAAGTCCTCAATTTGTGGAATAGGATACTTGTTCTTTATCAATATTTTTTTGAACTCATGATAATCAATGAAAAGGTGCATTGATCCATCCTTCTTCTTGAGGAAGAGTACTAGTGCACCCCACAGTGAAGCACTGGGGCATATAAACCCTTTATATAGATTCTTCTGTAATGTTTTATTTATCTCCTCAAGCTCCAAAACAACCATTCTATATGGAGTCTTCGATATTGGTAATGACCAAGGTATAATATAAATCGATAATTAAACATCTCAACTAGGAGGAAGGCCTAGAAATTCCTTAGGAAATACTTTAGATAATTCCTTCACAATAGGCATATCTACGGGGATGGTTCCTTCCTTAGACTCAATCATCTTAGCATGATACGCATGATCATAGTGTAGTAATATTCATTCATGAGATGATGATTCTAAAGAGGATGCATCCTCCTTCTTTCACGTGTATAGAATTGGGGGTCGATTTTCCACTTGGAGACTGATTTTCCTCTCTTGGAAATTTATGTTGACTCTATATAAGTAAATTCAATAGAAGCCAAGAATTGCATAAAATTACACTAGAGGGAGTGTGAAGAGGTTCACTAGGTAGTTAAATCCACAAATTATTATAGGGGAGGAGCTATATTCATGGGATTAAATAATTTCCCCATTTTCCATTCTCACTTACATCTCTACTTCCATGATTTTTTGGGGTGTAGGGATTGTTCTACGAAGCTTTAAGGATATAAAAGAATGCATAGAACCAGAATCAAAAATTGTAATCATAATTATTGAATGAATAACTAGTGTATATTTTACCACTTCATTTTCGGGATTTGATTTCATGTTAGTGATGGAAAAATCTCAACCTTTCTACCTTGGAGGTTGTTGGTTTCCTCTGAAAAAACCCATGGCTTAGGGAATTGGTTTGAAAATTGCCCTAGTTCATTGCAGTTGTAGAAATTAACAATTCATTAAGGTTTGAATGGATTTTTCCTATCCTTTTTCATAGTAGTAGGTTCTTCTTGTCTGCAATTAATGGTCAGGTTCCCTTCTTTGCCACACCTAAAGTATTTCCTCATCCCCTTCACTAAATTTTCAAGCTTCTTGTTTCTGCACCTTTGGCAAGTGGGGTGCTAGAATTTCATAGCACTATTGGATTTATCCATCGAACTTCCAAAATTAATGTCCAATTTATTCTTTTTATACCCATGATACCCATGAGATTAACTGGTCTCTATTTCAACTTTGAGGGAACATCAGACAATTTACTCATATCTATCGAAGTCACGGATCACTAGAGTGTTTCATAGGCTAGGCTTTAGCCCACCAATGAAGTGGTAGAACTTGAATTCAAGGGTAACAAAAAATACAGAGGTATATATTTCAAGCCTTGTAATTTTTTCCTCATACAGTCTGATGGATTCATCATATATTATCTGGATGGCAATGAAGTCCCTTTTAATCTAATTTCAGCGGGTGCAATGAAAATATTTATTGAAAAATATTTTCTGAAAATCCTTCCATTCCAACGACTCGATCTCTTCCTCAGGCTTCATATTTTTGATCAATTTACACCATTGATCATCTTCACCCTCCATAAAATAATCAAATATAAGAGCATTCTCTTGCTTGGTACATTTATGGTTGGAGAAGATATTCTCAATGGAGTGGATCTATTGTTCAGTGATTGAGGGATCATATGATCCATTAAAAGTAGGAGGTCTTTGTTTCGTGAATCTTGCAATTGTGGGTTGTTATTTCTTTGGGGGGGGGTTACATTCCTCTTGACCCATATTTCTATTCAAAACATGAGTTAACTGAGAAAGTATTGAGAAAGGTTTTTTTAATCCCACTCCCAATTGATTAGGTATCTCATTAGAATAGTCATCACATTGATCTTCACATCGGGTGTTAGCCTGATTCCTCCAATTACCATCCATTGGCTAAAATAAAAGAAAATTTAGTGGTAACACATAAAGGGGAATACAATGACAAAAAGGGATAACTCATGAATTACATTTATTTCAATAACTTATGAATTTATAGTCTTCAATCAATGTTATCCATGATGTACTTCCCAATATATATTCTTAGGTAAATTTGTTTCATTCCCTTAATAATGGTTCATAATATACTCATTAATTTACCAAATCATATCCTTGAGGAGTTTAAAACTAAGTGTGTATAAAGGCTTCTTTTCATGCACTAGTTCTCGTTCAAGTCTAGCTCAAAACGGAGTTTTCATGTTTTACCCCGAGATACATTTATGCGAGAGTAACCTCTACTTGTTTGTATACAGACAATGATGCATTATCTTGATAAACCACTTACAATATACTCACCAAAATATAGGTATTTGTTTCTTATACCTAGTCTTATACTTAAAGATTTCACTAGGGTTTTCCAATCCTAATCCCAATAATAACTAAAACTATCCTCTAATACCAACTATAACAACTCTACTCTTTATTACATATTTAAAAATGATTTATTACATAAACATGCAACTAAGAAAACTTTTAGGATCAAGAAGTCTTGTTTCTTGGGAAATTAGGAACATTACATGAAAACTTAAGAAATAAAATTAAACCTATTTATTGAAAACTTATTTTACATGACCACAAAATTCCTTTATACTAAGCACTACATGGAATAACTTGAGGACATACATAAGAAAAGGGTGGGCTATAAAGCCCAATAAGGGATCGAAAAAGGAATAACAAGAAGAATACAGTAAATTTTAGGCCATAGGAATATCAATGGAGCACAAGATAAACATGAACATAAATTCATGATAAAGTAGGATTATCATAACATGGAAATGTGGAAACGATATACAACATGATATTAGCATGAGCCAAGGCTCATTACACATGGATTATCATGAGTAAGCCCACATTGCATGTGAATTAGAATGATTAAACCCTCATTGTACATGTATTTTCAAGAGTAAACCCTCATTTCACCTGGTGTATAATGATACTAAACATTAACCAATTCATCGGAACACTATCTGGGAGCACCCTTTAGAAATATTTCCTTTCATACATAAGTGTGCCACATGGATCAAATAATATGGAATCATTCAAAATAATATGTTATTCCAAGATTAAGGAATATGGAATAAATACATGTTATTTCCATTCAATATGTATATGTGTGTAAAGGTAAATACCATTGATAGAGAAATGGGTATTGTATTCACTACACGATGATTTTGTCTTGGAAAATTGCGGTGCATTTTCGCCCGCCTAACAGCGTGACATAAAAATTAATAAAAATGTTTGATGAGAGAGAAATGGGTATATCAACATATATACATGAAATTTAAAGTAATGGGGTCATGTAAATAAATTTCCCAACACAAGGTATTTGTAAATATAAGGTGTAACAAAATAGAGAAACTTGAAGAAATAGAACAAATTGATTAACTCTTACAAAACATTGGCATGGTAACCGGTGTACATGGGAGAGATTAATGAGAGATACAAAGGTATCTAAATATTCAAACATAAGGGTGGAATTATGGGGGAGGTGTGATATCATACCCCAACATTAGTAATTGAAAATAAAAAGGGTATAACAACAAGAAGAAACATTGATAAAAATGAGAAAGGAAGGAATCCCTTACTTGATTGTGTGACTTCAGGAGATTGAGGAGGGGCTTATTGAGAGGTTGGTAACCTTGGGAGGATTATAAATAGTGTAGGGAAGAGTAGGGACATGATCCAAGTATTTTTCGTGAAGAGAAGTGGGATCTTGGGTGGGTTCACAAAGTAAATGAGTGGGAGATTCTTTAATATTTCACAAAATATGGCTTTGGAATCTATATAATTAAATATTTAAAAACACAAACCTACCCATAGTTTTTCCCATGTTTTTTCCAAATGGGATTCTTAAACATTAATTTATAAATCCAAAGGTCTAACTTATTAAAATATTAGGTTTACTTATGTAGAAGTGAGTCAAACTCTCTAGGAAATCATTTTAAATATTTAAAATATTTTATAAGTCTTGGAGGGTCCACTAAGGAATTATAAAATTAATAAAACAAATCTAAAACAACATTATTTTAAATTTAAAACATATATCATTCAAATATCCCTTTTAATATTATTTTATTACATCACTATTGTGTTATTATGTTGTCATAAAAGACATTATATATTTATATGGAATTTAATTTTTACCCAGAAAATTTATTGTCTCATAAAATTATTAAAAATTCACCATTGGATAATTTTGACATCCTGATTAAAAAATTAATATTAATTTTCTCTAAATAATTTTCTAGATATGTGAATTTTCACTTTTCACATAAAAACCTTCATTTATTTGAAATTGACGGGTTTTGACAAAAATAATTTGAAAACCTTAATAAAAGTTACATTTGACATCAAAAATAATATATGATCATTTATATTTAATAAAAATTAAATAATAATAATATTTTTTTAAAATATTATTTATTCTAAAAATTCATTAATTACTCAAAATAATTTCTTTAATTAAAAATACAATTTCATTTTTTTATATCAAAAATATAATTCTTATCAAACTTAATACTTAATCATTTATAAAGTAAAAATAATAAGGAATATAACCACCACTTATAATTAGAAGGAGTTTTTTATAATACTATTACAATAAAAATATTAATAAAACATCAGTTTAATGTAATAATTTATATATTTCTAAAAAGTACCATTTTACCCAAAAAATAAATTTATCTAATTCATTATATTTTAAGAAAAACTATTCTCATAAAAAAATTGGTGGGATAAGACTTTAATTTATAAAAATGGATTGTACAATATGTAACTAATGCCTTATTACAATACCCCTTATAAAACTCGCATAAGATGTAAGGGTAAGGTGTGCGAAGGTGACAGACTCTTGGGGAAGCTTAGATAATATCGCCCGAGTGGTAATCTCTATTAACTAAAACTTCTCTCGTAGGCGATTACATTAAGGCTTAACATGTTGAAGCTTGCTTGGGCTAGGTCAAATGTGAATCCCAGTGACACTACCTCCTTTCTGAGCTCTGAAAAATGAGCTTCGTACGGCCCTAGTCTACTAGATGAAGTCATCCTCTCCTTTGTCTGTGTTGAAAGAATTGTTTTAAAAAACATAAATTTATATCAGTCCTGTGATCACTATTTAATGGCTATATTATAAATTGAAATGATACGTAATATCCAATTAAACCCAATAATAATAATAATAAATAGTGCATGTTTTTTCTATAAAATAATAAAATAAAGGTAATTTTATTCATAAAAGATCAGGTTATTTCATCTAGGTTGTACTGTGGCCATGAATCCATGAAATGGGTACACTATGGGGGAATAGCTTCATGTCATAAGCTAGGGTTTCTGCGAATTTAAATACTCAATGTTCTTGGGTTATCCTCACATGATTCCGAAAACATTGAGGGAATGTTTCTTAAAAAAACATATAAGAGTCTCACCTATAATAAAGGATATTTGATACTCTCTTAAAAGAAGGAAGTCCATCATTTATATTTGAGGATTCCCAATTAAATGTGAACTGATACAATAGGGGAAATATAATATGAAATTTGAAAAATAAATTGAGAGAGAGAGATAAATAGATAATTCTCCTAAAGAGAATAAAATAGAGGGTAAAGCTATTTTGTAGGGGTGAATCTAGAACTAAACCCACAGAGAAGGAAAAGTGTAAGGACCAATCATTACATGATGTTTATGCTACATAAGTTTTTCTACTAGTATTTTCCATATCACCGCATGACTATAATAAGGGAAACTCTTCCTATTCCAAACCATTCCAATAAAGGGGAGTTCATATAGTGTATGTGATTATTTTTTTTTTAAATTTTAATGTGTTTCTTCCATGGTTTCATCCCATATCTTAGTTCTTACCCTTATCTATCCAAAATGACCACTACTAAAAGATAATGGTCTTCCCTTTTAAAATGCTTCAACTAGTGATGATAACCCACGGCATATTCAATGCATGAGTTTGGGGTCATTATGTTTCAAAATGGTTCCAGATACTTATATATGAAATCACATGAAAATGAGAGGGCATGAGGTAGTTCATAGGCTAGAGGGTCCACACTCTAAGTGAAGGCTCACTACAGTGACATTCCAATTTCATTAAAATTAAAAATCACAACCATTTTTTCCTCACTAACTGTAAAAATTATAACTTTCATATTCTTGGAACATCCATCTCATCAATTTCAAAACCAACCAATCTAATCTCTTATTTCCTTCTTTGAATATTTTTCTAGCCATTTAAAGTTATTTTAACACCATTACCAATGGACCAAAGTAATTCAGCACTGAAATATAGTCTTAAATTATTTGGTATAGTTTAGAAATAAATTTTTTCATTGATATTTAATTAGAGATGTAACGATTCTTTCAAGATACCTCATGATGTTAAACACTATTAGTGTTGAGTCCATTGACTCATGTACACACAAGAGGGTGGTGTTGAGAACCGGTTAGTTGGTGGGATCTTTTAAAGATGTTATGGATTAAGATGATTATGTTGATAACAAAACAAAATAAGGGATATGTTCTAGATTTTAGATATATATTGAAGGGGTGTGTTAACATCAGGTGACTTGGGGTCATTGTCTTGGTTATGTGAAGGGAAAGACTTTGGGTTTTGGGGTTGAATATATGGATATGGTATTTCCCATTTTGGTTATATGAGGTAACTAAAGATGTTATTAGATATATTGGAGGATAGTGATATTCCCTAGGTGTGTTAAGATTATAGGTACATCATACCACTCCAAAAATGTCCAAAGAAGGTTGGTTGAAGCATGAGGGTGATGGTATAGTACCACATGTATCAAGGTAAGGGTAATGATAATCACTAGTTTTCATTTATTATTATTAATTAACCTATATATTATTGGGGATATTAAACATCATATTGGTGGTGACCTAATGAGTTTCTTACAAGCACCCTATATGGTAACATCAGTGTGTGTGTGTGTGCGTGGATTCATGTCTTATATTTTAAGATAAGATGGGGGCCTAATGTTGGAGTTAGATTAGGTCCGTGATGGGTTTTGGTATAGGTTGGATACAAGGATGATGTTGAATATAGAACCAATCAGATCCTCGATGTCCATAGATGTGATATCTAGTGATTTTAAAAAATTTATAATTTATGAGATTAACCCACATTGGGAAATCATTTATGTTATGCATGTTGTATGCATATAATGAATTTCATTTAGCAATGACTATGATTTTCTATTTTTATTTTGTTTTATTTTTTATGCTACTATATTATTTATATTACTACATGATTTACTTTTTAAATAAGGTTACATTCACCACACAATCACACCTTATACCTACACCCCCTTCTACAAAGAAGAATCTAGAGTATGAAGAGGCATGCCTAAGGACATGTGGAGACACCTACCTTGGAGCTGTTTTAGAGATCCAAGTTAGGGAGAATTACAATGTGGTACTTTTTGAGTCAATAAGGTTTTCCTTATGACTTTTCCATTCCTTCATATAAGGGGGAGATTGTTAAGTCATCAAGTTTTCTTTATGACTTGACCATTCCTCTTGTTTTGAAAATCACAAACACCTTATTTCAAGGAAAAACTCATTTTACCCCTGTTTTACTTCCACAAGGAAATTTTCCTTCCCAAGGAAATTTTCCTTCCCAAGGAAATTTATCCCTACCTTGTTTTCATTGTCCATATCAATCTTTTTCATAAGTATAAAAATAATATTTGTATCTAAAACCTTGGAATCATATAATACTTAGATATGCAGCATTCTGTTTTAGGATCTGAATTCCCTATTACGAACTTTTATGAAAATCAATTCTAAATTCTGACTAATAACTTATATAAAGTTCTAACTATGAATTCTGATGATGAATTCTGATGATGAATTCTGATTAAGAATTCTCATTACGAATTATAATGATGAATTCTGATTACGAATTCTCATTGAGAATTCAGATGATTAATTCTGATTACGAATTCTCATTACTAATTAAGATGAAGAATTCTGATTACGAATTCTCATTACTAATTCTGATGATGAATTCTGATTATGAATTCTCATTATGAATTCTGACGATGAATTCTTATTTCGAATTCTCATTATGAATTCTGATGATGAATTCTGATTATGAATTCTCATTATGAATTCTGATGAAGAATTCTGATTACGAATTTTCATTACGAATTCCCTGGAAAAATAGAATCTGAATATCTTAGTACTACAGACTCTGAATTCATTTTTTTTCTTTCATTCCAAACTTTAACTTTTTTCATTCCGAAAATTTTATTTACCTCCATTTCGAATATAAGTTTTTGGTTATTCTTACACTTTTTCTATTACAAAATGATTTTGTGCTTTCAGTTATTGATTAATCGTTGTTTGAGTGACATGTGTACAGGTCCCTATGAAATTCAAGGAAGAATTCGACTATTGAAGGAGGGAGCCGACTGTTGGAGCTTCTCCTATAAATAGGATCTCATTTGAACGTGCTCGCAACATTTAGAATTTTGATGCTCACAACTTCCTGAAATGATTTCTAGAGAGAGAGAGGCTCTTATCAACTCTCAAGATTTGTGCAGAAAGTTTGAATAGCTTGTTCAATCATTGCCTTGAGCAGATTTTCTTTGTCTAACTCTGATTGTTGTTGTGTACAATCGAGGGCTTTCAGTGATAGGAAGACAGAGGTTCCAACACCTTGAAGTCGAGGGCTTCCTTGCTGAGGAAGACAGAGGTGCTGACTACCTAATAGTTGAGGGCTTGCAGGGATAGCAAGACAGACTCAGATCTTCGTATCGAGGGCTTACCCTGGTGTGGGTAAGACAAAACATCTCGAAAGTATAAATCAAGGGACCTTTATCCAAGTTTGTTGGATACCCTTATCTTTGTTTTAAAAGACTTATTACTTGTTACTTGTTTTGTTAGAAGTTTTTCCGCTGTATTTGTATTGTTAAGGAAAGTATAACTTTCTTATACTTCCTTACACTTGTACTCTAATATAGTTAGATTCTATACGTTTTAAGGTAGAATATTCATCTTTGTAAACTTTAGTTAAGTTTCATTTTCAGAATCACTTTTCCGGAATTTAGCAAGTGATTAGAACATATTGAGGTCTTGCGAATTATCTTGTTTAACCATGTTAAACATAACCATCTTTAAAAGTTCCAAATTAATTTTTAAAAGGTACAATTCACCCCCCCCCCCCGCCCTCTTATATCTGAGAATCTCATTCTTATTTTGATCCTATATTTGGTATTATTGAGTATATCATACTCAGACATACCATCCTAACAATTGGTATTAGAGGAGGTTCAATATGAATTAATCTCACGATTAAATTCATATCGGAATTTTTGGAATTTAATTCTCGGAATCATATTTTTCAGGATTCATTTTTCAGAATCTGTTTTTTGGACTCATAGTTCAGATTCACTTTTTTGTAGAGATACTTTTTCTCCACTCTATATTTTCTTGCTTAAAATATATTCCGTGTTTACAAACTTTTTCTACTAACAAGTTTTTGTGGAAAGACTTTTATTAAAGATGGCAATAATCAATGTTGGTTCCATAGACAATCTCAATCCAACAAGACCACCTATCTTTGATGGTAATGATTGTGAATATTGGAGAGATCGCATGAAGACTTTTATTATCAACACTGGAGTTGAATATTTTGTTATTCTTACCAGTGGATAAAAAATCCCTGATAAAAACGTAAGAGCCTTTACAAATCAAGAAAAGTATAAATATTAACTAAATTATAAGGTACGCAATACTTTACTTTATTCAATGACTAGAAATATATATAGCCAAATTTTATCTTGTGAAGCAGAAAATTCTATATGGAAGAAACTTGACGTTACTCACTTTGGAACTTCCAAAGTAATTGAGACCAGAAGATCCATTCTTAGAGCCGAATATCATGGTTTTAGTTTTCCTTGTGGTGAACCCAT
Organism: Viscum album; assembly: GCA_963277665.1. Classification (NCBI taxonomy): domain Eukaryota; kingdom Viridiplantae; phylum Streptophyta; class Magnoliopsida; order Santalales; family Viscaceae; genus Viscum; species Viscum album. Next base: position 154,794,884 of record OY728163.1, read on the forward strand.
ATGCAAGGTGAAACAAAGATTCATGACTATTGTGAATAGTTTACAATAAATGGGTGAAAAAGGATTGGATGATGAAGCCCTTGTTGACAAGATCATCGACCTCATGACAAATGAGTGGTAATCTAAAAGGATTGAAATTGATGAGAATAGAAAGGTTACTCATATTACCCTTGATAAGATATTTGGAACTCTTCTTCAGCATGAGACTAGAATGAAGAGAGATGCTGATATTGTGAAGAAGAAGAATGTAAATGGAAATTTAGATTTTACTACTACTTCCAATCATATGAAATCCAAGACTCCTGAGAGAATTACTAGATCCAGATCTAAGAAAGTTGTTATCCATTCTGAATCTAGTGGAAGTGAATCCTCAGAAAATTAATTAGAAAATCTTTCTTGAAGGAAAAATTAAATAGCTGGACAGAGGAACTTTCAATCCAAATACAAGAAGAAGGAAAGGAAAGATAAGAAAGATTCTGAAGTTACATGCTATGAATGCAAGAGATCTGGACACATAAGACCTAACTGCACTATGATCAAGAGAAAGGAATGAAAGGAAAGGCATTATGAGAAAAACAGAAAGTATTATTACAAGTCCAAAGCTAAGAAAGTGTTGAAAGCCAATGACACATGGAGTGTCAGTGGTGTAGATTCTTCAGATGAATCTTCAGATTATGAATCTTCTAGACAAAATAATTTTTGTCTTTTAGCCAGGCTACCTATTGATAATCATTGCTTGATGTCTAAGGTATACAATGATGAATCAATGATCAATGTTTCTTTAAATGCTACTGATAGTAAATATTGTAACTCTTAGGATGAAGAATCATCTTCTAATGAAGATAATACTTTACCTACGTATGAATAAGTTTATAGGTTTTCCAAACTCCTTGAGAATGAGAATTCAAAACTCATGAAAAAAAATTGATAAGGAAAATTCTAAGAATATTATTCTCACTAAGGAAATATCAGATCTTTCTGATGATGTTGATAAGAAAAATGATGACTTTGAAAGTATTTCAAAAAATCTTGAGGAAGTTGTTCTGAAAGAATAAACTTTCTAAATATCTAGAAAATGTAATTTCTAAGAAAAATGTTTTCGAGCCTTGCTCTAGTTCAAAATCAAATGTTTTTTAAGACAAGAACTTAGTTATAAAACTCAAATCTGAAATATTCTCTTTGAAGAAGTGTTTTCCAAACTTTACACTAGGTAAGGAAAATTTTGATAAAATGTATTCACAAATCCGACTTCGAATGAATACTTCTGGTTTTGGTTATACTAGTTCTAAACCAATATTTAGTAATAAATACTTTGTTCCTCAAAGTGCCCCATTATGTTCTAAGTGTCAATGTGGTCGTCATTGGGAAAATAATTGTTCCCTAAACAAAACCCAATATTTAGGATTTCATAAAGCTTATTTTTCTAAGAATATGTGGGTTCCCAAAATTTTACTTTCTGAGATTTCCGGATCCAAGAAAGTCTGGATTCTGAAAACCTAACTTTTTCTTATTTTCAGGAAAATAGGGAAAGTACCGATAGAAATACATGGTACATGGATAGTGGATGTTCCCGACATATGACTGGTAACAAAAACTATTTTGAAAATATTATCAAGACGAAAGGAGGAAAATTAACTTTCAGAGATAATGCTCAGGGAGAAATTATTGGTATAGTTAACATCGTTCTACTTGGAAAAACTTTGATTTCAAATGTTTTATTTGTTAAGGGTATTAAGCACAACCTCATCATCATAAGTCAATTATGTGACGAAGGATACCTTGTAATTTTTAGGAATGATAAGTGCTTAATACACAATTCCAAGGAAGAGTTTATTCTTTCTTCTCATAGGCAAGGAAATGTTTACAGACTAAACTTAGAAGACCTTAGGAGCCAATAATTACCTTGCCTTAGTGCAACGAAAGATCATTCTTGGTTATGGAATTGAATATTATGACACTGTAACCTTAGGAACTTATGAAAACTTTCTAAGAAGAGACTAGTTAAGGATCTACCGGAGCATAGATTTGATTCTTCAAAAGTCTGTGAACCTTGTCAATATGGCAAGAAACATAAATAAAGTTTTAAATCCATTGGTGAAGTCTCAACTACTGATGAATTACAGCTAGTGCATATAGATCTCTTTGGTCCTACACAAATAGGAAGCATTGGGGGCAAGTATTATGTATTTGTCTTAATTGATTATTACACTAGATATATGTGGGTCTATTTTCTAGAAAAGAAGCCTAAAACTTTTTCTTATTTAAAAAGTTTTAGAGCCCAAGTCAAAAATGATAAAAACCTTCCATTGAAAATTATTCATAGTTATCATGGAGGATAATTTCAAAATTCTGACTTTAAAAATTTTTGTAGTAGAAAAGGCATTTCTCATAATGTTTCATCACCTAGAACACCTCAATAGAATGGTGTAGTTGAAATAGGAAATAGAATTATTCAAGAGATAACTAGAACCATGTTGAGTGAGTATTCTATTGCAAAATATTTTTGGGTTGAAGCTATATGTACTGCTTATTATACTATAAATCATGTTTTGATTAGACCTTTTCTTAATAAAACCCCTTATGAGTTATGTAATGGTAGAAAACCAAGACTTTCTTACTTTAAGGTTTTTTGATGCAAGGTATTCATTCTGAATACTAAATATAACTTACACAAATTCGCACCAAAATATTATGAAGGAATTTTCCTAGGCTACTCCACAACTTCTGAGGCCTATAGAGTTTTTAACAAAAACACATGTACTGTTGAAGAGACAGTACACATCAAATTTGATGAAACTGATCCTTTTGTTTTTAAACAACACCAACCTACATCCTGAGATGTGTTTTCAAAAACTGATTATCAAACTATGATAGAAGATCCTTCTGATAAAGAAAATGTTCAAGAAGATACTTCTGAAACATAGACCATAGAAGATTTCCTACCCTATGTTGATGAACAGGTTTTACAAAACCTAAATCATTCGTTTCTATATAATCATCCCAGTGATAGTATCATTGGTGATGTAAATCAACCCGTAAGGAATAGAAGTTCCTTAAGAAATGAAGTAGAATATCTAGTATTCCTTTCACAATTAGGACCAAAAATCACTAATGAAGCTCAAGGTTATGATTATTGGATAAAAGTCATGCAAGATGAATTAAATGAATTCTAAAGGAATAAAGTTTGGACATTGGTTGAAAGTCCTAAGGAATATTCTGTAATTGGAGTAAAATGGGTCTTCAGAAATAAGTGTGAGGAAAATGTAATCATAGTAAGAAATAAATCTAGATTAGTTGCTAAAGGATATAATCAACAAGAAGGAATAGACTATGAAGAAACCTATGCTCAATTATCTAGACTTGAATCTATTCGTATTCTACTTGCCTTTACAACCTTCTTCAATTTCAAACTTTTTAAAATGGATGTGAAATGTGCTTTCCTTAATGGTTATGTTCAATATGAAGTTTTTGTTGGACAAACTCCTGGATTTGAAGATACAGAACATCCTGATCATGTTTTTAAACATACAAAAGCTTTGTATGGCCTTAAACAAGCCCCTCGATCTTTGTATGATAGACTTACAGAATTTTTTCTTCAAAATAACTATGTTAAGGGAAATGTAGATCCAAACCTTTTTATAAAGAAGGATAAGAAAAATATTTTGATTGTTCAAATTTATGTTGATTACATTATATTCGGTTAGACTTAGCAGTCCTTGACTAATTCCTATACGGATCTAATGAAATCTGAGTTTGAAATGAGTATGATGGGTGAGTTAACATTTTTCCTTGGTTTTCAAATTTCTCAAAAACCAGAAAGAATCTACATATCACAACATAAGTATATAAATGATCTTCTTAAAAAGTATGGATATGACAACAATAAGAGTATAAGTACTCTCATCAGTACCTCAAACACACTCAATCTTGATGAAGGTGGGAAACCAGTAGATCAAACAACTTTTAGAGGAATGATAGGAAGTCTACTTTACTTGATAGCTAGTCATCGAGACTTAATTTTTTCAGTATGCTTATGTTCAAGATATCAATCCAATCCTAAGGAATCTCATTTAAAGGCAGTGAAGAGAATTTTTCACTACTTAAAGAGAACCATGGATTTAGGAATATTTTATACTTCTAGAAATGATTTTGTTTTAAAGAGTTTTTCTGATACTGACTTTGGTGGATTTAGAATGGATAAAAAGAGTACATTTGGAACTTTTCATTTAGTAGGAGATTCATTAGTTTCTTGGTTCTAAAAGAAGCAACACTCAGTAGCACTTTCCACTACTAAAGCTGAATATGTAGTAGTTGGAAGTTGTTGTGCTCAAGTGTTGTGGATATAACACACACTCACAGACTATGGCTTGAGTTTTACTAAGACTCAAATTTTGTGTGATAACACGAGTTCTATTTCCCTTAGTAAAAACCTTGCACATCACTCTCGTTCAAAGAACATAGACATTAGGCATCACTTTCTTAGGGATCACACAAAAAAAAAGAGATATCATTCTTCAAATCATCAGAACGTAAGATCAACTTGCTGATATTTTCACAAAATCTTTACCTACCGATAGATTTGAATACATTAAACAGAAGTTAGGAATAATAACCGTGAGGTAATATTTCTTCGTTAACTTCATGTTGAACCAATATCCTTACATTAATAAACTATTTTTTAGAGGGGGTACATTTTTATTGAAGATTCTATTTCAAATTTTTCAAAACAAAAGTTTCATAATAAGATTGTCAAAAAATTTCATAATGAAAATTTTCGTAGTCGGTTTTTCAAAAAAATTCGTAATGAAAATTTGCGTAGTCGGTTTTTCAAAATTTTTCATAATGAAAATTTTTGTAGTCGGTTTGTCAAAAATTTTCATAATGAAAATTTTCATAGTCGATTTTTCCAAATTTTCGTAATTAAAATTTTCATAGTCAATTTTTCAAAAAAAATTGTAATGAAAATTTTCATAGTCAGTTTTTCAAATTTTTTCGTAATGAAAATTTTCGTAGTAAGATTTTCAAGTTTTTCGTAATGTAATTCTTTGGAAATGAAGTTTTCATAATGAGAATATTTGTACCTATTTTTGTAAGGGAAATTTTCGAAACGGAAATTTTCGCAATGGAAATTTTCGTAAAGGAAATTTTCATAATGGAAATTTTTGTAATGGAAATTTTTGTAATGGAAATTGTCGTAATGGAATTTTTTTGTAATGGAAAATTTCGTACTCATAATTTTCGTTATCGAGTTTTGGTACTCAAACTTTTAGTAACAAAACTTTTAGATCTTAAGTTTTTTGTAGTGAGTTTTTCATAGTGATTTTTTCGTAGTCAAGTTTTCTTCAATAAGAATATCACATATTACAAATAAACTTCCTAGACAATCCGAAAGGAATGATTTCTTTACTAAATTTTTCATAATCACTTTTACTTGCTGGTATTTTCTTTTAATTTTTTGGGTTTTTTTCTTCTTAAATCTGAATGTTTTTTAAAACCTCAAAATATCAGATTCAAGATTTTCTTGCGGGAATGTTTTCAACAGTCAGATCAGATCAGAGAGTCTTTTAACCATTATATTGGTTTAGGAAGATGAATGTTCACCACCATCGCCTATATAAAGGGGACCCCCAATGGTGTCCCACATCAGTTTCCAAGCTCTCTCAACTTGAAGCTCTGCCTCAGTTCATAAGCCCGTTCCGAATCTCTCAGAGTTCTGCCGGTCTGAATGTCTGTAGAAGGTTCCTCTCATGAAATGTTTACCTCGAAGACAATTCCAAAATGGCAAGTATACAGGGAAAGGTTGGTGCATCCGAACTTTTTCAAGTATGATTATATCATTTCTAAGAATATCAAGTTAAATGTATGGGAAGATGTATGTGTATCTAATTAAGGTGTTCATGACTCGGTGTATCCGTATTTACTCATAGAGTTTTATGAGTCATTGTGCTTATTTAGGGAATATGATAGAGAAATATTTTCATTCGAGTCTTATGGAAAAACCAATAAACTTTCTTATACCAAGGCATCCATCTTGGTGGGATTATCATATGAAGGGGAGGCAGAATTTTGCTACCACAAACTCCTGGATGTTCAATGTAGTTTTGTTAAGGTGAAGGCCTTGCAATGTCTTGGACTTATTGATGTCAAGATAGCTAATATTTCCCATCTATCTTCTAACAACCAGATCCTTCAACTTTGGGTACAAGGTTTTTTAGTACCGGGAAATGGTGACAAAGATACCCTCAAGAATAATGACATATATTTATTATATTTCCGGGTAAATCTAAGGAAAATAAATTTGAGAGGCATGTTCTTGTTACAATTCAGAACATCAAGAATGGAAATATACGAGCCCAAATTATCATTTATTTTGTCTTACATTCAAAACTGACAGTTCGGTGTCTTGAATCATTCAAGATTGCATGAAAATCCAAGGTTTGGAATTGAAAATTCATACTTGTTAGTGATGACACTCTCAACAGAATGAATATGGTCTATTCTAAGAAGACATGAGAGTTCTATGATCTGCCTGAGGATGAGGCAGAAGCCAATCCGGAAAATTTTGAAAGAGTTGAGCCATCGAAGAAGGTTGGAAAGAAAAGGAAGTTGAAGGAAGTGGAAGCTGAAGGTGAAACTCACAAAGATAAGGAAGTCCATTCTGCACCTCATAAACCAAAGAAACAGAAAGCTTATACAGATGAGGTGGCTGAAAATGGAGGGAAGATAAGGAAAAGAGGAAAGAAGGGGAGCTACAGTTCGGCTTCGACCTGGCTGAATCTAGGTCTTTAAGGGAGAATACTACTGAATACCTTGAGAAGGAAGGAAAAGAGAAGAATATGAAGAAGAAAATGTCTGAAGCTGAAGTTTTACAATCTCTTTTGAAATCCAAAGAAGTAGCTTCTGAGAATATTCTAGTCCCAGAGACTTTCCTAGCCGAGCCATTACATGATACTCCAAGGAAGCATTTATTCACTCTGGAAAAAAATAAAGAGAAATAAGTTGTTGAAGAAGTGGAATAATTGGAATTAGAAGAATAATAAGATGTATAAGTAGAAGATGAAGAAAGTTTTGATTTAGATTATCTGATTAAACAAGTTGAAGAGTATCAAGATAAGGCAAATCCATCAGAGAAATAACAACTCCAAACATCTGAGGCCGAGTCCTCGAAGCTTGTCACTCCTGGAAAGGAAGAATAGAAATTTGGAAAGATAGATGAAGACAAGGAAGAAGAAAAAGTAAATGAATTATCTGAGGAAGAAATATTTGAAAAGCACTTTATTGAGTAAGGATCAGAAAAGGAGAAATTTGATGATTACAGAGTTCTTCAATTATCTGATAGTGAAAATAAATCTCCAGATGAGAAAGTCATACCGAAGATTGATAAGGGTAATCAATCTGTTGGTGATTCTCAAAGAAAATCTATAGTGAAGAGGAAGGAAGTTGTAGGATCTTTAAAAAGGAGGCTTGTTGAGCTTGAGAAACCACATTCACCATGTAATATCTCGAATTCGGAGTCATCCTCACTTGGTCATGATTTTGTAGAGCAGTCTTTGAAGAAGCTAGTCGGTTCCATTCTGAATTTTACAAACATAGATTCTAGATGCCAGATGCTCCAACACACTCTTAATAAGAAGTCAGATTTGGTGTCCATGGTGATAGACAAGTGTGTAAATATAGAATCAAATTTCAAAACTTTTCTTATAGGATATGAAGCTCACTGGAAGACTTTCAAGAAAATGACCACTTGGTCAAAGAAGATCCTCCAGAATATGGCAGACCTTGATGAATTTCAAGAGGAAGTAAAAGAGGCTTTTGATACTGAATATTCCAAGATCAAGGATCTTACAAACAGATTTCAGGAAAATCTGACCCTAGAGCAAAATATTTGGAGTCAAGAGGTGAAGGATATAAATGGGAATCTTAACTCTATTGCTCAAAGCTGGAAAGGGGAAAGTGATCTCCGTATTGAGATCGAAGAGAAGCTTGTAAAGCATAATGAAGTTCTTAAGGATCAGTATAAGGCTCTGAAGGCTCAAGATGACATGATTATAGCCTTAGAAAAGCAAGCTGAGGAGAACCACAAAGATATGAAGAAGCCGAAGACAATTTTCAAGATTCTAATGCCCAAGGAAAAAGAAATATAATAGACTACTTCGATCTTTTGTTGTATTTCTTCCTTGTACTAATATTTCCAATCATAATGAAATTGTCGTTGCTTGTCTTGTTTGTATGTCTTTAATGTTTTTAGGTACCAAATTTCTTTTCCATTACCTCAAACTCTTTTTGAAAATCAAAAAGGGGGAGAAGGAAAAAGAACTCAAAAGGGAGAAGGAAAAATCTAAAAGGGAGAAGAAAAATTTATAAGTATAAGAAGAACTATCCCTAAGTAAGGGAGAGTTTATTTGAGGGGGATTTCTTAGTAAGAATACTTCAATATTCATAATGAAATTCCCATTCTAGAAATCTAGAATACGATCCTTAGAGTTCCAAAGCCTAATGGGGAGTTAGTCGTATTCACCATTGATCACAAACGAAGGGAGATAAGCATTAATTTCAAGTCTAGAAATTTATCTAAGTCTTTACATTATTTTTCGTAAGGTTGTTTTTTATTTCCAAAAAGGGGGAGATTGTTAAGTCAATAAGGTTTTCTTTATGACTTTTCCATTCCTTCATATAAGGGGAGATTGTAAAGCCATCAAGGTTTCCTTATGGCTTGACCATTCCTCTTGTTTTGAAAATCACAAACAGATTATTTCAAGAAAAAACTCATTTTACCCCTATTTTACTTCCATAAAGAAATTTTCCTCCCTAGGGAAATTTATCCCCACCTTGTTTTCATTTTTCATATCAATTTTTTTCTTAGGTATAAAAATCAGATTCTTATCTAAAACCTCAGAATCATATAATACTTAGATATGAAGCATTCTGTTTTAGGATTTGAATTCCCAATTATGAACTTTTATGAAGTTCAATTCTGAATTCTGACTACGAACTTATATAAAGTTCTAACTATGAATTCTGATGATGAATTCTGATTACGTATTCTCATTACGAATTTAGATAAAGAATTCTGATTACAAATTCTCATTATGAATTCTGATGATGAATTCTAATTACGAATTCTCATTACGAATTCTGATGATGAATTCTGATTCTGAATTCTCATTACGAATTATGATGATGAATTCTGATAATGAATTCTCATTATGAATTCTGATGAAGAATTATGATTACGAATTCTGATTACGAATTCCTTGGAAAAATGGAATCTGAATATCTTAGTACTACAGACTCCGAATTCATTTTTGCTTACATTATGAACTTTGACTTTTTCCATTCTGAACTTTTATTTACCTGCATTTCGAATATAAGTTTTTGGTTATGTTTACACTTTTTCTTTTACAAAATGATGTCATGCTTTCAGTTATTGACTAACTATTTTTTGAGTGACATGTGTACAGGTCCCTCTGAAATTCAAGGAATAATTCGACCATTGAAGGAGGGAGTCGACCATTGGAGCTTATCCTATAAATAGAAGCTCATTTGAACATGCTCATAACTTTTTGAATTTTGATGCTCAAAACTTCCTAAAGTGATTTCTAGAGAGAGAGGCTCTTATCAACTCTCAGGCTTCATGCATAAAGTTTGAATAGATTATTCAAAATTTTCCTTGTGCATATTTTCTTCATGCGACTCTGATTGTTGTTATGTACAATCGAGGACTTCCGGGGATAGGAAGACAGAGGTTCCAACACCTTGAATTTTAGGGCTTCCTTGTTGAAGAAGACAGAGGTGCCGACTACCTTATAGTTGAGGGATTGCGGGGATAGCAAGACAGACTCCAATATTCATATCGAGGGCTTACCCTGGTGTGGGTATGACAGACTTTCTTGAAATTATAAATCAAGGGACCCTTATCCAAGGGTGTTGGATACCCTTCTCTTTGGGTTAAAAGACTTATTACTTGTTTCTTTTTTGTTACAAGTTTTTTCGCTGCATTTGTATTGTTAAGGAAATTATAATTTTCTTATACTTCCTTTCTCTTGCACTCTGATATAGTTAGATTCTATACGCATTAAGGTAGAATCTTCATCTTTGTAAACTTTAGTTAAGTTTCATTTCCAGAATGACTTTCTGGAATTTAGAAATTGATTAGAACTTATAGAGGTCTTGTGAATTATCTTGTTTAACCATGTTAAACATAACCATCTTTAAAAGTTCCAAAGGAATTTTTAAAAGTTACAATTCATCCCCCTCTTGTATCTGAGAATCTCATTCTTATTTCGATCCTACGTTTGGTCTTATAGAGTATATCATACTCAGACATACCATCCTAATAGTACTATATTAGGATATTGTTTCATTATTTGGGGTGTGATAGATAGTGATTTAGCGATGTTTAGGGACTTATAATGGATATTGTATTGTGTGTCTAGACAACACTAGTATAGGATGAAGTCCAAAATATTTGGGGATTTTGGATTGTTTTTCTTTGTTTTCATGGTGACTACTATGTTTTTTGGATTAAATAAAACATGGTATTCAATGTTATTGATTTATTATAGCATCCTAACCTGATATCTTCTTAAAAATATTCCTTCAATCCATAGGGACACTGGTCCTTAGGCGTGTCTCCCATACTCCAAAGTCTACCGACTAGCAGCGAGGGTCTAAAGGGGTGATAGTGGGGAGATAATACCCTATTGTAGTGATAATAATAATGATCTATATTTTTATAACATAGTGGAATAAATACCATAAATATAATGAACAATAACCCTCTATAGAGGATGTATAAAAATAGCAATGAAAATGAATAAATAATTCAAAACATACCATTTGTAGAAAATACCATTTATATATACTAAAAAACATGTTATTTTATATCAAGTTATAAAAAATAATAAGAAGAAAGCATCTCCCATAGTCGGCCATCAGTACATTCATATATATATATCATGTTTAAACAAAAAGAGACTTAAAGTAACTCCAGTTGATGTAAGAACCTCAAAGGTCCCCTGTCATCCACCCCATGCTAAATATCCCAACATGATCACTAGGGTCTATATCCTGAGCACAAACCCATACCTGATCACAAAATCATAAATTATGCATGTGTCCTGAGGATCCCATGTAGGGTGTGAGAATAAATCTTAGTAGGCTTCCACCAATTTATACATAACTTACATCCCTGGTAATATAGGGGTTCTAAATATAAATAAAAAGAAAGTCAGTACATGCCCATCATACAGTAACCTATTTCCCTTGTGCTCAACATCCACAAGGAAGCAATCACTTACATATGACATCATCGGTATACCACATGCACCAAGTTAAATATATTTCATACAGAAACATGTATTCATATATATAATTTTTGTGGGAGGATCCTTAGCAGTAACCCTAATTAATACCCTGATGAAAATCACCCCAGGTGAACCCTCAGGTTCCACAATTCGGATATGTCACCCAACACCTCACGCCGGCAATCATGCACTGATGTCCAAAAAGGAATGACCAAAAAATAAGTACTTGGTCCCTTGGATCCCAGCTTATAATCTTTCTTTGTCTTGATGCTTGGCATCCTGAATAATATTGATGTACATCCTCAATAATAATAATATTCATCTTAATAGCTGACATCCTAAGGCACGGTGATACCCATCCTCCCAAGTACCGACCCATGGAATCAAGTAATATGATGAGTCTTATCTCTAACCATTAGTCTCATCACCATCAATTGATGGTTCATCACCATCCATGTGGATTTATATGACAAGAATATCCAACCTCACTAATGGTCAACACCATCCTCATACACAACTAATGGAGGCCTCTACCCACATGAGTGGTCCACACCACCTAATCATCTGAGTCCTAGTTGCATGCACATGACTCCAATGGCACGTTGTCCAATCATTGTGCGAAGTAATCACCAAAAAATAGTACCTAAGACACATCATCCCACACCTCATGCCACTATGACCATGTTTATCAATCATGATGGTCATCTCTGTCTGAAGTCATTTGGTCCATGCCCCAATCATGATGACCTTGTCACCTCAATCTGATAACCAATTCACCTCAACATGTGATAAAAATCACCCACGTATCCTAAGACAAGCCCATCATTATTGAATCACATCACCCCAAACCATGAGGTAAATAACCACCTCAATCCACATGCCAATCCTAACATGTTCCCATGAAAACAAGCAAGATAATACAAACAATTTAATTTAATAATAAACACACACCCAAAATAATCTTTCTAAGTTACCTGAATCATATCTCCAGGATTATTCCATATGTATTCAGGATGATCATGCTCCAATACATCTTATGTGATCAATTTAATAATTAAAATACTAGAATTAAATTGTTAATATCTCCCTCATACAACCCAACAACGCGCTCCAGAACGCACCCTTGTGAAACACAATAAAATCGAGGATAAATCTAATCACCACCTTTATCATAATCATACATTTAAGCTCATCTGATATCAACCTATAAATCCATATTAATTGAGAGAAATTATAATTTTAAATGAATTCTTGATATGCTTCCAACAAGACTTAAAATGATCAAAATGGATCTCGGATCAAGGAGTTCCCTCAAATCCTATGAGAGGAGGAGGAAATGAGAGACACCCTATGATTAGGGTTGAAGGAGAGGAAAAAGAGGGAGAAAACCTAAATAAAATATAGGGGAATTTTTCAAAATTCACAAAATTTAATGCCCCACATGGTTTTTCTACATGGTTCGGATAACCATGTGCCAACCGTGAAACACCCACTGTCAACAAACCACGCCTCCCATGGTTAGGGAATATAGTTTACCAAACCATGTACAAACAACTTGTGAGCCCTTTATTAAAAACTAAAAATATCCCACAATATTTTTTCCCCACTTGGATGGTTTTTTGAAGAAATTTCTAGTGAAGAAAGAGTGTCGCACAATAACCCCTATGAGGCTGTATGGTTTGTCCAAAATGTGTGCCCCTGTGTACGCCTTTAGAAAAGTTGGTTTTTCGACCTATGACACACCCAAAAATGACGAAAAACCTTGAGGAAATTTTCATGCCTTAAACATAATCTAAAAAAGGCATTGTTTCAAATAAACACTTGGAATAAATTCTAATAATCAAGAAAATATTTGTCCGACTCACCAAACAAAAAAGTTCAAAAGGTTTTGGAAATTGAAACATGCTGTGAAGATTTAGATGTTACAGTCTTTCCACATTAATATAGATCATCCCCAAGCTATAATTTCATACCAAAAGATAGTACTAAAAATACCAATATCATTTACATCACTTGATCTACCTCAGTGACAAATTCAAAGGTAAAATCTCTCAAGACACTCCCCACATTATGAGATACCAACCCAGACACTTCCAGACCCAAAACAAAAAAATTTGATGGTCGATTAATAATACCATGACTGAAAAGTCATACTGTGATGCATCATCACTCATGCACCTCATTAGGTGATCACACAATGACTGGGTCATATCTGAAACCCATCAAGTACCATATCTCATCAGATGCCCACCTCATTCCCATGTTGAACATGACACCCATGAGGCCTCACATCTTATCAAATGATAAAAAGTCCTGAACCTTGACTGGTGATCATAAGAAATATCAGTTCCATTCACCTCATATGTTACATGTATCTCATTGATGCCTAGATTCCTATGCACCTCATCATAACGCACATCACAACAATGTTTAGATGCCTGTGCATCTCAAATTATCCATGCATCCACCGATGACCATAATAAATTATGGTTCCACTCACCTCATATATTTATACACCACATATCAGAGATAATTACAACCTACTAAAAATGAGTGTTTAGTCCAGAATTGTATCTCATGCACCTCATGCACCAAAATAATTGAATCCTAATAAAAATAAACTCGATCATTCCCATCATCATAGAATACCTCTGACTGTAGTCATCTCCCCATCCTACTCTACACATGGAAGATCCACTATGTGTATTTTTCATGAAGAACTATTACCTATGTCCTAAACTCTCTATAATTTTAAATTAACCACGAGCTATTGACACGACTACTAAGTCCCACTATCTCTTCCAATGCCTCCACATGCTGTTGAATCTTAGCTACAAGCTCTTGGTACTACTCTTAGTCAAACCTTAGATACATGATTATGACCCAATACCTAATGCACATATTTATTAGGAGGGTTCCTATAGAACATATCTAATTGCACCACCTTTCCACATTTCTTAAACTCCTCTAGAGACAACATGGACTGATTCTAAACATGTAACATCTACCCACACTAGAATCACAATACTAAAGTCCCACTCAATAGTGGTCTGCCTAAATCGATGTCCTACATGTTATACTTTAATTATTCATAGAACCATTTTTTAATACCCAATGAATCACCACTAACATCACTTGATGTTGTCACCCAACTCGAATAAGATCAGTCTTTTAGATTTCCCTCAACTTACAATTTATGGTTCACTACCTCTGAGAATGAGGATAATTGGAAGATGTTTATGTTAACCCTGATGAAAAGTCATAAACTATACTCTAAATTCCTCATTCTCATAATGCCATCACCCACAAAACTTGGTGCAAAATGAGACAAATCCATGAAGGTAGCTACATTTTCCAAAATGAAAATTTCTCCCTACTATAGGATTAAGAACCCTTGAGCTCACTCCTCCCTAAACATCTTTGGGAAGAGGTGAACAAAGTACCTAGCCTAGAAGTACATCCAAGACAGTCCCTTGTGTATGTCTTCTTATACATGTAAATCCCACCAGTGCTTCTCCAGACCTCTGAGCATGTATGTCTTCAGCTCCACCGTATTCTCTGGGAGTGTCTGAAGATGGCCAGAGATGGTCTGCACTACCTTGATCCATTTTTCTATAGATTTTGGTCCACCCTCACCCTAGAATAATGATGGGTTTTCTGACTGGAACTCCCAAGTCAAGTATTCCATAGATTTATCAGCTCCCTGAGCTCCCTTTTCAATGATCTGGATAAATCAAACCAGACTCACACTGAGCTGCACGTCAAGCCATGGCACAAATTCTTCCAAATACCACAGTAATCCTGCCTATACCTAAGCCTATACATTTTCTTATACCTATGTATAATGATATACCCAACCCTATAGGGCCTTATCCCAACCCTCAAGGCCCTCATCATTTTCATGCTCATGCAGAACCAAATCACCACCCTCTTGATGCTCCACCGAAGCCTGTATGGGTGGAATCCTCTTAATTACTAATAGCATGGTCATATAGCAATAATAGTACACACACACACACACACAGATATATATATATATATATATATATATAATAGGGATATATGTAACATGTAGTACATATCATCACCCCTGCATATCCTACTGAACGATGACACAAGACATCCAGCCTCAAGGCCCATTACCTACTCGTATCAGGGTCAGGTATCACATGTAAACCGACCCCATGGCGCCATACCTACCTATATAAAAATCAGGAATAAAAAATATTCTATCCTCATGGCCCCTCACCTTCCCATAATAGGGTCATACATCACATATGATCCATGTAAGATAAGTAGATCGTCACCAAATAGGTTATGCAAGAAAACACTATTTGGCTTCTTTGTTAACACTTTAAAAAGCTCGCCATGTTTCATCATCCCTACCTAATACTATCAATGCTAGGACAATGTATCATATGTATATAACATCATACACATATTTTATTAGGACCAGATACCTAGGCCGGTGGAGTATAATTCTACCAAAGAGAGGATAAGTAGGAAAACACTATTTTGATTCCATTTTGACACTTTAAACAACCCAAACCCACTTAGAACAATCCAGGTTCCCAATGAAGATAATAATAAATTAATCAATCACACACACACACACACACACATATATATATATATCATCCTATGTGTCTATCAAGAAATCATAAATAGTCATCCATTGTTATACCAGACCAAAGGTCAAATATCCTCCCTTACCATACCGAGCCAAGGGTCACATATCATAACTGATAATAATCAGACACAATTGCACATATCGAGTTGTAAATCATATCAACTATAAAATAAAATAGGATAATATATGCTTCACACCCATGGAATCTTGTTCAATCCCCCGTGAATGGGGTTCCAAGAAACCAAAAATGAGATATATACCCAATTCTGATAACATCCTAGTCTCTGGTCTACCATAGACCAAATAGTAATCCCAAAAAAGGTACATTTAGAATCATATGTAGATAGTAAAATGTTTTTATTGAATCCCATTCATTAACTAATTTGATACAACATATAACACCATTATCTGAGATCCACTTAAAAATCATGCTCCATGTAAAAGGGACACTAGGCCTTAGGCATGCCTCCCTGAACAGAAAACGTTTCCAACTGGCAATGAGGGTTTAAAGGGATGATAATGAGGAGACTATATGCTATTGTGGTGATAAGTTCAATGTTCTATATGTTTATAATGTAGTAGAATAAAGGCTATAAAAGAAGGTTCAGTAACCCTCCATAGCAGAATCACAAAAAACAGCAGAGAAAATTAATAAATAAGTCCAAATATACCATTTTTTAGAAAATACCATTTGTAGCTACTAAAAAACATTATATACCATATTAGGTTATAAAAAATAATAATCCAAAAGGATCTTCTATTACTAACCATCAATAAATTCATAAATATATCATGTTAAAACAAAAAGAGTCAAAATTACTCCAGTTAGCACCAGAACCTCCATGGTCCCTTGACACCAACCCCATGATAAATATCCCAACATGATCACTAAGGCCCATATCTTATTACTGAACACATAATTGATTCAAAAAACATAAATTCAACATGCATCTCGAGTGTCTCGTGTAAGGTGTGAGAATAAATCTTAGTAGGCCACCACTAACATGTTCTGAACTTAAATTCTCTATAATACATGTGTTCTAAATATAAATAAAAATAAAGGTGCCACATGCTTATCATATAATAACATTATTCAATTATGCTCAGCATCTATAAGCAAGTAATCACCTAATTTTTCAATCATCAGTAAACCACATTACCTATGTTATATATATGGAATACAATGTCAGGTATGAATATATATAACTATAGTGGAGACGATTGTTAGTAGTAATCCCAAGTAATTCCCTGTTGAAAATCACCCAAAGTGAACCCCCTAGTTCCACCATTAGGATATTTCACCCTAAACCTCTTGTAATAAATCATTCACTAGCATCCAAAAAGTCATGCACAAATAATAAGTACCATATCACATGGACCCTAGCTCAGAATCTCCCATCAGCTTGATTCTCGATGTCCTGAGGAACAATGATGTGTGTCCTTAATAATAATAATTTTTGACTCAACAACTAAAATCAAGAGGCAAGGAAATAACCATACTCTCAAGTCCCAGACCACAGACTCAAGAAATACAGTGAGCCTTAACCCCCAACCAATGGTCTCATCACTATCAATTGATGGTCTTTCTCTAAAAATGCGTATTTCCATTGAAATCACCTCCAACATCACTGATGGTCAATGCCATCATAATTCATAACTAAGAGAGTCCTCTACCCACATTGGTGGTCAACACAACCTCATCATCTAAGTCCTATGTGTGTGCACAAGTCTCCAATGGTGATTTTTCAAATCACGGTGATCATAAATCAGCCAAACATAATACCTAATTTACATCATATGACACCTCATGCCACTGTGACCATGTCAAAAAATCATGATGTTCAACACCCTCTCAAGTTGCCTGGTCCATGCCCCAATCTTGATGAACACATCACCACAATCTGTAGATCAAGTCACCTCAACCTGTGATCAACATCACCCATGTAACCTGATCCAAGACAATCCTAATGAATCACTTCTCCCGAAACCAAGTGTTCAATAACCACCTCAATAATTGTACCAATCCTTGCATGTTCCCATAGATAAAATAAATTTAATATGAACGATTTAATTTAATAATAAAAACAAACCTGACCTAATCTACCCAAGTGTTATGAATAATATCATCAAGATTATACCATTTTTATTCAAGTTGGATCATTACCAAAGACATTTTATGTAATAAATTTAATAATTAAAATACAAGAATTAAATTATTGGGATCTCTCTCAGAAAACCCCATAGTTTTCTCAATAATTCACCCCCCTCGAAAAACCAAAAAATCAAATAGAAAACTAGGAACAACCTTCCTCATATTAGTAAACATATGCTCATCCAATATCCTCCTCTAAACTGTGACAAATCAATAGAAATCAAAATTTTAGAGGAATACCTGATACACTTCCAACGAAATTGACGGTGATCAAAATAATTCTTGGAAAAAGGAGTTATCTCAAAGTCTATGAGAGGATAAGGAAATGGGATACCCCCCATGCTTATGGGTGAAGTGTAGGAGAAATAAGTGAGAAAACCTAAATATAAGGGAGTGGAATTCTGATAAATTCACACACTTTAATGACCCACACATATTGGCCACATGGTTTGACAAAACATGCACCAATTATGTGGTACCCACTGTCTAGAAACCACACCTTGCAGGGTTTGGGTGTAATATTTACAAAATCATGAAAAAATTATGTGTGACCCCTCTGTTAAAAACAATAGATCTATTTCATGACAGTGTTCCCCCATCTTCACTATTTTTTAAACTATTTCCATTAAAGGAGGGCTGCACAGTTACCCCTAGGAGGCCGCATGATTTTTCCAACCCATGATCCTCTATTTATGCCTTTAGAAAATTTCTTTTTTTGTCCTCATATGCACCCAAAACCCACTTGAAACACCAAGGAACTTTTTTTGCCTTAACACTGATCTAAAAACAACCCTTGGGTAAAAGGAAATCCGAGAATTCAGTAATGGTAACAAAGAAAATATTTATCCTACTAACCAAACTCAAAAGTTCAAATAGGTTTGAAAAATTATAACCCTCTCTAAAGCCTGTTAAATTAAATTTATGGTTTCACATGGACTCAAGATACAATATAATTTTTTTCATAGATCATTTTACACACATAAGGTTCACATGATATGTGTTTACTTATTTGTGACTAATATCCTGGTTCTAGGAAGAGATGTAGTAGTTTAAAATTTCAACAAAAACTTATAGGGTGTTTTCCCATATAAATTATTTGTGGAATTCTACTTATCTATACATGGTTTGTTCACGGTTTTTGGTATTGACTAATGATGGTTATACAGATTTTATTTAATCATTGTTCTTGTACTAAAATATTGATTACAATATATTAGGATACTTGAGAATAATGGAAACCTAGAATTAGAATAGATATATGATGTTAGTGTGGATTAGGTTGGAGGATAGCTTGGGTATAGGTAATGTGATCTAATATTGGTTCAGGAATGGTGATATCAAGGTTGAGTTTGAGTGTTTTTTCATGAGTGTTGTAGGTTTATTAGTTATGAGAATCTAGGAACTAAGACCTATTGAGTTTTCACATGCTAAAGTACATGAGTTTTGTGGTATTTGGTGAGGTTTTCAGCTATTATTATTTGGTTTATAGTGGGATATATGAAGTTCACATTTTATTCTATTGTAAGGGATTTACTATGGTGGTAAGTGCACCATAGGTGGTTCAAAATGAAGTGTGATTTTCAAAGAGGGATATTAGTTCCATCATAGGTGATGGTTGTGGTAATACAACCTAGAGGGGGTTGAGATTTTGTGTTGGTTTTAGGTTGTAAGCAACCTCAAAGGATTGGTTAAGTGGAACATATCAATAATGGTGTTGAATGATGATAGTTTGGTAAGGTATATACATTTAGTATCCAAATGTTATGGGATTAGGGATGAAGATTTGGATAGGGAACAAAAGGAATGTTGTTTGTGTGTGTGTGTGTTAATGATTCATCAATACATTTTATAGAAAAAAGTTTCATTAGTAGGAAATTCTTATGGTAGGGAGAATCCATAGTGGGAATCATCCATTTCATTTTTGTCAGGTTTAGTATTTGAGAATTGATATTTATGTTCTTCATTTTTTATAATAATGTTCTAATGGATTTAAGTGTGAGATTAGGATATACGGTGTTATGTCACAGGATTATTGTTGATGTTTATGTTGGAATTATGGTCAGAAATAACTCAATAAGGAGTTGTGTTATTTTGGTGAGGTTGTAACATCTCAAGGTGATTGATTAGGTGATAGGGGTATAATCTCAGTTAAACCATATGTTTATTAATGGTTTGGGGATGTTTGGGGTATTATAAGGTGGTTGGTTTTTTATGAGATTTCATGGGTTTTGGGTTAAAATTCTATTATAGAAAAAATGATAACACCTCAACATAGAGCATTATAGTGTAGTAAGAGGATTCATGGGATTAAGTTTTAGGGTTGTGAGTTGATCATGTTGTAAACCTTACATTGTACAATGAATAGTGTTTGAAGGGGGTTATATAATGCCACAATGGTTAGAGGTTATGTTGTAAATCCTTGGCCATGTGAGATGTTGCTACATGATATATATAATAATTCTACAATATGAACTTGGTCTAGGGTGGTTAGGTTCTCCCGTTCTTCTATGGAGAGGGGAATTGAACCATGGCCTATAGGACCACACTACATTGTAACCCCGTGAAGAGGCATTGTGCTATGATCCATGGGGTCATGCTGTAACCCATATTTGGTATAATTATTTTTTATGTAATAATTCAATGATTAAAATTATTTTAAAATTAGGGGATCCTTATTTCTAATAGGAGGAAGCTAATTGAACCATCTACCCCATCTCTGATTTATTCTCCTCTTCAGTGTGATCTCCTTCATTTGGGGCTAGATCTTTGATCCATCAATCCCTAATGACTATCATGGGTAAGTCTGTTATCTTATTCTCTTGAAGTTTCTTTTTTCACTTGTTATAATATACATTTGAAGGGTTTTTATGTTTTTTTATTTCCACTAAATGGATATGTGTTAGCTGCTATTAAAATTTCTAGATAGGTGGATCCAAAATTTCTTCCACCAATATATTTGTATTTGTGAACCATGTTATATCATGAGTTGGCATGTAAGAGGGATAATTATATAATAGAACTAAAATTAGTTTCTACAGCTCATAAAGGTTATTGGAGTACAATATATCTTGAGAATAGTCTTTTGATTTAGGTGGAAAGTCATCAGGGTCACCGATAGTGACAATTCTTTGTTAAAGTGAGGGTTTAAAATTGGAATCAGACATTAAATTCATTTTTGGGATGGTTGAAGAATACGGATCATATCATGGGTTCCTGTTTGATTCTAGGACTTTATTATGTCCATCGTATGGATTTTTTGTCCATGGGGTGTAAGTGAGTTGGAAGTGGAATCTTAGTAGTAAGTAGAAATTGGATATAAAATGGCTAAATAAACTATATATGGGTAACCGGGGTGGTAATGGTGCATATCATATATGTGTAGTATGTGGAATTTGATTTATCATTGTAAATTGAGATAGTTAGTATCATAATAGTTGGGTAATTTCAGGTTTTGTCTGTGAATTATTTTGTGTTGTGAGGATGGTGACCTAGAGTTTTTGGGCCATTATTATGGTGTTAAGATTGGATTCTAGTGGGGGTGACTAAGAGGTCATTATAATTTGAGGCTTGTGGTTTTGTAAGTATGGGGAGATGAATTCATTGGTTATGGGGAGAAAAAATATTCTAAGATACGGTATGGTGCGGATATATCATTCATCGATGATAAGGAAACTATTGTTTTCCATTTTTATGATCATAAAATATTGGTGATGTCGCACAACATTAGAGTTGAGGTTGTTGTGTCATGTACACATGGGAGAGTGGTGATGAACACTGATTTTATAGAGGGTCACTTCATAGATTTTTTTTATTAAAAAGAAAATTGATATCATCATACTGGAAGACGGATATACTATAAATATTGTCCATGAATTAAGAAGGTTTGTTGACACTAAGTAACTTGGGGCTATTAGGTTGTCCATGTGAAAGAAATGACTTGTGCTCAATGGGACAAATATATTGAGGAGTTTCTCATCATGGTGGTGATGTGAGGTCCCCAATGATGTGAAAATATGTGGTCAAGGACATTAAGAGCCTATGGGATTGTTGAAACAGTGGGTATATTTTTCCATTTCATCACTGGATGAAATAGGATGGTTGATGCATGAGGGTGATTGTGTAGTACCCTATATATAAAGGGAAGAGTGTGGTTGATCAATATAAGACCTTGAGAATTTATAATATTTTCATTTCTGAATAAATTTAATTTTGTTTTTTTCGTGATTTTTATGAAACACCAGGCTATGCTTACGCTACACATAATAATGAGTTGGCCTGCATTACACGCAAGGCCCAATTTTACCAAACAAAAATATATTAATAAAATATTATTATTTCATATAATATATAACCTAGATCTTAAATTAGTGGTTATGAATAGTATTAACCACATTTTTAATTTAATATTCATCTCATTTTTTTTCTTATATATTATATTATAACAAATCCACTTTTTCAAATAAAATAAGTATTTTTCAAAAAATTGAAGTGTTGCCTTCATTTAATGGAGAACCCTTTTCAAATCCAAAATTTGGAACTTTTATACATTAAATTTGAAAAAATAAACTTCTTATTTAAAATAGGAAGATAAAAATTTTGTTTGGACAATTTATTTTTGTTTTCTGATAACTTTCATATTTTAATGAATAGTGAAAAATACTTCATTTTAATCCCAAACTACTATTTCATAAAATTTATTTTTATTTTTATATTATACATTTAATTGGTATTATAGTATATTTTGATTCAGTTTTTATAATTTACTTTAATTTAGGTCATTTTAATTATTTTCACATTAAAATTAGATATAAACACATGTTAATATTTTGATGGTTTTTACTTTTGAAAAACTCATTTTCTCATTTTGTCAATGGGAATTAATTTTGAATTAATTTATAAGAATTATGTATTTTAAAATTTGAAAAATGGATTCCATATTTTTAATCAGTGGGTTCAAATTATTTTAATATGTTACTTTTATTTTTTGGATATTATGAATAGTTACTTTAGTACTTTTTTATTACCAGGGTAAAGGGTAAATCAGGTAATTGAAAGTAAAAATAATGTTATAAAATTACCATAACACCTATAAAAATAATATTTTATGAATACATTATACCCTTATAACCTATTATTCAAAATTTAATCATTTAATAGGACCTTTTCCATGAATATTACTTGAATATTATTAACATTAATGAATGTGATGAAATGTCACACTCTCATTTCTTATAAGTATAATAATTTTAATATAGAGATATCCATGAGATAACATAAATTATAAAAAATTATTTATACACCTAAAATAATTACCTATATCATATAAATTTATTTATGTTTTTTATATATTAAATAATTACCATTAATGATGACACAAAAGTTATATAGAAATTATTTCATTCCTAGAAATATCAAATAAATTATATTAAAAATATTAACAAATATTTAATTTGAGTTAATTAATGACATAAACGAATTTTATAGAAAAAATATACATTTTACTGACATATTTTATGTGTTTTTTTAAAGTTAACATGTTGTTTTTATATTTTTAAAAATGCAGATAATAAATAGTATCAAAATTAACATAAATTATACTTTAAAATAAATAAGATTTTATTCAAGTTTATAAAATTCATAAAAACCTAAGGTTCAGCCTAATTACTAGTGTAATTTTAAAGATATCATAAATTATAGAATTGGGGTTATTTTTGAAATTTTATAGTAACTATATTAAGCCTATATTATAAAAATATAAGTAAATATGGTAAGAGTAAAATTGTTTAACTAAGTGTTAAATCCAAAATATAAGGTTAATTTTGAAACCTAAACTTGTCAAAAAATAATTGGTTGAGAGGATTTAGACCCATCCTCATCTTATCCTCAAAATAAATCACTTTATATCTATTTTAAACTGAAAATGAATTTATAAAAAAATAATAGTTTTAGAGTTTCCAAAAGTTCCCATCCACTCTATTATAAAAAGGAACTCTTCCTTCTCTTTTATTCACACATCTAAAACAATTTAGTTAAGAAAAAACCTACCATTTTATCCTCCATAATTCCTTGACTTCATTCTAGATACCATAATTTGGTCCCAAATCCAACCTAAGGAGTCCTTTTGTGAAAATCAAAAGGAGACATCCGAAGAAGAGATAATCATTTTATCAACTCTTTCAAAGTTATTTTCCTCTTCAACATCCACTTACTATATTGATTCTATAACAAATTAATAAATAAATTATAATATAATATCTACTATTTTATTACGATTGTGGTAAAACTATATTCTTCCTTTATTCCATCCTCTGAATAACAATATCACCAAGTGTGCATATGTATGGCTTACCGTCTCCATGCCGCGGTGTAATTTGTAATTCCAAACTACTTTATTTGGATGGGTATAATTATGAGTATAATGGATTTAAATAATTAATACAATAATATAATTATTCTTTATAATTAATATACCATCCATTTTATAACCATTTAACCATCTAGGGAATTATATCTTCGTTCATGCGTACGTACAGCCTACCATCTCGACGATGTGGTGAGGCTCATTCTCCACATTAACCATTTAATAATAATTAAAAAATTTATATGATGATTAAAAATAACAATTATAAACATAATATCATTATTTATATGAATAAAATGCATATTATTCAAAAAACATGGCTTATACAGCCAAACAGAAATGGGAAAACAAAGAAGTTAACACCTGAAATAATGGTAGTACTAAAATAATATTAACCAAATGATATAAGAGGATCAAATATGATATCAAAAATATGAATATGTTCTTGTTATAATTTAATAACATTATTTAAACATTATAATGGTGGTTAATTCACTCTCATATAGAGTAAAGTATAAGGTAAGGGTTAATTTTAAATTTTCAATATTATCTGAGATTATTTAGACATAAGTATATAATGGGACATCTTTATAATCCATTTCTATGATTCTAAAAATGTATTTCAAAATATTGTCAAAAGTTTATTTAATGATATTTTTACCCATGTTTTTTCATTTTATATAAAGTATTTTGAAAAGAATCCTTTCTTCATTTTCCAAACAAAGTACTTTATGACCTTTTTTAAAAATTAAGGAAAGAATGTTTTTTAACTTATATGGAATGAGATACTATTTCAATCTTCGTGAATCCTTTACATTTTGAAGCTTCATTTACATTATTAAAAATTTGTCTTCAAAATATATGTTTCCTTTTATAATTCCACATGATTTTAAATGAATTTCAAAATAAAAAAGGAATATTTCTCTCAAAGATTTTTGATTATTTTATTAGATTATTTTCATCTATGTAAACATCGTTTTTTGGATTATATGTTTAATTGAGGTTGATTTATTATGATATAATCTTCCCTATTGTGTTAAAGGGTTTATGATATTTTTTAATGTGGATATTCTATTTTGATACCATTCATATCTTACTGTTTTAGTATTTACATTTTGTATACTAGTTTTAATATTAATGTTTGTGTTGGTTATATTCCAACCCTTTCATAATAGGAATGCATTAGACTTTGTACGTGTTAGGTGGGGCCCTCTATAGCCCCTCGATGCATTAGAAGGTTTAATGAGACAATTATGTTTAGGTTTTGGATAATGTCTTACCTAATTATATAGGGTCTCTTGGATGAATCATTGATGGATGTATGTACTACATTATGCATTCATTCATTATGAGATTAGTTATTGATATTACATGTCATTATTAGACTAGTAGAATATACATGTGAATGTTTAAATGGAATTATTTGATTTATTATTTCCATATTATGTTTAAAAGTATGTTTAAATGGATTTTGTTTCATCTTTATACCTTTTCTTAAAAGTTAATGCTTATTTATGATAGCTTCTTGTATATTTTTTTATCTATACTGAGCATATAAGATCACCCATTTCTTATGTTTTATTTTCCCATAGGATGTGAATAATTATTTTATTATTGACGTATAGGGATATTCTAAGGGGTATGATAGTTTTAAAAGGAGAAAACATGTTGTTTTTCATTTCAAGATATAAAGTAAAACTTATGTTTGTATCTAGTATTTCCAAGTCTACTAAAATGGTTGGTCCTTCGGGATTTTATTTCTTTTGATCAATCCAATGTAACATAAAATAATGCTCTGACTCTTGGAAACGGGGTTTGGGGCATTAAAATTTTAGGTTTTTATTTTATGTTATGCATGAACATATATATTATAGGATGTAGCAAGAGAATGTTGTTGGTATCCTACTAAGTTATGTACTACCACCTTCCAGTGTAATATTGGTGCACGTGTAGCCTCATGTATTATTTTGGGCACCATAAAACGTATCCCCAAAATCTTCCAAATGCTTCCATATGTGATCCAAGATCGTATCTTGTTTTTCATGATTTGATTTGACTGGTTGAAGAGCCCAAATAAAGTTACGGATTAGGAGTTATGGACATTTAAATTTGGAATGTGGAGCCCATTCATGATGCTCCCTCCATGATCACAGAGAAGAGTAAACTTGACCGGAGCCTCCACAAGCACCATGAAGGTCAATGATAGTCAAATCTGTTATTACAAAGATCTTCAAGGAACTTGATCAGAGCTTCCACGAGCACCGCTAAGGTTGATGATAGTTGAATCTATGATTATGGGAAACTTAAGGGAAATCCTTCTTGTTGCAGAGCGCAATATCCTTCATGGCGTCATTTCTCTTCACGGCCCGCATTTGTACTCTGTGGAATGCTCATCTAACCTCCATCGCCTATAAATATCCAGATCACCCCCCTTCATAAGCAGGATCACACCGCCCCTAGGGCAACTCATCTCCCATTTAGTGGAGCTCTAGAGTACTACGAAGTGATTCCCTTCACAAAGGGATCCTCCCTTTGTAAAGTACGGTGCTCCTTCGTGTTCCTTGAGCCTCCACGACCCACTTTTCTCCACAATCTTCTCTACTCCACGAGCCTCCCTACTCCACAGGTCGTTGTGATCTGCGAGCCACTGTGCTCAGCGAGCCAATGTGCCCCACACGTCGCTTTCCTCCATGACCACCTTTGCTCCATGAGCCCCTTTTCTCCATAAGCCCCTATGCTCTATGATTCCATGCTTCACGAGTGCCTTTCCTTTGCGAGACCCCATGTTCCATGAGCACCTTTCCTCCATGAATATACTTTTTGAAGAACTATCCTTAGCGAAGATCTTACCTTCACCCCCACCGGTCCATTCTATGAGGGGATGAGCCCCTACACCCATGATCACCCTCAGTGCCGTGATATGGTCCCGACCCTTTGGGATGGACCCTTCACTTCCGTTACTCATCCCCATGAAAAATGGATAGTTTCACCCAAAACTTGTCAAACCTGGACATCGTCATTCTCCATTGCGCCCTTACGCGTATCAACCTTCCACCTACGGAATACCATGATTCGAGATACTCCTCCAAACACCATGAAACACCATGAGTCAACATTCTCCTCTGGGTTCATTTCACATGTTGTGAGTTGGGATTCTAATCATCAATTCCTTAAGTACCTTGAGTCGAACCATTCCTCAAGAAACTTATCCAAACCCCATCACCTGACTCCTATGCCAGGATTGACCAGAAAGGGATGCTCTTTCATAAGTCCCAACACCAGCCATTTTTAGGTGCCTTATGCCAAATAGTCCTTTCTAAATGACTATTAACTATAGTACACCATATATGACAAACATAGGATGCCTCTTGATATAAAAAATAGATTCCTTATGCTCCAATCATAAGATGCCAATAGTCCACTCTACATGACTTTAAATTATAGTACATCTTATGTGAAAAACATGAGATGCCTCTTGCTCAAAACAAGAGAAGCCTTATTCTCCAAGCATAAGATGCCAATAGTCCTATATATATGGCTTTAAACTGTAGTACTCCCTATGTGAAAAAAATAGGATGCCTCTTAATCCAAAAAAGAGATACCTTATGCACCAAGCATAAGATTCCAATAGTCCTCTCTATGTGACTATAAACTATAGCATTCCCTATCATTCAATAATAGGATTCCTTTTGTTCCAAACAAGAGATTTCTTATAAGACAAGCATAAGATTCCTCATGCCATGATTACAGTGGCATAATTTCAAGAGCATTGTAAACTATTTTAGAATTCCATCACTCCACCTCATGCTTCGTGTGCCCTTTATTTGGATCTTCATTCTATTTAATGTTTGAAGGGACCCACTAACGGCCTAGTCCCATGCTGGCTCATCTCTCCTACCGCCTTGGGCCAAAGCCCTAGAAGACTTTGGATGACACTTCGAGTTATGTTCTATGTTTCAAATAGGGTCAACAGTCGACCCTCATTTGTTTGTCCCCATTTCAATACAACGCAATATTTATATCGTATTTCAAACATGATCAATATTTATCTCCCATCTCTACACAACCCTCACTGCATTCTAAATGTCTGGAATGTGATTCACACTATTCATCTCCCTTTGTTAGGACTGATTCCAATGTGCTTGGCATTATCTTGTGTGGGCACTAGTGCATATGTGTAGGTATCAATTATATGCCTCAACCCACTAGTGAGTTGGGATGTCCTCATGGCCAGACATGAGGAAGACGTTATGGGAAGCACTCATGAGTAATCCCCATTCACCATTGTCGCTCCTTAACGGCACTCAAGCAGCTTCCTTGCATAAGCCCCATTCACTATTTCCACTCCTTAGCGGCACTTGGGCAGCTTCTAGGCATAATCCCCATTCACCATTGATGCTCCTTAGAAGAACTCGGGCATCATCCGCATGTAATCCCCATTCATTGCTTCCACTCCTTAGTGCCATATGGGCAACTTCCATGGGTAATACCCATTCATAGTTTCCACTCTTTAGCAGTGCTCAGGAATCTTCTATAAGTAAGCCCAATTCAACATTGTCACTCCTTATCGACACCTGGGTAGCATCCATGCATAATCCCCATTCACCATTTCCACTTCTTAGCATCACACTGGAAGCTTCCATGCGTAATCCCCATCGACCATTGCCACTCCTTAGCGGCACTCGGGCAGCTTCCATGCGTAAGCCCCAGTATGTCTCTAGGTCGTTGTCCTTTGTGTACACCCTAATTAATCTCCCCTTATAACTACATGGGTTTTTATCTCTTTCATCTGCATAGGGTATGTAGGAAACCACCCTAAGGTTCAATCCCAGCCAATGGAAAACCTTGGTGCCCCCCATTTGGGGGTGCAGTCTTCCCAATCCACCCTCAGTGGTGTCTAGATCTGTCTTCAGGTTGTGACATATTCCCTTTATGGGACACACCACCCTGGGTCTGCTTTCATTGGGAATTAAAACATATCCATCCGGTGTTTCTCATTATGGGGTAAACTATTTCTGATCTACACTCAGAGGTGTCTATATCATCCTTCACAGTGTGATATATCCCCTCTATGGGACACACCCCCTAGATCCTTCCTCCTTGGGCATTCTAATCTATCCATCTAGTAATCATTTTTGGTGCTACCTCCTTGGAATGTACCAATATGATCTGTCACTATGGGGCATTCTAACCACTCTCATTATGTCTCTGCATGATGTTAAATTTTCATCCTACCTCGTGCTAAACATGAGATGCCTGAGGAAAAACTGGGAAGACACGCCTTTGGAAGAACCATCTCTGCAAGATGTTAAACACGCTACATAACCCATGTTAAACATGGGAAGATGAGGAAAACCATTGAGACATTCCTTTGGCATAAGATACCCCACAACTGATGTGGGATACCTCGAGTTATGTTCCCTTGAGATGCCCTCTTATGAGGAAGAATACAGGTACCCCAATGTCCATACATTCAGATATGCCCCTACATGCTCGATGTTGTCATCTACTCTGACCAGAGGTTGCTACCATGATAATACCCCATGGAATGTCCTGACAGAAGTAGTGTGATTAACTGGCATCCACAAAGATATGGCACCGAGAATGAGATTCACGAACCACGACTCAAATCTGTGAGGGAGACCCGGACTAGGTAACAAGTTATGTGGAGGAATCCATGGAAGCAGAAACCGACAGCCCATCATCCTATTTCAGTCAAGGAGAAAATATCCCGAAATATGTGATGGATGTCACCCACCTTTGGAAAGTGATAATGTGGGGCAACAGTTGAGCATCCTCAACAAATGGATGTGTGCCCCTGTGAAAGTGTCGGAAATAATTATTTTTTAGATAGGGTATGATCCTATGGAAATATTTCAATCTGGCTAGTGATAGGTTATTGTATGGTTTGGATTCATATTTGATGTTGGATAAAACACTGGGCACAACCTTGGTGCATAGGGATGTGATCTCTTGTAATTTTTGGTTTGTAGTCTGTTGTATGAGATTGACTCACATTGGGTAAAATTTTATGGAATGTATTTTGTATGTATATACTATATTTCATTTATCAGTACATGATTCATTTAGTTCTTTATTAATTTGTGTGTTTTATGATATGTGATTACTTAAACAATGGCCAATTTTATTTCTTAAATAAGGGTATAGTCTCACCACGATCACAACTTTGACCCTCGCTACTAGTCGGAAGCCTTTGGAATAGGGAAAAGTCCACCTAAGATCATGTGGATCCAATCAGATTGTAGTTTTTAAAGTCATATGGGTAGAGAATCATTAAAGAAAACACCGATATTTAACTCAAATTTCAGTAAAAGATAATGATTGAATTTACCATGCTAAAAAATGGATTTACCACTCACTAAGTCCACTATAACTAACATTATCCACCTAGTTCTTATCCACAGTTCACCAAATGGCTAGTACAGAGGACCTTCTCCTCTACCTCCTTTATCGAGTACCCAATACTCTACCATCGAGTACCCAGTAGCCTCTAGTGTACAATTATAGAAAAGTACACCTTGAATTATCAATTACATATCTCTCCTTCACCCATAACCCCAAAAACAAACTAAAATTGTATAAAAATAAACTCAATGGAATCCAAAATTAAAATTAAATCATAGCCCAAAACCCTAGGTTATTACAAAAATATTTATTAACCCTCATATTATGCTTAATTAAACCTTGTTAAAACATTAAGAAACCCCAAAAATCCACTAAAAAATCTTATCCCAATCCATGATATTAAATATCCTCAAATTAGGCTATCCCTAACATGTATCTTATGAGTGAGATGTATTTTTATATGGATTTATACTAATTATATTATAACCTTTTCATCATAACTTAACATTTCAATAATGGAAATCAATAGTTAATAAAAATTTTATATCAAGTATACTCTAAAGGGACGTTATCATTATATATCTAATTCTAATTTGGTGTCTAAAAAATATATATATAAAAATAAAACCTTTATAATAAATAAATTCATGACTAAATATGTTTCTTAAGTTATAATAACATTTTTAAATTTATTTTACAAACCAAAACATGGGACCAAGTTATAAGAGGATGATAATTTTAAAAGTTTTTAAATCTATTCTCATCATTGTTTTACCAAAATAGTGAATTATTAATCGATGAGAAGTTTTCAGTGCATCTAATATAGAAAAAATTAAAAAAATATACTAATAATTCCAAAAATGGTTCACAATCACCAATAATAAGAAGGGGAAAGGATACCCAAAATAAGGTGTGATGTTGATGGGAAGTAGATTATTTATTTAGTTATTTATTCTTATATTTTTTATTTTATTTAATAATGATAACATACACCCATAAACCATATACCAAACAATACATGACTTGATTAGTCATATTTTCATAGATTGAAGATAACAAACTAAAAACACACTTAAATTCAATTTATTCTTGAGTACTTATTTTATGGTATCTATTACAACCAAAGGTCCCAAAATATAGCTTAAGAGGGGGAGAATTAGCTTGCTACATATTTTCTTCCTGTATTAGATTTTTTTAGATCTTATCCTTTTGTTTGTAGAAACACTTAGAATCTATTATGATAAGAGAACAGCTACACAACTGGAATGAGGAAATGTAAATATCATTGACACTAATTTTTACATGGTTCCTTAATAATGGGATGAATCCAATGACCATATATAAATGATATATTGACATTCCTAATCATCACTACTTCACTAGTTAATGATTTTAAACTTTAGGATAAAGTCACTTCACATTGAGGTTTGTGGCCTCTTCCTCTCTTCCACTCATTGTTTACCAGGTGGGATGAAAATGATACAAATTATGACACATGGGTTATTCTTAAAATTATAAAAGAAAATAAAACAACCCCATAAGTCAAAGGGTGTTCTCCATGGTGAAATGATCTTCTCCTCCTCATATTTACAATTATACACAATGGTTGATTTCTCCCAAAACAGATCATTAATGAAAACCCATTTAGCAATAACATGTTTTTTTCAATGTCATATATTCCATTAATACCCATGATACTTTATCTCACAATGTATTTTATAGTATTCTATATATTTTGAAAAAACTTTTTTATTTATCTCTTACATACACAATAAAAATACTTTTATCTCATAATAAGGAATTAAAATTTAAATTAAAATTAAACACTCTTTTTAGCTTCCTCTACTTCAAACTCATCCATTTTTTATTTCATGGATCAAATGATAATTATCATGATAATATGGCGTATTCCATGCTTTTTTCATCAAGATTTTTGTGTCT
Source organism: Viscum album (assembly GCA_963277665.1). NCBI lineage: Eukaryota > Viridiplantae > Streptophyta > Magnoliopsida > Santalales > Viscaceae > Viscum > Viscum album. The sequence goes on from OY728163.1 coordinate 154,827,640, forward strand.
CTAGGTTTCTCACAATATGGACTAAAAAGATGGTTACAGCAGTTCCCAATTAGTGGTGATGCTTAGGGCTATGGAATTGGAGGAAAAGCTTTCTCCTTTAACCAAGTAGTGGAATATTATACCCTCCTTGTGTTGGATCTTGTTTGAGTATTTTATGATTCTACCTTGCCATGTTCTCTTAATCTTTACCCTTTTATATGAGATAAACTAGAAAAATATATGGGACTTTATGAGAATCCCACTCATATATTAGATGATTCAATTCAACCCATGGATACACCATGGAGAGAGGATTATTTTTATTTATCCATAGTGATATTTAGTGACTAAAAGAATTAAATATCATGGAGTAGTAGAGATCATTATTATAAGGTAATCATGTGTACTTTAGTTTATATATATCATGGTTTTGGTTTCAATCATGGTAGGTATTGGTAATTTGAGTGTCTTATAGTTTTTGTAGTGTCTATTAAATATCAATTGATCATAAAAAACCTATGAGTGGTATCAGATCAATTCCATGTATTTTGATACACTAAATCATGTTCAAAATGAAGAAAATTTGAATCACAAGGATGTATTATAATGTAACATCAAAAATAATACAGTACTTTTACTATGATTTGGATTATTATTTATTATATCATAAGAACTGATATTGGTTTTTTATTGAGGTTGACAGTACATTATCTAATAATGTAATATGTGATTGGAGTTTCACCATACACTATAGTATGGTGTAGTTGGGGATATAATGAATTATTATAGTTTTCACTATATCACAGTGCATGATATAGTTGATTGTATCATATGATGGTGAAAAAAGAATGCCAAAAAACAAAGAATCATATCATATAGGTGATATTATTGCCAATCATAAAAAATAATTCCCAGTCAGTTATTTCTTCTGGAAATAGGGATGACCTGGTTTGTTTAAGTTTCAAAATTTCCAATCAATTTCTAACGGTTTTATTCATACAACTGGAAACATCCAATGAATCTATATCTATTTGGACCTAATTTCCAAAGGTAGGTGCTCATTAGTTGTGGACTGATGAGGCTTAATAATTTGCATTGGTCGAGAGGATGGGAGGTCAGACTCATCACACCTTTTTGGGGGGAATTATTATCTACTTCGGGACTCTCTTATAGATTTGAGTTATGTTTTTGAATCCTTATTAATTTACCAAGCATGAAAATGATTTTTTTTCATTAGACCTTGCAATAAATGATTGATATGTAAGAGATTTACAAAATCTCTTATATGTATTTGAGGTTCTTCATTGATAGAGAATTATCCGTATTAATTATATATTCTTAGTCAATGGTATCCTTCAACTCATTATATAGAAATCTCTTGGTCATTATGATAACCATACTGGTTTTAAATCCACTCAGTGGGGAACTTGAAGTTTATTGTCATTTAGAAAGACAAGGATTATTTCAGAGTTGGGATCATACCCACAGATGGGCTACCTACGTATCCTTATTAGAAAAGGAATCAGAACCCACGTATTTCAATTGAATAAGTATGATGTTAATGCATGATTAATGGCTCAAAGAGAGATGGCATAATTACTTTTACACTCTAAGATCAAGTGATTCATGCTCAGTGTGAGAAAAAAAGGTATTAGTAAAACCTAAAGATTGTTATACAAAAGATGCAATCATAAGAAATGATGTGGGGCTTACAGATGTATGACCACCCAATTAAATGAAGATTAGGACTTAGTTCAGGAAAGAATCCCAGGAGTAGGGTCCATAAAGGTATTTGTACTTTATAGAGATTTGGGGTTTTAACTCGGGATTTACTCCTGAGAAGGAGGCCCAAATTAAGAGGAACTTATGATTGGGTTTCATTCCTAAAAAGGAAGCCCAAATCAAAAGAAATTAAGACTGTGGCTTACTCTTAAGGAGGATGTCCATATTAAGGAACTTTGGGCTTACTCCTAAGGATCATGCCCATGAATAGGGAACTTTGGGCTTACTCCTAAGAAATATTCCCAAATTAAGAGAAATTATGACTGCGGCTTACTTCTTAAAAGGAGGCCCAAGTTAAGAGGACTTGAGACTTGGGGCATACTCCTGAGAAAGAGGCCCAATGTTTTTTATTCAAGGGAATCCTCCTTAGGAGTAACCCCCAAGTTCCTTAATATGGTCATCCTCCTTAGGAGTAACCCCAGTCTTAATTTCTTTTGATTTGGGCATCCTTTTCAAGAATGAAACCCAATCATAAGTTCCTCTTAATTTGGGCATCCTTCTTTGGAGTAAGTCCCAAGTTAAAACCCCAAATCTTCATAAAGTGAAAATACCTTTATAGACCCTGCTCCTGGGATTCTTTCTTGAACTAATTCCTAATCTTCATTTACTTGGGAAGTCATACATACGTAAGCCCCACATCATTTCTTATGATAGCATCTTTCGTGGAACAATCATCAGGTTTTACTAATACCTTTTGTGTCTCACACCAAGAATGACTCACATGACCTTAGAGTGTAAAAGTAATTATGAAATCTCTCTTTGAAACATTAATCATGCATAAAACTCACATTTCTTTACTAGAACTATGTGGTTTCTGATTCCTTTTCTAACAAGGATACATAGGTAGCCCCTCTGCGGGTACGATCCTAACTCTGAAATAATCTCTATCTTTCTGAATGACAGAAAACATCATGTTCCCCACTGAGTGGCATTAAAAACAGTATGGTTATCATAATGACCAAGAGATTTCTATATAATGTGTTTAAGGATACCATTGAATAATAATCTCTAATAAATACGGATGATTGTATATCGATGAAGAACCTCAAATACATATAAACAATTCTATAAATCTCTAACATATCAATCATTTATTGTAATGTCTAAAGAAAAAATTCATTTTCATGCTTGTAAAATTAATAAGGATTCACAAACATAACTCAAATCTATAAGAGAGTCCCGGAGTAGACAATAATTCCCCCCAAAAAAGGTGTGATGAGTCTGACCTCCCATCCTCTCAACTAATGAAAATTATTAAGCCTCATCAGTCCACAACTAATGAGAACCTAGGTTTGGAAAGTAGGTCCAAATGGATATAGAATCATTAGATGTTTACGGTTCTATGAATAAACCCATTAGAAATCGATTGGAAATTTTGAACCTTAAACAAACAATGTCATCCCCATTTAAAGAAGAAACAAAAATGGTGAACCCGAAATGAATCCTTAACCAAGTTAAATAATGTTTTCTTTATTTGTTAGGCCCCTATTTAACTCAATGCAAGGGACAACAAAGCAATCAATCACATATGTGTTCATCCAAAAAATGTATTCCAGCCAAACTTATCTTGATTATGTCTAATATATAAAATAGGCACTCTTTTGCCAGATCACTATACATTATAGAAATTTCTTCTTTAAAATTCGCACATGTGAATTCCTCGACCACTACTCCTTCTAGATCCTCGTCTGCTATGAGGAAAACATCACCTACTCAGTGTCTGCAACACTGGGTCTCAAATGAATTGGTTAAGGAATACCGTCAACATGGTACCATTCTGACTTTGTAGGCTACTCAAAAATCCCTCCAAGTTAACAATTCTCCCTTGTTGTCCGGAAACCGATGACTAGAGGTCAAGAAGAAGGTGGTTCCAACCACCATTTCCAACCATTTCGGTTTATTATCCCCAGAACGCAACAACCAGTCCCTCCCATATTACAGGAAGGTAAATGAGATGGTCAGTCAAGGCCTTAATTCAATAAGAAAGGAGTACTTTCCGAGGGCTCCCATCACCAATCGCTGCTAGACTTGTGTGGTAGTGCACCCTCAACACGATAAGGGAATCGCCTTTAGGGGTTAGGCTCAGGTTCCTCAGACCCGAGCACGCAAGACAAACCTTCAGAGGAGAAATTCAGTCAACAAGGAGAAGTTTCTTAATTCTGCCCCCTCTGGAGAAGTCCATCAAGACATTTTGATGGAAAACAATGAGCGGGCATATACACTCGTCTGTCCTGATGTTACTGCCCGGCTGACTCGTCTGGCAGTAACACGCAAATCATACCAGGAAATTTCGGCAAAGTATTATAGGTAGGCATATACACCTGTTTATAGTTCCTCAGCTAGTCAGCAGGCTCGTCTGACTACAACCAAAGAAACTCGCCAATCAAATGTGGTGGGGAACAATAAGTAGGCACATACAGCTGCAATTCATCAGGAAAACCAACAGTCTCGTTTGGTATCACCCGGAGATGTTAATTGGAAATCTCCTATGACAAGCAGGAGGCAGACACAATTTTCTACCCCCACACATGAGTACTGTCAGAATTCTATGATAGGAAAAGGAGGACAGGATTAGGCACATACACCTACTCCAGACATGGAATGGATGTATATTCCTGTTCTCGTAGCTGAAGCCACCAAGAAAATTCTGACAATGGTGAAAGAGCAGAAGAAAATCCCTGCCCATATTGTGGATGCATTTCAGAATATTATAACAACTTCAGCAGCATCACAGGGAAGGAATCATACATCTATCCCTATCAGTGGAGTGACTCATCAACATGTCACCTCAGAACAGATACAAACCTCTGTCCCAGCCCAGGAGGGTTGTGGGGAATACTCCCCCATGTCATACAGACAATCAAGTCAGTCACATACACACAATTTGAATGGAGATAATCAGCCTAACCTAACCATTTCTCCTGATCAGGCACAAACACCTACCCATAATAACCACTTTCGTCAACAAGTGGTTTCCAAAGTCAGTAAGAACGCATCTAAGAAAAAGACCCATCCAGCACAGTTGAGAAATCAAGATCCAATCTGTAATAAGGCCTTGCTCGATGCTGGAGTTCTTGAAGCCCTCAGACAATTATCTGTTGCAACTCAAGATTCTACTCTCTCATTTCCCAATAGTGGGAACAATAATTCCTAAGGTCTTCATCAGACACTTCCTCATGAAGGCTTGCTTCATGACAGTTCGGTCGATCTCGAAGTATCATCTTCAGATGAGAGCCACGATAACCCTCTGTGTGGCCAGAATATCAAAGAGAAATAGGTTTCATCTTTTTCTACGACACACCATGGTGTTCCTCCCCATGATGATTAATTTAGCTACAAAATTATTCTCAACAGTCGTAATTCACATTTCCTGGAAAATTATTCAATGGAAAATGAAATAACGATAAAGCCCTCTTATCTTGAGGGACTTGAAAATGTAAAGCTAGTCATGTCTGATGCTTTGCCGCTAGAAGGTGAAATACTTTCTCAATCAAAAGATATCCCAGGGTGTAGGTCATTCTCTGAGCCACCCCTGGGTCATTCATCATCTAATTTGATAAATGAATTCTCTACCAATCTTGTTGAATCTGATAAAGCAACAAAAAAGCACTAGCTGTGGTCTAATCAGGTATAAGAATCTTCATCGAATGATAAGGAGGAAGTGATGAATGTGAGAAAACTGGAGAAAGGTAAAGTACTAGTCATGTTTTGGCCTTTGGATCACTCTCAGTATGATATTCCAGAAATTTTTATGAAATATTGTATTCACGATATTCATCTAAACATGTGGAAAACTCTTTGTCACTTGAAAACGAAAATATTATCTTATGATGAATGTGAAAATAATGTTAAGATAATAGAAGGGTTACAATGCCAAATTGATTTGGCATCTCTCTTAGTTTCCCGATATTCAAAGGTTGAAAAGCAGCAGAGAGACCTTCAGTGTGCATGATTTGGCGCACTAAAAAGTTTGCGCTAGTTAATTAACAACGCCCCATCTGGTATTCATATCAGGGGATGGGGTGTTCATGGAGCACTTCATTTCACTATACTCTCCAGTAAACCATGCCTGCCAAAAGTGGTCTCGTGCAATGTTATTGTCTGTGGCCGGACACAGCCAATTGGTTTTGTTTGTAATCAAAGACTTGCTCAGGAACAGGACTCAACTAGTTCCTCCCAAAGTCAGGCATATAAAGAACAAGTTGTCAAATTACTCTTGCATCAAGAAAATGATAATATTTAACAGACTTCTCGTTTAGAGAATGCACATCATCAGGTGACAGAAGTGTCAGAAATCATCTAACAGTTATTTGAGCCTGGTGATTTGAGTGGATGTAGGTTGATGCATCTGGCCAATTTCTGAACAAAAGTCCGCAAAATCAAGAGAGATTTTAAGAGAGTCTCGGATGTAGAAGCTCAAGAACCACCTCATCTTGCCAGGATAGGGACTCTTTTAACCCAACCCTTGGGATCAACATATGGGATTCAAGGAGTTAAGCAAGAAAATCAGGAATAGCCCCATTCCACCGGACTGGGGACTTTTTCAAATCCTCAATCTCTTCCTCAGCGAAAGTCAGTTTTCTCTTGATTAGAGAAGAAGCCACAAGAGGAATGTAGAGATGAATTATCAAGAGATTCCCTCAAAATTATGGTTCATCAAGAAGTTCCTGAGGGATCAACTCAACAAAAGGCAATGTCTCATAAAGGACATGGAAGAAGAGAATATCGCAGAAATGACGATAGAAAGGATGCAATGCGATATGCATCGATAAATTTCATCAATGTCATTGTCACTTATCCCCCAGAACATGAGGTTTACTAAAAGAAATTAGATGAGGAATTTCCTATTCAATAAGTTGTACACATAGAAATAAATGAGGAAGGTGTGCATACTAGAAGACAAAAGGTTGCCTAGAGGAAAGATATTCCTTCGGGCAATGCCCTTCCATACTCCAGAAAGGCACATGCCAAGGAAAATGGTAAAAGTTAGGTTACATTCCACTCATCCTATAGAGAAGGCCAATCACTCGCATTAGAGTAAAGGTTCGCACAACAAGAGTAAGAAATGAGGGAGTTAAGGAGGTTGAATGCAGAACTACTCCAAGGTAGTCTTCCTCCAAAGCATGTTGGATTCAGTTAGTCAAGGGAATTCATTGCAGTTACTGGATGGATCAATAATATCCTCCTTTACATGTACACCCTCTCAGGTCCAATCTTATGGGTCATGCGCATCAACAACTAGTAGTGCTACCATCAGTTGCAGTACCAGTCACCACACCTGTCCAAACTCCAGTTATTGCACCTGCTTAGGTCCAAGCTCAACCATATGTTTCTAAAAAGTTAATAACTACCATTTAGTCATTAACATCTTGGTTGGAAACTATGGAAGGAAAGCGTGCACAAATTCCACACGAAAATAGAGCTTACCCGAAATGGGTGGATGCAATTCCTCCCCCATAAAATTTTGCAAGTACCACATTACCAATTTTTAATTGTTTGGGAGATCTAGAACAACACATAACACATTTTGTTTCTTTTTGTAATTTTATGATGGGAACTCATCAACAAAAATAAGTAGTTAAGCTCAGGTTTTTTGTACAGTCCTTACAAGGGCCTCCTTTTTTCTGGTATACAATCTTGTAATCCTGGTCAATTACCAGGTAGGAAGATCTCTGTCAATGATTCCTTCTTCAATTTAGCTCAACATTACCAAAGATGACAGTTTTTGATCTTAAAAATTTTAAGCAAAGGTAAAATGAAAGATTTTCATATTTCATTGCCCGCTGGAAGGGATTAACATATTTCTTAAGCTTAGCACTCCCTCAAGAAGAGTTGTTTCCAATCTGTGTGGTAACTTTGTATAACGACCCATACTTTACATACATTGTTAATACTTCAAAATTCAAGTACACTTATTACAACATATAGCAAAACCATGAAAGGACCTTATAGGTATAGTGTCTTTAGAAACTGGGAAACATAAACAACTAGTTCATAAATAATCTACATTGTTTCCCATTTATTTCATCATATCTAGAGTCCCTTTTGGAATATCCTACTTAATAACCTTATTCTTGACCTAGGGAAAGAAAACATACAAAAGGGTGAGCTCAAATTCTCAGTAAGGGTAAACAAAAGAAATATCAATCACATCATATTCATAAGAACATAACATTTTGGAAATCATAACCTCCAAAAGAGATCTTAATTTCATAACATGGGATAAATCATAGTATTGAAATGTTATCCCAATAATAATAACATAAAAACATGAAACTTTGTGGCATACACACATAATCCTGGAGAATCATTTCTTAGTAGTGAAGAATCATAGGCAAGACTATCTTAGAGGACAAAGTCCATTTTTGAACGGAGTTCACTCCTCATTTCAGTCCCGTTTCACTGAACCGGATTAACCTTCTGTTCCATCCATGTCTATCTCAAAAGATATAAATCCTTAACCAATGAATTGGAGGGAGATATAGGTCCCACCCATCTCATAATGAAACCATTCTTATGTGTGCCACAAAATCATAAATCATACATCATAACATAACCCATGCAATAAAAATGGGATTCTTAAACATCATACCATCATAACATAATATATATAAGATAAAAGGATATCATAAAAATAATTCCATCATAAAATAATCAAATCAATGTAAAAATAGGGATAGAAACATAACCCTATATTATCTTAGATGGAAAATAATTTTGATAAAATGCTTGAACTCCATTCTTGAGGAAAATATTTGTTCTACTTAAAAAACATTTTTTCCCTTTCTTAACATGTCATACAATTTTAAACTAAAATAAGTTGACTAAAAATAAACATGAAAACTTGTAAATCAATATTCATGGAAATAATGTTCTAAAAATCCATTCATGCTGTATAAGTGAAAGAAAAACATTCTTATCATACTTTCGTCGGAAAAGTCAAAAAGTACCTCGTACTAAAAACGACAAAAGATTCATTTCATTTATTTTACTAAAAACTCACCAATGGGTAAAATTGGATTTAAAAAAATTGTATTAGGATAGAAATAATATTAAATATTGAGGAAACATGGATGTGGATGATAAATATTCCCCAGCAAATTCTGAAGTATAAACAATGTCGGATAAAAATGAGATTTCGAGATTTTCCCTTACCTTAGGTCTGATTTTCTTCGTACGTGTCCGAACCTCCTGTATAACGATTTAAATAATGTTATTGACTTATTCCATAATCTTACTCATTGTTATGATATCATATATGTTCATATTCATAGCTTCTTATTAATAATATTTCATTGTTACTTGTTATTCGGGTGTTTATTGCTTTTTTTTGTTCTTATGTGTGTTTTGTCGAATAAATTCTTATTATTCTATTTGGTTATAGATACCTCATTTCCATAATTTTATTAGTGTAATATATATCCTATTTATTCTTTCAATTCATTTATATATTCATTGTGCAATGAAGATCATGTAGAACGAGTCGCATCACATCGTGGAGACGGTAGGCCGTACGTACGCACAAGCGATGATATCGGTCCCATGATCGTGGAATTGTATTGAAGTGTATGTATAGTATTTCAGAACCAATATCACTTTAAAATAATCATATATAGTTATTCTTTACACCATTATACCCATCCATGTAAGGTGGTGGTGGAAAACAGATTACACCACGGCGTGGAGACGGTATTCCGTACATACGCATGTGCGATGATTTCGTTTTCCGTAGGATGGATAGAAGGTGAAATAGGGTTGTTTCATATTTATAGTAACATATCAGTATATGAGTGATACTGATGTTATTAATTCATAATGAAACAACTAAATAAGAAGAAGTAGAAGAAGAACTAAAGTTGAAAGATTCGGTAACGGACGTTACCTCTTCTTTGAAGCGCCTCTTCTTAACCTCATCTTAAGGCACTAAATATGGTCTTTGAAGAAGACCAGGACATCTAGGATGTTTCTAGGGAAGTGGAGAAGATAATTAAGCAGGGGTTGGCCGATCTTGAAGGCTCAATGTGGTGTGAGGAAGAGAGGGAGGAGGTTCCCTTTTATAAGGGAGAAGAGGGGCACCTTCGGAAAACTTAAAATATTATTTTATTATAAAGTCATATTCGGTTTTTAATAGCTCCAAATTGATTAATTTTGATGATAAGGTGGGTATTGGTCCCAATCCTCTCATCCAATATAATTTAGACAAGTTTAGATTTCTATTTTAACCTTATCATTTAGATTTAACTTTAAGGTAGATAATTTAACTTTTACCATGTCTTCTTGTTTTCTTACACTATAAGGTTAATAAACTTACTATAACAAGCCAAATGAACCCCAAGTTGTTTATTATTAATATATATAACTTTATATAAGTCATTTGGACAAACCTTACGTTTTTAGGAATAAAATAACAATTAATAATATAATATTTGTTTTAAAAACTATTTTATGTCAATTTTGACACTATTTGGTAATTGATTTTTGTGAAAATCATAAAATAATGATTAGTTCGCAAAACGTTAATTAAATAAATACTAAAATGTCATATTAACCTAGAAAATTAGTTTAATTCATAAAAAAGTATGAAATTACATTTATTTGGGTATTTATAACATCAATTATATTCATATTTCAATAATAAGATAATTACTGCATCATCATTGTGTCGTAAATAAATTAAATTATATAATCTTTAAAAATTATAAATAAAATACCATTATGTAGGAAATAGTTTTAGCTTTCTAATTATTATTTATAGTATAATTTATCTTATGTATAACCCTATATTAAAAATGATTTAGTTATTAAACATTGATTTTAACTATTTTAACCCTTCTTTAAATAAATTAATAATAAATGTCCTAATCTATTCCAAGTGGGCCTAAATGGTCATATTTTATTCCTAAGGTTGTTTTTGGTCGAAGTACACTTATCCAATAGAATTAGGACACATTTTTTGGGTAATAATAATATCATTTTTACCCTTAATTACCCTATTTACTTTTAACCATGGTAAAAGAAAAGCAAAAAGGTACTATTCACCAAAAATTATTTTCATCTCATTGAACCACATTTTAGTCCTTGATATTAACCGTGTCTCTTGGATTTTCGAAATTCCACTCACAGAAGCGGTAATATTACGTTTTATGTGAATTTTCAAATTCTCCAAGGAGGTGGGTAAAAGACGGTGAAAAGTTCAATAAAATAATTATATATCTAAAATTATTATAAAATGACTCTAATGAATTACTTTTGAACTTATATAGATATTATGTATCAATTTTTACCTAAAATAAATTTAAATAAAATAAATAATTATTTAAATAAAAATTCGGTTTTTAAATAGTAACCCAGTGTTTTCACTATTCATCAAAAATTGAATGTTTTCAAACAAATACCAAAATTTCGACCTAGGATAATTTTGATATTCTGAATCAGAAAATGAAGTCCATTTGGAAAAATAAAATTTCAAAAATTGGGTATTACTATTCATAGCGGCTAGTTTTAATAATATTTTAATAGCATATCGTTGTTTAGTGAAACTCGGTATTGCGTACAATGCAAGCTATCGAGGAAGGTTGCGATTACGTGTAAAGCAAGCCAAGCTAGTGTTGTGTGTAGTGAAAGATTCCTTTGATGATTTATATAACATAAAAACAAAATATTTCTCATAAAAATCTCAGGTGTCACATTCTACCCCCCTTAAAATGAATTTCGCCCTCAAAATTCGTCACACTGCAACAAACAGATGAGGATACCTCTCCCTAATCATATCCTCAAGCTCTCATGTAGCTTCTTCTAATTGGTGATTCCTTCATAAAACTTTCACCAAGCAAGTGGTCTTGTTCCATAGGACATTTTCGCTACGATCCAAAATCTCTATCAGCTATTCTTCATAAGAAAGATCTTTCTCCAGTGGTACAACTTTTGAGCAGAGTACATGTGAAAGATCGGGTATGTACTTTCTCAGGAGAGATACATGGAACACGTCATGAACTTGAGAGAGATTCGGTGGAAGCGCCAATCGGTAAGCTAACTTCCCAACACGATCCAGTATTTCCAAAGGACCAATATACCTAGGGCTCAACTTTCCCTTATTTCCAAATCTCATTACTCTATTCCAAGGAGATATTAGTAAGAACACTTTATCACCCACTTCAAACTCTAGGTATTTTCTTCGGTTGTTGGCATAACTTTTTTGCCAACTCCGAGCTTCTCTAATGTGTTGTTGAATAGATCTGGCCTTTTCTACCATCTCATCAACAATATCAGGTCGTAATAGCTTTCTTTCCCCAACTTCATCCCAGCAAGTTAGAGTTCGACATTTCTTTCCATAGAGAGCTTCATAAGGATCCATCTGAATATTGGAGTGAAAGATATTATTATAAGAAAATTCCCCCAAAGGTAGGTGTTGATCCCAACCACCTTTGAAATCCATAGAGCAATCTCTTAACATATCTTCTAGAGTTTGAATTTTTCTCTCAAACTGATCGTCTGTCTGAGGATGATAAGTAGTGCTGAAACTCAACTCTGTATCCAGAGTATGCTGAAGACTTTTCCAGAACATTGAGGTAAACCTCAGATCCTGATCAGATATAATGGAAAGTGGTACTCCATGAAATCTTACCACTTCTTTTACAAATATCCTGGAAAGCTGATCCAGAGAGAAATCCTCTCTAATAGAAATGAAGTGTGCCGACATTGTAAGACGATCAACTATGACCTAGATAGCATTATTTCCTTTGGATGTTTTAGGATGTCCAGTGACAAAGTCCATAGTAATGTTTTCCAATTTCCATTCAGGTATGGGTAATGGTTGTAACATCCCCTTAGACTTCTGTCACTCAGCTTTAACTTGCTGAAAAACCAAGCATCGAGAGACATATTCAGCAATATCTCTTTTTATTCCATCCCACCAGAAGTACTCTTTCAGGTCCCTATACATATTTTTGATTCTAGGATGAATAGAGAATGAAGAACTATGAGCCTCATCCAGTATCTCCTTCATTAATTCTAGGATAGGAGGAACAAAAACCCGATTCCTGAACCTTATTATCCCATCACAATCAAGGTTGAATTCAGGAACATTTCTCCCCTTCTTTTGTAACTCTACATCTTCTTTTTGTGCCTCTTTAATCTTCACATGTATAGATGGTTGAACATTCATTTGAGAAAGATACGATTTTTTCCCTTCCATTATAATTCCAAGATCCATCCTTTGTTAATCCATAAATATTGGATCTTTTGTGATCCTCATCATGTATAAGCTAGTGTGGTCTTGTCGACTTAATGCATCCTCCACCTTGTTTGCTTTCCCAGGGTGGTAATGAATTGAGCATTCGTAATCCTTAATCAGCTCCAACCATCTTCTTTGGCACATATTCACCTCCTTTTGTGTGAAAATATATTTTAAACTTTTATGATCAGTATAAATATCACACCTTTCACCATAAAGATAATTCCTCTAAATCTTTAATGCAAAGATTACCGCAGCTAACTCAAAATCATGAGTTGGTAGTTTTGCTCATGGATTTTCAACTGTCGTGAGGAATAAGGTATCACCATATCATTTTGCATAAGAACAAACCCCATCCCCTTCTTGGATGCATCACTGTAGATCACAAACCTTTCTCCACTACAAGGAAGTGTGAGTACAGGTGCACTTGATAACCTTCTTTTCAACTCCTTGAAATTATCTTCACATTCCTCTGTCCAAACGAAATTAACTTTTTTTCGAGTCAACCTGCTGAGTGGGTTAGATAATCATGAAACATCTTTCACAAAACATCGATAATATCCAGCCAAACCAAGAAAACATCGGATCTCGGTTACTGTTGTTGGTCTCTACCATCTTTTGATAACCTCTATTTTTGTTGGATCCACAGATATCCCCTCTTTTGAGATTATGTGACCCAAAAATGAAACTTTTTAAGCCAAAATTCACACTTGTTAAATTTGGCATAATGATTCTCCTTTCTCAGGGTCTTTAATACAATTCTCAAGTGATCTTCATGTTCTTCCTTGCTCTTTGAATAGACAATAATATCATCTATAAAGACTACCATAAACTGATCAAGATAGTCTCTAAAGACTCTATTCATCAGATCCATGAAGATAGGAGGGGAATTAGTAAGAACAAATGGAATCACTATAAATTCATAGTTTCCATACCTTGTACGGAAAGTCGTCTTTGGTATATCCTCCCTTTTGACCCTTAATTGATGATACCCAGAACAAAGATCAATCTTCGAAAAGTATTGAGCTCTGTATAGTTGGTAAAATAAGTCATCAATGCACGGGAGAGGATATTTGTTCTTGATTGTGATCTTGTTAAGTTCTCGATAATCAATGAAGAGTCTCATTGATCTATCTTTATTATTAACAAACAAAACAGGTGCTACCCAAGGTGACGCACTAGGGTTTATGAATCCATTATCAAGATTCTCTTGAAGTTGCTTCTTCAATTCCCGCAACTCAATTGGGGTCATTCTATAAGGTGTCTTTGAAATAGGTAAAGCACCTGGTACGAGTTCTATTGAAAACTCAACTTCACGATTTGGTGGAATACCAAGCAATTCATCCGGAAAGACATCATCAAACTCTCGTACAATGGGCATATTCTTAATCATGAGTTTCTCTCCAACCATTTGGGATAAATAACCTTCATTTAGTGGAATTAAGACCCATAAGATGCAAGAAATTTCCACTGGAAGGTTATGTTCAGACCTGCATCGATAGAAGATCATAGATTGATCTGGAATATGAAATGTGACTTCCCTTATTTGGAAATTTATATGAGCTCCATATAAAGAAAGCCAATCCATGCCAAGAATCACATAAAATTCCACTATAGGAAGGATCACAGGATTTTCATGAAGCACTTTCCCACAAACATCAATCGGAGAAGAATTATAATCTTTTGATGTGACTGTTGTGCCATTAGGGGTTGTCACAACCAACTCAACATCTAATTGTTGAGGTAACACGGCGATACCCTTAGAAAATTCTTCATAAATAAAAGAGTGGGTGGATCCAAAATCAAATAAAACATTTTCTACTTTAGAGTGGATGGTAAGTGTACCTTTCACCACTTCGTTCTCATACTCCACATTGCTGATAGAAATTGCATGTGACTTTACTTTTTCTTTAGCCTTATGAGTTTGTTGACATCGATCATCATCGACAACCCTTGGATTAGGGAATTGATTGGCATAATACCCCCATTTCTTTGCACTTGTAACATTGAAGTGTAGGAGGTGCACTCTGTGTATCCTTTTCTTTGTTCGCATCACTAGACATCTTCTTCCCATCATTGCGGCATTCAAATGCCCGATGACCTTCTTTTCCACATTTGAAATATTTACTTGTCCCTTTAAGACAACTCCCTCTATGATTCTTTCCACACTTTGAGCATAAGGTAAAACTCATCTTCTTTTCAGTGTGGTCTTTAGATTTCCATTTGAATTCCATTTTCTTCTTATTATCAAACCCATATGACTGATGGGTTACTCCAATCTCAATCTCAACCTTGAGAGCACATCGAATGATTTCCTCATAGCTGTTGAAGTCCCTTATGGATAACGCCCTTCGAAGACTTGGTTTTAAGCCACTAAAAAATCGATCGATCTTACTCTCAGGTTGGATAATAATCCCAGAAGCATACCTTGCAAGTCTTGTAAAATTTGATTTGTAGGTACCAACAGATTCATCATCCTTTTTCTTTAGATCAAGAAACTCCTTCTCCATCTTTGTTCGAAGAATACGAGGGAAGTACTTATTGAAAAATAAGTTCTTGAACTCATCCCATTCCATGGACTCAATTTTATCTCTTGGACTCGTATTCTTGATAAGATTCCACCATTGATTAGCTTCACCTTCCAAATGATATACTGCTAAGATGACTTTATCATGTTCAGAACATTGAAGAACTGAAAATATCTTTTCAGTAGTACTGATCCATTTTTCAGCAACTAATGGATCAGTAGACCCGCTGAATGAGGGTGGATGATTCCTCATGAAGGATTCAACAGAATGTTGCTCTTTCCATTGCTTGTTTGGAAGTCTTACGTGATTCATAGCTTGAGAAAGTTTTGTGAGCATGTCTACAAGATTTTTCATTATAGTTCCCAAAACGTTTGGTTGCTCAGGGGACAATCATTGCATTTCCCATCGCATTTCGCATTAACACGGTTCTTTTGGGTTCCAACCATTGACTAAGACCCAGATCAATAGTGTTAGCAACACTAATTATAATAGGAAAACCACATAATCAAGAATAAAATTTCACACTTAAGGTCTTATCATAGGTTCTTCATGGCCATTTTTAAAACACTAAGATTGTGTTCTATGCTTAGTCGTATCCTTAGGGTTATTACTAAAGCTTTCAAATCCTAGTTTCCAAAGGTTGACTATACCATTCCCCTGATACCTACTATAATGCCCCATACTTTACATACATTGTTAATAATTCAAAATTGAAGTACACTTATTACAACATATATGAAAACCATGAAAGGACTGTATAGGTATAGTGTCTTTAGAAACTTGGAAACATAAACAACTAGTTCATAAAGCATCTACATTGTCTCCCATTTATTTCATCATATCTAGAGTCCCTTTTGTAATATCCTACTTAATAACCTTCTTCTTGACCTGGGGAAAAAACATACAAAAGGGTGATATGAAATGCTCAGTAAGGGTATACAAAAGAAATATCAATCACATCATATTCATAAGAACATAACATTTTGGAAATCTTAACCTGCAAAAGAGGTCATAATTTCATACCATGGGATAAATCAGAGTAGTGAAATGTAATCCCAATAATCATAACTTAAAACATGAAACTTTGTGGCATACACACATAACCATAGAGAATCATTTCTTAGTAGTCAAGACTCATAGCCAAGACTATCTTAGCAGACAAAGTCCATATCTGAACGGAGTTCACTCCTCGTTTCAGTCCTGTTTCACTGAACCGGATTAACCTACCATTCCAGCCATGTCTATCTCATGAGATATAAATCTTTACCCAATGCATTGGAGGGAGATATAGGTCTCACCCATCTCATCATGAAACCATTCTTACGTGTGACACAAAATCATAAATCATACATCATAGCATAACTCATGCAATAAAAATG
This sequence comes from Viscum album, assembly GCA_963277665.1. Taxonomy (NCBI): domain Eukaryota; kingdom Viridiplantae; phylum Streptophyta; class Magnoliopsida; order Santalales; family Viscaceae; genus Viscum; species Viscum album. The sequence goes on from OY728163.1 coordinate 154,844,541, forward strand.
GGATTCTTAATCCTCATACCATCATAACATAATCCATATAAGATAAAAGGACATCATAAAAATAATTCCATCATAAAATAATCAAATAAATGTAAAAATAGGGATAGAAACATAACCCTATATTATCTTAGATGGAAAATAATTTTGATAAAATGCTTGAACTCCATTCTTGAGGAAAATATCCATTCTACTTCAAAAACATTTTTTCCCTTTCTTAACATGTCATACAATTTTAAACTAAAAGAAGTTGATTAAAAATAAAGTTGAAAACTTGTAAAGTAATCTTCATGGAAATAATTTTCTAAAAATCCATTCATGCTGTATAAGTTAAAGAAAAACATTATTTTCGTACGTTGGTCAGAAAAGTCAAAAAGTACCTCGTACTAAAAATGACAAAATATTCCTTTCATATATTTTACTAAAAACTCTCCTATGGGTAAAATTGGATTTAATTTTTTTTATTAGGATATAAATAATATTACATATTAAGGAAACATGGATTTGGATGATAAATATTCCCCAGTAAATTCTGAAGTATAAACAATCTCGGATAAAAATGAGATTGCGAGATTTTCCCTTTCCTTAGGTCTGATTTGCTTCATATGTGTCTGAACCTCCTGTATACTGATTTAAATAATGTTATTTACTTATTACATAATCATAATCATTGTTATGATATCATATATGGTCATATTCTTAGCTTCTTATTAGTATTATTTCATTGTTACTTGTTATTGGGGTGTTTATTGCTTTTTTTTCTTATGTGTGTTTTGTCGAATAAATTCTTATTATTATTTTAGGTTATAAATACCTCATTTATAGAATGGTATTAGTGTAATATATATCATATTTATTCATTCAATTAATTTATATAATCATTATGCAATGAAGATCATGTAGAATGAGTCGCATCACATTGTGGGGACGGTAGGTCGTACGTACGCACAGGAGATGATATCGTTCCCATGATCGTGGAATTATATTGAAGTATATGTATACTATTTCAGAACCAATATCACTTTAAAATAATAATATATAGTTATTCTTTACACCATTATACCCATCCAAGTAAGGTGGTGGTGGAAAACAGATTACACCACGGCGTGGAGACGGTATTCTGTACGTACGCACGCGCGATGATTTAGTTTTCCGTAGGGTGGATAGAAGGTGAAATTGGGTTGTTTCATATTTATAATAACATATAAGTATATGAGTGATACTGATTTTATTACTTAATAATGAATCAACTAAATAAGAAGAAGTAGAATAAGAACTAAAGTTGAAAGAATGGGTAACAGACATTACCTCTTCTTTGAAGCGCCTCTTCTTAACCTCTTCTTAAGGCACTAAAGATGGTATTTGAAGAAGCCCAGGACCTATAGGATGTTTCTATGGAAGTGGAGAAGAGAATATGGCAGGTTTTGTCCGAGCTTGAAGGCTCAAAGTGGTGTGAGGAACAGAGGGAGGAGGTGCCCTTTTATAAGGGAGGAGAAGGGCACCTAAGGAAAACTTAAAATATTATTTTATTATAAAGTCATATTCGGTTTTTAATATCTCCAAATTGATTTATTTCGAAGCTAAGGTGGGGATGGGTCGAAATAATCTCATCCAATATAATTTAGAAAAGTTTATGTTTCTATTTTAACCTTATCATTTAGATTTAACTTTATGTTAGATAATTTATCTTTTACTGTGTCTTCTTGTTTTCTTACACTATAATCTTAATAAACTTACGATAACAAGACAAACGAACACCAAGTTATTTATTATTAATATATATAACCTTATCTGAGTCATTTGGCCTAACCATAGGTATTTAGGAGTAAAATAACAATTAATAATATAATATTTGTTTTAAAAACTATTTTATGTCAATTTTGACACTATTTGGTAATTGATTTTTTTGAAAATTATAACAGAATGATTAGTTCTAAAAAGTTAATTAAATCAATACTAACAAGTCATATTAACCTATAAAATTAGTTTAATTAATAAAAAGTCTCAAATTACATTTATTTGGGTATTTATAACATCAATTATGTTGATATTCCATTAATAAGATAATTACTGCATCATCATTGTGTCATAAATAAATTAAGTTATTTAATGTATAAAAATTATAAATAAAATACCATTATGTAGGAAATATTTTTAGATTTCTAATGACTATTTATTGTCTAATTTATCTTATGTATAACCCTATATTAAAAATGATTTTGTTATTAAACTTTGATTTTTACTATTTTAACCCTTCTTTAAATAAATTAATATTAAATATCCTAATCTAATCCAAGTGGGACTAAATGGTCATATTTTATTCATAATTTTGTTTTTGGTCGAATTACACTTATCCAATAGAATTAGGACATGTGTTAGGGTAATAATAATATAATTTTTACCCTTAATTACCCTATTTACTTTTAACCGTGGTAAAAAAAGTAAAACGTTAGTATTCACCAAAAATTATTTTCATCTCATTGAACCACATTTTAGTCCTTGATATTAACCGTGTCTCTCAGATTTTTGAAATTACACTCACAGAAGCGGTAAAATTACATTTTATGTGAATTTGAAAATTCTCCTAGGAGGTGGGTAAAAGACGGTGAAAAGTTCAATAAAATTTTTATATATCTAAAGTTATTATAAAATGACTCTAATGAATTACTTTGAACTTATATAGGTATTATGTATCTATTTTGACCTAAAATAAATTTAAATAAAATAAATAATTATTTAAATAAAAATTTGGTTTTTAAATAGTAACTAAGTGTTTTCACTATTCATCAAAAATTGAATGTTTTCAGAAAAATACCAAAATTTCACCCTAGGCTAATTTTGATATTCCGAATCCAAAAATGAATTCCATTTTGAAAAATAAAATTTCAAAGAGTGGGTATTACTATTCATAATGGCTAGTTTTAATAATATTTTAATAGCATATTGTTGTTCAGTGAAACTTGATATTGCGTACAACACAAGCTATCATGGAAGGTCGTGATTGCGTGTAAAGCAAGACAGGCTAGTGTTGTGTGTAGTGAAATATTCCTTTGATGATTTATATAACATAAAAACAAAATATTTCTCATAAAAATCTCGGGCATTACACTTTTCGTGATGAATTATTCACACCGTTGATCCCTATGAAATACACAGGAGGGTTTTGAGACCTTACTTCAATCGCTCAACAGATCGATTATTCTCTTATAGAGACTAAGGCTAAAACTCATTTAATTCCATCAGCTCCATGAAGGAGAATGGGGAGAGTAGAGACTACTACAGTTACACTTAAACAAGCATATGTACCTGCTTCCACTTCAAAACCTTCATTTTATCGATGGGCTCCACCTCCTGAGCATCAACAATAGAGGTCATCTCGTCAAGATAATCAAACATATCCAAGACAGAAAACATTTGAGGAGTTAAAGAACAAATTTTATTCTTTTTGGAATGAACAAGTTCCGGGTTACTACATCTCAGCTCTCGAAAACAACCTAGTTCAGTTTCCAAGGCCCAAAAGGCCGAACAAGGAAGGAGAAGAAGACCTCTCCAACTATTACCCATTTCATCGGATGTTGAGGAATCCCATTCATGAGTGTTTTGTATTCAAAGACCTCCTACAAAAGATGGTAGAATTCAGACACATAAACTTGAATGGTTCTTCAGCCCAGGTAGCATGTTTTACTGCTACTGATCCAGAGGAAGAAGTTGATTGGCATGAAGTCAAAAGTAAAAATCCATAGAAATACGATGATTGGATGGTCAAAAAAATGATCAACCAATCTCATGCCATTTTATAGACGCAAATGGGGAAAACAATGTTGCCTTATTCTATTTCTGCCACAACAAAACTCCCTTCATTAGAAGGAAAATCCTCATAGAGGTAGCATAATTCAAAGAAAGAATAGAAGTCATAAGAAGATGATCTCATGTAAAAGCCTAAGTTGTCTTTGACTCTAGCAGATTTTATTCCATCTACTTCAAAAGAACGGGCACTTCCCCACTAAATGGTAGAGCCTGAACTGGTTCATAAGGAAGAATCTTCATCAAGTGGGAATGACTTTACTCAATACATAAAGTCTACTCCAATGGAGATTATTCTTTAATCACAATGGATGTAGAACTCATCACGACTCCAACCAATGCTAGATTTTTGAAAAAGTATTTTTTGTAACACAAATACATCTTTAGTCCTTACTGAAAAACTTTAAACTGAACAGTTCATATAGTCATTACTGTAAGACTTTAAACTGCATAGTCCCCATAGTCCTTACTGCAAGACTTTAAACTGCACAGTCCCCATAGTCCTTACTGCAAGACTTTAAACAGAACAGTCCCCATAGTCCTTACTACAGGACTTTAAACTGCACATTCCCCATAGTCCTTACAGCAAGACTTTAAACTACACAGTCCCCATAGTCCTTACTACAAGACTTTAAACCGCATAGTCCCCATATTCCTTACTACAAGACTTTAAATGGCACAGTCCCCATAGTCCTTACTACAAGACTTTAAACTCCACAGTCCCCATAGTTCATACTACAAGACATTAAACTGCGCAGTCCCCATAGTCCTTACTGCAATACTTTAAACTGCATGGTCCCTTTATCATCCAACATGACGTTAAACTGTGTCCCTTTTGTCCTACATGATGTTAAACTATGCACATGTCCTACAAGATGTTAAACTACAATATGTCCTAGCTACCTGATAAAAAACTATACAACACCCTTTTATCCTACATGATGTTAAACTATGAATCTTTAGGGTTGTTGTTACCTCTTGTTTCTCACACCGAGTATGAATCACGTGAGCTTAGAGTAAGCTTCAACTATAACACCCTCTCTGGTCCGCTAACCACGCGTAAGTCCCAACATCATCTTCGGGTTGACCTCAAGTACAACTTAATTACCAATTCATTCTTAATCAAACTACACTGACTTTGATCCTTTCCTTCTAGGATGGGTACATAGGAAACATCCTGAGTTTCAATCCCAAAACCAATATCTTCACATAGGTTCACCTCTATCTCATAAGATGTTGATCCATGAAGCATCCCAAAACCAATCTCTTCACATTGATTCACCTCTGTCTCATACGATGTTGATCTATGAAACAGCCCAAAACCAATCTCTATATGTCGGTTCACCTCCATCTCATATGATGTTGATCTATGAAGCAACCCAAAACCAATCTCTTCATGTTGGTTCACCTCTGTCTCATACGATGTCGATCCGTGAAGCATCCCAAAACCAATCTCTTCACATCGGTTAACCTCTGTCTCATATGATGTTGATCCGTGAAGCAGCCCAAAACCAATCTCTTCACGTTGGTTCACCTTCGTCTCATACGATGTTGATCCGTGAAGCAGACCAAAACCATTCTCTTCATGTTGGTTCAACTTCATCCCACATGACGTTAAACTATGTACGTCCCTTTTTTCCCTACTACATGACACTAAACTGTGCAGCACCATCGTCCTTGCTATATGACGTTAAACTATACAGTCCCCCATTGTCCCTCTCCTGAGAGGGAATCATCCTTGACATTGATCTCCAATCATGTCATATTTCAAAGACTATGTGCATACATGGTATTGCCTGAACATTTAATCTTGGGTCAAACCATCATTGCACTAAAGTCCCCTTTCACCCTTCGCTTGTACGAACCAAATCTGTACAGAGGGTATTTCAAGAACTATGTATGGATTGATTCCCATCCTTATGGGATACGTATGAACATCCAAGAATCCCTCAAATTCATCCCCAAGTCTTTGGGCCTAACCCCAAATTCAACTTTCAGTCCCTTGGCGGAAAAGTCCACATGTGAAAACATGAATGTGGTATGAAAACACTGGTCTTCATTCACATTAGGTTTATAAAACAAGCAATGTGTATTCCTCATTATGGTCCGAGATCTATGACCCTAAAATAAGATCTCCTACACTCTCGTCCCACATGACGTTAAACTGTATTTCAAGAACTATGTATGGCTTGATTCCCATCCTTATGGGATATGTAGTGAAGTCCGACATCTCAATTCAGGACCCAGCCACAACATGATTATGATTATCATTAGTCTGTGTATCTCTTTCATGCATTGGACAACAACCATTTTGATGTGTCATACTCCTAACCTTATATACTTCCAAATCTTCATAACCATTTTCTTGACTTCTGGTCACAAAATGTCTGATACCCAGGAATTCATTTTCCTGACTATGCGGCATGTGCCCTTAGGCGGCCTTGCATAAGTAGTCTACATAATGGACCTGTCAACCAAAAGATGCTATTATTTGACTATACATCCAATGCCCTTAAGTGGGCCTACATAATTCAACCCCCTAATGGGTTTGTTAAATAGTGGTAATTTCATTCTTGGGAGGAAAACCTATTTTTTCCTTATTGGTCTTAACGAAAATATGTAGGGATCCACAAATAAATATCCATCCTTAACATATTTGTCCCATACCCTTTTTCATGATCCAAAAGTATTCAAGTCTATGGTTTATATTTACCTTCCCTATGTTTGGGTCAGACCGTCGTAGGAGTGACATTCATCAAATTCTTTGACAATCTTGATTGGGAATATCCTCTCCATATTCAAGTACCCCTCTTCATACAGCAAACTCTATGCTTTGGAAAATTTGAATCTCTATAAATTTCCACTGGATTGTTAGCAATTAGAAAAGTAAAATTCCTTGGAGTTATTTTTCCGGACTATGAAGTACATTCCCTTAGTTGGTCTTGCATAAGTAGTCTACATAACGGACCTATCAGCCAAAAGATTCTATTATTTGACTATGCAGCCAATGCCCTTAAGTGGTCCTGCATAATTCAACCCCCTAACGGGTTTGTTAAATAGTGATAACTTCACTCTTAGGAAATACTTCCTCTAATGCCTTTTAGCCCTTTTTTCATGTCATTCCTCAAATTCAATATTTATTAGGTCATAGTTTACCTGTTTACCCCCATACTTGAATGTGGAAATATGTTTTCAAACAAATTATCAAGGAATTGAGTCAATTTTAATCCATTTGGTTAAAGCTATTCATCCTTCAAAAATTAGCCTTTTTATGTCAGACATGCATGACTTTAAACTGCCAACATAAGACAAGGTAATCATTAAATTGGGAACTTGTAAAAGGAACTCTGAATAAAAGTCGATTTCCAACTCACTAAATTTACATATTGTATGATTTAAGAAATATTGAGCAACAAAAGATGCAAAGTTTTTAGGGTTGTATGTATCACCCTAGAAAAAATAAAACTTTTCTTACTAGGCCGATTGTCTTGGGTAAAACTAATTAAAGAAAGTAGTAAGAGAATGTAGGCCCAAATGATTGAAAGTGAAATGTATTTTTCATTGATGCACAAAATTAGAAGGACATCCACAGACTGGAGTCTCTTCTCTTTTTCAAGAATTACAAGAGGCATTCAACATAACACTTCATTTGATTTACAGCACCCCTAGCTTCATCAGCAGCCACCTGGAATTCATTCATCCAACTAGATACAATAAGAGACGCAGTGATACCAGCTCTTCTTGGAACAATTTTAATGGAATGTTCTTGAGTGCGGTTTGAGAAAATTTTCTGGTGATCAAACACTGACTATTTATTTCCAAGTGACTTGGAAGATGGATACATGGATTTGAGAATGGATCATTGGAAGTAACGAGCCATTTGGAGAGAGTATAGTTTTCAGATATTGTTCTAACGTCATGATAGTCTTATCTCCACCAACCGGCAGTGGAAAACATATCAGCCCATGGGTTTTCCATTTTCATATCTGCAAAGAAATGGCATGGTGGAAAATTCTGAAAGTTCACACCACTGTTACTGCTCTTAATTCACAACATAACCGAGATATAGGGGTAGCATTGCAGATGCATCTCGGACGTATAGTTATTTGCATCTTGAACATTGACTCCTTGAAGATGACAATGAACATATAAAGGCAAGTAAATTCTTTGTGGGAAATTGACATGATATTTCTTCAAGTACTTGGCCAAATCTGGGAGAGTGATGTCGTAGATATCGTAGTAATTATGGCCAATGATGTTCATCATGTCATCAATCCGCTTGCTAGCCAATTCATCAGATGATCCAATTCTTTTGGGAGCCATTGAATCTGCACAAAAATTGAATAATTAACTTTTAATTAAGTTGGTTTTCAAAAATATTTTTGAAGAAATCAAAAAAATGGATAAGGCTTTAAGGAACATAATTCTAATATTGGCGCGCAAGTCCAAGCTGGTCGGGCAAGTTTTACCATGCTAATAATGGTGTGCAAGTCAGAAACAGATTGAGGAAGCGCGACACAATGAGTAGAAGCGTGTCCGAGCGAAAATCCAAGAATCCTACGTGACGAGAGCGATAAGCGTTCGAAAGCTGGATTCTTTGCACGAAATGACGTCCGTATATATAGGAGAGGTCGTACCCCTGCGCGTTGGAACCTGCACGCCAGAACAATACCTGCATGCCTACTACTTGCGTGCCGCATCACTTTGTTTCTCATTTTCCTCAGAGTCAAATCCTATTTCCTTTTTCGGATCAGACTCTGAGGGGGGAATTTTGTTGACACTCCTTTCCGTCACAGATTATAACAAATGGAAAAATGAAATTCCTTAAGCACAAAGAGATTCATCCTTTGAAAACATCAAAAATTGACAAAGGCATGAACAAGGAAACATTTAAGCATGGGTCGCGCAAGTTTCTTTATGGTCACGCAAGTCACTTGCGTGCCACATATAGGTCACGCAAGTAACTTGTGCGCCCTATTATTGTTTCACCCAAGGTGCTCAGTGGCCTATAAATACCCCATGTGGACCCCCCATTATGAGGATGAAAAAATCGAATTCTCACATTCAAGCTCTGGTCACCCAAGTCTCTATCTGAAGTCTTCCTAACACTTATAATGTAATTCTTTACCTAAAATGGAATCTCTAAAGAGAAATAATAAGGCCTAAGTATTAGAACTCATAAATACTTGTGCGCCTAAGTGTCCAGCCCTTAAGAGAAGTGAAGAAACTTGTGTTCCACCTTTCCCTCTCAAGGAAACTTGCGTTCCACCCCTTTGAAAGTCTTTAGGCATGATACTAAGGGCTCCAATTAAAAGTCACCCAAGTATCACTTCAGGGATTCTTCGTCGCCCTAGTTGACTCATGTTGTGAAAGTATACCAGCACGACCAAGAATTGCGTGCAAAAATAGTACTTTCATGATTCCTTCCAATTCACTTCCTTTCCACAGATTCATCTCTCCTCTTCATGATTTAGCCTTCAAAACCCTCTTCAAAGCCATTTGTGGCATGGTTCCTTTGTTGGGTTCCTTATTTGAAAGGAATTCCGAGAAGTTCTTTTGATTTGGGCCTCCTTATCAGGAGTAAGCCCCAAGTCTCAAGTCCCCTTAACTTGGGCCTTTTTTAGGAGTAATCCCCAGTAATAATTTTTCTTAACCTGGGCCTCCTTTTCAGGAGTAATCCCCAGTCATAATTTCTCTTAACCTGGGACTCCTTTTCAATAGTAAGACCCAGTCATAATTTCTCTTAAGCTGGGCCACCTTTTTAGGAGTAAGCCTGAGTCAGAATATCTATTAACCTGGGCCTCCTTCTCATAAGTAATCCCTAAGTCTCAAGTCCCCTTAACCTGGGCCTCCTTTTCAGGAGTAAGACCCAATCATAATTTCTCTTAACCTGGGCCTCCTTTTTAGGAATAAGCCCCCGTATTAATTTCTCTTAACTTGGGCCTCCTTTTCAAGAGTAAGCCCCAATCATAATTTCCCTTAACCTGGGCATCATTCTTAGGAGTAAGCCCCAAGTTCCATGTTACTGGGCATCCTCCTTAGGAGTAATCCCCTATGTTAAGTTCTTTTTATTTGGGCCTCCTTCTCAAGAGTAAGCCCCAAATTCCAAAGTCCCTTTAGCCTGGGCCTCCTTCTTAGGAGTGATCCCCAGTCATAATTTCCTTTAACCTAGGCCTCCTTATCAGGATTAATCCTCAGTCATAATTCCTTTAATTTTGGGCCTCCTTCTTAAGAATAAGCCCCAATCATAAGTCCCTCTTAAATTTGGCTTCCTTTTCAAGAGTATGTCCCAGGATAAAACCCCAAATCTCCATAAAGTACAAACACCTTTTTTGGACCCTACTCTTATGATTATTTCCTAAAAGCCTTTGACTTCATTTACTTTGGCAGTCATACATACATAAGCCCCACATCATTTCTTATGATTTCATATTTCATGGAAAATCGTCAGGTTTTACTAATACCTCCTATTTCTCACACCGAGAAAGACTCACATGAGCTTAGAGTGTAAAAGTAATTATGACATCTCTATTTGGGACATTAATCATGCATAAACCTCATACTTCTTCACTCGAACTACATGGTTTCTGATTCCTTTTTTAACAAGGATATGTAGGTAGTTCATCTGCGCGTATGATCCCAACTCTAAAGTAATCCCTGTCTTTCTGAACGACAATAAACTTCAAGTTCCCCGCTGAGTGGCTTTAAAACCAGTATGGTTATCATAATGACCATGAGATTTCTATATAATGTGTTGAGGGATACCATTGACTAAGAATCTCTAATAAATACGGATGATTATCTATCGATAAAGAACCTCAAATACATATACAAGATTCTCTAAATCTCTTACATATCAATCATTGATTGCAAGGTCTAAAGAAAAAACTCATTTTCATGCTTGGTAAATTAATAAGGATTCATGAACATAACTCAAATCTATAAGAGAGTCCCAGAGTAGACAATAATTCCCCCAAAAAAGGTGTGATGAGTCTGACCTCCCATCCCCTCGAACATTGAAAATTCTTAAGCCTCATCATTCCACAACTAATGAGAACCTACCTTTGGAAAGTAGGTCCAAATTGATATAGAATCATTTGATGTTTTCGGTTCTACGAATAAACCCATTAGAAATCGATTGGAACATTTGAACCTTAAACAAATAAGGTCATCCCCATTTCTAGAAGAAACATCGGTTTACCCTTATGCAGACCCTACTAATAGCCTATGACTATCATTATGTTGTAGTGTTAATATTATACAAGGACTTCACTAAGACTTAGCCTCAATTATGTATCACAAAATACAATTTATAGTGCTTAAAGTGTTTAATAATTGTATTATATCATTTGTATATTATGATATTCACATGTCGATAAAGATAATATGTTAAGAAATAAATTTCTCTTTTTAAATTATGAAGTGATTTATGTAATTTAATGTTTTTTATAAATTATGAGAAAAGGTTTTTTGGGGATTTTTTTATTTATAATGGTGTTTATAAATTAGTAAAATATTAAATCATTATAATTAATTATATAATGGTTTTGAAACATTTAATAAATAGATGTCCATAATATTAATCATTATGATTAAAATAACTTATTCAAAGTATATAACATAAATTATAGTTTTTTATAAATATTCTATATGAAATTTATTAGTATAATTTATAAAAAAATTATAAATTACAAAAATAAAGAGAAAATACAAAAGAGATTATATTGATATTTTAAATTATTAAAAATATTTCATTTGAATTGCTTAAATTAAAAGGCCTTATTTGAAGAAATTATATAAAACATATAAAAAATGATTTTGGATAATTTATATGATCAATATTTAAATAATATTAATTTTTTTATATTTTGGATGGGTGTGAAAATATATATATATATATATATATATATATTAATAATAATATATATTTAGAATGTTTATATTTCAAATATTATATATTTATAGTAAATGTTATATGATGGATAATATGAAGGTGTTCATATTATAAATAAAAATAATGTGTTCATATTTATTTTAATTAGGCAATGTCTATAATACATTGGTATGTTATAAAAGTGTTTATAATTATATTTATTTATGAATTGTTAATAAACTATTTTATCTTTTTTTGAAATGTATGATTTGATCATTTATCAAATTTATTTATGATTTTATCCATTAATAAAATTGTTATATTATGAAAATGTGTATTGTTTATTTTAAATGTTAATATGCTTCTATAAATTTTCATCCTTTCCTTACAAGGAGTTACATGCAAAGTATGATAATTGATTTAGTTTTATTATACCTTTAATTTAAATTTTAATAGTTTGTGAGATTGATTTAATAAGTGAATTATAATTTATACATATTAAGTGTTAATATTATTATTCAATTGAGATCTAACTTGTTTGAAGTATCCTTGGGTATAGGGACTTTGAGACGGACTAATCACTAGCCTGGAGGTTTATGATTTTTTTTGAAAAGTGGGAATTTTCTATCTATCTCTCCAAGATTAACCTTAATAAGATTATTGATTTACAATGAATCTAAGCATTTACATAAAGGGTTTTAGTACACCTTATTCAAAATAATCATTTAGATATATATAACTATAATTGACTTAATTTGGGTTAATAATAAAATATATGAGTTGTGTCTAGAATTTACATATCAATATAGTTGGAACATATTGATTTGGTGGAAGGAATATTATTCCAAACTAAATTAATATAAGCATTCATCAATCTAAAAGTAATTACATGAGTAAACATAGTGAGGTTAAATCCCATTAAAATAATACTTATAAATATATTCCTTTCAATGTAAACACATATCAAAACATTAATCATTCGATTGGATATGTTCTTCCAAAGTAGTGTGCCTATGGATTATCAGGTGTAAGGAATGGTGGAAATGGATAATCATAATAATTAGGTAACCAAATCCAAATGTGATATTTGGGTAATAGTTAGTTAGTAAAACCTTAATAAGGATACTAGATGAATGGTTTTGAGTTTATCCATATGATGTATTTGATAAAGTATTCTCCACTCGAATATATAAGTGTCATATATGATATGATTAGGATGATGAAATGCCCAAATAACTATGTAGTGAGAGGAACTCTAATTAAAGATAATTTCTTAGCAAAATATAGATCTTTTCCAACTAATATATATGATGGGATAAAATGGTCCATTAATTTATTAGGATCAAATTTAATAAAATTCCTTATTAAATGATTTTAAAATATGATACTCATCTAATAAAATATTCTTTTTTAGATAGATAAGAACCACCATCATCACAAATTACATTGAGATAAAAATTTATAAAGGTGGAGATTAATGTAATTAATTTATTATAAGGGTACAAAAATATAATATTTTTTCTTAATATAGAATGAAAAAAATATAATTGTTAGAGTAAATCATTCTTTTGAATCCAATGCTCGAAGTTGATTAAAAATTGAATCTAGATGCTTATGAGAAGTATAGAATGATTCAATCAAGGTTTTAAAGTTATTAAATGAAAAATTAATAAAGAATCATAATTATATACTCATATACTAAATATGATTGAGTATTCTAATAAATATAACAGACTAAAGGTTTTTATTAATCATTATTCTAGTTATGGAATCCATTCTAGAATTATTATTGGAATTTATTTTGATTTTTGTTAAAATATAATGGTTTTTATCCCACTATCAGTGGAATATTTTAAATAATAAAGTATTATTTTAAGATAAATTCACAAAATACTATATATAATAAGGTAGTAAATAATTTAATAATTAAATATATTTACTAAAAGGAAATAAATGTTAATTCATTACACAAAAGATTTTATAAATTTTAACATTATATTATGTAGATAATATAGAGTCTAATATATTAGTGGGGGAATATTTACACTTAGAGATGTTCAAAGTGTGAAATATAAATGATTATGGTAGTAAAAATTCAATGTTAATTTTACTTATTATTTTAAATGTGTTTATGGGAATGTTAGTAGAAATAAATGTAAAGAGTTACATTTAGTTACCCTAAAAAATGAATATCACTTTATATCATAAATGAGTTTTAGGATGTGTTGGTTAAGAAATATTGTAATGATTTACATTAGTTCCCAAATTAATCTCTTGGAACACAATTTATGTAAAATTTTACAAGAAATAAAATTTTAATGACCTTAGAAAAAGTTCTAAGTATATAAAAAAAAGTTTTTTACCCCAAGCCATTTGATGTTGTAAAGTTAAAGAATTTTAATACCATGTGTAAATAGTTTAATAGTATAAATATTATTACTATGTATCATAATTATTTAAGCTATATTATTTTCATTGATTTTATTCACTAAATGGGTTTGGTAGGTGAGTTTTATTAGATGGTCACATGGAGATGTGAAATAAATTATGTAGAGATGTAATGAGTTTAATAAAACCAAAAAAGTGCAGAAAACAAAAGTTCAATCTAGTGTTGTATCATATGAGATATTATTATACAGACACTAATGTATGGGTTTGTTAATATTCTTAAGTGGTTTTAAGGATAAAAAAGTAATCATGTCAATACAAAAGGTAATTTATTCTTTTCACATTAGTTGTATACAATATAAAAATTAATTTCTCAAAGTACAACATTGAGTCATCCATATCCAATGTTTGTCATGGAACATTATAGATGGTGAAAAAATGTTAAGGATACTATGATTAATATTTCACATAGATTCATATAATATGATAATGATCCAAAAAAAGAGTTTTTTTTTCTCAATAACTAGCCCACCACCCAAGTATACCACATGGAGTGTTATACGCTATATCATTGGTATACTAGGGTTGAATTATTCATATTTTTTATTTCATAAAAAACTATGGTTTTTAAGATACCTATAATTAGTACCTTTATATTTTGATATCTTTATTTTTCAATACTTGAGGCTTAGCTAATCGGGGGTTGGTTGGGTATGTTACTGCTCATGGTGTTGGTTGGAGCTTAACCAAAATGGGATGTTTCCTATCAAATGATGAGTATGAAATCTAATACCTTGATTAATATAAATTGAGGAAGTGCACATATATACCTAGATAAGACATATGTTGTGTTATCTATTAGATGAGGGGCATGTGATGTGATCATCCATAAAGGTGAATAACATGTGATGTATTCATCAACTCGATCAGTCTATACTCAAAGAATAAATAATGTATGAGTAGCTATATGGGATTTACATATATTGTTTCATGTGGTTTATTGATATTCTTGATAAAGGGATTTTATTAAAATTAATGATTTTATATTACGAATATTTTCAAAATAGATATTTAGATACATGTGTTTTATAAAGATTACACCAGATCCCTTCATAAATTGAGTATCACTTATGCTTTTATAGAGGCCAAACTTTTTATACATTTACCAATTTAGGAATTTATATTTATTTTAAATGTTAAAAAGACTTATGCATTCACACTTTTTTTTCAAAATGGTAATTGTGTTTTAGAAAACATTGATAGTTTCTCTAAAAAGTTTTTTAAAGTATATCCAAAATGTTTTTTTCATGAATATTCAAAAGGTATTGTAAATGATGTGACACAAAATTAATTGTATGATACATTTTCTAAAAATTTTATACATATCAAAAAGGAGTTTTGGATATTTTTTTCACAAGTTATTGTTTATGATACTATAAAAGGTAAAGTGGCATGGAGTCTATTGGGATTTTGTATAAGTGAGAGATTGAAGGAGTTATTCCCCAAAGCCTTCTTTCATAGTGTGTGATATTTGAATGTCACATGGTATGACATGAATGTTTCTCATGAATACCATTTTTTATGATATATTGATACCGTATTATTTCTTATTTGGATAATCCATATTTCATGACATAAGTTACACCTTATGGTTCATTGGGAAACCAATTGATAATTTTTATCATTCGAGAAGATCATACACATAAGTTATCATTAAATTAATCATTTAATAAGATTAAACAATGATATAATTGATTTCCAAATGTTATAATAGATTGTGACCATTTCCATTAACTCATAAATTTCATAACTTATGAGCTAATTGAAGAATACTCAAATATTTTCTCAAGATGTTATAAAAAATTCCAAACCCATGGTGATTGGTCTTTCAAGCATTGTTTTATTATCACTAGTTAATAGCTCTTCTCCTTTACCATTTTCTTCCAGATTCCCTAGCATGATGTGGGTATTGAAGAGAACCCCATAGGAGTGTGGGGTAACATATCATGACCCATGTATACACCATAGAGGGAGTATTATTTTATTTCTACTTAGTGTTATTTGTGAAACATAAGGATTTAAGATCAAGGAGAAGTGAAAATTATCATTGTAAGGTACTCATGTGTTATTCATTTTATATATAGCATGTATTTTGGTTTCAAGCATGGTAGATCTTGGGAATTTGGATTTATTTATTTATTAATGTGTAGATTAAGTATTAATTGGTCCCTATAAACCCTTTATAATGATCAACTATATATATATATATAGTCTACTATATCTCCATGATAGTATGTATCTGAGTAAGACATAATTTAACAATATAAACAATATTTAAAACCCAATTCCTAATATACATTTGAATGAATGTACCCCATTATTATTTGGAACTTTTAGAGGTGTTTTACCTTTAGATATCTCAAAAAATTCACAATAATACATGTGGCATAAAAGATATATGGCCTTATCACAATGAGTTATAATTGACTTCCAATAAACCTTTTTTTACGCCATTTAGTTTGTTGCCATGTTTTCCTTTTTTTATAAGTTTTGTTCAAAATATAAAGGGAGTTGAAACTAGTTTCCAATCATTAAATTTAAACTTTTTTAATATATATCTTGCATAATTCACCTATTAGATGAATATGAAATCATTCTTTTTATTTACTTAAAGCTCAAGGAAATAAGTTAATTTTCTAATCATTATCATTTCAAATTACAAATGAATTAATTTTTCAACGTTTCAATTGAATTATATTTATTACTTTAAAAGATGATGTCATCCATGTATAGAAGTACTGTGAACTACTAATTATATGATTCTTTCACATAGAGGTTGTAATTAACCCATCCACTTTTGAACTATAAAATTCAAAAACACGTGTCTAACCATGAATACCAGGCATAATGTGATTTATTTATGACCTATAAATACTTTTTTAACCTAAAAAAAATTAAAACATCATCTATGAAAAAAAAAATAATTCCAATGGATGGATGTATACCTTTTATTTTATTGCTCCATTAAATAATGTATTATTCATATCTATTTCAAAGACCATTTGTCATACCAAAAATTATACGGAAAAAAATAATCTAATGGACCCCAACTTTCGCATGGGTATGAATGTTTTCTCAACAACAACTCCTTCAATATGAGTACACCATTTACATATGAACCTTTCTTGTTTTTACCCCTTTTCCATGTTAATTATACTTGTTTATTAATACCCTTTTTGTACCAATCACATTATGATTTTCAAGTCTAGCCATAAGCACCCATGTGTGGTTCTTCTTAATTTTTTTCAACTATTCATTCATGTATTTAACCTATAAATCGTCTTTATCCACCTATTAGAATGTTTCTAATTCCACCTATTATAATAGAGTAGTGTACTCTATACTACTCATCCTTCAAATATATTTTGGAGCCTATTTTTGTCCAATAATATTATTTCAGAAAAAATCATTTCTTCTCATTCTTTTTTACTCTCTTCAATAGCATGCTCATCTTCTAATTAAATTTTATAATCATCATAATTTGGTATATTTTTCACCACATTGTAATTTTAATCACAATATTCTTCCTCCACACAAATTTCTTCGAAAGGGGAATATCAAAAAATCTCATCAACTTCAATTATATTGATATTTTTTCTTTCAATAATATTTTTAGACTCTTATTAAACGATTTATAGGATTATCTCTCAAATTAGTGTCCTAGAAATATTTATTCATCCATTGTATCTCCAAATTCATTATAATTTTATTCTTTATTCAGGAAGAAATAATTTCTTCTAAAAACTATGAAATGATTCAATAAAGGTTTATTTTCATCAAACATCTCATATAGAATCCTATAATATATAAGGACAATTAATTCTTAGTTATGAGTGTACAAGACCAATTAAAATACTTCTTTCCACTAGTGGTGAGAGAAAATGATTTCAATCAACAAAGTCTTTTCCATTTTATTAACCATGTTTTACTTCCTTTCCACCACTATATTCTATTAAGGAATCTAATAATTACACCCCATATTTTATTCTATATTTATATAAATAATTTTCCACCTTATTTGAAGTGTATCCAGTTCTATTGCCTAACTATAAGATTTATATTATTCATATTTTTTTATTCTCCACTCTCCTTTTTAATCTTTTGATATCATCCAAGACTTATTTTTTCTATTTTATTAAAATAAAACCTTCCATACTACTGTATTCATCAACAAATAAGGTGAATTATATTTCACGTCGAGTTTAGGCCTGATTAGTTGGACAACACAAATCAGTATGGACAAAATCCAGATGATTTTATGTATGCTTCATATTTCAGTGATAGGGTTTCCCCACAAGCTTACATCACATAAATTTTCTCTATTCCTTTTTAAGTTTGGTATATCCACTACTTCCTTTAATTTTGAAACATTCTCCATACAATATTATTGGTTGTATAAAACCCTTTGATTCTAAAAAATATTTTCCTATTATACATTATTTAGACAATTGTTCTATTATATATCCACTTGATATAGTTTTCTATTTTTTCTCGAAAACAACATTATATAATTTTTATCCTTTCCATTGATATGAAAGCATTTCTTGTTGAATATAAATTTTTATCTTGATCCAACAACTGGATCACACTCAACATGTTGTGTTATAGATCATCGACATAGATAAATTTTTTATTATTAAATTCATCTCTATAAAAAATACTTTTACCACTTATCTTTATCTGTAAGAACTCAATAATTTCCAAAAAGGGTCATCCTGTTAACTCTTCCTTTCATATTATTAATAAGATTTATGTTACCCATCATGTTAGATGAATACCCTCTATCAATAATACACTTAATTTAATTATTAATAGTATTAAAATCTATCTTAGTAATTATATCTTTGTCCTTATTCTTTAGCTTCTTTTTTCCTTCTAATAAATCCCAAAATAAGTTGAAAACATATTCCAGTATATCCTCATTCTCTTCCTCAAATGAAACTATTCTATAATCTTCTTATTCCAATGGGTAAAAACTATTTCATAGAAAAATTGGGTTAGATTATATCATATTCATCCTTCTATATCTTCTATAGCAATAATTATCTCATATTTATTCCTTGTAATTGATATATATATGACCAAAATTTTAATAGTAAAATAAATACCCATAAAATGATTCCTTCTTTGAAATATATGATATGATTTTATTTTATTTTATTAACTCATAGGTGTCTCTATTTTCAATTGACTCTCTTCATTATCACAATATTGGATCATGAGTATAAAATATCTATAGAATTGATAATTAATTAAAGTAAAAAATTTTGTCACTACATATCCCTAACTTTTGAAAATATTCTTGGTTATTGATAGGATATTGATGACTGAGAACTCTCAATAACCTTTTATTTTTAGTTTCTATTTTTACTCTTTTTCTGAGTATTTTATTTTTCAGTATTGAATCTATGTTCTATAATACCCATGAAATTGTGTATTTGACCACTCAATTCCTCTTGTTCCTTATTCTACTATTTCTTTTAATTATTTTTCTAAGAATAATCCAATATATAGCTTCATATTTCAAACATATGATTTTAATTTAGACTCAATAATCTATTTCAAATATATAACTTCTTCCTCAAGCATTTCAATCATCCTTATTTTCTCAATGATACAAATGTTTAGGTCATTAATTCCCATGGATTACTCATAAATATGTTTCCTATAATTCACTAAATCATTATGTTTCTCATGATTATTTTAATTTTTCCCCATAATTTTGTATTGTTGATCAATTTTTATTCTATATTATCAACATATATTGTGGATGTTGGAGTTGATTCCCCATAACCAACTTCAATATACTTTATGTTTACATGTATTAATGTTTTTTAATATTAATAAAGTTCTTATCATGTAATGATTATTATTCTATGTGACATTATATGTACTAATGTCCTAAGGGTACCCATCACACTAAAAGGTTATAGAAGTTTAATGATATGATGAGAACCTAGAATTTTTATGAACATATTATTATATATATGTTCTATGTTATAGGCTGGCAGGGATGGGAGGTTCATAAGACATTGATTATTTTTCACAAAAATTTCACCCTTGGTAATCTATAAGAGATGGAGGATATGAGAACTTTACTAGATGGTATGAAGTATACATTAAAAAGTACCATTGTATGTTCCTATCTATGGATGTGTTTAATGGTCCTTAGACTTTATGATTGTCATTAATTCATATAATGAGTCATTTACTTTGATGTATTGTTGAAAAATGTGACTACATATTCACATTGTGAGGTAGGATAATTTGAGTGTATCATGAGTGATATTTCATTAATGAATAAGTTGAGGAAGGATTTTACCATTCCATTATTTAATGGAAGTTGATATCTGAGAAGCTTTGATGGGAATGTAACTTTCTGATTGTGTCTAATGTAAGGGAATTTTTTCAATAAGTTTATTTTTGAAAATTAAAATAAAGATACATTAATAAAAAGAGTTGATAACAACATTATTCAACTTTATTGATTTGAGATATTCATAAATGGGATTATATTGCCCAATATGAATTCATAGGAGGTTTTATATCACAGTGACATTAAATTAATTTTATATGGGTTCATTGGCATGTTTCTAGATATTGAATTTGTAAATAAGGTGGTTCTACCTAATGCCACTAATAAAGGGGTCCAAAGGGTCACAAACTAAGTGTATCTAAAAGCTCAGCTAAATTATATATAAATTTAACATGCTAAATAAATATTATTTTCAAAAATAGTTTATTAAGTATTCATGTTTTGTGGATTGAAAATTATTTAGTCACCAATTATTCAAGATAATAAATTTGAGATGAATATTTTATAAATATTGATTCAATATTATAGTGAATATAATATTTATTTATTTACCAATGAATAATTTAATGATATTTAAATATTTATTTAAATAAATATTTATTATTCAAGATTTGATAAATACCAGGGAGGAAGGATGGATGGAATTGATAGTCTGGTGAAAATGATATAATAAATATCATTTGAATAAATATTGATTTATTTATCCAAGAAATTATATTTAATTATCAACAAGTTTAGAAAATGTCAAGTAAATAAATTTGTTATTATTATTTAGACACGGGGTTTTTAGGGGATTAATAAAATAATAAGGGATCATGTGAAATTATTATTCTCTAACACTAGCTATATATAAAATTAATTATAACGTTATTAATATTAATCATTTTTGTATGCAATGAATTCTAGAAAATCCTATCAATCCCTAGATATCTATTCCACTAGAAAAACTTCAAGAACATTGAGTAACAACCTTATTACACCCTCTCAATTTTAAAGAGAATAAGAAGAATCCATCCAACTCAAATTGATTCAGGGAGATCAATGAAAAATAACATAATCATTAGAATATATCACTCTAGCACCAATGTATTTTTATAATGATGTTCAGAGGTTTATAGCGCGTGTTTTGATCATCACTAGAGGGATTCTAACCTTGATTACTCTATCTCAATGAGGGTATGATGTGAAATATATCACTTGATTCGTCAGTGAAGAAATAATTTCAACATGAGGTAATAATTTATTTATATAAATTAATTATAAATTATATGTGATGATATTTTGATTAATATTATCAGTAGAGATGGATTCATTATCTAGGGTAACTCTCTCCCTTATACTCCTTAAGGTTTTCCTCAACTCACCTCTCTAACAAGTGTCACTTCTCCTTTTTTAAAGCCTCTTATATCCTTCTTTACTTTTTTGGGAGCTCTCGACTAGGATATTCTTGGAACGGTTTGTGTTTATACCAATTTTGTGTAGATTTGGTATTTACATATATTTTTTATTCTTTTTTTTGTTACCCCAAGTGGTTTTGTTGTGGGAAGTCAGATCATATTGAGATGTTTTGGTGGTAATCTGGGTCTTTAATTTTGGGTTGTTCATTGATCATCATTAACATTTTCACTAGTTTCTTTTCCAGATATATGCATCGACAAAAGATATTATTTAAACTATTTTTATCCATACCTGATCTATCAGTTCATCTTCTAGACTAGCGCCACCCCTCTTAGCACAAGTGTTCTATAATTAGGGTAGGAAATGTGTGTGTATCAACTATAGGGTGGTGGGTGTATATGTTTATAACTAGTTCTGGTAGATGACTAGTCATTAGGGAGGTAATCTAGATCTGGTGTGATACTATATGGGACCGCTTCAATATATGGGAAGACAACCATATCTAGTGTGTAGATGGAAGTGATGCTCTTAGTCTTCAGAAGCATGATTAGTGATTCTCACTAGGGGGTGAAGGAAATGGCTTGACTTCCATCAGGTCTCAGAAAAATGATAGTTTATGACCGGGATACATCAATAAAAGTAGTTTCAGGAATATGTGGGGTCTTTGGTCCATAGGATTGGACTTGTTCTAATGGGATTTTGAGTCATCAATTTTTCTTATTCTCTATACTTCTAGGATTTCAGGTCATGTTCTATTTTTCATTAGATTGTTGGTATAGTTAGTGCCACATTGTTTTGGGACTAATGTATCATTATGGGTTCCCATAATCCTAGTTAAAATGGGGGTTTCTTTATCTTTTATTAATTAAAGGGATTAAACTCAATTTTTTTCTATATGTGATGATCTTTTATAATGGAATCTGGGGTTATAATGCATCCATATCTAAGGATAAATTTAAATAAGCTGAAAAATTTACATTATTGGGCATGGTCCCAACTACTTCCATTTCACTCCAAAACCTTAAAGTTGTATCATAATAATCACATAATGATTTATAATTATTTATTATTGATTGATTGATTATATACATTTTTTGATAGTTTTTCATTTATGTCTTATTCATCCTTTAATAAAAATGTAAATGAGCGTGTTTCAATGATTAAAAATTCTTCATTCAGTTTAATAAGATCTAAAGCATGTTAAGAAAACATGTAGAATGATCATAGATTTCATTGGGATGTTTCATAGGTTCTGGTTGACATAGATGGACACATTGTGTATTAAGGTTCATTAAATCATGATGGGATATGGGATACA
This sequence comes from Viscum album, assembly GCA_963277665.1. Taxonomy (NCBI): domain Eukaryota; kingdom Viridiplantae; phylum Streptophyta; class Magnoliopsida; order Santalales; family Viscaceae; genus Viscum; species Viscum album. The sequence continues at coordinate 154,867,695 of OY728163.1, forward strand.
TGGATAATCTAATGAAAATTGGTATATGGTGTATAATTATGCATCCTGTGTTGATTGGATTGATAGGACCACATTTTTTAAAAATACATGACATGTAGCAGACACAAACAACAAGTTTTCTACATATTTTCACAGAAACTTTCATAGAAATGGCATGGTCAAATATGCATCATATATTAATAGATGATGCATGGGACTAATATCGGGGTAATGAAAATATTTCATGTCATGTAATTAGTTCACAAGGTGTGTACCCCATGAATGTATACATATGATATACACACCAAGTCCCTAGACATACATCTTAAACACATAGAAATCGACATACATGGTGTGAATCTTATTAGTGCATACCATGTAGTCACCCAGTAATTAACAGAATAAATTTACTTGAAAAATAATTAATTTAATTATTAAAACCAAATTTTATGGCGAGAAGCTACTGTGATTTCTATATAACAATGTTTTAAAATTTAATAAATTCTCAATTAATTACATATAATTATATAAAAATATTGGTGAACCCATTTACATGCCAAATTTTTATAAATTATGGGAATCCATATGACTGTTTAGGTAAAAATTAAGAAAAAATAATTAATTAATTAAATCAATTAAAGTGATTTATTCCTAATAATAATAAAAATAATTGAATTTAATGTGTTTTAGCTTACATTTTCATATTCATTTCATGTGAGGATGATCATGAGCTTAAACTGACCTATGTATGTGATTAGTTTCTTTTAATTTTTTTTATTAAATTAAAATGATGTCATTTCATTCATCTCCTCATCTATATTATATAGGACTTGTTTTTCCATGGTTTATTTTATGCAAAACCTCATAATCATTCCTTTAGTTCTCATAACCTTTAAGTGAGTAAATTCATACGGAAAGGACAAAAATCCCATGTGAGGGTATTTCTTTCAATTATAGATCCAAATTAAAACAAACCTAGGAGAAACATATTTACATAGGTGGATTAATAAAACTCAAACCATACATGGTTTTAAGAGTTATTTACCTTGGTTAAATATTTGGTTTACCATCTTCTAGATAAACCAACCATTAGAAAAAAAAATACCATGATTATACAACTATATTTATTTTACTTTTAGTAGCACCATGGTAAATTAATTATAGGATTTAGGTATTTTAACTAAACGTTGTCCTCTTTACAATTCATAGGGGAAAAACATCAGTGAAAAGAGGAAATACACTTTTCTTGACAAAGTAATGTTGATGCTGATTCTTGAAAATCCTCTGATATGATTTTAGGGATATGAATTACAAGCTTCAATACAAATTCTAAACTGATTACCAATTAAGGTAGAAAATGTAATACCATACAAATTAATTTATGCCAATAAATTCATGTTGTTGCATAATCATGTATGGGGTTATGAGGAATTTTTGAAGGGAAACTCTAGAAATAAACTATCACCCAAGGGAATGAAATTAATTGTGTAAATATAAGCCATATTTATTCTTAGGTATAACATAAATAAAATAAATCACAGGAGAAAGATTGACTTTGATGAAGTTGATTCACACAATATTCAAGAATTGGTCCAGGAACAAATTCCATAGGTCCCCATGGAATATGTTTTCTTGAGACACAACTACTATTTAAGATCACAAGTGAGGTTAAGTGACTAAAAATATATGGTTTTCTATTCACTGAATATTGTGACTCATTATTGGTTTACAATAATGATCTTATTCCATAAAATGAGTAAGTAGAGAGATAAAAAGCTATAAGATGTAAAGAAGCCAAGAATTATGAGATGGATTCTGAAATATCACTTTCATGGGTGCCCTCAAATGATTAGTGTGATTTTGGGGTACTTAGGTGCAGCAGAGTGGCAGACCAAGGTCGTCTCTCAAAGGAGGAAGTGAATTAAAACAACTTTTTATAGGTATTATAGAAATAAAATAAAAGAGAATAAAAACACTACTTGAAAGTATGGGGGTGTTTGTGTATAGTTTATAAAACATTAATAAGATTGCTGGAAGAAGATTGCATTTTTTTGTTTTTAATTTTGAAATGAAGTTTGATTAAAAAGACACACCAAAAAGATGTTTTTTAGACAATATTTAAAAGACGTAATCGATATAAATATACCTATTAAATCATTTATTAATAATTATAATTTAAATTAATATTCACTTAATTATTATCCCTTAATTTTTTAACTCCCAAACCCTACGATAATTAACTATACCACAAAGATGAAATTAATTAAGCCCTAGGTTATCATCGGAACATGTAATCGCAGCACCCTACTTTGATTGATGTTCTAAGGATAGATTATGGTCAGTGGTAAATTAAGGAACATATCCATTATATAAATTAGGATGAATTGTGTTTAGGGATTATATTTTAACTCTACAAATTTATCTCATATGGTCTTGTATTACTGATTAAGATCGTACTCTCACAATTTACACAAAATCCCGACCTCGCATGTTTTTGTGTTAATTGTTCAATTGCTTTCTTAGTTTCTTAAAATTTAAAAACACAATTCAAGGATCATATTAAGTTAATTATAGTATCTCAATTATTCAAAATAATTAAATTAAGAGGGTAGAATATTGATCGATTACTAAAAAACTACTCTTACATGGGTGTCGTAATCATCGTAGAAGCGTTTTGCATGTGCAAAGGTTTATAATCGGTATAACCCAATAACGCTTCTACTCAAGAATTCCAACCCAATTAGGAAAATTAATCTAAGAATAAATATAAACAAAACAGAAGAAAATATGTGAAATAAAAGAAGATCAAATAAGTTTATTACACAAATGAAAACATTACAAAATGAAGAAGAGAAGGAGGCTTCGATTAGGGGATCCTTGCTTCAAGAGATACCCCTATTACAATGGTTGGAGAATTTGGGTGAAACCAATTATCCTCTGCCACCAATATCCTAATTCACGTCCCAACCCCTCCAAATGAGAAAAAAACTAATTTATATAGTGGAGGGGAGGCTAGGTTTAAAGAGGTTTCAAGTGTGAATGGTAAATCTCGGCCAAATATTTTAATACATATTGTACGTCCCACTTGACCTCCAAAACGCATTAACCAGATCTCCTTCCAGAAGGATGACTTGTGGGGAAGTGAATCCCAGAGATCCTCCAAATATTTGGGCCTCATCCAAGCATGGATTAAGAAGTTATGGCTCCAATACAGAACTCATGTCTATTCTGTCGAGTCCATCCCACCATTGCTTTAATGGCCCATGTACTCCATCCAAATGCACTCTTTAGCTCTAGTGTCCTGAATGAAAGTTGTATAGAATTATGTTAGAAACACTGGTACAAAATATTAATTTCCAATAATATATATTAAAATATTTATCTTCAAAATAATACAGTACATTTTAAAAGGGTAAAACTGAAATTTTCATCAAATTTTCAAATGAATGATCTAATCCCAAATATTTCATAAATGAATAAATTTAGCACAATGTGAGGAAATTATATCATTTATTATCAATAAAGTATTCAAAATAATAGTTTTTTATCAACTCCCCCACAATTACCCTTTTGCACTCCTGAGAAAAACCTCATGTCTAGTAAACATCAATATCAAATCAAAACCAATTTTAAAACACATATCCTTGAGATCAAACAATTACACACCAAGAAAAAAAATATATCATGCCTCATAAAAAACCATTATTTCAAGTTCTTCATTTATAACATTCAATATATTTCCACTTTATTTATCCTCCCATGCACAAAACACTTACCTCACTTGAATTTTCTCTTATCACACAAATATCAATTTTTTTTGCAATGTCTTTCTCATCCAAACTCATACAAGGGTCACCACAGGCTTGATAAATTCCTACATCTCCACCCGATGTGAGTCAAGGACGTATATTTATCATGAGGACTTTTCAGGGTTGTTCTGTGGCTTTCGGTTAGTAGGATTTAGATGTGAAAAATTCTGAGGCTGAATGAGGAGGGCTTGACTCTTTTTGAAGCAAAATTGCATTAATCTAATTTTCACTTAAATATGGTCTTCTCATCAATCCCCATAGTATCAATTTAGCTCCATCATCATGAAAAGTCATGAAACGTTTACACCATTCATCATTTCAGCATCAAAAATGTCAATCTTCTCAAACATGATTTTCTTGAAAGCTCCAGATAGGCACAGCTTTCATCCTCAATTAGAAGCTCCAGAAAAGGCACAACTTCACTTGTCATGAAAGCTCCAGAAAAGGCACATCTTTTAATATAATGAATTTCTTCAGCACCAAACACATCTCTTCAAAATTTAATTTTCCATCCAAAGTGTCACAGAATGTGGTAGCACAACACAAGATAGATTCCCCCACACATAAGCTCAACTAGATTATGCAATTTCACTTCAAGAGTTGGTTGGATGGGGAAAATTGGATTATAATGTGGATAACCTAACAGGATGCACATGGATTCTAAGTGATAAAAGGTTTAAATGTTCAAGGTAGTCCATTATAAAAAAAGGATTATTTGAAATAGAGGCTTTAATACCAAACAAATGTCTCAATCATTTAAACATAAGTACCTCAAACCCTCATGTTTTGACAGGAATAAATCAAATTCTGGTTAAATCAAGCATGGTTTGGTTCTCTCAAGAAGTGAGGTGAATGTAAATAATAGGAAAATAATGGTTCAGAAGCCTCACAGGAATGTGATTTCAAATATAAAGACAGTGAGATGTGGCATGGGATTCAAAATTTGGTGTACTTTTCATGAAATTACTAAATATTTGAACTTGAAAAAAAGTCATTCCAGCATTCATTTAAGATTAGTTTCATGGGATAAATTTTTTCACTCATTGATATGCATTTCAAAATTGTGATGAGAATCATTTCAGCTCAAAAGTTTTAAAAACACATAGGAAATTGTAAAATAAACACAAAAATTGAAAAACACGCTTCTTTTTTTGTTTTTTTTTTTGTTTTTTTTTAATCAGGAAAATAATTGAAATTACTAAACTAAACGGTTACCTCCCCCACACTTAAAATATTTCATTGTCCTTAATGTGAATCCATGAGATGATATATGCACATGAAATGAAAAATTTTTAAATAGGAAAAATAATATAAAAGTGAAAGGGTTAGGAATAGCCTGATGTGCTCAAGTGATGATGGGGTCATGCAGTGTGATAAAATCCATTGCATTAGTAGGAAGTCCCTTAATGTATCTCTTCAAAAGTTTCCCATTGACTGTAAATCTCCTTCTTGTGTCCTCTTGTATGATCTCCACTACACCACAAGGAAAAACATTAGTCACAACATAAGGACCTAACCATCTGGAATGCAACTTACCAGGCATCAGCTTCAGCCGTAAACTATAGAGAAGGACTTTCTCTCCAATGTGATACTCCTTTTGTTGGATCATTCTATCATGAGATACTTTTGATTTTTCCTTATAGAGCCTTGAGTTCTCATATGAAGACAATCGAATCTCCTCAAGCTCTTGAATTTGTAGCTTCCTTTGGATTCCATCTTGGTCCAAATCCATGTTGCATTTCTTTATATCCCAATAAGCCTGACGCTAAACTTCAATGGGGAGATGATACGCTTTTCCAAAACAATCTGAAATGGAGAAATACCAATGGGTGTCTTATATGTTGTCCTATAATCCCACAATGCATCATCCAAGAGCTTCCTCTAATCCTTCCTATTTGGCTGCACAGTTTTCTCCAAAATTTGTTTCAACTCACGATTTGAAACCTCATCTTGGCAATTTTTTGGCGGTGGTATGGTGTTGATGTTTTGTGTGTCACCCCATACTTCTGAAGAAGATAAGAAAGATTCTGATTGCAGAAATGTGTCCCTTGGTCACTGATGATAGACTTTGGTACTCCAAACCTACAAAAAATTTGTGCCTTCACAAAATCCATAACAACATGAGAATCATCAGTCCTAGTGGCCTTGGCCTCCACCCATTTACTCACATAATAAACAGAAACCAAAATATACAAGAAACCATATGAACTTGGAAAAGGACCCATAAAATCAATTCCCCACACATTAAAAATCTCACAGAACAGTATGGGTTGTTGGGGTATCTCATGTCTCCTAGAAATGTTCCCAATGTGTTGGCAACGAGAGCATGACTTATAAAACACATGGGAGTCATGGAATAAGCTAGTCCAATATAATCCAGAGTCCAAGACTTTCCTAGCTGTCCTTTGGGGTCCAAAGTTTCCACCACATGCAAGTGTTTGACAGAATTGCAAAACAGACTCAAACTCATGATCAGGAACACACCTCCTAATAACTTGGTCACTACACATGCGCCATAAGTATGGATCATCCCAAACATAAAATCTTGAATCACTCTTTAATTTTTGGACTTGATGTTTCTTTAAATTTATAGGTATTTCAGATGCAACAAGGTATTTAACTAAATATGCATACCAAGGATGTGTACCTGAGATGGAATAAAGATGCTCATCGGGGAAAGTGTCTCGAAGTGGTACCTGATCCAAGGTGTCATCCTCTAGTGTGTGAGTAATCCTACTCATGTGGTCCACCACCAAGTTTTCTGACCCCTTTTTTTCTTTTATCTCAATATCAAATTCTTGAAGAAGGAGCATCCATTGGATCAACCTAGGCTTTGCATCTGGCTTCTTCAAGAGGAACCTCAGAGCTATATGGTCAGAAAAAACAACTACTTTAGAGCCCAATAAATATGAACGGAATTTATCAAAAGCAAATATGACAGCAAGAAACTCCTTTTCTGTGTTTGTGTAGTCTGATTGGGCTGAATCTAGTGTCGTTGATGAATAGGTGATCACATGTGAATGTCCCTCTACCCTCTGAGATAAGAAACCTCCAACCGTGAAGTTGGAGTCATCACACATAATCTCAAAAGGAATATCCCACTGTGGGGGTTGTATGATCGGTGGAGTGGTCAGACACTTATTTATCTCATCCAAGGAAGTCCTGCAAGAATCATCAAACACAAAATCAGAATCCTTTTGGAGTAATCGTGACATAGGAAGAGAAATATTACTAAAATCTTTGATGAAGTGCCGATAAAATTCTGCATGTCCTAGGAAAGATCTAACATCACGCACACATGAAGTATATGGTAAGGATGAAAAAATGTCTATCGTAGATCTATCAACCTCTATCCCATGTTTTGACACTACATGCCCTAAGACAATGCCATGATCTACCATGAAATGACACTTTTCAAAGTTCAAGACCAGATTCTTCTCAATACAACGATTCAATACATTTCCCAAACTATTTAGACATTCATCAAATCAGTATCCATACACTGTAAAATCATCCATAAATACCTCCATGCAAGTCTCTATAAAATCCGAAAAAATACTCACTATGCATCACTGGAAGGTACCTGGGGCTTTGCAAAGTCCAAATGGCATCCTCTGGTAGGCAAATGTGCCAAAGGGACAGGTGAATGTAGTCTTCTCCTGATCCTCTGGAGATATAAAACCTGAAAATATCCAGAAAATCCATCCAAGAAACAATAATGTGTTTTCCCAGCTAGTCTCTCAAGCATTTGATCAATAAATGGGAGGGGGAAATGGTCTTTGTGAGTGGAATGATTTAGTTTCCTATAATCAATACACATGCACCAACTGTTTTCCACCCTCATTGGAACTAACTCATCTTTATCATTTTTAACAACAGTAACACCACTTTTCATAGGCACAACCAGAATAGGACTTACCCACTGAGAATCTGAAATGGGATAGATTATACCTACCTCAAGAAATTTTTCAACCTCTTTTAACAACCACCAAAAGGGTTGGATTGAGTCTCCTTTGTGGTTGCCTCACTGGTTTAGCCCCATCATCCAAAAGAATCCTATGCATGCAAATGGAGGGGCTAATACCTGATATGCCAGCCAAGGTCCACCCAATTGCCCTAATGTTCTCCCTCAAAAGATTCAAAAGTTTTTCTTCATGTTCAAAATGGAGATTGTTAGCAATGATAGCAGGTAATTTCTCACCACTCAACAAGTATGAGTATTTGAGATTTGGTGGAAATGTCTTGAGTTCAATTGTAGGGGGTGGTGTATAGATGGAGACATAGAAGGAACTGAAATATGTGCACAAAGAGCATCAGTATCAGAATATACATCATCAAAATCAGAGAATAAAGCATCAAATCCATTAGCATACTCAACAGCCATGTTATAATCAGAGTTCACATGATCAAAATCAGAGTATGATTACATTTCAAAATCAAATCTAATAGAGTCTTTTGCATTAGAAATAGGTTTGGAAGTACTCTTAGACATCAAACTGTAACCAATACTCATAATCTCCCTAAGCATAGAACAATCAAATTCCATGGGGTATTTATTTGGTGGTTCTAAATGGGAGATAACAAATGCAGAGTGATCCTATGAGGGGTGCTTCATGGAATCCATAACATTAAATATCAAAACTTAATCTCCAAGCTCCATGGAAAGTGTACCATCATTGAAATTTATGATGTTTTTTTCAGTTTTGAGGAAGGGTTTACCTAAGATTATGGGAGTATGAGAACTTACCTGATCATCCTCCATGTTAAGCACATAGAAATCTACTGGGAAGATCATGTCTCTTACCCAGAAAAGTACATCCTCAAGGACTCCCACTGGATATGATGTAGTTCTATTTGCCAAATGCACCACTACTCTCGTCGGATTCAACTCACCAACGTGTAAAGAAGAGAATACAAAGTGAGTCATCACCTTTATTGAATCTCTTAAATCACATAGATAATCAGAGAAGTGCAACTCCCCTATAGTACATGGGATGTTGAATATCCCAGGATCTTTTCACTTTGTTGGCATTGCTAGAGTTGGTGTAATGAGTGCTGAGACATTCCTTCCAAGTTTGATCCTCTCATTTCCCTTGAGCCCTCTTCTATTGGTGCAAAGTTCTTTTAAGAATTTGTAATACCTTGGAATTTTCTTAATGGCTTTAAGTAGAGTAATATTGATCTCCAAACACTTGAATGTGTCTAAAACCTCCTTTTTCATTGCTTCTTCAGCCATCTTCTTGGTTTGAACAACCCTGTTTGGAAAAGGAAGGCTTTAGGAGGAACATCATCAATCTTTTTCTTACCTTTATCTTTCTCCTTGGATTGCTCATCAGTTGGAATGGAATGCGGCTTCTCTAGAGTAGAGTTGAATCCTGGTGGAATGGTAGGTACTGATGTATCATGCATTTGCTTCCCACTTCTCAATGTGATGGAACTAACATTCCCCTTTGGATTGGGAGTGGGTTGGGAAGGTAGATTTCTGGAATTCTTACTTACAATTTCATGGAGGGCAGTGGATATCTGTCTCATTTTAGTCTTCAACTCCCTCAGTTCTGAACCTTGACTCTTCATCTCATTATGTTGATTAAGAAAAATTTGCTTCAAAATGTCATCAGTGTTAGAATCTACCTTGGGTGGGGGATTCACTTTTTGCTGACTCGTTGATTTTTCAGCTTTGAATCTCCTTTGGGGTTGTTGGAAGCCCTATTGGTATGGTGGAGGATACTGGAAGTTTGGTCGAAAAGGGGGCCTTTGTTGTTTCCCAGAGTCATACCTGATGTCTGATTGATCCTTCCACTCTTGGTTGAATGATGGTGCAAATAATTCATACTTTTTTTGGGGATATGGTTGTTGTTCTTGCTGATATGGTCTCCCAGGGAACACTGCTGCACAATATTCTGTTTCTTGGAGTTGTGGGCAACAGTCAGTTGGGTGGCTTGTCTCAGTGAAAATGCCACAAGGCCTTGAAGGAGGGGGTTTGGATGTCTTTTGAGCCAATGCAATCTACCTCACCATAGTGGTCAATTCTTCCAACTTGGTATCAATCAAATGACTTTCAAGAGAACAAGTACTTACCTGATGTACTCCCCTAACATGTGGTGTACCTCGATCGCCAAATTTTTGGGAGTTTTGTGCCATCTTTTCAATTAATGCACGTGTGGCTACTGGTGTCTTGTCCACCAATGCCCCTCCTGCTGCGGCATCCACCATGCTCCTCTCCATAGGTGTGAGCCCTTCATAGAAGTACTGAATGAGGAGTTGCTCACTGATTTGGTGATGTGGAGAGCTTGCACAAAACTTCTTTAATCTCTCCCAATACTCATACATTGACTCCCCTTGTTCTTTCTTCATCCCCAAGATCTATTTATGAATAGAAGTGGTCCTTGATGGTGGAAAAAATATCTGCAAGAAAAGACGTTTCAAATTGTTCCAACATGTTAAATATTCAGGTGGAAAATAGTATATCCAATCCTTTGCAGCTCCATCAAGTGAAAATGGGAATGCTCTTAATTTGATTTTCACATCAGAGACATTTCTAGGTTTTAAGGGTTGAGCAAACCACATTAAATTATTTAAGGTGTTTGTTTGGTTCCTCACCAGATAAGCCATGAAATTTTGGAAGAAGGTGAATTAACCCAGATTTTAACTTAAAGTCTGATTTGAGATTCTAGTATGCAATACAATTTGGTTGATAGTTAATATCAGGTGCATCCAATTCTCGAATGGTTCTATTAAGTTCATTTTCATTGTTTATAGACATTGGTTCCACTTTTATGTTTTAATTTGAATTGCTTCCAATTTCAATGTTTCCAGAAGAGAGGAATTCACGAACTGGTTGAATATTGAAACTTCTCGTAGACTGAGAATGTCTGATTCGAGCCCTAAGGATACGTTCAATCTCAGGGTCAAGATCTACGAGATCTTTAAGATTAGTTCGTGTCATAAATCAAAGAAATAAAAAAATGAATTGAAGAAAAGTGGACCATAATAAAATGACAGTAAGTTTGATTTTATGGTCCCAAAAAAAGAAAAGGATGAAAAAAATGAAAACTTGAGAAAGGGTAAAGATGAAAGAGAGTAGTGAAGAAAATAATAAAATGAAAAATAAAAGAAATTCCTCTAAATGGTTGAATAAATTAATTGCCTCCCCGGAAATGGTGCCAATTTGAAAGAGCACTGTCGTAGGTTCCCTCAAATGATTAGTGTGATTTTGGGGTACTTAGGTGCAGTAGAGTGGCTGACCAAGGTCGTCTCTCAAAGGAGGAAGTGAATTAAAACAACTTTTTAGAGGTATTATAGAAATAAAATAAAAGAGAATAAAAACACCACTTTAAAGGATGGGTGTGGTTTTGTATAGTTTATAAAACTTGAAGAAGTTTTCTGGAATAATATTTCATTTTTTTTAATTTTGAAATGAAGTTTTATTAAAAAGACACAACAAAAATATGTTTTTTAGACAATATTTAAAAGATGTAATCAATCTAACTCTACCTATTAAAAAATTTATTAATAATTATCATTTAAATTAATGTTCACTTAATTATGATCCCTTAATTTGTTAACCCCCAAACCCTAAGAGAATTAACCTTACCACAAAGATGAAATTAATTAAACCCTAGGTTATCTTCGGAACATGTAATCGCAGCACCCTACTTTGATTGATGTTCTAATGATAGCTTATGGTCAGTGGTAAATTAATGCACATATCCATTCTGGAAATGATGATGAATTGTGTTTAGGGATTATATTTGAACTCTACATATTTATCATGTATGGTCTTGTATTACCGATTAAGATTGTGCTCTCACAATTTACACAAAATCCCGACCCCGCGTGTTTTTGTGTTAATTGTTCAGTTGCTTGTTTAGTTTCTTAAAATTTAAAAACAGAATTCATGGATCATATTAAGTTAATTAAAGTATCTCAATGATTCAAAATAATTAAATGAAGAGGGTAGAAGATAGATCGATTACTAAAAAACTACTCTTCCATGGGTGGCGTAATCATCGTAGAAGCGTTTTGCATGTGCAAAGGTTTATAATGGGTATAACCCAATAACGCTTCTACTCAAGAATTACAACCCAATTAGAAAGATTAATAGAATAATAAATGTTAACAAAACAGAAGAAAATATGAGGAATAAAATAATATCAAATAAGTTTATTAGACAAATGAAAACATTACAAAATGAAGAAGAGGAGGCTTCGATGAGGGGATCCTTTCTTCAAGAGCTACCCCTCTTACAATGGTTGGAGAATTTCGGTGAAACAAATTATCCTCTTCCTCCAATCTCCTAATTCACGTCTAAATCCCTCCAAATGAGAAAAACACTAATTTATAGAGTGTAGGAGAGGCTAGGTTTAAATAGGTTTCAAGTGTGAATGGGAAATCTCGGCCAAATATTTTAATACAAATTGAACCGCCCATTTGACCTCTAAAACGCTTGAACCACCTATCCATCCAGGACGATGATTTGTGAGAAAATGGATCCCCATGCTCCTCACAAAATTTATGCCTAATCCAAGGACGTATTAAGAAGTTATGTCCCAAATACAGAACACATGTCTATTCTGCCGAGTCCAGCCCACCATTGGATTAATGGCCCATTTACTACATCCAAATTCACTCTTTAGCTCTAGTGTCCTGAATGCAAGTTGTATAAACATACGTTAGGATCACTGTTACAAAATATTAAGTTAAAATAATAAATATTAAAATATTAATCTTCAAAATACTAGAGTACATTTTAAAAGGGTAAAACTGGAATTTTCATCAAATTTTCAAATAAATGATCTAATCCCAAATATTTCATAAATGAATATATTTAGCATAATGTGAGGAAATTATATCATTTATTATAAATAAAATATTCAACAAAATAGTGTTTTATTAGATTCCATGTATCAGAACTAAGTATTTGTTTTGGTTGATCTGAAAATTGATTTAAATCATGTTGGGTGCAAATGGTTATTCAATAGAAAATTATACGCGGAGGTGAAATTGAATTCTTATAGAGCATTGTTAGTGGATAAAGGTATTAAATAGTTTTTATTCATAAACTATGAATAAACCTTTTCTCCAATTTCTATGAATAAATCCATCAAAATACTAATTTCTATAGAATATTTCTGCGAAATATTTTTATCTATGGATTATGTTTCAAAATAGGTAGAGGATAAGGCCACAAAACTGATATATCCAGTACTCTTTTTTATTATTTTAGGAATAATATATTTAAAAATTAGAGATCCAAAGAGTAATTATCACGGACCAAGGTATCCCATTTTTCAATATTATTTTTGAAATTTTAATGAGAAATTATGGAATGAACTTAAAAACATCTACACCGTACCCTCCATAAAACAATAGACAAGTTGATGTTTTCAATAGGGAGATAAAAGTATTCCTAGAAAATATATTCAATAAAAATAAGAATAATTGGAAACAAAGTTTAAAATACATTTTTGTGCTTATAGAACATATTTCAAAACTATAATTGGAATGATCTCATACCCGTTTATCTATAACAAAATCTATCATTTACCTATAGAGTTGGAAAAAAAATTCCAATTTACTATTCAAGGAGATGAAAGTAGGTTTCAATAAATATATAAAGGAAAGTATATTTTAGATTCCTAACTATAAGAAAAAAAGGGAAAATTTTCAAATTATATAATTTACAAGGAAAAACATGATTGAAACATGACAAGATGATTCAATAAAGAGACTTCAATCCAAGACAATACGTTTTGTATTAAAACTCAAGATATAAATTGATTATAGATAAATTTTATTCTAGATGATAAGGCCCATTTACCATCACTTTTCAACCATTTTGGTGTTCCGAAAATAGTTAAGGAAGGATAGAATAACTCATTTAATATCATTGGATATAGATTGAATAAGTATTTTTGGGAATCTGCTTGATACACTAGTGGACAAGTTCATACTCCTCCAACCTTTATTCCAACAAAACCCTGAAGTTGTACCCCTATTTAACCTTGTTTATTATTATCCTTGTATTAAATATTTTTAAATTTATAGTCCTATTAACATTATTTGAGGACACTACACTATTCAACCATGGGGGAGGGAGACCATTGTTGATTTTAATAATTTCAATGTTTTCTATTTTTACTTTTATTTTTTACGTTTTTGTTTCCTTTTATGTGTTTTTGAGACATGTTGATATCAAATTGAATAACTTTGTATGTTTATAACTTATTCCAATTGCTGTGAACTGATTTTATTTATGAAAATAAACTAATATAAATGTTGAAATTAACTTATTTTATATTTATCTTTTGAAAAAGAAAATTAATTTTTGAATCCCATTCCATGAATACTATCGACTTTTAGAATCACTTATCTAGGATTATTTTAAACTATTTTTAAATATTATTCAAAATTCCCTCATTTATTGAGAAAATTAATGCATAATTAGTTAAATCGAAGTATTTTAAAATTATATTCAATATATTATAGCATTGAGGAACTGGTGTGTAAAATTATTGAGGAATTAGATTAATTTACTTTTTAAAAATAAATGTCTATTTTGGATGTCAAGAATCATCCTAGACATCCTGGTACCATGACTCCCAAGCTAATCATGAAACATACCGAAGGGTGTTTTTAACCCCCAAGGGTTGGTGGCTAGCACCATGAATCATAAAAGACAAATGTGGGAATTTTATTTCCATATAAAAAGTGGTAGAAATAGAAACATATCAGTATTCTCAAACACAAATCTCAAAAAACCTAGTATTAGAAACCAAACAGTTATATTTAATACCAAATAGAACATTATCCATGTACTTGAAAAAATTCAAGATAAACTCAAACATATCAAAGGTATCAATACTCCAACCTTATAGGGTCATGAAAATCCACCTAATCAAATAGGCGGTTTCCCTTTACTCGAAATTGGTTGTAGAAAAAAATACAAATGCATGAAGGAAAAGTTATGTCTAGAGCTAAAATCTCTTTAGGGAATTACCAAGTGTCTCGTAATGAGATTGCATAATGAATAAACAAAATCATGATTTTATTTTTAAATAAAACATCCATAGAATTAAAATTTTATATTTAAAACAAATCATTATTTTCATTTCAAATTATGGATACATTTAAAACAATGGATTGAGTATATATTTAAGAAAAAAAGTAATTTAGATAAATCACTAGGCATGAGTAAAATAGTTTCAAAATAAATGGAATATATATCAAAGTAATCATAATAAGAAAAAATTTCATCTACCCTATGTTATAATAGTTTCAATTTATAGGATCCCTACACTCTTATATTACTGACCAAGGAATATGTGTACACACATTCCTCGAGCTCACACTATAGGTCTCATCAATGTTTTATTAGGAATATTATATGCCTAACTAGATTTTTTAGAGTTTTCAGCATCAATTCATGGCTAGACAATTACCATACTATCAAGATTGTCCCAAATAACCCACTAACTATCTAGGATCACATGTGACCAATAAATCAATCAATACTGGGAAAATCATTTCAAATTTATTTAAAATACAATTTTCTCTTTCACAACTTCAACATGCCAATTTCATTCCAAAAACCAAAACATAGATTTTTCATCAAATATTCAGGACTTTTCAATTAAAAACCAATCATATGTTTCTATCAATAAATTTAATCATTTGTAAAAAAAAATTCTCAAGTCAATTTCACAAATTCCATTAATTTCAAATTAAACCCCAACTTCCAACTCCATTTGAATTGGGGGTTCATCTTAAAATCCCATAAAAAAATTTCATTTCCAATTAGCATAAAATTGGGTTTTCATATTTAAATTAAAATAAATTTTAATCAATTCAATCAATTCAAGTGTTTATAAAATGGAAAATCTTAACAGAACCACCTACCTTTATCACGGAGATCAGGAAACTCAATACCCATAGCGAAGATTTTCAAAGATTAATGACAAAAATGTATATCATGAAATCCAACCAAGATTAAAGATCCAAAAAATGAGTTTAGATATATAAAACAAATGATGGTATAACAAACCATATAAAGTAAATAAATATAGAAAGGGGCATATGGAATGGGAGAAGAATTACTCACCATAGAGGGATCAAACATGATTCATCGCGCTTCTATCCACCTAGAAAGGGGTTCATATAGGAAAAAATAGTTATTCAGATCCTCCAAGACCTATAATTTCAATTAATTCTGAGTTAGAGTCAAGAGGGTGATGAAATAGGGGTTTTAAATTTTTTAAAATAATTTTATAAAATAAAAAACATCGTTCCTGTGATTTTCTAGGAAAGATCGCTCAGTTTAAAAAACTGTGAACCCTAAACGTGTACCCCTTTTTTAGGGTGAATTATCTCTACAAGGTGGGTACACGATTTTTAAAACCATGTTCCAACTATTTAAATATCCATTGAATGAGTTTTTATTATTTAAACTAGTTGGGTGCAAAGTTTGTAAAAATTGGGCACCAACCATGAATATCCTAGAAATTTTCAAAAAACAATAATACACCTGAAACCACCAAATAAAAACCAGAAAAAAAACATGGTAAAAAATTGGGTTTGTAGAGTACCTAGAAAATTGTAATATGATGTTACCACCTCCCCACCACAAAAAAATTCTATCCTGAGAAATCATGTGCAGAAGTTTCCATATCAAAAATATAGGGCCATTTTTCTCTTATCAGTGCCACTCTCTCCCATGTCTCATGCATATCAAAATTATGCTACCATAGTAATTGGACCAAAGGTGTCTTCCTCTCACGAAGTCCCTTTTTTCATAATCCACTATCTTGAATGGATTCTCAGTCACGGATAAATTTGGCTCAAAATCCAGATCACTCAAACTCAAAACATGAGATGAGTCAAAAAGATAATTTCAAAGTTGTGATACATGAAACATGTTATGTATTGATGTGATGTGTGGAGGGAGTGATAAAAGTTAATAAAATTTATACACCTACTAAAAACCTCAAAAGGTCCCAAAAAATGAGTAGAAATATTACCTTTCCTCAGAAGCCCTTAGTGACCAAAACGAGGTGATCCTTTCATGAACATCAAGTCACAAATTGAAAACTCCAATGGTCCACACCAATGATTATCATAAGATTTATATCATCTTTTTTTCATAAACATTCTTTAAAGAATCAACTAAATATTTTTTGTTATATCTTGAAACAAGATTCTTCCAACCAGGGAAATTTTACGAATCTCAGACATATGAAATGGATATTTAGATGTTCAATAATACAATGCCTCAAAAGGATCCATTCTAATTATGGACTGGTAAATATTAATATAAGAAAAGTCAACCAGTTCCAAATGGTTATCCCAAGATCCACAAAAATCTAGGATTCATGCACGAAGGACATCCTTAAAAATATGGATGACTCTCTCTGTCTGGCCATCCATCTGTAAAAGGTAAGGTGTATTGAAATGAACCTGAGATACCAATGCCTCCGAGAGGCCTCCCCAAAAGAGAGAAATAAAATGGGGATCCCTATTAGAGACTATATAAGATGAAACTACATGAAATGAAAAATATCTCTCATATATATATTTCCCAACTCCTCAACTTTTTTGGATCATGAATGGGTATAATGTGAGCCGATTTTGTCAGAATATCGATCAAAACCCATATTGTATTATTATTTCTCTACGAACACAGAAACCTGACCCCAATGTCCATAGAAATCTCATCCCACTTCTAATCCAACACTCAAAGTGTCTGAAGAAAACCTAAAGGCTTATTATGCTCTTCCTTGACCTATTGACAATTATATAAGTATGAAATAAATTCAGTGATGTATCGTCCCATACCATGCTACCAGAATCATCATTTCGTGTCATAAAAGGCATTTGTGGTTCCTGGGTGAACTTCCCAATGGGAATTATGAAAATACATCATCATATATTTTCATATAGAAAAATTTAAAACTTACCAGTTCTGGAAACTCATGATACACTTAAGAGAGATAAACCACTTAGAAACAGTCTCCTGAACAAAAATACAGTTCCTAATATCATATAATCCATCATCAAGATATTGTTCGTAAAGTAAAATCTCAAGAATATTTTAGGTTAACTAAACACTGGCTAATAAAACCTCATCCCCTTATTCATGAACTCTTATATGAAATTGTGAAAAAAATATCCTTCAAGTTTCACTCTTCTAAGGATCCTTTTATAGAGAGGGTAAAAATATTCCTTCTCACTGCATCAGAAATGAGATTCCCTTTACTTGGAGCAGAGACAATGTCAAAGTCTAAATATTTTAGGTACTCTACCCAAGACATCTAGAATAGATTCAAATATTCTTTATAAAAAATATAACAAAATATCTTGTGGTTAGAATACATGGTAAACCTTTCTCTAATAAGGTAATGCTTCCAACTCTGAAGTGCATGCATCAAATATGTGAGTTCAAGGTCATGGGTTTGATAATTCTTCTCATGTGGACTAAGCTGTCGAGATCCATAGGCTACCATGTGATCTCCCTACATAAAAACACAACCCAAACCTAAACTTGATGCATCAAAGAAGACCATATAGGCGTTAAAAACCCTTGGGAGATTCATCACTAGAATAGTATTCAAAATATGTTTCATCTCAACAAAATAATTCTAATATTTCTCACACCAAACAAAATTTACTCCCTTATGAGTTAGTGTGGTCATCAGAGAGGCCAACATCAAGAAATAATTTATGAACTGACAATAATATCTCACTAAACCCAATAATTTCGTAATCTTGAAAAGATTACATAGTTTCTACCATGTCAAAATAGCTTTCACCATCTCAAGATCAACTAAGATACCAGGTTCAAACAACACATGTACTAATAACCTCACTTACTAAATCCTGAAATCATATTTTGATATCTTTGCATAAATTTAGTGAATTCACAACAATTCCATAACTAATATCAAATGATGAATAAGATCCCTATCAAACTTAGATTATACTAGGATCTTATTCAAAAATACTAAAAAAAGTATGAAGACACTTCTGTAATATCTTATTCATCAAATCCATAAAGACTATTGGTTCATTTATTAGACCAAATGGCATGAAAAGGTACTCATAATGTTGGTACCTTATTTGCAAAGTAGTTTTCTGAATGTCATATAATTTTATTCTCAAATTGTGATAACCATATCGAAGATCAACATTTGAGAACCATTTTTACCCTTTCAACTGGTCAAACAGATCATCAATTTGTGGAAAAGGATACTTTTTTATCGTAACTTGATCGTGTTTCTAGTAATCAACAAAAAGGAGAACTGACCCATCAAGTTAGTTATCAAAGAGAACATGTGTCTCCCAAGGTGACATACCTGGTAATATAAATCCTTTATCTAAAATATCATCAAACTAAGTCTTCATTGCTTTCTTTTTATCTTATGTCTTGGGGTAAGAAGGAATAGATATCGGCCGAGTACCCAGCACTAAATAAATAGATAACTCCACCCATCTAACCAATGAAAAGACATAGAAGTTGGAAAGAAACCACCGGGAAACTAAATGAAAAATATGTGGAGATCACCACTCAAGGATTCCCACTCCAGATCAAATACAAACACTAATGTTACATTCCTTAACTATGTATATGAAGGTCTGGCTCTACTTAACCTCAGGTCCCACTCTCCCTAAAAGATACAGAACACTCCATAAAGTGAAGTAAATGAGACTCATCATAGATAGAAATCAATTCTGACTTTATAATCAATGAGAAAATCAACCCTAATAATGACATCAATATTTTTCATATCGAGAACCAGAAAATTCCAATTAAGACCAATCTTTGATAAATAGAAAATACAAGAAATACAATGATTACCCTGATCTCTCTTTAATATGAGGGGTGTAGTAATATCCATTAAAAAGATTAAATCTTTGTACTAAGATTTAGATGATTTACAATAAGAGTCAAAATAAATGAATGAGATGAAGCAGTATCAAATAAATCAGTCACTAAACATGAATAAACAGTGATGGTACCTCTCACAATCATGGGACCTATATCTTCTTCCTCTAGAGACTCTTCTTCCATGAGAAGAATCTTTGTTATGGATTTCTGTCAATATAACACCTTATATCTTTAAGTATTTGGTTGATATATATAAATTTTATGTACCTATGATCACATTACCCTACATTGAGAATAGAATATACAATAGGACTTCTACAAGTTTCCAGAACATCCACAAGAGTTGCATATCTTTGTTACATTAATGAAAACCTGTTTCAAGTGATAGGCTAACCACACTAGAAGTAAGTTAAAAGTATTATAAAAAGAATTCAAAGAGGTCTAGAAGAACCTTGTTGTCAAGATCCACTGTGAGACTCATCATTATTTCTTTTCCCCTTAGTGGAACTCACAGAACTGCCACTTGTAGAAAATGAAACTCCCATCAACCCTGACTTACCATCCAAATCAATATTGACCATCAACTCTATATTCCTCATGTCAGTATAAGAATAAATTTTTAGTAATAAAACTTGAGAATGAATATCATATTGAAGTTCTATCACAAACTGTTGCATCTTTATGTTCTCATTCGATACAATATCTAGTGCAAACTACACAAGCTTAGTGAATCAGTTTGCATATTCTATCATGGTCCTAACTTCTTATTCAAATTTGAAAGAATCTATAGATTTAGTCAGAACTATAGTCTATGGATAGAAATATTGAGTGAAAAAACTTTAAATTCCTTCCATTTTAATCCCTCATGCTTCTTCTTCATTACCATTGTGTCCCACCATCGCTTGTTTGTTCCTTCAATATTGAATTTGGTAAATTTAACTTTTAACTCATCATGTGTCTCCAAGAACTCAAAAAAAATAACAATCCTACTTAACCAATCCTCATCCTATTGAGGATTATTCGAGCCTTGGAATTTTGGTGGATTTTGGTGAAGGAAGTCCTAATCATGAATCTAAAACACATCCCTCTAAGGTTCCACAACTGGAGCCCGAATGGGAATGGGTGTTGGTTCCTATTACAGATCTTGGACACCTTGTACTATAACCTCAACCATATATGGTCCATGAGAGGATTTTATCGCTATATAATTCCAATTAAACATTTAAAACAAACAAATATTTTCATTTCAAATGATGGAAACATTTAAAATAATGTCTTAAGTAAACATTTTATATGAAAGAGTTTATATAAATCACTAGGAATGAGTAAAGTAGTTTCATAGTTAATGGAATATATATCAAAGTAATCATAATAATAAACATTGTCATATTACCTTTAGTATGATAGTTTCCATTTATAGGATCCTCACACTCTCTTATCAGTGATCAGGGAATATGTCAACACACATCCCTCTGGCTCATACCGAATAGAACTCATCAAAGTATCATCAAGAATATGATCTTCCTAACTAATTTTTTTTAGATTTTTCATTGTAAATCCATATCTAGGGAATTACCAACCTAAAGTGCTTATTATAGTGGCCCTAAATTTCATACATTAACCTGAAATCACTTTTGTGGAATACTTAAAAGATTAAAAAATAGACACCCAAATTCTATATTAGTCAAGATCCATTAGAGACATGCAGACGTAAAAACTATTACATAAGTGAGCAACATTATCTCCCACTAGCCTCTTCATGACTAAAACCCTTTTTCACACCTCAAATATAATACATATCCTCATAACCTTGGTAAGGAAATATGAAAAGGGGTGAGCATAGATGATCGGTAAGGGTAAACAAGGGAGACATGTAATCATAAACTTGAGCACAGGGGTATGAGAATGTGATCATAACATTGTAAGATCATACGTAGAATATAAAAGATCATAAACGTGAATAATGGCATAAATCTTGGTGATTCATAAGACCTGAATCATAAGGAAATAAATAAAATAATCCATGAAATCATATCACAGGAATAATACATGGAATTGTGGCATACATAGGCAGGTGATATCATTCCCTATAAATCAAGACTCATCGCTAGAACTTATCAAGTCACTTCATGGGAACCACACCTACAAGGAGGGACACAACATTATCCCTAGTTGTATTCCTTTCCTTATAGGGGATCGAGTTTCCCCATCTTCCCATAGTGTATTGGGTTTCAAAATATTCCCATAGTGGATTAGGTTTTCCCATATTCCATATCCATGGTGACTACACCTAGTGGCCAAGACACACTACCATCCCTACTCACAATACATTCCTTATAAGGGATCAGGTTTCCACATCTTCCCATAGTGGATCAATCTCATAAACTAGATTAAAATCCTTATATCATTAGATATAAATCTATAACCAATGAATTTGATGGAGAGATAGGTTCCACCCATCTCATAATAAAATAATTCAATCATGTTCCACAAGATAATAAAACATTCATCACATCATAAACCATAAAAATATATGGGTTTTATAAACATCTTATAATAATCCCATGAAATGAAATGGCTAAAAATATACTCTCATCGCATCATAACCTATGAAAAAGATATAGGATTCATAATCATTTCATCAAATCATAACCTGTGAAATGATGTGGATTTCAAAAAAATATAACCCATGGAAGAGAAATAGGTGTCATAAGAATCATTACATAAAAACATAAAACATTCAAGAAATAACATGAATTTTACCTTCGGATCATGTAATATAAGTGATTAAGTAACATAAATAGGTGTCATCTTAGATAGAAAATAACTCGGAAAGATATTTTGAAAACATTTCTTGAGGAAAATATACTTTCAACTTTGAAAAGGGATCATTAAAACAAAAAACCTTTTGAAAACCATTTTCATGAAGATAAATTTAAAAACTTATAAATAAATATTTGAAAATATTTTGAAACCTTTTTCTTTTAAAACATATAAAGTTATTTTGAAAAAATTTTGAAATCCATTTTACTTGAAAACTAATAAAATAAGCTTGAAAATGTTTTGAAAACACATTTATTTGAAAATACATTGAAATTTTTTAAAGTAAGAATGAAATACAAAAAAATAAAATCCTTTTTCCTTGAAAATGAGCTTAAAAGTTCATATTTAAAAACATTTTTCAAAAAGTGGTTCTCAAAGTTCATTGCATGAGTCTCAAAGAAGGAAAATTGAGACTAAACTATTTTCTGATTTCGTAACTCTAGAAACTTAAACCCCATGAGAGATAGATCATTAAATGGATATTTAATTACCCATAATACAAATTATAACAATCATAAAATATATTCAAGGGAAGTATAATTAGCACATAAAAGATATGAGTGGTGAATAAGGCCTAAATATCAAATAAATAAAAGTGATATTAGAAATATTTGTACCCTGAATCATGACTATCGTTGTGCTCATTCAAACCTCCTATATAATGAATATAATTTTATTATAAAGAATAATAATTTTATATCTAAAATAATAAATAGTTTTATTATGACTTTATATTACCTAATTATCAACAATTAAATGTTAAGGTTTCACTTCCATTAATATCCACTTTGTTCTTCCCATGTGCCTTAATTTATTGTATCTTTAGTCCTTATACTTATATCATTATTTCTAGAATGTAAACCATGATAAAAAATATCAAGTATATTCAGTATATTTTTAGTATAATAATCCATATAACATAGAATTATAAAATGTAATACACCATTCATGGATATTTTAGGTCATAGGTACAAATGAACATCATTTCTGTCTTATTATTGTATTGAAAGAAAGAATGAAAATTAAATATATCTCTATATGTATATGTATATGTATATGTGTATATATATATATATATATGTCATAATCATTCAAGTATCATTATTATATCATATATATCAAATAATTTCAATAAAACCATCCTTAACATATTCCATGTAGTGTGTGAATGAATCACATCACTTTAGTGGGTGGTAGTCTACACTTCCTCAAACAAAATTAATATATTTACACCAAATGGAATGTATAAAGATATGTGATGTAAAAGTATTGTAGAAGCTTAAAGACATAATAAATATAAGTTAGGTGTATCGACATTTTTCCCTAAAAAATTTCATATCAAACAAAACAAACTAAATAATAGAAGGTTTATGGAAGAAATATGGTCATCCAATGGGTTTTCAATAGGTGGATAGGTCATTTGGGCCCTTAAGTTTAAGGTTTATTCTATTGTTAATCTTAATTTTTACCATAATCATTCTAATTAATTTTAACATCATTCACTAATATTTTTTGGTAAAAACTAATTTGAAATTATTAGACATTATAAATTTTCTTGATTCAAAAAATGGTATAAATTTTTCTAAATTCCAATCACATAAGTGGTAGAAAATTATTAAAATTTAATCCTACTAATGGGATTACACTACAGGTTTTTTAAGTACAAACGACCAAAAGTTTTCAATGTTTTATACCCAATTTCATAGGTAAATTTATTTTTAATGAACTAAATTTATTTAATTGATAAAAATATAATATAATTAAACTTCTAAAGAAATTTAAAATATAATTTGTCTTTATAAATAAATTTGATGAAAGAACATTTTCGAATTAAAATTTAGTATTTTTCACAATTCATCCAAAAATGATGTTTCTTAGAAAAATCCAAAAAAATCACCCAAAGATAAATTGGAAATTATAAACTCAAAAATGAATTTTATTTTTTAAAATTAAATTTCTATGTTTTTTTAAAATAAATTTTATTTTTTTTCATAGAAGGATATGAAAAGAAGTTCATTTTCAAATAATGTATTTTTAAACATGTAAGGACTTTAACAAAAATTATATATTTCATAATCAATATGTTCTATTCATAGTAAACCATAAATAAAAAATATTTTAAATTCAGTTATTACTATTCATATTACTATGTTTAACTGCTAGGTTATAAATATCTCATTTAAATAATTATAACAAAAATATAATGTTTCATAGAAACTTAGTGTTGTGTGTAACATACGCCCAGTCAGCGATATGTGTAACATATTCCAAGTCAGTGTTTCATTTAATGTACACCAAGTTAGTTCCATGTGAAATGAATTTTTGACTTAGGTCAATATAATATTTCAATTAAAATTTAATTTCTTTGAAAAAACGGTCCATAAAAACTCGAGGTCTCACATTATACCCCCCATAAAATGAATTTCACTCTTGAAATTCATCATTTGAGTCAAAACAAATTATGATAACTATGATTTATTATATCCTCAATTTTCTACATAGCTTCCTCTGACTATTTATTTCTCCAAAAAAACATTGACTAGGTGAGTGGTATTGTTTCGTAGAACTTTCTCTCATCAATCGAGAATTTCAACTGGTGGTTATTCATAAAAAATCTCCTACTCCAGCAGTATGGCCTCTGAGTTCAGTACATGGTAAGGGTCAGTATAAAGTTTCTCATGATAAATACATAGAACACATCATGTACATGAGAGTGATTTTGGGGAAGTTCCAAGTGATAGGCTATTGTCCTGATATGATCAAGAATATCAAAGGGACAGATATACCAAGGTCTTAGTTTCCCTTTCGTCCGGAACTTCATAACCTTATTCTTGGGAGAGATTCATAGAAACACTTTTCCACTAAATACAAATTATAGATCATGTCGTCGGTTATCAGCATAAATTTCTTTCAGCTTTGAGCTATCTTGATATGCAACTAAATGGTTCTAACCTTCTATGTAATTTATTCAATGATCTCAAGTACTAATAGATTTCTTTTTCCAATGTCATCCTAACATATTGGATCTCTACATTTATTCCCATAGAGGGATTCATAAGTTTTTATCTAAATGATTGAGTAAAATTTATTGATTTATGAAAACTCAACTAAAGGAAGGTGTTGATCCCAAAAACCTTTAAAATCTATAGAACATGATCACAACATATCCTCAAGGATTGTAATTTTTCTTTCAGACTGACTATTTCTCTAAGGATGATAAAAAAATGTTGAAACTCAAACTTATCTAGAACTTTGAGTTAAACCTCATATCCTGATATGATTTAATAGAATGTGGTACTCCATAAACATTACCACTTCATTAATGTATATCCTGGAAAGTTGATCTAGAGAAAAGTATTCTCTGATAATGATGAAGTGTGATAACTTTGTATATAGATCGACTACCACTCATATTTCATTAAGCACTTTAGAGGTTTTGGGTATTCCAATGAAAAAATCCATAGTGATTTTCTCCTATTATTATTTTACAACATCCCCTTTGACTCTTGTCTTTCAACCATAACTTGTTGGCATACCCAGAATCAAGATACAAAATCTTTAATATATCTTTTCATTTCATACCACCAGAATTCTTCTTTCAAGTGCATATACATCTTCATACCTCCAAGTTGAATAGATAATGAAGAACTCTGCGCATCCTATAACAGCTCCTTCTTCAAATCTATTATGGAAGGAACACATACATGGTTCTTAAACCTTATCATTCTATCCTGATCAAGGTTAAACTTAGGAACATTTATAACTGTCTTTTCAATGTCTACATCTTACTTTTGCACCTCCTTAATCTTCACTTCGATAGAGTTTTGAACATTCATTTGAGAAAGAAAATTTTTTTTCCCTTACTTCAATATTTCCAACTCCATCCTTTATAAATCCAAAAATATTTGATCTTTTTTATCCTAATTATGGAAAAGTTATCATGATCCTTTTGACACAAATCATTGGCCATGTTGTTTTCTTTTCCATGCTGGTAATGTAATGAGAAATCATGATCATTTATCAACTCTAACCACCTTCTTTGGTGAATGATCAACTCCTTCCATGTGAATATATATTTCTTATTTTTATTATTAGTATATATATCACACTTTTCTCGATAAAGATAATTCTTTCGTATCTTTAATGAAAAAAATACCATTACTAACTCCAAATCATGAGTTGGGTAATTTTGATTAGGAATATTCAACTTCCATGAGGTAGAAGGTATAACCATGATATTTTTCATAAGAAACAAATCCAAATCCCTTATTGGATGCATCACTATAGATTACAAACCCATATTCAAAATACGGATATCTAAGCATAGCTGTGATGACTAAATTTCATTTCAGTTCCTTGAAATTTTCCTTAAATTCATCTATCAAAAGGAACTTAGCACTCTTCTAAGTTAACATGGTCAGAGGGTTAAATAGTAATGAGAAATTCTCCACAAACCATTGATAATATCCAGATAGACCAAGAAAGATATATATCTCAGTCACCATTGTTGGTCTATTCCAAAATTCAATATCCTCTATCTTTGATGGATCTACTGATATACCATCTCTTGAGATTATGTGACACAAAAATGAAACCTTTCGTAGCCAAAATTCACATTTTGTAAACTTTTCATATAGTTTATCCTTCCTTATGGTCTTTAGTACATCTCCCAAGTGATCTTCATCCTCTTCCTTTCTATTTTAATAGACAATGATATCATCTATAAGTACAACTACAAACTATTCAAGGTGATCTATGAAGATAGTAGGGGAATTAGTAAGACCAAATGTCATCACTATATATTTGTAGTGTCGATACCTTGTACGGAATGTTTTCATGGCTATATCCTCCATCTTAACCCTCAATTGATGATATCAGGAATAAAGTTCAAAATTGGAAAAATATTGAGTTTCACACAGTAGATAAAAAACTCACCAATATGAGGAAGGGGATGCTTTCTCTTGATTGTGATCTTGTTCAACTCATGATAATCAACAGAGAGTCACATTGATACATATTTCTTTTTCAAAAAAAATAATAGGTCCCAAGGTGACACAATTGGCTGAATGAATCCCATATCAAGGTTTTCTTGGATTTTTTTCTTCAATTACTATAACTCAATTGGGTTTATTATATAGGTATTCTTTAAAATTGGTGTGTAATTAGGTATGAGTTCTATTGAGAACTCAACTTTACGTTTCGGTGGAATCCTAGAAAAATCTTTGGGAAATACATCCAAAAATTCTCATACAACAAGAATACCATCGATGTCAATTTTAGCCTCAACCATTTGAGATAAATATCCCTTCTGTATAGTAATTAAGACCCACACATTGGATGCAATCTCCATAGGAAGTTCATAATTATCATCACATTGATGGAAATTCATTGGAGGGTTTGAAATGTCAAACTTAACTTCCATTACTTGAAAATTGAGGTGGGATTTATGAATAGAAAGAAAATACCTACCTATGATGATATAAAATTCAACCAAAGGAAGAATGAAAAGATTTACATAAAGAACATTCCCACGGATGTCAACTAGAGAGGAATCATAGACCTGATATTTAATCACCATACCATTAGAGGTCTGTACTTCTAATTCCACATCTAATCATTTTAGTGGAATCTTAATAACCTTAGTAAATTATTTAGATATAAAAGAGTGGTTATATATAAAAACAAATAAGACATTATCAATTCTAGAGTGGATGGTAAATGTACATTTCACTACATCGTTATTTTACCCTTCATCCGAAAAAAAGATCACATGAGATTTCCCCATGTCCCTTGGTTAAGAGGTTACTAACATTGATCATAATCATTAGACCTTGGGTTTGGGAACGTTATAAAATAATTCCCATTATCCCAACACTTGAAACATTATTGCATGGTAGGTGCATTATGTGTCTATTTTCCTCTAATATCATCATTGGACAACTTCTTCCCATGGGTGCAGAAATAAATTCCCAATGCCATTCCCTTAAACACTTAAAACACTTACTAAAACCCATATGAAAATTCATTGCACGATTCTTATCACAATTAGAGAATAAAGGAAGGATTTTCTTCTTTTATTCATGGTTTTTATATTTTTCTTTGAACATTGTCTTCATTTTGTTATTAAAATCTGGAGATTGATATGTAACTCTAACCTCTATTTAAATTTTGATTTTTTAATGCATAAACTCTTCATAACTACTAAATTCTCTTATATATGATTCCCTTTTGAGGCTTTTATTTAAGAAACTGAAGAACCTATATACTTTACTTTCAGGTTGGATGATAATTCCATAAGCTTACCTCACAAATCTTGTGAAATTAGCCTTGTGGGTACCAACAGATTCATCATCCTTTTTATTCAACTCAATGAACTCTTTTTCTATATTTAAATGAAGAAAATTTGGAAAGTACTTATTAAATAATAGTTTCTTCAACTCATCCCAATCCATGGATTCAATTTCATCTTGATTCGTCATATTCTTGACTATAGTCTATCACTGGTATGCTTCACCTTATAACTAATAAACAACTATAATGAATTTCTCATGATCCAAACACTGGAGAATGGAGAATATATTTCAGTGGTATTGATCCAGTTTTCAGCAACAAGTGGATAAAAATGCCTACTGGAAGAAGGTATACTTTTCCTCATGGAGGACTCAACAGAACATTGTTCCCTCCATTGCTGGTTTAGAAGCTCATCATGATTCATAGCTTGAGAAAGTTGTGTGAGAATAGAAATAAGGTTTATCATTATAACTCTCATATCATTAGGATTATCATTAGAACAATCATTTCATTTTATATCACAATCACCATTAACATGGTTCATTTTGGTTCCAACCATTGACTAAAGGATCTTAAGGGAGGGTGTTACCTCTTAATCAGGTAAATCCTTTTGGATTGCACCAAAGGGCTTACTTAAAAGGATTTATGACCAAAGATAGTATTCAATGAGTAATGTAGGGTTTATAGGAACTTTATTGAGTAGATATTGGTCAAACCTAAGTGTTTTTATATTTTTTAAGAAGAGGGAGACGTGGTGGCCTTTTATCGGGAAGGGAGAGGACACACTTTTTATTTTTGAAAACAAGTTTGATATACCCATGTTTATACCCAAAAAAGGTCATACCAAACCAAAAAAACTCAATAATGGATGTTTTATATTTTAAATATGGCCACAATAAGGTTCTCGGTTAATTCCATAAGTCATTTGGGCAATTAAGTTTATTTTTTATTCCCTTATTAAGTTTGAGTTTACCTTAATCATTGTAATTAATTTTAATTGCATTCAAATATATTTTTAGTCAAAAACTCAGTTGAACATATTAGAAATTATAAATTATTCTGATTCCAAATAGAGAATTCAATTTTTCAAACTCCAATAACATAAGTGGAAGAAATAAATTTACATTTTGTCCCGCTGATGGGACGACATTGCATGTTTTTAAAGTAAAACAATCTAAAAGTTTTCTAAGATTTTATAACCAATTTCAATGTCAAATTTCTTCTGGATAAATTCATAAAACTATAATCTAATTAAAATTTGACTCAATTTAAAATTTAATTTTTCCTTATAAATACATTAGATGAAAAATATGTTTTGAATTATAATTCAGCATTTTTCAATATTCATCCAAAAACGATGTTTCTCAAAAATAGTCCCAAAAATTCACATGAAGATAAAATAGACATTCTAAATTCCATAACAAAGTTTATTTTATAAAATTAAATTTCTAAATGTTTCTAAAATTAATTTTATTGTTTTTTATAAAAGGAAATGAAAACCAGTTTATTGAGAAAATAGTATTTTTCAACATATACGGACTTTACCAAAAAATATATCCTTTATTATCAATATGTTCTATTTATATTAAGACATTATAAAAAATATTTTAAAATTAGTTATTAATATTTATATTACTATGTTTAACCACTAGGTTATAATTATATTATTTAAAAAATTATAATTAAAAAAAATTATTAGTATAAACTTTGTATTGCATGTAACGTACACCGAGTTGGTATTTCATGTAATGTATAAAAAGTCGGTGTTGAATTTAACATATTCTAATTCAGTGTCAAGTGAAATGAATTTTTTACTTAGTGTAATTCAAGATATCAATGGAAATTTAATTCATTCTAAAAATAGTTCTATAAAAATATGTGGTGTTTCACTTGTCCCAAATAACCCACTAAATACCTAGCCACACATGTGCTCAATCAATCAATCAATAATGGGAAAATCATTTCAAATCAGATAAAAATATAATTTCACCATTCTAAGTTTCATCATGACAATTTGATTCCAAAAACCACAAAATAGGGTTTCATCATCATTTGATTCCTTTTCAATTCAAAACCAATCATAGGTTTTCATAAATTAATTCAATCCATTTTTTCCAAATTCAATTTCACAATTAAATTTTTAAAATTACAATAATTTCAAATTACACCCCAAATTCGACTTCCATTGGAATTGGGGGTTTTCATAAAGTCCCATACCAAATAAATTTCAATTCCAATTCACATAGAATTGTGTTTTCATATTTCAATTAAAAAAACAAAAATCCATTCAAGAAATTCAAGGGTTTATTAAATAGAAAATATCAACAGAACCACCCAAATTTATTAAAGAGATCATGAAACTCAATACCCAGAAAGAGGATTTCCAATGATGAAATATAGAAACATAGATCAATAAATCCAAATTATATTAAATATCCAAAAAATGAGTTTATATCCATAAAACACATGATCATCTAATAAACCCTATGGAGGAAAGATAGAGATAGTGGGAGAGATGGAATATGAGTAACATTACTCACTATAGAGGGATAAAATGAGATTCTATACACTTCACTACACAAATAAATGGGATTATATGAGACAAAAATGGTTCTTGAGAGCCTCTAAGACAAATATTTCAAGTAATCCCAAGTTGGGGTCGATTAGGTGATGAAATAGGAGTTCAATAATTTTTTAAAAAAATAATGAGAACCTTAATGGTAGCAACACATACATCATTGTTCTATAAAGTTAAACTAGGGAATGTTGATAAATAATTGAATCATAAATAATTTTAAGATGTTATTAATAATAAATTATAATAGAATAATAATGGAAAATTGGTACCAAAGCTGACAAACAAGAATTTTAGTGGAACAAAGTTGGTGTTCTTGAATTAGTTGAATGAAAACGGTGAAACAATGAGGGAAATTTGGGGAGGGAACCAAAATTAAAATATAAATTTCCAAGAGATTATAATAGTATTTTTATTATTGAAATCAAAGCCTATATATCACCAAGTTCTCTAGAGTTCGATCAAAATATACATAGGCAAGAAATTAAAATAGAATTTATAGTATTTAAATCAAATTTTGTACACCAAAATCCAAACCGATTACTCTATAGTCCATAAACATCAATAATATTGAAATTAAATTAGTATAACAACATTGGTAATATCATCATGAGAGTATAACCTTCCAGTAGGACTGACCGGACAACTGACCAGAAGACATCCTCCATTTCCATCGGTAGCTCCTACTTAATATTTCACTAGGTATTGAAGTTGAGGAATGTCATTAAGATGGTGTGTTGTTAGATCATCAACACCCTATATATATCATTTTACACCTTTATCACCATGGCGATCACACCAAACTAGGCAACCAATAGTAAGGAATGGTACATTTTAGATGGAGGGGAAGAGGATATATACCAATGGTACAAAAACTTGCATATTATGCCACATTATAAGATCGTAATGCATCACACAATTTTCAATATTATTATAAATGGTCATCGTCAAAAGATTAAGAAGAGGAAAATATGTTAGAGGGAGTGTTCCATGTTAGAGAAAATGTGGGAGGGTGGGTTTCTTGATGAATCCTCACTTTTATCTTTCACGCCTTTTTATTTATTAGATTTTATTTTATTTTATTTTTTATCTAGGGTTGGCCAAAGGGAAACAAGGTTAGCCCAAGGTATGTCTCTATTTCCCATTATTTATTTATTTTCTTCTAGATCTCTCCAATTTCTCTATATATAAATATTGTATCAGTAGTTTATAAACTAGATATAGGGTTTTTTTATGATCTAGTGATGACTTTATTAGATCAGTGACTAAAAGAGGTATAATCCATTGGATTTGGGTTAATTATTATGTAAATTTTCAAGATAATTATTTTAAGTGGTCTCTCTCACCCTTCCCTATTTTCCTTGGGATTATAGAATATAAAATAGGTTTTATGGGATGTATGAATTATGATCTAATCATGATTCCCATATCCCTCTTCTACTTTGTCAACCAGATCCCATGGAATTTTTTAAATACCAACTTTTTGAGGTGGGTGGTTTCATCTAAAGTATTTGTTTAATGAACTATTTATTATATCTCATTTATAAAGTTTATGTATAAACTATTAACAACATGATGTATGATTTATTGAAATGAATATTTGATGGCTTTTATATAAATTTTTTTCTTGTTTGTATTAGATAAATAATGGTTGATTTCAAATCACTATTCTATTTTTTGGATAAAATGGATTTTAAATAATTATTTTGGTCTGAAAAATGGTTTTTTGGCATAGTCTCTAAAATGTGATGTTCCATTTTAGAATAATTTAATATATTCATCACATGGGATCTTGGTGTAAAAAATTAGATTTTATGTAGGTACATATTACCATGACTGATATGGGAGGTTTACACATTGGGGTTTTCCTCTAATCATTAGGTTGTCATGTATAGGAGAGTTTTACATGATATCTCTGGAGGTTTCACACAATAGGGTGTTCTCTTCTCCTTGTGTCATCATATCTAGGACTTATTTTTTGCAAACTTGTCACTATTGATCACATTAAGTATCATATCTAGGATATACTTGCATAATCCTAGAGGTAATATCTATTATGATTTGGTTTTGATATTGAATTATTATTCAAGATTTTAAAATGATAAATAGTTTAATTTAATGTTATTTGAAAATAGTTTTATATCAAAATGTTGTTAAACTATTGGAAATGGTGAATTACAATGTTTTATAAAAAACTATGTAAAAATGTATATCATTCATTGTTTTCTTTTAAAATTTGCATAGTCATATTATTTAACAATGACTACTTATGGAACAATTGGTGAGATTCCATATGGGTTTTTTTTCGCACCATGAACACAACATTCATTGTGTGTAGACCTTCTTTTTTAAATGCATGAATGGTAAAGGAACAGTAGTTTGGCAGTGGGTATTTGAGTTAGCAAGGTTTAGGACTTAGGTGGTGATATGGAGGGATATTTCCAAGGTGAAACATGAAGATAGTAGTCGTTTTATTTTTTTTCTTTGTTTACCCTTAGATCATGTACTTATATTTATTTTGAATTTCCCATTATGATTCATTTTTCTGATTTTAGACTCTTTTATGGCATATTTATCCAACCTTATGATATATTCCATGATGTCAATCTAGTTTGGAGAAATCATTACAAAATTAATTGTGTTTGTGTTAGTGCTTACCGCCATCCCATTTGGATCTAGAATATTGATTAGATGTTGTAGTGAATCTGATCATAAAATTGATTAATAGATCATCTATGTTAGTTTATGAATAGATTTATTTCATTAAAAGTTTTCAGGAAGAAGATGGTTTTTTAATAACATGGGGATTTATTTTGTGAAAATTATTTGAGCATGGTGTAAAATATTAAAAATTATTTATATTGGTTTATGTAAGCTGCAATATCCTTATTTTCCAAAATTGATGTTTTCCTGAGGAGCATGGATTTATAAATATAAAAGTTTATAGTAATATTTATTTCAAGTATTTTACCACATGTAAACTTATTTTTATGGTATATATATTGATAAAGTAATTTTTAAAGGTGAAAAATAGTTCTTTTGTGATTAATGTTCTTAGTTAAAAAACATTTAAAAATATAAATTATGGGTCATATATCATTTTTTAAGATTATAAATCATATATGGTTTGATAATTTCAATATATATCATGAAAAATTACTCTAAGGAATTTTTGAAAAAGTTTGGAATTGAGGAAAATAAAAGGAAATCTATACCGATGACGTTTGGTAAAAAACTAAGAAATAATGAGAGTGAAACTTCTATGAATCAAAATTAATTCAGAAAATTAATTTTCATTCGTCTCTATTTAAAATCTTTTACATGTGACATTTTATTATTGTAACTTTCTTGGTAGATATTAGAGAAGTCCCAAAGAATCACATATGTTGGTATGCAATATAATCATGAGTTATATCAAGTACACGCTAATTTTTAGACTATTATATAAAATAATACATGTAATAATCTATAAGGTTTTAAATTTTTTGATTAAAATATAGATTTTTTTAATAGAAAAAAAAATTGTAACATTATTTCTAAGATAAATCTTTGTTTCCTGGAAAAGTAATAAAAACATATTTATGGAATTGAGTAATAATGAAGCCAGGATCATAGAATCCGCTAATGTTTGTACATAAGTTATTTTTATTAGAAGACAATATGCATTTCATGTGACAATAAAAGTGATATATATCATTCTAAATTTTTTTTCAATTTTCTATATCCAATCACATTTATCTTATTTATCACATCATAAAATAAAATTTTTTTCATCAATTATAAACAGGTTTCATGTCACCAAGGTATTGAAATCCATTAAAAACATTTCATTATTTGGTGGTGTGGTATCAAGATTCATCTTATTTTATATAGGATGTGATTTTATGACTATTGATTTAATTAACTAAAAATACTGTTGTTCTAGAGAAACATTAAAATGAGTTGAAAATTGGTTAGAAAAAAATCTAAAAGAGGATATTGAAGTACCCTTGTAATATTTGAATAAATTTATAAATATTTTCATATGTTTTCGACATTATTAAAGTGTTTTGAAGTGTTATTTGATGCTATTGATATATTATTTATTGTTCTTAATGTTTTTTTTGAGATGGTTGAAGGGGGTGGAATGGATTTTATGATTATATCTATGTTTTTTATATGATTTTGAATTATTGTGTTGGATGTTAAATATTTGAATAATAAATATATCTTATGGGTCTCATGGAATATATTATTGTCATGTCATTTTTTATTTTAGTCCTACATAGGAGGATTGATCTATGAAATAGTGATTAAAAAGTTTGTAATATAATTGTTAAACCCAAAAGAAAATTGAGAAGAATATCATAGATTTTATGAACACATAGAAAATTTTATCCCCATGTAGGTAATTAGAGAACATGTAAGAAATTTTAGCTATACATGGAAGTAATAAAATTAGAAAAGGAAATGAATACAATAGGTAATAAATTTCAATAGGAGGTAATAAATTTTTATTATTTGTAATCAATTTTGAAGGACAAATTATATGTCATAAGTCATTTTTGGACTCGTATGATGTTTCCATTTTACAGGAATCCATTAATGGAAAATTACATGTGGAAAATAACAATTTGAGATACCCATAAGTATATTTTAAGAACTCATAAACAATATTCTCCTTCATGAAATAATGATATTCCCAGTATTCCAATTTTATTAAGAATATAAACCTAGTGTTGTAAGTGACATTCTAAAAATTTCTACACATTATATTTAAAATACTAGTATCCTCGCCTGTTCATTAGTATGGGAAATAATAGATTCTAAGACAATTTGAAAAATTACCTTTTCTTAAGGATGAATAACATGAATGTTTTAGTGAATAAAGTAGTAATTAAATTTTGAATTATAAGAAACTAAAAATCACAAAAAAGTGATTGGAATGCATGTATAAAAGTTGGTAATTTTTTAGGAGGTAAAAACTGTAGTCAACATACAAATGTTGAGAATTATAATGATAAAATTTTGGTACCATTTATGCTAAGAATATGTATCCTAATAATAGAGTATGAGAAGCTATAAATGCTAAAAGAAAAACCTTACCTACTACCACTGAGGCAACGGAATGATTTTTATTTTATAATAAAAAATAAATTATTTGAAAGAAACCTAAGAATTTAAGGTCTAGGAATAAATCTATATTATTAAATAAAAAAATCAAAGAAAATAAACATTACTGAAATTGAAATTTAATCATGGATAAAGATCCATGCAACATGGATAATGAAACCACATAGAATGAAGGCACTTTCAAATCATATATGAAATATACATATAGAATATATGGAATGTTCATATACAAGATATGCAATGTTTATATACAATATATATCGCATAGGTATATAAAAAATATAAAATAACCTATCCAGAATGTGCATAAACATATTTTGTAAGATGAAATATGATATAATTCTTTATGAAATATGTGTATACTGAATATCCTATGTCCTTAATTTGGATACTCAATATGTATACACTGAATATTAAAAATGAAAATATTAAATATGCTATATGCATATTTTTAATTTACATATACTGAATATACTAAAGATTCATTATCCATATTTTGAAAATGCATAAAAATATACATGATATAATTATAATGAATCAAGTATGTGGATTATTTAAAATGGTTAAAATAAGGTTGATCAATTGACATGAAATACCCATAAGGTTTCAAAACAAAGGCTGTTAGTATAAGGGAAGACGAAAAGGAAATCACTTATATCCAAATTTATGTGGAAAAAATTGTGGAAAGAACACATAAATTTATTTCCCTAAAAACAAACAAAAATATACTTTCTAACTAAAAATATTAATTGGGTTTAACAGTTTTTAGAAGTCACAATAGGCATTTAAGGATGGGGACTAAAAAATGGATTAGAATAACACATTGTATGTAATGAGATGTTGTGTAGAGGCCACCACGATAAGGAAAAACATAGACCCATGGTAATTAGGGTTTATATAAATTGGGAAATCATGTAAACATAAAAAATTTAACTTTTCAAAGTGATGAATAATCAATATTCAAATAAACATGGGATGATCTTTGAAGAAATTTGACAACTAAGCTGGTACCGAGAAGAATAAACTTTCGGTAAGGGAGTGCGATGCAGAGGTCATGTGCATGGAAAAAACCAAAAATACTAGTATGATCTATGATTTGGTTGGGAGAGGTGAGGAATATAACATAGAATATAGTTGTTAAATAATGGTATCCTATATAAATATAATTAGTATTATGGTTTCATGGTTATGATTCAGAGGAGAAGGTATTTTGTGTCATTCATGGGGAATGTGGGAATTCGGAGTGGGGGTGAGAGGGAGAAGAGGGAGTGAAGAGGGATACAAGGATAGGGAGATATGGATGATGATTGGGGAATGGGGTAGCGAAGGGGAGTGGGGGAGTGGGGATGGATATATAGATAGGGGACAGGGGAGCTGGGGGAGCAGAGGGAGGCTAGTAGGAAATGAGGAGGTTGATGGGGAAGGGAGAAAGGGAAGGGAAGGGAACACGCATGATAGGACACATGGACTTGGATCCACTCCATTTAGTAATAATAATATATTTTTATAAAAAATGTTATTCACATTATTATTTAGGAAGGCTACGCGGTTAAAAAAACTATGTTCCCTGATCATGCACCCCTCTGCTGGGGTGCACGATTTCTACTGAGTGGGTGCATGGTTTTTAAAACTATGAACCAACCATATAAATCTCCACTACCTAGGTTTTTATGTTTTACACAATGAGGGGACATGTTTTGGGAAAACCATGCCCCAATTTTTCACAACCTAGAAATTAAAAAAAAAACAAATTTCTACCTGAGACAAACCCCAACAAAAGCATAGTCGAAAAAGGGGTCGAGGAATACCTGGAAAATATTAACAATATGTTACATTGGAATACCTTGATATATTGACCTTTTTATCTCATTTTAGTCATGTATTACCATGTTAGGTGGCCAAATTACAAGATTTTAACCCCTAACTACCAAACTCTAAAAAACCACATGATCGTAGTTGAGTAAAATTGTGTGGGGAAGCTATTTTGTGAGAATATTTTTGGAGAAGCATCAATTATGGGATATATTGAAAGAAAAATATCCATAAAAATTAGGAAATAAATTTCAAACACCTCTTTAAATACATAATTTTTATATGTATTCAAAACTAAAATATGTGTGAAATTGACCTGAAAAAAAAAAGGAAAAATAAATAAATAAAGTTATTGAATGAACAAGAGAGAATAAAACTTTTCTACTACTAAAGTTATTATTGTATAGACATCCCATTATAATATAAAATATTTAAGGAGACCAAATTATGGTATATGATAGTGAATAAGGATTTCATTCTTGATTTTAAACTTGACATCATTAATTTTACTTCATTTTAGAGTCTTAACCTCCTCATTCTATTATTGAAATTTTAAACATAAAAACCTATCATCCCTGACACAAAAAAAATAACCCTAAAACATCCCCATGATAAACACAAGTACCTATATAATTGGGTGGGAATTTATAAAATCATAAACCCTATGGGGACCCTTGGGTGAGTTTTTATTGAAAAAACAATCTTGAAGTTCTAACATTGTGTGTTGTGAGAAATATTTCTAAAAAGGTAAATATAAATAATTATGGTAGGATAATTGAATTTTAAATTAATTCAATGTACATAATATATAAAATATAATTAAGAACTTGTAGGAGTCATAATAAGTTTGAGTGAGATGCCAATTAAAAAAGGTGACTTGCATTTTCTAGTGTTTTGAATTTTTCTTAGGTGATATTTTTAATGTTAATTTTTCCAAGAGGCTAAGGTTTAAGTGTGAATTAATTAATAAATATAAAAAATTTGATATTATTTATTTTTATTAAAATAATTTTATTCCAAAACATTAATTAATTAATTAATTTTTAGAGGGTTTTGTAATTAAATAATCATTTCATTTTATTTTTTAAATATTGATTAAAATGGCCAAAATTTTAATTATAATTTATTTATTTAATTTTTGGAATAAAATGAATGTAAATATATTTACAATCCTTTTAATTGATATTTTTAAGGAGAAGATGATTATAGTTTAAGTAGTTGGCTATGTAAATCAGGTAAAGTCCATGAATAATATTATTTGAAGTATTTGAGAGAATATATAAAAAATTAACCTTTAAAAATGAGTAATGTTTTGAAAAGAACTTGGAATATCACATTGATATGTATTATGTTTCAAAATTTATGTAAGGAAAATTACTTTTTCAATAATGAGGAACTAGATATAATTTTGAATTACTGGGTTACAAAATATTTTTTAAGTGAAACATAATATTCTACAAATCATATTAAATATAATGGAACATGTATGTCAGGATTTTTTTCTTTCCCATTTGAGGTGAATAGTTGACCGCCCATGTGGATCATAATATATTTGTTGATACATAAGGTTTCTAGTTCATACATAATGACTTCCTACCCATATGTAATTTTTTTTATAATGTGTATGATTATACCTTTTCCATGAGGGTAAAACCCTTGATACATAAGATCCCTTCACTAATAAGTAATATTTATTTAGATTATAACTAATGAATTTTCCTTTTCCACTGAGATAATAAATTTCATGTTACATAAGGTTTTGTGGATCTCACATAAGGTTTATCCATTTTCAGATTAAGTTGTGCTCAAGTGTGGAGGGTTATAAAAATGTTACTTCAAATGAAATAATTATATATGAAGGAAACTTTAGCTT
The DNA here is from genome assembly GCA_963277665.1 of Viscum album. Classification (NCBI taxonomy): domain Eukaryota; kingdom Viridiplantae; phylum Streptophyta; class Magnoliopsida; order Santalales; family Viscaceae; genus Viscum; species Viscum album. Next base: position 154,907,849 of record OY728163.1, read on the forward strand.
AAATGATACATGTATAGGTTCTATCAGTTGAAAAATCAGAATAATGACATGTCACATGAGTATAAATATTTTCTAAACATTCAGGAGGAACTACAACCATGGAGTTCATCTCAATGCTTTTTGGAGTCCATATATGATAAGGTAACTAGGTGTGACAACCCATCAAATTTTAATAATAAATCAATTTTTTGTTTTATTAATATTCATTAATATATTTTATTGATTCATTTTCACTATAATAATTTTCATTAATTTTAAGTAAAAATGAACTAATTTTATATAACTGAATTTTTTTCCATCAATTACAAGAATTTATTTAAAAGTTAAATTTATTAAGTTTCGTATTGGAATTTTATTTAATGGGAAAAAATTATATTATCATATTAAAATTATCTTATGGTTTTTTTTGTTTTAATAAAATAGATAATTTTTATGTGAATAGTGAGAAATAGCAATTTTACAAATATTGTAACTTTTATGACCTCATCATGAGATAAGAATGACATAAAAATTAATAAAACAATTTTATAGATAAAATATGTATTTAAGGAGTAAAAAAATAATTCAAAAACATTATTTTTATTTTGGAAACCCATGATTTTATTTTTAAAACCTATGTAATATTTTAGTCAAATAAAAAATATCTTTGATTTTATACCATTATTGACGTAGTTCAATGATAACATTCAATTTTTTCATCGTTATAATGTAAAATAAAATTGTTTTCTAATAAGATTCCATCAAATTCATATTAATCATCGCTCCTTAAAATTGTTATCCCTAAATGATAAAATAATAAATATTATTACCCTAAAACAACCCTACACTCAATTATAAATAACCCTATCTTTTCCATTAGCAAAAAACATTCTATTAAATTTATCTTGAGAAATAATATACCAAATAACTCACAAATATAACAATAAAATCATAGATATATTCTAATTCTAATAATACCAATCCTAGATGGATTAAATTTTAATCCAAAGGAACACATCCAAGGTGGAGGTATGAATCCTAACAAAATTATTTCATGGTTAACTACTCTTATTCTATCATAAAAGCTATTATAATCATAATAAAATAAATACATCGGTATATTTACTCTAATAGAGTATTATTATTATTATATAAGAACTATTTTATACCTCATTTCCATTCTAGGAGAAATGAAAATTTCACTCACGCATATGTGTGAAATACCACCTCCACGAAGCGATATACTTAATTTTTATTCACCACCTCACATAACCAGTCATAAAGATGGATTGAATGTACTTATATTATGTTTATAACATAATTATTATTTTTTATTAATAAAATATTATCTACCTTCTTACCCTCCCATCCATTAAAAGAATGTAAAGGTTTGTTGTGTGTACATGTGAATTACAACCCACATAAAGTGATGTAATTTTTTATAATTTTCACATAAAATGGTTATTTACAAGGATGAGTTTAAAGAATAAACATGATATTTATAATATTATTATTATATTAAAACTTAAACCTTTGTATTTTTCCTTTTCATCCATTATAAAAAATAAAAAAATTTCTCATGTATAGGTGCAGACTACCGCCTCAATAAATAACAAATCTTATTTTTCATTGCCACCATACACTAATGGTGTGAAAAGTATATTGAATATATAAAAATGATAATTATATATTTTTTATTATTTTTTAGATTATAGTACCATGAACTCTTATGCCATGGTTAACGCACTAAAGTTATTTTGGACATGATGAACCAAACGACCTCAAAACGTCTGATATAAGCTTTACCGATTTAGTAATAAAATATAACATGATAATAAATAAAATAAAAGTAATATTGATAACATAATGAAAATTAATTTTTTTAATCATGAAAATAATTAATATAATTTTATTATCTATTAATTTATAAGTCAAACAAAGCGATTTGGAACTTAAGGTAAGGGATTTTTCTTTAAAACGTTATTTCAAATGTTTTAAACACTTGTTCCTCCATATCCATGTTATTATAAATATGTAAAGAATTTTACTATTTATATGTAAAGAGTTTTTAATTTTCATTTTAAACTAATTTTAAATTTTTGAAATTGGCTGGAAATAAATATTTTCAAATTTTATCATATAGGTTATTTCTGACTTTCTATAAAAAATGCTAAAATAGTTCTTTTAACATTTACCACATGACTGACTTTTTATGTAATTATAGAAATTATTATTTATCAATATTACTATAAAGGTTTTCAACATATTTAAATATCATATTTCCCATTGTTCTAATAATTTTTAATTATTAAATTCTTTCAAAAGAAAGGGATATTTATTCTCAATTTGTTAGATAACAAAAAGTGGTTTTGATCATGGGATGAAATGGTAATTTTATAAGTTTTATGATGTAAGTGAAGTATTTTATGTGTTTTATTAATAATATGGCACTTCATAATATTATATTATTATGGTTAGGTTTGATATATCCCTTTTATGCATTGGGTAGTGATATTTTCTCAAGAACAGATATGTGAAATTAATTATGAGGGTTATTCCTTTATAAGGGTTCTTGTAAATGTGATAATAAGGATAATTTAACAAGATTCACACATGGGTTTTAAATGATTTCTTTGAGTTATTTAGGTAAATATTTTGATTTCATGAGGTTTTTAAATTGTTTTATGATAGGTTTTGATCATAAAAGGTAAAATCTTTGTTTTTTAAGAAATATGTTTGCATCGGTTTTTATATTTTCTTTAGAAAATAGTATGGTTATGATTTTTGATTTATCATTAATAATAAAATATTATATAACATTTTACCCTCCTTCCCAATAAAAAATGGAAATTTTTCTCGTGTGTAATTTTGAATTACCACCCACATGAAGTGATGTAATTTTTTTCATTTTCACCTCACATATATATTTACAAGGATGGATTCATAGAGTAAATATGATATTTATAATATGATTACATTGGAAAAAATTAAACTTTTATATTATGTATTTCCTTTTCATCCATTATAAAAAATAAAAGCTATGGTCATGTATATGTGTGGACTACCACCTCCATGAGGGATGTATCTTATTTTTCATTACCATCATAGAAGGATGGTATTAATAGTATATTGAATGTTTAAAAATGATATTTGTAAATTTTTTATCATTTTTTATATTATGGTACCTTGAAATATTTGACCATAGTTAATGCAGCAAAGTTATTTTGGAGATTATGAACAAAACAACCTCAAAACATCTTACATATTCTTTACCAATTTAGTAATAAAATAGAACATGATAATAAATAAAATAAAATTAATAACGATAACATAATGAACATTAATTTTTTTAATCAATTAAATAATTAATATAAGTTTATTATCTAGAAATTTATAAGTCAAACAATGTGATTTCCAACTCTAGGTAAGGGGTTTTTATTTAAAATGTTATTTTAAATGCTTAAAACACTTTTTCCTCCCTATACATGTTCTTATAAATGTTTCAAGAATGAAAATATTTATTTGAAAAAAGTTTTTAAAGGCCATTTTAAACTAATTTTAAATTTTTTCATTGGTTAGAAATGAGTCTTTTCAAAGTTTAGCATATAGGTTATTTCTGACTTTCATTACACAAATTCTAAAATATTTTTTTAACATTGACCACATGACTATATTTTTTTTCCATCATGGAAATTATTATTTATTAATATTACTCTATAATTTTTCAATATTTTTAAATAAGATCATATTTCCCATTGTTCTAATTATTATTAGTTATTAAATTCTTTTAAAATAAAATGATATTTATTTTAAAATTGTGATATAACTAAAATTGGATTGGTTATGGGATAAAATGACAATTTTATGAGTTTTATAATGGAAGTGAAATATTTTATGTGTTTTATTAATAATATGGAACTTAATAATATAATATTATTATGGGTGTATTTTATATAACCCTCCAATGCATTGGTTAGTGATATGTTCTCAAGAGGAGACATGTGAAATTAACTATGAAGGTTATTCCTTTTTAAGTCTTCTTGTAAATTTGATTACAAGAATAATGTACCAAGATTCCCACATGGGTTTTAAATGATTTATATGTATTTTTTATGGAAATATTTTCATTTAATAAGGCTCTTAAATTGTTTTAGGAAAGGTTTTTATCATAAAATGTAAAATATTTGTTTTTTAAGGAAAGGGTTTTTATGATTTTTTATGTTTTCTTAAGAAACTATCATGGTTATGATTTTTCATTTATCCTTAATAATAATTTTTTTATAAAAAAAATTGGGATTTTATATTTATTAAATTATTAAGTAAATGATTATTTGAGGTCAAAGTTTATTTTTTTATAAAGGTAAAACTTATGTTTTTTCTTGTTTTTTAAATGGACTTACAAGTTTCCTTTCTTTTCATATCCCTTAATGGGATTTTTTTAACCTACATTTTCAAATGTTTTTCATAGGGCTTATGGATGTCTATGGATTATAAAAATTTCATTAGTAACATGTAATAAAAGTAGAAAAGTTTTAAAAAATGAAACCGGATTGAAAACATCAAAAACTTTTTTTGAGGGAAAAAAATATACCCTATATAGAAATATCCACTTTTTTATGTAATTGTTTCCCTAAATATCTAAAACTATAAACTATTAAATATCCAAAGAATGTATGAAAGTAAAACCCTTATTATAAATCATATAATTATGGTTTTATTGTGTTACTAGTGTTATAGTCGGTTTCATAATAAAGGTTCACATAACTTTATAGGTTAGGATGATGTTAAAATACACTTTCAATAGATTCATATTCATGGTTATATTATCATAAGATATATTTTGAGTATTTTCATGTTTCTTCATCTAATCCATGTCAATATGTATTTTTTAACTAGATTAAATAAATAAATTTAATTCGGATTGCAATAATATAATGATATCCTTTTGAAACAGAAACCAAGAATGGTTGGAATTATATAGCACCTCGATTCATCGACAGGTCTCATGATATAAATCAGTTTTCCAAATTAACTATGTTTTTGTTGTATGTCTAACCATAGTTTAATCAATATTTTTATAAGTATTTGATGATATATATTTCATGATGTCTGAGATCATAACATCCAACAAAAATCATTTTTATTATTAAGAATTTAGTTATTATTATCCATGAGATTAATTCATTGATATTATCCATGGATTCATTTTTTCTCATGTTATTCACTAAATGGAATTTGTTTTTTGTTATTTAAATTTACATATTGATTATACCCTATTAATCATGATCGTTTTTTCTGTAACCCTTACTAAGGATCTAATCTCTCCCTTTATTTTTTTATTTTTTTAAATATATGAAGAAGGATATTATGAATAATATCAAGGTTTCCAGAACATTGTTTATGCTATGTATTTTATATTTCCAAAGTAATATGAGAATTATGTATGTATCTGGTTCTTGAAGACTGCTAAATTGATCGATCATGTGTGGTGAGATTCTCTTATACCTTATAATAATGTAATTAAGTAAATATTAACTTTGGGATAATGCGGTCAAGGTGTTACAATTAGTATCAAAGTAATTTTAGTATAAACTGTGGGATATATACTTTAAATAAATATAAGTAACATGAGAATTATGATAATCCCTTATAATATATGATAAATTTTACCATTATGGGGTTTTTATTTTATAGGACAATATTTATTATGATTATTAGCTAACTCAGTGTATTCTATTATTCATTGATGGTTCCTCATAGGATACAGGTAATAAACACTTGTAGACAATGAATATATTTCTCTATTGAGAAAAACAATATAGCTATTTCTAGAACTGAGTAGATAATAGACATATTATGCTATCTTACTTGGGTTATAACAAATAACCTTTCCCAAATAGTGAAACCTGTTATTCCATAGTGTGATTCACCTATGTTGGATTGCTTCATGAAATAAAAGACTCAATATTTTTTGGGAACTAATAATTAATTGGTAGCTTAGAAATGGATTAAATATCTTAAAAATATATTACTAGATTTATGATGTAATGAAAGTGAAAATATTATTCTATTAGTATATTGTTTGAGTGGAGATGTCAATCAGTGGTGGTCATTCATTTAAAACACTAAAGAGGATGAAGAAATAGAAATCTTATAAATAAGAACTTTTAAAGTCATATTATTTAGGAAATACATATCTCTAGAATAATGATCTAAAATGGAGAGGATGTTCTTCACTTTAAATAAGAACCAGTAAGAAATTTTGATTTAATATGAGTATAACTTCACAAGATTATCCAGGAATTTCTTGAACTATGTACATAACTTCAAGATAAATATTGATCATTTATTTGATATTTTTAAGATGATTATGCGAAAGGATCTAGTGTCTCAAACGTTTTTATAATATGATGATATAATCTCAAGTAACATTAAGATGAAGAATTCATTTTCAAGATTCTATATCTTCAAGTGAAATTAATAGAAGAATAGTTTGACAGAGCACCAAGAAAAAGGTAAACCATAAAAGAAGAATATGGGAAAAAATTAATTTTCATGATGTAAAACTTTTGGAATGAAACATCCTATAAAATGGTTGAAGGGAATGGGAGTTTGTTTTAAGTGTGGAGATAAGGGTCATATGGATAATGAATGAAAGGGGAAGAAAGAAATAAATGTTATATAGTGTTTCAAATATATAGAAATGGGGAATTATTCACACCAATGACTCAAGCATCAAGGAAACCTACCACAAAATAGTTTTATGGAAGAAGTCCAAGCTTATGCAATCACTATATATGCTGTCAAATTTCATAAAGATATGATGTTAGGTACTTAAATCATAGCCTCATATTTAACTGATTATTTATTTGATTCTAGATCATTATACTCTTTTATATATTCCATGTTTTCTATTAAAATTAGATATTTCCCTATCACTTTGAGAATGGAGTTATCAGTCAAAAATCCCAGTTAAAATATAACCACAATAAGGGTGTGTTAGTCGGTTCCCATTGTGACCCATAAACGTGCCATATTTGTAAACGTAATTATTATACCTATGGTCAATTTTGATATAATCTTTGGTATAGTTTATATTTAAATATATAATGAAAAAATTTATAACTAAGAGAAGGAAATTACGATTTGTGATGAGGATGTAGAATTCTTTATCTTTATAGGGGGAGAGTTCATCATCTGGGTCATATCTAGATCTATCTCCAGCAGCTCTTCTGAATCAGATTCTTAGGGAAGAATAGAATAAAAAACTATGGATGAAAAAGGTAATATTAAAATTTCGGATGTACCTATTTTATAGAAAATAATTGATGGATTTCTTAAAGAATTACTCGGTCATCCACCAGAACATGAGTTTGAGTTTATATTGATTTAATCCCTGATGTGGAACCTATATTAAATAATCTCTAGAAAATGGTTGGTGTGAAATTATTGGAGTTGAGTAAATAAATATAGGAGTTTTTTTATAAGGGGTTTATATATCCTAGTGTTTCCCATTGGTAAACCCCTATTTTTTTGTCAAGAAGAATGATGGATCTATGAGAATGTGCATTGATTATAGGGAAATCAATTAAATTACTATAAATATAAAGTATCATATGCCTTGTATTACTGAATATTTTGATCAAATTCAAGAATATTAATATTTTTCAATGATTGAACTCCATTATAGATATCATCCATTGCAAGTAAAGAAGAAATATACTCTAAAGACAACATTTTCTATAAGGTATCGAAATTATCAGTTTACAGTAATTTCATTTGGATTGAATAATGAACCCTGTATTTCTATATATTTAATGACCATGGTATTAAAGGAATATATATATAATTTTGTTTTGGTATTTATTGATGATATCTTGGTTTACACTAAAATCTATGAGGATTATGAGAATAACTTGAAGATCATTCTTGAGAAACTTAAATAAAATGAGTTATATGGGAAATTTAGCACGTGTCAATTCTGGATTTATAAATTTTCCTTTCATGGGCATATTGTGTCCATTAATAGAATATCAGTTGATATTACAAAGACAATGGTAGTAAAATATGGACATGCACAAAGGAATATAGCTGAGGTGTGTAGTTTCATTGGATTGGTATGTTGTTTTCAGTGATTTCTTCAAACTTTTACCTGATTTTATAATCCATTAACCAAGATTACAAGTAAACAGGTTAATTTAATATAGGAAAATGAATGTGAATAATTTTTTAAATAATTTAACATAATATTGGTGAATTATCCAATTTTCCCTTTTACATTAGGAAATGATAGATTTTTTATATATATTGATGCATCAAAAGGGACTAGTTTGTGTCTTTATAGAGAAGTATAAATTAGTTATTTTGTATCAAGATAATTAAAGACTTGTGAAAACAAATTATCCAACACATGATCTTTAGTTAAAATTAATAATATTTTATTTGAAGATATGGATACATTCTCTATATGGTAAAATATGTGAGATATACACAAACCATAAGAGTTGAAAAAGTATTTTTATAAAAAGATGTCTAGATAAGGAAAATTAAATGGATTGATCTACTCAAGGATTATTATTTCTCATTATACTACCACCTCAAGTTGGAAAATAAGTAGCATATGTATTGAGAATGAAATAATATGGAGACCTAACCAAAATGAGGATCTATAAGGATTATATGTTCATAGATTTATTGAATATAGATATGGGAATTATTGAGGAATGGAAAACATTTCTAATTTTCTAATTAATTCCAAAACATATTTATTGGAAAAGATAAAAAATTCTCAGAGTGAGGATGAGAATTTTCAAAAGAAAATTAAAGATGTGAATGATGGGAATTTGGTATACTTTATATGTGAGGATTGATTTCTAAAATTTGGAAATAGGATATGTGTTACATCTATACCTAAGATAAAATGGGATTATTAGATGAATTTCATAGTTTTAATTTTTATATACACCTAGGAAGAACCAATATATATATATATATATATATATATATATATTTGAAGGAACATTTTTAGTGGGATAATATGAAGTAGGTAATTGCTGACTAAGTATCAAGATGTTTTGTTTTTCAGTAAGTGAATGTCGGCAATCATCATCCTAGAGGATGCATTCAATATCAACCTATTCATATGGGGAAATGATATGACATCACTATGGGATTTTCCCCTGAATTTACAAACACTCCTAGAAACAATGATGTGACATGGGTTATTTTTTATTAACATACAAAATATATACATTTCCTCTATATAAGAGAATATTTACCTCTTCAATTCATTACACAAATCTATTTTAATGAAGTCATATGACTTCATGGAACACCTCTTTCAATTTTATCTGATCATGATCCACAATTTACATCAAAATTATGGAAAATTCTATAGAAGTCTCCAGATACTGAACTTTATTTGAGTGTTTCCTATCACCCTCAAATTAATGGATATTTTGAAAGGAATATTAAAAATTTATAATACATGTTGAGTTCATTCTCTTCTGAATTTAAAGGTATGTGGGATCATTAATTACCTTTGGTATATTTTTCCAATAACAATAACTTCCATTCAAGTATTTAAATGGGATCGTATGAATCACTATATGGAACAATATGTTGTACTCCAACTTGTATAGATGAAGTCAGGGAGAGAAAGAATATGGTTCCAAAACCTGTTGTGGAAATAGTGGAAAAGTTAAATACTATTCAAACCCATATTAAATTAGCTCAAAGTAGAAAAAATCACTATGCTAATAACCAAAATAAATATTTGGAATTTCAAGTGGGTGATCATTTTTCTTGAAAGTATTTCCATGAAATGGTGTTATATGGTTTGGTAAGAAAGGATTACTTATCCATAGGTATATCAGACCATTTTAAAATATATAAAGAATTGGAGTTATGGATTATCATTTAAAAATAACATGTAGACTCTATAAAGTATATAATGTGTTCTATATATATGTATTAAGGAAGTATAATTCAGATATAGCACATGAAATCACCTCTAAGGAAATATAATTGTAACCAAATTTATCCTACCATAAGGATACTATCCAAATTTAGTACATTAAAGAATAAGTGTAGAGGAATCAAACGACTTAGCTAGTAAAGGTACTTTAAATAAATCATAGGATGGAATAGGAAACATGGGAACCTAAAACAATTGTGATGAATAACTACCCAAATATATTCAAGAGGTCACATTATGAAAATTTCAAGGATGAATGTTTTTTTAATAGGGACGAAGGTAACACTTGAGCTTCAATGATAGTAATTTTTTGTGTTTAAGGAAACAATATAACAATACACATAGTTTTATTTAATATTCAAACCTATATTTTAAAATTTTATAAATTTAGTTTCCTTGAATTAATTTCAATTTTTAAATAAAAATATCAAAATTAAATTAGGGTGAAATTTTGATATTTTTTTAAAAATATTAATTTTCAAGTTAATAAGGAAAAATAAAGATTTGTCAAAGACTATATTTCTTTTTCATTAAATCAAGTAACTTAAAAGTCCAATTATATTTTGGATTTTTTATTAAAGTTAAATATGAACTATATGACTTATAATTATTTAATCTGAAACAATAATTTTCCTAATTTTGATATAAGTTAACTTTTATTCTTAAAAATGAAATTTTTATAAAAATTGATTTTCATTTATTTTTATGCATTAAAATTAATTCAGTCCACTTATACAAATTTAATATTGAAAAATGAATTTCATATATTAAATTATAAGGTTTAAATTTGTAAAATAGGTCCCTTTTATTTTTTATCATTAGGAATAGTAAAATTAATATATATTTGTTACCTCTACAAGGGTAAAATGGGTAAAATAAAGTTAAAACATCAGGATAAGGCTTTATAATTTAACTAAATAAATCATTTATCCAATTATATAAATTTATTTAGACATTTTATATCCAAATTTATAAAATATGGCAACTAGGTTCCATTTCTCTTTGATTTTGACAAATATAAAATTTAATTAAAATATAAACCTAAAAATGTCACTTTCTTGCTTTTAGTGTTTTAATATTTTGTGATAGGGATAAAAATAACTTATTATTATTTATAAATTTTATTCAAAATTTAAATTACGTTTTTTATCATGGTAATTTATTTCAAATTTTTAGTGATTTTATAATTAGATTAAATGTTTACGCAATGCCAAAATGGTACTTATTCAATTCATATAAAAATAAAATAAATGATTTTTAAAATATTAAAATTAATGAAAATTGGATGAATTACATTTTACATGAATATTATAGATACATATGATAAGTTGTGAATGTTTAAAAGGATTATATTTTAATTCCATATTTTTATTGATGTATTTAAAGTCAAATTTAATGAATATTGTTAAAATTGATATTATTGACATTTTATAATAAATAATATTTTATTAAATTATTTAAAATTTCTAAAAATATTAAATTTAGAAACATTAATGGTATATATATATATAGAAACATAAAATATGGTCTATTTATGGTTTTGTCCTTTTATGGTAACATTCTTGACCCTTAAATGGTAAAAAACATTAATATTGCAGTAATTGTCTAAAGGGTTAACATAGAGTGAAATCTAAAAGGTATGGGTGAAAACATAACCAAAGCATGTAAAAATTTATTATATGATATTATTTTTACTAATAATCATATTATATTTTAATTATATAAACTTTTAACTATCTGGAGATAAAAAATAATTAATATTGATTTAATAATTTAGGAAATTCCAAAAATGCCCCTCCCCACACTTATAAGAGGACACACATTATCTCTTTTATTTATATCACATTAATCCAATTAGCTTGACCAACCACTACCAAATTACCTTATAAAAATAATTATACAATTTATAGATGTTTTTTCTTTCAAAAATACCAACCTAGGTCCCTAAATAGGAGATCAAAAGAAAGACTACTAAAGAAGAGTTAATTGTCATTACTGTTTTTTTTTCATGTTTATTTCTTCTTATACATACAAATAATATTTTGAAAAAATCCGAAAATAATAAATTCAATATCATAAATATACCAATATTTTATACTTATTATGCTGAAGCCATATTCTATCTCCTTTCAATCCACCAAAAAGTGAAATAATTGCTTGTGTGTATGTATAGTTTACCATCTCCACGTCATAGTGTAATTCATTTTTCATCACCAATTTACATGAACGGTTATAAATATGGAAATAATGAATATATTTTACATTTATTACATAAATATTCTTCTATAATTATAGTATCATATATAAATTCTTACATTCCAATCCTTTAGAAAATGATAAAGTCACTTATGCATAAGTGTGGACTTCTACCTCCACGAAGCGATGTGATTCTTTTTTCCTTCCTTCATTACATAGATAGTAATAAGGAAAATATTAATGTTTATATATGATAATTATATCATCATTAAAATTATATATATTATGTAATGAAAATCAAATTATAAGGTCCAGAAATACTGAATCAAAATATATATGAGAAATGAACTAGTTAATACCTAAAATAATGATAATAATAATAGATTGTTGACAAATGGGTTAAAAATGTCATTAATGGATCATATATGATATTATATATATTTTTATAGATATTATATATATCTAATACAAATAAATTTATTATATATGAGGTTAAAATAACTTACGAGGCAAGTCAAATGTGAGGTAAGGGATTTCATCTCAATTTACACATCATTGAGACATATTTGGTATTTTTAACCTATTTAAATTATGTGGTGTATATAATGACCATATCTAATTATTTAATATAATTATATATTTATTAATTATGATTAATGATTCAATTTATTTTATAATTTTTAGAGGAGTTCTTAAAATAAAATATGGTCTTATTTCTCTTTTAATCAGGAACATTTTGCTTCCATGTCCATATTTTTCAAAATTATTTTAAAAAATTCATTTTATTTAATCAAATGATTTGTTAAGTAAATTTGAAGTTACCCTTTAATTTTTAAAAGGTTTCAAAAGAATATTTATATTTTTTCTAAAAGGTTTGTTTTTAACTTCTTTTATAAAAACTCAAAATTATATTTTTTTTAACGTATGCAGTGTTAACATGTTTTCCCACTAACATAAATATTTTACACTCTTAGCTTATTAAATAAGTATTAAATGGTTTTAAAAATAAAACTATTACATGTAGGATTATTTTAATATTTTTCTTCCATTTTTTTATTTCTCCAAAGACATGATTTTAATACAAAAGATATATTTCCAATGAATCAATAGTTATATCATATATCTTATTAATTTTTTGGTAATTAACTTTATATTGAAATATTAACTTCCTTATGATCATTTGGAAATTAAATTTCTTTTAAATATCCATATTAATTGAATCATATATATGATTATTTATTAAATTGTATGACATTTATATATATGGTATTTTAGTATGAAAGTTATTTTATTCAACCTTGATAAATATGTATTCTTTACTCAATATATATATATATATATTGATAAATTACATTATTTATGAATTAAATTTATCATTAAATATATTATTAATTAATTTGAAATGTATTTATGGGTGGGGAACAGAATTATATATCCCCTTGATGCATAGATGGGTCTTATGAGACAAATTAGTTGGGAAAATTAAATGGGTTATTGGTGTTTCATTACCCATAGTTTAAATTATATTAGTGAAATTATTTGATAATATAGATGTCATGATGTTTGAGATTGTTATGTATAACATTAATCATTTCCTTCATTAAAAATTATTCTTTTACAACCCATGTGATTAAAACATTGATATCATCTATGGATATATTTTTAACTCAAGTTATTGACTAAATGGAATGTGTTTTCAGTTATTTACCTTACCATATTAATTATGCCTTATTTAATAATGATATATTTTTCTATCCATAACCTTTACTTATAATATGAAATCACCCTTTATTTGTTTCCTTTCCCCAAGATATAAAGAAGGATATTATGAATAATATCAAGGATTCCATAAAATTTCTTATGATGTGTATTTTCTATTTCCATATTAATAAGGGTATCATGTATGTATCTAGTTCTTCAAGATTAATAAACCGATCGATACTACATGGAAAGATCCCTTATATATTATACCGATGTAATAAATTAAACAATGGATCTAGGTTACTAGATTCTGGTTGTTATATTTTGAAGTTATCTAGAACCTTGTTTATGGTTGTTTTTTAACAATGGAATTAATCTGTATTGGAAGGAAACAAATCAAAATCTTATACAATGAACATGAACCATATCAACCACAACATTGAATGGACATTAGATAATGATCGATTTTGTCTTATGTAGTCGGTATTATAAAATAGGTAGGGGACCTTATGCAGGTCAGCATAAGATCAGGGCAATAGTAAACACATGTGAGGGGAAACATGAGTGACATATTGGTGAAGTGAAACACCAAAGGGATTTATCTAGAGTCCAATAGAGTGTGGAAGGTGATAAATAAGTATCTCCTTTAGTGAATTGTTTATGTGGGATCAATCATAACTTGGTACCATTTATCATTAAAAACCCATGTAATATTAGGCCCTAACCTATCTCATGTAATCTCTCTTCCTCAAGGATACACACTGAGCCAATTCTATACAATCCCTTTTCCACCATAAAGTAAAAGTACAATTGAGTTCTAATATCAAATTTCATGCCACGATGACAAAATTTCCCTGAAAAGATAAAATGTTCTTACAATGATTGATCAGTGTCCTAAAGATACATTTAGAAGTTTTGAAGAACATAAGAAGAAGAAAAATTGTAGGTTATATTGAAAGTTACTCCTACATGATGAATTATCTAGAAGATTCAATGCATTAACTGGTAGATATCCTTTAAATTAGATGATGTGGATAGAGGGATTTTTGTAATGACCCCACCTATTGGGGCCCACTTGGCCAGTGTAAGGCCAATCTGTCACAACCCCAAGCTTTCTTCTAATAGGATAGGGGATGGAGACAAGTGCCAAGAATACAAAAATAAAATGGAAGTCCTTTTCCTAATATACTTGTACACATGTACTCAACCATTTCCATGAAGAAACTCAAAGGAATATAAAATATAGTAATATCTATAATGTAAATATGCATAAATAAACTCTATGAAAATAAAACATAGTATGATAGTGTAATAAAAATGATATAATGGAAAAAATACACACCCAACTAGAAATATAGGGGGATTCAATTGAAAATATCTATAAAGATTGTATAATTGGAGATCTTGGCTCAATATCCCAGAGTCTGGCCATCGAACATGGTATGCATCACCATAAAATACTAAACATCACTAACACTAGGTCCACCATAGTCACTGTTAATTTTTATTTCATTTCATTAGAAAAAATACATTTGGGAAAATACAATGCATGGGTTATTATATATATACTCTATAGGAATCACTAAAATCACCAAACAATAATCATCAAGAGAGAGTAGTCATATCATCACAAAAAAAGGCATTTCAGTTAGAATATGAGAAAAAAACTATATATAAAAACCTATATATGATCAACACGAAGCCCAAATGTAAATAGAAATGGAATATCCATCTCTACATCCTAGATAAGAATGATAGGTCCACTCATAGCTCCAAAGTCCCATATATGAGGCTTAACACCATTCACAACTACATAAAAACCATATGAAGGTTCTCAAACCTGTCCACATTGTTGCACATAAAAGTGATCCAAAATTATGAACAATACAACCTGTTTATCCTCACCAAAATATGAGTAGAGTGGTCTTCTCCACCCTATTGCACTCCATAGATAAGGGCGACACAACTCCGTTGGAGGAACCACACCCCATCAAATCTCATATATGGGGGAGTACTGATTTACTGATAGAGTACGTGAACCTAGTGTAGGGAAGTTCCAAATATACCTATATAAATAGTATATGGAACCTAATCCTTAGTGATATAGGGGAGTACTGACCTTGGTAATAGTTCGATGATCACACCATATCACTATCATCATCAAGAATCTCTAATAGAAGTTTCATGATTGAATCACATCACGTTGTATCTATACTATCAAAATGGATTCCACCATCATGTTATACATGGAAAACTACTCAGAATAAGCTACTCATGATCCAAAATCTAAGTCCATATGATGTATATATGATAGGATGTTTCAGAGGGAACAAAACACCATGTATGGGGATCCATATGATGTGTGGCCCCACCTCATTACCTGGTTATGTTCTCCTCTAGATATGTCTTGGAATCCATGTCATACTACATGGAGTTTACAAGTGGTACACCGTGTCTCAGCCACCCAGGCCCTACCCAATTATAGCTGGTCATTCCCATGTACGTTGGGTTGTTCCCATGCTCCATGCCATACTTGGGTACCGGGATGTGCCCGGGTAACCTTGTACATGCCTATGTACTCTCAAAGTCTGTGGTGTGTCTGTAAAAAGTCTTTACAAATGCATAAGACTCATCATAGTTCCAACAATATAAAATGTAATTCCACTAATATGTCACCACAAACATCCCTAATTGGAGAAAATGTATCATGTCATTTTGATCCTCATGAAACAAAATCTGGATGGGATATTTATTTCCCAAATCAAATATCCAGTGAAAAAAATGAATTTATTCATAACACATTCATGCATCACTTCATGGGCCCAAGCTATGAGTTTGAATAAATCATCCATCATTGGTATTGAGTAGTCTACCTTGATACCATGATCATGATGTTATAGACATATCGCAAATCTGATGTCGTATAAAGAAGCTACCACTGAATCAAGGTTTCCACAAAAAATAACAATAATAATCTTGTTATTACTTATATCATTATTATACTATATGAACTGAGGAGACCAACCCCTTTACCATTCCTAGAATACCCACATATCCCCCATGAATTCTTTCATTTTTTTATTTTTATTTTATTAAACTCTATACTATATCATTTCTTCCCCCAAAAATTAATTCATATATCTTCCCCATTCCAAGAACCCAATCAGGTAAAACCACCATTCTTGTGCACCACCAATCACACAACACCACCAATATAACACAACAATATTGCCTAAATCCATCATATGTGCCTCTATAATTAATGCTAATCCCATTCCATGTGCACCACAGTGACCAAAGGATTGCTTCCATCACGATCCTCCCTATTATTTCCACCTCCACCATGACCAACACCATTGGAAACTATGATTAATTTTTCATTATTGGACCCACATACTTCTCAGGAAAGACAATATCCTCATATTGGGTATCCCAAAACTGAAACTGAATGATCCCCCATCATCACACACCACAACCATTCCATTGATCTCCATATTGAACTTTTGGTAAATATCTGTTATGCCAAAGATCTATTGCACAATGATTTTCTTCCTGGTGTCTTTTTAATCACCGTCAAAATAAAAAATCGATAATGAACACACCAAAAACAAGGAGATAAAAGCCTAAATATGATAAAAATGAATTAAACTTTGTTTTTGTTCAAGTTTTCCTCAATCTATTTCCATTATAATGATGAATGGATAGAAACATACTAATTTATTAAAATCAATTCCTAAACTATATGGAGATATCTCATCAACCCTAATTAACCATTAATCCACAAACTAATTTTGTTTAGTGAATTGATTCACATTCAACAAAGGATATCAAAATGGGATAGATCCAATTAGATAAAATTCCCTACGTAGAGAACATTTCAATACTTGTTGAAGAAAACACACTCTAGTGATTTCATTGAATGTCCCAGTACATTCATCACCCATCAAGCTATTTTCTTCGATCTTCATCGACGATCCATATTCCCCATCTGTCTCCACCAATGGAGTTCTCTTTGTCCCCCTCTATAATATACTAGGGCTCTACAGTTAAACTTAGAGATTTTTCATAACATGATATTTACGTAGATAGGGTTAGGTTTTTAAAAAAAAATAAAAAAAAAATATTTATTTATTTTACTAAATGCACCGCCAATGGATACCTTCCATGAAACATCTGATGCTGATGAATTTTAGGTTGTGGCTAGGGTAATCGCTGCATTCTAGAATAAACCATGGACTCATATCACTTATTCAAGACTCTGTTTAGGATTTATTTAATTATTTCATAAAAAAATGTTCATGTATTCTATTAATATACTTAATATTTTTATAATATTAATACTCAGCCTCAAAATCTCACGCCATCAAATATCTTGGATCCAAAAAATTTCCTATAAATATTTCAAGGTCTTACAAGGGAAAAAATTGATCATTAAACCCTCACCACCTTTAAATTTTTTTATATCTAAAAGAAAAAACCTACTCTCAAGTGAGTATACTGAGCACTCAATTGACTTTCCTATCTCATCAAGCTCTTCATAGGTCTCTCATTCTATTAAAAAATTCACACCCAATGGAACCATTTTCACATGCAGGGCATTCTCTATCAGTTCTAAAATCCAAAATGCACCTCAAAGAGGTAACCCCCTCCATGAGGTACAACTCATCCTAGTAAAAATCATGAAATGATTTGTGCACATGTCTCCTCATCTATAAGACATGGAAAACATCAAGCACCCAGAAAAACTGCATTCACGGGGCCAAGCGGTATGCCACTTTGCTAACCCAGTGCAGTGATCTAGAAAAGGATATATGATCCTTAGAGATATTCTTCCATCCCATCCAAATACTCATGATACTCAATGAGTTGAGATCTCTTAGAACACAGGATCTCTTTTTCAAACTCAAAAGGCCACTGTATTCAGTCCTCAAGGGATTCCTACAATTTCTAAGAAATCCCCATCCACTCCCAGATGAATTGAATCATTCACAACCATTGCTTACATAAACTCTATGTCCATAAGAAATATCTTAATCTAGCTCTAAAAAACACAGTGGTGACCATCTTGGTCACCCATATATGGCCTCAAATGATGTTTCACTGATGGTTGAGTAGTAACTATCATGATATGAAAACTCCACCATTGTAAAATGATCCTCCCATCTATGGACCAGAACAAACATGAAAACATGATTCATGTTAACCAAAACAAAAGGAATTTTCTTAACCTAGAAACCAACATAGGGTAAAAATCATGATCAAGTGAAAATGAGTCCAAAATTCCTTCTACATCCTCCCCATAATCATGACATGAATAAATCGTCGTGATCTAAAATGATCGTGAATGGAATTCCATGATGTCAGGATACTACATGTATATACATGGATACTAAACTCTCTACTAAACTCTTCTTTTAGATTCTTAAGAAATGGACCAACTTGTTTAGTCGGTCTTTGATCATTCTGATTGTGTCATCACCTCACAACGACCATTGAATCTCCAACACTGAAACCACAAAGATACAATCCCATTTCCACTTCCATATGGACACCTTATCCTTCACCCATAAGAAGGTTAGTCATAAAGAGTTAAACTCAAAAACATGATACAACATCATTGGACAAACAATTGGTGTCGAAGGATACTGGTACATCCTCAACACACTTGGATGCTCTACTAAGGAAAGGAAAAATCCTCAGAACCTCTTTTCATAGCATAACTATTGTCACCATCAATACTTGTAAGGATGACATGATCAAAACCTTTAGAAAATTCATTCGTAACATGTCCAATGGATATTTGGTCACACAAGATCTCATATTCAATATCCCCAAGTTTTACCTCCCTAACATGCTAAATAATCGTAGAGGTGACAACCATTAACTGCATGTCTGTTTAACCATCCTCACCCTTAAGTATAAACTGTAAATAGGTTAACTTCTCCATCACTTCGTTCAACAATAATGGATAGAAAACTATGTTTTGATCATTTTCGACCACAACTACACACATTAGAAAAAAACAAATAAATATGAATGGTATAAGATCATTTAATACTGAGTAAAACATTGTATAGTCTATCCACCACTAAGTAAATATAATGCAAGAGACGCTCTCTCCTCCCAGAGTTAGGTCACATTGTCAGTATAATTTTGATCACTAATCATATTCTATAGAAGCCTCTAAGAACAAGGTTCAAGTAAAAGGATTCACTA
Organism: Viscum album; assembly: GCA_963277665.1. Lineage (NCBI taxonomy): Eukaryota > Viridiplantae > Streptophyta > Magnoliopsida > Santalales > Viscaceae > Viscum > Viscum album. The sequence goes on from OY728163.1 coordinate 154,927,917, forward strand.
GCATCCCTAGGTCTCAAAATAGGGGATACATATATGGGAAATTGGCTTCTAAAAATGTACCAAAACTAAAAATAGAGTAGATAAGACAAAATTGGTCCCTCGATCATGCCAAAAACTTTAGGGTCACAGGACGCCTCTACTTGAATCCATCTCTTCTCTTACCTTCTTTTCCTCCTTAACAAGGGCCTACTATGACACCTTATCACAAAAAAATGACCTATAATATACAATTCAAATTAAATCATCCACCACACCTCAACAATATCCACATTGGGGGGAACTGACTCACCAACACAGTTTTAAATTTTTTTCACAAGAATACATATGGGTGAAATAAGTACCTCTATCCTTTACTTGTAGAGTTCATGTCTAACATCACCAAAAAAGGTCATTATTGGTGACCTAAATAACCTTGGATAAGTCTCATTCCTCGGACCACCATCAAGAGGGGTTATATCTCGGTATGACTTTAACACCACAGGCTCGTGCTAATCATCTACCACCCGAGAAGTAGGTTTGTCTCACTATGAATCATGAGATACCTCTAACTCCAAATCTCACAATGAGAAATCAATATAGGTTCATCAACTTCTGGTACTACTAGAATCAAATATTTCTCCATTGATAATATTGTTTGTAAGCACAACCATCTAATCAGTCAGTGTAACAACCTAAAATTTTGAATAATTTTTTCCCCTAACTTTGTGTTTTACTTTAATTTATACTCAAAAAAACTATTTCATTTAATAAAATGAGTATAATTAAAATAATACCGTTGGGTTTCGACTGTTATATGACTATTGGTCAATATGAATGTCGGAAACTAGATGTTGTGATTATAGTCTATAAATACAAGTGATCTTGATTAATTAATAAAGAAAGAAGATTCATTGGCCCCATCCGGTAGTCTCGGGCTGATCAAATCCCATCTGACGGAACTTGGGAAGGAGGTAGTACCTTTGGGATTTTCTATGGACCAAACCCAAGCTGAACTTCATCGTGTGAAGTTAGAACGAAATCTCCTTCGCGAGAAGTTCAAACTGATAGAAATCACTACTCAGGAAATGTTGGCCGAGCTGCTCCAAGATTCTATCACCCTAGCACAGCTTACTCTTAGGTTCCATGCTAGTGTTATAAGGGGATATGTAATGAGACCATAACTACCTTGTATAATCCATTGATTTAAATAAAAATTTTGATTTCTTCTTATGGTGAAGTTTGTGAATTTTCAAATGTCCGGATAAATATAGTATGCATATTATTGATGAATTTTAGAAAAATGAAATTTCAAAATATTTATGTAAACCTTAAATAATTAATAATGTGTAATGATTTTCAAAAATGGTCTTCTATATCTATGTTCAGTATAAAATTTGGAGTCTAATAAGTTCAACTTAATTTTTGATGAATAGAAAATTATGAATAGGGTTTTTACCCTTATGATTAGTAATGTGATCAAATGGATTGAGTAACCTCACTTAAGAAAGTATTAATATAATTGTGTCACCTTGATTAAGTAATGTGAATCAATAAAATAGGTAAATAACTATTCCAGAAAGTATTGGTTAAGTATTTGTATTTTCAGGTGAATAGTGTTTTTTAATTAAAAATTAAATTAAAAATATTTAGAAAATTAATTTCATAAAAAGGAGTTCATTTTTGAAATCAGAGGATCGGTTTTTGGTTAAGGTGATTTTTTTGGATTTTTCTGAAAAAGTTGAATTTTCGGTGAATAGTGAAAATATAGTTTTTGAGTTTCGGGTGTTTAATGACATCATTAAGGATGTAATAATTATGAAATAATTCTGGTATATGTATGAATAGTAATATAAGGTATGAGGTGTCCCAAGTGGCCAATACCATGGGCAAATACCATGGTCAAGCCTATGGTTTTGCCAAAACCACCGATGAGGTGTCCCTTGGCAATTAATGCTTTGTCCCCTCACTTATCCTATAAATACCAAGACTTTACCTCATTAATTTCATTTCAAAATCCACCCCAACTATGTTCTGGTCTCTTTACCTCCCAAGGAGTCCTCCCAATGTTCTCTCAAGACTCCCAAGGTCTTGACCTTCAATCTTTCGAAGTTACTCTTCAAGGTAAGGGATCCATTCACCATCCTCTTTTAAGTCATGACTTCCTTTATGTTGTGTCTTATAGTTTACATTTCTTTATGTTGAGGGTATGTTCTTATATGTTCTCATCTCTTTTCATTTCATGTCTAATTATTGAGAGACCTTCCCCGCTCTCATCAATTTTTTTTCTGAATTTTTAAGTGACGTCGTTAGGCTGCCGAATTTTTCGTAAAAGAAATCGCATCTTCTCTTTTCTTTCATGTTTCCTTTTTCTTGTGGTATGTCATTAAAATATCAATAAAATGATCTTATTCAGTACCCATACTTTATTATGAGTTATTTATGAGTGTTTTAATCTTATCCCCACTCTTTTCAATGTTTTCTAAAACCATGTTATATTGTCTTTATGCTGCAGAAATTTCGTCTCAAAATTTATATCTCTTTCTCTCAAGAAATTCTATTGTTTATTTATGTGAATACCCATACTTATTTAGTTTCCATGGTTGTTCATAAATGTATAAAGATGATATATTTTATTCTATAATTGAAACACATATAAACCTCACTCCCTTTCCATGGGTTATAAATGACATAATGATCTTATTTTTAAACTCTTTTTAAACGTCACGATTTTGACATAAACCCATTTCTTTGATTCCATTTGGGTTATTTATGAAATTTTTGATTATGATATATGTGTCTCAAATGAAAGTAAAGACATATTAATTTTCCTCCCTAATATCACTTTAATTCATTGGGTAAAGAATTAATCTCTAGATATGGCAAGTTTTACGATACCTTGGTGAATAACCTTGGTAATATTGTTGACACGTTGGGGATGGACCTTGGTGATATGTTTATGAATGTCTAAATGAAATGTTCTAGCCACATATTCAAGTTACATTTCAAGTTAATTTCTTTATGATATTCCTATTCTTTCATTACTCATTTCTTTATGTTTTTATTAAAGTTCTTTTTGATATCACAAGTACATTGATTCCCTTGTTTACCCTTACTGGACCTTCTACTACATGAGGGTCTGGATCACCAGGAAACCTCAGTGGTATTCATTGTTGGAACTTGTGTAATATGCTAAAACTATTCATGCCATCATCATGTTCTACTGGAGAAATTCACAACTCAACATGTCGATGATAATCCATCTAGACCACTAGAGGTGGGTCCATGAGCTTCTCAACAGGTTGTAGCATTGCTCTGTGCCCTCTAGGAGGAAATACCTTATGAATTGGTCCCTAAACTAAGTCCCCATCACTCAAATATAAATCATCATAACACTATCTTAAAATCTTAGTTGGTTTTCATCACAGATACATCTTTAAATTTATCAATACATACCATGGTCAAAGATCATATTTTGGGAGATGACTCAAGAAGGATAGTCATAAGACTCAATCCTATATGATGCATGAACCATTTGCTTCCTTCTAACAAATGTCTTTGTATGATGAGTTTACAAGTATGAGTTCAGAGTGATGGTGAATGGATACATTAGCTACTACACTAGTACTAGGTTCTTTAGCCCAAAATCTACACTCAAGACACTTGAAACTATTTCCCTTAGTCCCATCCAATCCTCATAAGGGTATAACTCCAAATAATATCTCGAGGAATAAACTTCTATGATACCACTCTATAATGACCTGGACTATCAAGGCCCACCCTGAAGATATAACGTCGATATTCCACAACCCCAATCCCTCCTCCATTAGGATAGGGATAGAGATAATAATCAAGAAGGAAATAATTAAATGGAAGGCCTTTTCTAATGTAAATATATGAACACACCCAATCATATCCCTGAAATAGTGCATACGAATATAAAATATAGTAACATATAGAGTGTAAACTTTCCTGAAATAACCTCTAGGGAAATAATAAATAGTATCACAGCATGATAAAAATCATATCACGGGGTAAAATACATGATCAAATAGAAATATAGGAGGAAATATAATAGGAAACAACTATAAAGAGTAGAGCAAGGGTGTGCCCAACCCAAGATCCTAGATTCCGACCACTAAACATGGTCTATGTCAGTATGTACTACATAACTCCTATAATACCTATTCCACCATAGTCACTGCTCATATTTATGTCAACTACATAAGACACATTGTGTACAGGGAAATTCCATGTAAGTGTGAGTATATACATACCCAATACAACACTCTAAAATCACCAAACCCGAAGTATCAAGAGTGAGTTTTTAGATCATACCAACTAATTCATGTCAATTAGAACATGAAACAAAACCCATAACAATAAATGTAGATATTCTCAACAATAATCCCAAACATAGAGAGAAATGGGATCACCATCTCTACAACCCATCTAAGAATAATGAGTCTGCACTTAGCTCCAAAGGTCTATCTTTTATTCCCAGCATCATGTAAAACTGTATAAGAAACTTTATGGAGGGGCCCACACCTCACAACTACAATCCATAGTAGAAAAATTCATAACACATAACCATACATCCCATGAATCCTCTCCAGAATATGAGTGGAGGAGATTTAACCTCACTATTGTGCCCTACAACTGAGGGAGCCACAAATATCATGGACATTCACCCCAATGGATCTCGAAGATGAGGAATTACTATTACATATATAGAAGAACAATTACCAGTGTATGGGAGTCTGAAATATACCTGTATAAAGAGTATAGAGAACCAATTCCCAGGTGCAATAGGGGAGTGCTAACCCTAGTAACACTCTGTTGATCACACCTGATCACTACCATCATCAAGCATCACTAAGAGAAACATCATGCTAGAATCACCTCCCATCATATCTCTACTATAAAAATTAATTTCATCGTCATCTTATATGTGTAAAAATACTTATGATAGGTTACTCATTGGTTAAAATCTGAGTCCATATTAAGGAGATATGAGAGGAAGAACTTTTAGAAGGAATACATGGTGTGTATGGTGTCCACACGGCATGTAACCCCACCACTTCTCCTAGATGTGTTCTTATATGGACATGTCTTGGAATTAATTTCACAAAAAAAGAATGAATAGGTGGTATATGGAAAGTCTCATCCACCTGAGGCCTTCATGATTATATCTAATCATGCTTGTGTGCTTCAGGCAAGCCCTGGTACCTAGTCATATACCTCACCATGCTTGGGTATTGAGTTGCCCTCATGTACCCCTAGGAATTCCCGTGCACTCTTAGAGTACATGGAGTTTCATCTCAAAATCCTAAAAAATTCATGATGCACATTTTTGGTTTGATAGTCTAAATTTAATTCATCTCATATATCATAGAAAATGGTCTTGAATAGCCAAACAGATCATTCAATTGTGATCCTAATGAAAAAACACTCGGTATAGGCTATTACTTTCCCAAATTGGACACCCAACATCACATCATGGTCCTGATCCATGAGAAGTAATTAAGTATCTACCATTTCTCCTAAACCATCCGCTTTAATAAATTGATTTTGATTCCACAGACGGATCACCGACCCAATTTTTCATGAATAATCCATGATCGAATCAAGGTTTCCACAACAAAAATAATAATAATAATAATAATAATAATATCTTATTATTATTATTATTCTTATTATTATTATTATCATAATAATCATAATTATTATTATCAAAGTATAATAAAGGAGGATACATCCCCCTTTACCATGCCCAACTCGCCTACCTGTCCCACATGGATTATTTCATATTTTGTTATTTTTTATTAAACTCACTCTCGTATCATTTCATCCCCCACAAATTCATGCCTATATCTTCCCCATTCCAGATTCCCTATTATTTGGAACCACCATCTATGTTCACCACCTATCATGAACTCCACTAATCTCACACAAAAAGCTCACCCAAATCCATCACACACGCCTCCTGAATTCGCATCGTTCACATGAAATGCGCACCACGGAATCCCAAGGACTACTACCACCATGATCTTCTCCACCATTGATGTTGATACCTGCTTCCTTTGATCGCCATATCCAACTCCACCATGACTAGTTTCATCCATCTCTGCACCTAATATATCATCATTGGACACCCAATATTCTCTAGAAATTCAAGACTCAAGTACTAGGTATACAAAAACCAAACTGAAATGATCCCCCATCATTGGGCACCGTAATTGAAACTGCATCACAGATCTCCTACCTTAACCTGTGTTAATGATCCATTATTACAAATATTAATTATGCAATGATCTTACATTGGGAATTTTTTGAATTTTTGAACAAATAAAATATAGATGATGAACATAACAATAAAGCGAATATAAAATACACAAATATGAAGAAAAAAATGAATGAACGGAGGCTATGTTTTTGGGTTGGACTTGATCCATTCTCATTAAAATTATGAATATAGATAAAAAATTATAAATTAATAAATTAAATTCCTAAACCATAGGAAGTAAAAAATTCAACCATAATCAACCATCGATCTGCGAACCAATTTTTTTGGGTGAATTGGTTTGTGTTCGAATTGGGATATCAAAGTAGTATAAATTCAATTAAATAAAAACTCTACATGGAGAATAGATTGATCATTAGTGAAGAATATTCTCTCAAGAAATGTCTTTGAATATCAAATTGTATGCATCATCCATTAAGATATTTTCTTCAATCATTGTCAATGATCCACATTAATTTTTTTCCATCACAAACGGATCTCTTTTTTATAACATGATATTTAGGAGAGTGGGTTAGGTTTTAAAATTTAAAATAAAATAAATAATTCATTTATTTATTTTATTAAATGTGCCAACAATGGTTTTTTTCCTTTAAACAACTAATGTTGATGAATTTTATGTATCACCTAAGATAAACCTTATCTTTTGTAATCAACCTTGGTCTCATATCTCCAATCTAATAATCCATTAATGGGTTAATTAATTATTTCATAAAATTCTATGTGTTCTTGATATTAATATTTTTAATATTTTTATAATATCAACATCGATCTCATTGGGCCTCAGAATTCCATGTTATCTCAGTGCCTCACTCTAAAAATATTCGTAGAAATATTTCAATGTCTTGAAAGACAGAAAAAATTAGTCATTTAAATTCTATAGATAAAAATATCATGATGAATTTTGATTATGATTAAAGCCACTATGTTGAAGATAAAGGAATATAATTAAATTAATGTCACAATGTTGTATTGAGACAAATTCCTGTCTACGAGTAAATTATATTTATTACCAGTTATTTTTTGCAACTCAGGTAAAAACTTCCATATGTTAGAAAATTTTCATACATATAATATATTTTTAGTTCATATGAAAATATATTAAATAATATATTATTTTTTATTGATGGTATTGAATTTATTGTAGTGTAAAATATCTTATAGTGAATAAAAATATTGTACATCATAAGAATTTTGAAAAAATTTCAAATTCAAATAACTTTTGTTTACATATATGATATTTTGAAGCACGTATGACGTTTATAGTTGTATGAAATTATGCCATAAGAAATTTTGATTTGCCCTTACGCGGGATATAATGTGGTGATGCCATATAATGTGATATTTTAAGTACCCAAGTATCATGATTCTAAAAAATATGATTCCAATATGTGATGAAGGAAAAAAGAATAACTTTTAAGATATTTTGCTCATAAAAGAACGAACCATGGTCATAGCCTGGTCACTATATATCTTATTCATGCATGGAAGATTTTTCTTTATGAGGATTTTTTGGATTGAACAATTAATGATATTTTTTCATATAGTGGAAGGAAGAAAGAATGTAATATAAGTCCATATAAAAGATTTAATGACTTTTTAATACCTATATTAATGGAAAATTTACTATGAGAATTTTGAAAGACCAAATGTTGTAGCTCATGATAAGTATTTTGTAGGTTGAATATTAATTTAAATGATCAATAATGTTATTATTAAAATAAAATATATCCATGTGTTAAGAGGGTGAATAGAAATGATGTTGTTTATACCATATACACATCTTATATAAGCCTAATAGAAGAAGAATATTAAATATTGTACTCATTATACATAATTTTAGTGCTGAAGAGGAAGGGAAACATATTTTTTGATGCGCTGAAAAAAGAGGGAAGAAAACTAGTACAATTATTGTTCACTTAAGATAGAAGTAGAAGAAGAAGAAGAAGAAGAAGAGATAATATAAGAGAATGAGTTTTTTGCATAATATTCCACACTAAATGGAAGTTCCTTATAGCTAGAGAAATAAAATAGTAAAAGAGGTAGTTGGTGTATTATTCGATTTACATATGAATAAAAAGATGTATCATCTACTCAGATTAATACTAAGAAGAATAATAAATAAATCACTTGGTTTGATGTTGTGAAGAAAAATTAAAAGGTTTTTGAACTTCCATGCAAACAAAATAATAGATATAGCTTGAATGTTTTAGTGAAAGTAAGAGAAGATAAAGGATAACAAAGTAGCATGTCATATTCAATATGGATTATGGGAAACACTTGATTGTGGGACGTAGTGACGCACTGTCAGAAAACTAAATTAAAAACAAGATTTTCAAGGATATACCCCTCTGAATACAGTTCACAGTATTATTTATAGTTTTTCAGGTGATCATGGATTATTTATCATTTTCAACAAGGATTGTTTTTCTTATTTAAAGGTAAACATTTTAAATATCATGTTTTATTTTTATTTATACTGATGAATGAAGGTAAGGTAATAGGATGTGATAATTGAGATCCTAATTGATCAAACAGTAAAAGTGATAAAAATTTTAAATTTATCAAAAAGACATCAACATCGATTCATCACTCCCCTCTCAGTTTTGAATATATCCCCAACTAAGCCTATAATTGGAATTGGATTTGGTCACACCTATTATTAGATTCCATACTATTGAAGTTGTTCTATTTTAAATATTTTTTTCTCTTTATAATTTTATAATGAAGTTATTTTTTGGTGAAGGTCTATCTATTTTAGACCATAATTATATCTCTACAAAAACCATGGTGAAAAGGAAAAAATAAATAGAAGAGAATGTTGAAGAAGGAAAATCTATCATTCTAGGAAGGAGTTTCAATTACTCCATACAAAAATTGATGATGAGTATATATTTTACTTCAAAGGAGAAGAACTGGTGATTCAATCTACAACCAAATAAAATGGAATCCCTTTTACCTTATAAGAATCTTGTCATTTGGTTGATGAAGAGGTATGTTTTAATTCTATTTAAATTTGTCCACAAGATGAACCAAGCATAAATGGGAATGATTATATGAAAATACACTTATTAATTAATACATTAAATTATATGTTGTATTTTTTAAAATAATTAGATTATTTGATTTTTGGAATTGTTTAAAATCATAAGGATGATATCACATATATTAAAGAGGAGTCAGATAAATTAGAGAACTATCTAAAAGAGAATATTCTATCTTATGAAAATATCTCTAAGAAAATTATATCCAAGGAAAATAAAAAATCTCTATTTGAGGAAATATGATCCAAATTTGAAAAATAGTGGCTTAATATAATTCATGAAAAAGTTGGGTCCATAAAAGGATTTGGGGAGAAGATAAATACACTTGAATAAAATCATAATAACATTAATTATGTCATGGATATACAAATAGAGGATGAAACTAAGAAGATTGAGAGGCTTGAATCATTGTTATAAGAAAAGGTAAAAATGAATGAGGTAGAATTTTAAATAATCAAAAAATAATGTGAATATCAATTAATGATGGTAGAGAATGAGAAATATACTCTCAATATAAAATTCCTTGATTTTTATATCAAATTAATAGATCTAGAAATTTCTCAACACAAGTCATCATAAGAATCTAAGGGAAAACATGATGTATCCACACAGTGTTAATAGGGGTGATTATATTATAAAAATCATCTATTATATTGTAATAATATATTCGGATCATCTCATGATAAATACTTAAAATGATCACAAGAATAAGTACCTTCCATTTAAAATTGTGTTACTCATGCCAAATTTGTTTTTAAAAATAATATATGATTCAAACCATAACCTATAAAAAAATGGATGAGTAGAGGTTATGAGAATATGTCCACCATGTAAAGTGATGATAAAGGATTATGAGCATCGGTTGTCCAAAATATTCTCAACCAATGGTGAAGAGAGATTAAAAACAAAATACTCTAAAATCTATAAAACATGGATAGCATGTCACTCACAAAGGGAGAGAAACATCTGTGGGTTATTTTCAACATTAAATTCGCAATGGTTTTTAAAAACATGCCTACTTATTCAATGTTTATGAAAGATTCTATAACAAAGAAAATTATACTTGAAGAATTTGTTACCATCCCATATACGTGGGATTGTTTAGCAGTAGTGGAAAGGGTTCTACCAAAGAAATAAAGTGATCTAGGTAGTTTTTATATCTTATTCGACATTGGTTCTAATATGTTTGGTGGTGATTTTTGTGATTTAGGTTAAAGTTTAAACATTATTTCATATTCCACATTCAAAATCCTAGGTTTAAGAGATATAAGTTGAAAAAAGTTAGGATTCTGGTGCTAGACACAATAGTGAGATGTCCCTGAAGACTACTTAAGGATTTCATTGTTAAGGTAGACAAGTTCTTCTTTACAACAGATTTTCTAGTTTTGTACATGGATAAGGAGAATACCCCAATTATTATTGGAAGAACCATTCTAGAAATAGTAAGGGCTTTAATTGATTTCCAAAATGGGGATTTATTCATGAGATCTAGGGGAGAAGAGGTGAAATTTAACATTCATGGAGTTATGAAAAATCTAAAAGAAAATGTGATTATTTTATATAGGATATGTTTAAATAAGTAAACAACACTCATTTACTTGAGGGAAGAGCTTAATTAGCTACTATAAAACTAAAATAAGAGGTTTAAAAATAGGAAAATAAAGTTTACAAGCTACTGGAAAACTTTGGAGATAGTGGGTATAATATTGTCCAAGAAGAGTTCAAATAGGTTCAATAATTTTGGGAAGTTGGTGAGATCCCATTTGGTTAATAATTAAGGGAAAAAACCCAGTGGATTGTTCCCAAGAATATTGATAAGTTATTATTCAATGAATGGGAAAATGTTGTTTCTAAAAAAGGAAAAGGTCACATCTACATTCAAGAATCACAGCTTCGACCATTTGTAGATCCATATAGGGTAACCACCTTTGAACCCTCAATCACCTAACTTTGAGGGGTATGTTCGAGGTGAACAACAATAACCAAATACATTTCATAAGGAAACCTGCATTTTTATACTTCTTTATTTTCATTTATTCTTATGAACTAGTTTAAGGACTTCACACCTTAATTATTTTCTAACTTTCATGAGAATGGCCTGCACATTAACTATTTATCTTAAATTTTTAGGTCTATGAGGATTAAAGGTGTAAAGACTATTACAGCAAAAAAAGGGAATAAAATAATAGCTTTAAATTAAAGGTAATAAATCTTAAAATTATAGTATTTAATTATACTCCCCTATTTTTCTAGAATCTATTTTTTGATTTTAAATAGAAAAAAAAATCTATGACCACACTTTGATATATGATTAATTTTTTTATCAATGATGATTATAATTATTCATAAACCCAAGATTCTATGTTTTAATTTTAAATTGATTTAATTAAATTGGTAATATAGAAAATTGAGTGATTTTATTGAAGCATAGGAGCCTTAAATTGATGAATCATTATTATCTCTATATAGTAAAAAGCTATTGAAAATTACCTTTCATATTTCATGCATTAATTTTTAGAATATCATTTTTATTGATTTGTTTTTATGAAAAATTTCATGAGTGGTTTTCATTAAATATATTCTCACATTACTGATAGATTTCTAAGATAATATTTCCAATCATGCTTTGTAACTTTTTTTAGAGAACTTGGGACATTTCACCTACTAGGATTTGATTTTTATCTTACTAAATAATTATTGTAAAAACTCACTTAAATAATTATTGAGTAATTTTAATTTAATTTATCCCTATCCTTGGGACCTACGTAACATTAATCCACCTTTTACCCCTTAGATACCATGAATTTCCTTTGTTCTGAATTTCCAAATTTTGGGCTTATTGATATATTCCTACCCATACTTTAATGTTTTTTATGAGGTTTGAAGTTTAAGTGTGAGAGTAGTAGGGATTTCATTGAAAAAGTGATATGATTCTTTGAGATAATATATTGTTGTTTCTTATTAGATTTTCGGAATAATTTTCATATACATTTCACTATTTTTCTTGTTTTCCCCTCTAAAAATAAAACCAAATGTGAGTTATGTTATGGAGGCTCAAAAATGTCCATCAATTGACTAATGATTTTTACCATTTCATATTGCATGGTGGATGTGAGACTTATTCAAGGACATAATTAAGCTTGGGAAATATGGGAATATTTCACTTTTTGAAGAATAAAATATAATTTTATTTAATTTTATTATCATTAGTAACACTTATATCCTACCCTCATTTTCAAGATTTAAATGTTTTATTCATCAATATCCAATTGTCCTTAAGCATCAGAATCATCTAATCCTAAGTTTAAAATTACAACTGATTTTCATTGATATTTATCTATACAAAGTGGATAAAGTATATCATTTTCAAATTCATATTTTTCCTACATGTACTCAAGGTATGAGGTAAACTTCATATATAAACTTTTCCATAAGTTATAAGAGAAGAAAAAAATATTGAGGTAGATCAAAATTTATCATGTTAATAAAAATGAATTAAAATAGATGGATGGAAGAAATGAGAAGTTCCACCATTTTTCTTAGGAATTTAAAATACCTTTTGTCTAGTAAGGAGTTGGAATAACCTTTTATATTTTACAATTTAAAATTATTTACCCCCATTGATAATTTTTTTATTTCATTGATCTTAAATTATGAATATTGGTAGAATATGGGTTTCTTTTTAATTCATAGTTTAGGTTTCTACTTGATGTAGGGTATAATTTATGTTTGGGGGGTTAATGAGTTCATTTTTTCATTCCATTTGTTAAATTTTAGTTAATTTATGTCATTGTTTTTTATTTTATAACCCATTTTTTGATTAATAATATTAATTTTTTTGATATTTATGATTGTTAAATGACATTTTAGAAAAATAATTAAAAATATAAAAAATTAGAGATTTTAACTTATTAGTATACTTTGTGTATAATATGTAGGTTAAAATTTCCAAGGGAGAGATATCCAATAAAATGGTCAACCCATGATAACCCTAAACCAAGGATAGGAAAGACACACGCATGTCCAAAGGCCTGCTAGCCAAGCCCAGTCACAGAAAGGCCTGCATAGTATAAATAAATGAAGGTATTACTGGCATGAGTATTGGTATAGTGGTGATAGTTATACCCCAATAATAGTCTGACTTCGTTGTCGGGTATGTCACACCTGTGTTTTAATTTTTTTCTATTTATTCTATTTATTTTTATCCTATTTTTATTCTATGGCTTTATGTTGAATTTATTGATAAAATAATGGAAATTTTGGATTTGGAGGGGGTAGAGAATGGCTTAAGCACAATTATGTGAAATTGTGTGCCTTGTCTAGGAAACCGTGTGAAAATGTGTCATTTTTGTATAGATCTGAAATGCATATTCATCACATGGTTTGTCAAACCGTGTCAACAATCATCTGATATGTCCTTTGTGAACATTGGAGACCGCACAGTTGCTGCACAGGTTGGGAAACCATGTGGGCTAACCATTCGAACAGTCCAGGTTATTAAAGTCTGAATTTTTTCATTTCTACCCTCCTTATATTTAACCCCAAAGCACTCAATTTCTTCCCCATTTGGGATTTGAATCCTTATTTGTTCCTCCCCCTTCGTATCCTCTCCCTTGGGATTCATTTTGGTGGGTTATTTATCTTGGATTATTTAAGGAACCTTCAAGTAAGTGGTTTTTTTCTTTTTCTCTCCCTCTATTCTATAGTTTTATCTCTTCTTCTATGGGGATTTGTTCTCTAGTGGGTTGGTTGACATATTTAGGGTTATATCTTAATGTTTTTTATTTAATATTGATATTTAAGGTTTGGTATTTCCTATAAAGGGGTTTTATTGAGGTGTAGTTGAAGTTTTACACTATTTCCCATAATTTTTGACCCTCAAGGTTGGAGGTACCATGATTATACATTATTTTATGATTTTAATATGCTTTATTTAGTGTTTAAATATGTTCCATTCATTGTTTTCATGGTTATAAATGGGTTTTTGAAATGATTCAAGGTTCTTTGGGGTTGAAAAATGGTTTTCCAAAGGAAATGAGTTGTGTTCCATGTGTGTTTCATATATTCTTAATTGTTTGATACCTTCAAGAAGTTTGATAAAAAGTTTGAATGGTGTTAATCATGTTTTAAAATGGTTTTGGTGTGCATCAAGTTTCAAAGTGTATTTTAGAGGTGTAAATGGTGGGTTATCATGTGTGTTTACATTTTTTGGCTTCTATATAGGTGAAAGTGATGTTGTATGTGATATTTGGAATGAAAATTGAGTACAAAGGGAAACCTAGGTAACTCAGTGGATGGATTATGACTAGTATGCTAGATGAATCAGAAGTGGTTCATCCTAGATTCAAATGTCAAGATTTATGATTACTATGTTAACTAAACTATGATAATGATTAGAGACCACTAGTCTCGTGGGGTTTCCCCTCCTAGTGGCTTGTTCATGACACAATTGGTCATGGTTTCCAAATCACTTTTCACTAAGTAATGATGTACCCATTGTCCCATTACTTGCTAGTGATTATAGGGTTTTCCTATTACTTAGTGATCTATGGTGATATCATACTTACCATTGAAATACAGTATAATTTTTTGGTTGTTAGAAAAGAAATCATGTTTTCTTTTAAAATGTTTTCAATAAAAATGTTCCAAGTTTTTCTTTTATAAAACTGGCATGTTTATTTATCTTATAATGTTTATAGCATGAAATCTTTTGTTGGGTGGCATCTTATTGGGCTCTGGGTTAAACCTACTTACACCATTAGGTGTAAGTGTACTTGGTTTTATTTCAAATAGGTAAAGGAAATATGTTTGGAGATGGTGTTTTTGGATGCTAGAGGTATTCCCTTATAGGTGTTATGGTGGTATCTTGAGGTTGATGAACCTGTTGTTTCATGGTGGTTTTTGGGATAGTTAGGTTGTTCCCTTTTTGGTTGTATAAATTTTGGTATATGTTTAAAATGTAAACCTTGAATCTAAAAAAATTATCCCATGTTTGGTTGTGATTATTTAGTTTTGGTTTATTTATTATTATTGATTGTTTATGTTTATGTAATTGGGTGAAATTGATCCCAATTTATATTATTGATACCCGAGCACTTTTCGCCAGCCTATGGGGATTGGGAATGCCCTTCAACCCATGTCATGAACTGGGTTGGGTGTCAGGTTACATGGAGCTCTGTCCTAGTTCATGGAAGAATGGTATTAGAGTAGTTCATGGCCTTTTGGGTCATGAAATTTGGGATGATTCTAGATATATGGGAGCTGAGACTATTGGGGCTTGATGTTCTGGTTGCGAGTAGGGTGCATGGCCATCACACCCTGTGATAGAACTCAAGTCATTATGGGATGTTGGGATTTTTATTTTCACTTCTCCTCCAAGTGATATGTGTTGGTTGTAGACTGTAGGTGGACACTGGGTGGGGGTGGAGTGGTTTGGTTTTCATTTTATTATTATGGGTTTGATTTGTTTGGATTTTTGTGATGTTGGCATTTGTAATCATTTCTGAAATTTTTCAGATTGGTTTTATTGATGGTTTTCTTTTTGATTTTTTATTTTGTATCAAAATTCCTCCTTGGATAATTCTATGCAACTATGGGGAGAGGCCGAAGAGAGTTCTACCTCACCAATTGATCAGAGGCTAGTGGAAGTTATGGTTCGGGTTGTCCAAGATTTGGGAGAGGGAGCGGGTCTTAGTCAAACTTAGTTTAGAGGAGATGAACTATTTACCGTAAAGGACAAAGATCAAGAGTTCCTTAAGAATATTCCTCCTTCATTCCAAGGTAACACGAAGTCTTGGGAAGTAGAGGAATGGATTGGTAAGATATAGAGGATGTTAAAATTTATTGATACTCTTAAAAAAGTTAGGGTGAAATTCACTTCATTATTTCTAGAAGATCCCAGTAAGAGGTGGTGGGACTCAGGGGTGAAATCTACAAATCACAAGTACATGAATTTAAATGACATCAAATGCACTTTGTTCTTTCTAAAAGATCAAAATCGGAGGTGGTGGGACATAGTTTTAAAAACTGTAAAGTACAAGAAGGTGAACTAGAAGTACTTCAATTTTATTATCAATGATCAAAATGATCCTGAGGTCTTGCCCTATTCTAGATCCTAGGATTTTATGGACCTTTTTTGCGGGGACCAGGCGATGATGGAGTACACCAACCACTTTCCTAAGCTAGTTTGATATGAACCTAAAATCATTTCCAATGAGCAGATGAAGGCTCATAGGTTCGAGAGGGGGGTGCGGCTAGAGATCTATTATTAGGAATTTATGTTTAAGGTTAAGACCTATGCCAAGGTGGATGTGCATGAATGTATGGTGGATAATGACCATAAGGGAAATTATAGTTCCTTTGGGGATATGTCAGTGATGGGTAGTAGAAGTTCATCTCAAAAAAAAACGAAAATGGGATGTAAAGGGGAAAAGGGAGGTGGTAGTTTAGGCCACCCTTCCTAGTAGTCTTAATTATTGGCTTCTGATGCTAGGATAGTTGTGTTCCATCGGTATGGGAAGGTAGGACACATTCAACCTACGTGCATGTCACCTCCTAAACCTTTCCATCGATGTGAATCTATGGGAAGCCTAAAATTTTTTTTCAAAGTGACACGTCCATATCAAAGTGGTGTGGTATTTCTAGATTATAGGTGAATTTCATCCCATTCAGAGTCATCCAGGATAGTGGGATAATGTTTTGGTGGTCAAGGTGGTAGGATTGGATCCTTTTATGGGAATATTCAGTTCAGTTAAGTGCTTTAGGCTAGTGGTCATTCTCAAGCTCATGCTGAGACAAGGTAGCTCCAATCTATGGACCATGAACCAATAGAATAGGATGTAGAGACTTTGATAGTCTGAGGTACCAATTTGATTGCATCAGTTATAATTGTTGTTTTGTTTGATATTGTTGCTTCTGTTTCATTTTTCTCTTCCCGCCTTAGGAATCTGTTGAATTTTTCAACTGATCTCATGTCTTATACAATGGTGTTGTTAACGCTGCTTTGTAAGAAGAGAGTTTAGGGTTTCAGGTGTCTATCTTATGCACACACCATGCTAGGTTTGGAGATAGAATGGTATTTCTTGGTCTTGTATATGGACCTATTTGATGTAATCCTCAGTATGGATTAGAGGTGCATATTGATTTCTATATATAGTGGGTGAGTTTCATGGAACCTGATGGTAGTGCCTAGGTCTTTCATGGTGAATGGGATCCTCAATTAGGTCTTATTATACCTCCACTTCCATAGATAGGAAATATAATTTTTTAGTTATCATCTCTCATGTTGGAGGATATTGGTGGTTCTTATAAGGGTGGATAACCTCTTATGGTTGATGATTTCCAGGTGGTATTTCTAGACAACTTCTCCGAATTTCCTCTTGGTTGGGATGTGGAGTTCTCTATAGACTTGGCACTGGGAACAAGGCATTATAATAGTATCTCAATTATTTTATTATGGTATTCATGGAAGACATCATATTTTATTTTGGATCTAATTAGGATCATGAGATACATTTTTTAATCATGTTGGGCACTCCTCAGGACTATAGCCTTTATTCCAAACTTTCAAAGTTTTCCTTCTGGATTAGAGATGTGAAGTTTCTAGGCCATGTGATCTTAGAATGTGGGGTTTCAGTGGACTCCAAGAATATTAGTGTAGCTATGTCATGGGAGAAACACACGAATGTACTTTAGATCTGAATAATTAAAGACTCAGCCGTATATTATGGGTGATTTTTTTGGGAGTTCTCTTAGCTTGGTTCACTAAAGAATTTACTCACCCACAAAGGGGTAAAGTTTTAATGGATCCTAGAATTCCAAGAAACCTTCAAGGATCTCAAGCGAAGTTTGAAAACTACCCATATTCTAGTCTTTTTAGAGTATTAATAGATATATGTGTTTTATTGTGATGCTTCAAGTATGGGTCTTGTATGTGTACTTATTTAGAATGACCATGTGGTGGTGTATGTCTCTCGCAAACTCTAACCACATGAAAAGAACTATCTAGACCATGACTTGGATTTAACAGTGGTGATGCACACATTGAAAACATGGTGCCACTACCTCTTTGGGGAGAAATTTTTAGTTTATTATGATCATAAGAGTTTAGACTATATTTTATCCAATAAAGATTTAAACTTGAGGTTTCTCCATCGGGTGGAGTACTAATAGGATTTTATTTCAACACCATCTATACCTTGAGAAAAAGGAATGTTGTGGTGTATGATTTAAGAAGAAATGTTAGTGAAATATTTGAGGGAGTTTGGTTAGGAGTGTACGTTGATGGGGCTCTTTTCTCAGATGAATTTGGAAAATAAGGAGTACGATAGAGATGTGTTCTTGGCTAGTGTTCAGTTATATCCTTCCCTTATAGAGATGATTCAATGATAGCAGCTTGGTGAAAAACTATGCCAATGGTATATGAAATTTCTGGGATGTGGGGAGAAATATTTTGATTATCCATTTTCTCCCAAGGGGGTTTTATGTTTCAAGGTCTTTCTTTTTTTTACATTATCATTGAGGAAGTTGGTGGTGGAGGATAGCCACCATTCTCAATGGGATGTTCATCCTTGAGAAACCAAGATGTACTATGGGGTGTGTTGGAACTTTCTAAGTCCATGTATTAGTTGGTATGTAGCTAACTTTATATTGTGGTGTTATACATGTCATCAGGTAAAATAAAAGCATCAAATGCAATCTGGTTTTCTTCAGACACTACCCATTCCTAAATGGTAGTGGGACGAGATCACTAGGGATTGTCTTGTTGGCTAAATTCATACACCTCAGGGGAAGAATGTCATTTGAGTAGTGATTGGTGATCTAAAAAAAATTCCCATTTAATTCTAATTAGAGATCCAAAAAAGGTGGATTAGTTGGGATGGATATATGTTCAGGAGGTTGTAAGGATTCATGTTGTGTTTTTGGTGATCATTTTTGATAGGGATCCATATTTTACCTTATGGTTTTGGAAAGGCATTTAGAAGGAAATGGGGGCATAGATCAAGTTACGTATTCCATACCATCAACAAATGGATGGTTAGATGAAGTGGTAGAATCATATTTTGGAATAAATTCTCTAAGAATGTGTCTTGAATTTTAGTGGCTCGTGGGATAGCCATTTGGGATAGGTTAATTTTTTGTATAATAAAATTTACCAATACTAGATCTGAATGGATCTATTTGTGGATATTTATGGTCATATGTGTTAGTCACCTTTATTTTGGGATGATATGGGTAAAACCCAACTATTGGGACTGATCTTAGTGAATGAGACATTAGAGAAGATCAAGATGATCAGATAGAATTTATTTAAATCTCATAGCCTCCACAAATCTTACACCGATTAGAGACTCTGAGATCTTGAGTTTTATGTGGTTGACCATGTGTTCCTAAAACTATCACCTCGCTTCATTCATCATCATTTGGGAAAACAAGGGAAGTTAATGTCGAGGTATTTTGGGCTATTTGATATCACAAAGCAGATCAATAATGTGGGATATATGTTTGACTTTCCTTCATATTTGATGTAAATTCGTGATGTATTACATGCCTCCTTATTGAATAAGTATAACCCAAATCTATCTCATGTGCTAAATTAGGAAGAGTTCGAAATAGATCCTGATTTTTATTTGTTCAAACAATCATTAGGGATTTTATATTCCCAATATAAGTTGTTTGAAGGTAATTCTATTCTATTGGTATGTTTTCTTTGAAAACTAGCAGTGATGAACAAGATACTTGAGAGAGGAAGTCATGGGTGGAGCAAGAGTGCTTGTTTTTATTCTCTGGTCAAGATTTAGAGTGAATTTCTAGGATAGAAAGTTTTCATGGTGGGGAAAATTATCACACTCGTATTTTCATTTTCAGATATTTATTATATTTATTTTGATCCAATTTTTATTCCTTAGGTTTCCTTTTCTTGAGAAAAAAATGGAAAATTTGGATTCTGAAGGGGTGGCGCACGGCATATGCATGGTTAGGGGAAACTGTGTTCCATTACTAGAAAAATGTGTTCCAAGGTTTCATTGTTCAGATAGAGATAAAATGCATGGTCATTTCTTGGTTTCACAAATTTTGTGACCAAATTTGTGATATGTACCTTGTGGATAGTGGTGACTACACAGTTTCTACATTGCTTGGAAAACTGTGCGGGCTAACTGGGCAGATTATCCAAGTCATTAAAATATGAATTTTACTATTTTGACCCTATCTATATTTAACCACAAAACACCTAATTTCTTCCCTGTTCTGGATTTATAGCCCTAGGTGTGCCTCCCCCTTCCTCTCCTATCCCTTGGACACCATTTTGGTGGGTTATTTGGCTTGTATTATTCAAGTAACCTTTAACTATGGGGATTCTTTCTTGTTTTATCCATATATTCTAGTGTTTCATCTCTTACTCTATGGGGATTTATTGTATATTGTGATGGGTTACCTATTTAGGGTCAGATCTTAATTTTTTAGGTCCAATCTTGATGTTTACGGTATGATCTTTCCTCTAAATGGGTGTGATTGAGGTGTATTTGATGTTTTGTACCATTTTCCAAAAGTTTTTACCCTCAAGGTAGGTGGTTATATGCTTAAAAATTATTTGATGATTTTAATATGATTTATTGAGTGTTTAAATATTTTCAATTCATTGTGTGTATGGTGCAAAATGGGTTTTTGAAATGATACAAGGTGCTTTGGCGTTGTAAAAATATTTTTCAATGGAAATGAGTTATGTTACCTATGTGTTTAATATATGTTTATTTATTTGATGCCTTCAAGGATTTCAATAAAATGTGTGAATGGTGAGAATCATGTTTTAAAATGGTTTTGGTCTGATTTTGTTTTCAAGTAGTATTTTGGAGGTGAAAAAAGAGGGTTATCGTGTGTGTTTACATCATTTGGCTTGTGTACAGGTGAAAGTGATGTTGGATGTGATATGTGGAAAAGAAATTGAGAACAAATGGAAACTTGGGTAACTAGGTGGATAGGCTGGGACTAGTATGCTACCTGAATTGGAAGTGGTTCATCCCAAATTCATCTAGAAGTATTGATGATTACAATAATAATTAAACTATGATGATTATTGGAGACCACTAGGCCCATGGGGTGTCCCCTCCTAGTGTCTCGTGCATGAGAATGCTTTTGGTCGTGGTTGTTATAACACTTTTTACCAAGATACAATTTACCTAGTGTCACATTTCTAGTTATTACCTATAAATTTTTTCTGTGACTTAATTCTCTATGTGGATATCATACTTACCATCGACATATGGTATACTTTTTTGGTTGTTTGAAAATAAAGCATGTTTTCTGTGAAAATGTTTTCAATAGAAATGTTCCTTGTTTTTATTTTATAAAACTAGAATTTTTATTTATATTATGATTTTTATAGAATGTAATATTTTGTGTGTTTGGAATCCTACTGGTCTCTGGATAAAACCCTACTTACACATTTTGGTTTAAGTATACTTGGTTGTGTTACACATAGGTAAAGGCAATATGTTTAGAGATGGTGGTTCAGGATGCTATAGGTCTTCCCTTGTAGGTGTTGTAGTGGTGGCTTGAGGATTATTCTCCCCATTTTTCATGGTGGTTTTTGGGATATTTTGGTTATTCCCTTTTTGGTTGTATCCATTTTGGTTTTTGTTTAAATATGTAAACCTTGAATCTAAAAATTTTTTATTCATTATTTGGTTGTGATTATTCAGTTTTGGTTTATTTATTATTGTTGTTTGTTTATGTTTATGTGATCTGGTGAAATTGTTACCAAGTTATATTGGTGATACCTTTACATTTGTTTTCAGCCCATGGGGATCAAGAATTCCCTTAGGCACATCCATGTACCATGTCAGGTGTGAGGTTGGATGGCGCTCCAGCCTGGTTCGTGACAGGGCTGGTGGGAGGAGGTAACTTATTAAGTGGAGCGCAGATGCTCCTTATTTCAATGTGAGATGAAGTCATCCTATTTTAATATTAACTTAATGGAATAAAATCATCCCAAGATAGCACATGCAGCATATTCCTCATTTATTTCATCTATGTCAATAACTTTTTCACTACAACACAGATCACCCAAGATACACCACAGAACTGCCAAGCTATTCCGTAATGGAATCCATGTATGATAAAAGAGAGCTCACAGCCACTAGAATAGTGAATACCACTACACTACAGCCTTATCCCTTGAAAATTAGTCAATATGGGATCCTTAACTTGAGAGGACGGTTGCACTGTGGTTCCACCCACTGCACCTTGGCCACTAAAGCTCGAATGAAGAATATTTCCACTTTGGTGTCATCTAAACCTCTATATTGTGGATCTATATTGTCCTGAGTTGAAGAAATTATCTACAATTTCATCTAAAATAATTCTCTATATCCAATATTATGGAAAATATGAAGAAATGTGTTGTACTATAGTGAAAATCAATTGCTCCATGGGTGGCATTGGAGAAATATTTTGGATCAAGCCATATAATTGGCCCTTAATTGTGCCATGGAGGGTAGTGAAATGGTAGGAGCATGAAAAATGGATGAAGGAGGGACTACACCATGGACTTCTAGTATGTACCATGTCCATGAATCCAAGAAATGATTACACTATAGGGTAAAAACTCCATTTCACAAGTTGGGGTTTCTAAAAATTTAAATACTCATAGTTCTCAGGAAATCCTCACATGACTCAGGAAACCTCAAGGGAATGTTTTTAAAAAAACATATAGGAGGATCACCTATAATAAATGATTTTTAATACTCTCTTAAAAGAAGGAATTACATCGTGTAGATTAGAGATCGACCAATTTAAAGTGAATAGATCAGTGGGGGATAGATAATTTAAAATTTAAGAGAGAGAGAGAGAGTGAGAATTTTCTCAAGGTGAATAAAATATAGGGTAATGATATTGTGTAGGGGGGGTGAATCTAGAACTAAAACCATAGAGAAATAAAAATATAAGGATCTGTTGTTAAATGATGTTTCTGTTATACCAAGTTTTTTTTTATATATCCCACATGACTAGAATAGGGAGTAACTATTAATATTCTAAACCATTCAGGGAAATGGGAGTTCATATATTGTATGGGATTAATTTTTATTGAAATTTTAATGTGTTTCATGCATTTTTTCATCTCATATTCTTGTTCTTACCCTTATCTATTAGGAATGAACACTACTGAAAGAGAGGGGTTTGTCCTTTTAAAATTTTTAACCAGTGATCCTAACCCATGGCATAGCCAACGCATAAGTTTGTGGTCATTATTTTTAAAAATAGTTCTAGATACTTATATATGAAATAACCTGAAAATGATAGGGGATGAGGTAGTTCATAGACTATAGGGTGTGCACTCTGAGAGGAGGCTCACTAGAGTGACATTCCAACACCATCAAAATTAAAAAAAAACACCACCATTTTTTCCTCACTAGGGGTAAAAATTGGAAATTACATATTATTGGTACATTCATCTCATAAATTTCAAAACCAATCGATCCAATATCTTTTTTCCTTTCTTGAAATTTTTCATAACCATTTTATGTTATTTCAACACCATTCATAGAGGAACAACCTTATTCATCACTAAATTACAATATTAAATTATTTAAGTATAGTTCGGGTATAAATTAGTTCTTTGATATTTACAGAGATAAGTAAAAAATCTCTCAAGATATGCCATGATTTTACACACAATTGGGGCTAATTCCATTGGCTTGTCTACACATAGAAGGGTGGTGGTGACCAACAATTTTTTTCTGGGATCTTACATAGATGTTTTAGTTATGATGATGATTTTGATCAACAAAATAAAGGATGTATATGTGGTAGATTCTAGATATAGATTGAATGGGTGTGTTAACATGGGGTGAATTGTTTTCATTGTCCAAGTTATGTGAAAAGAATGACTTAGGGTTATTGGGTTGAATATATGGATAGGGTGTTCCCCATGGTGGTTACATGAGGTGACTAGTTATGTGATGAGATATAGTAGAGGATAATGAGAGTCTCTAGGTGTGTTAAGATTATAAGTACATCATACCACTCTAGAAATGGCCAAATTAGGTTTGTTGATGCATGAGGGTGATGGTATCATACCTCATGTATCAAGGGAAGGGTACAGTTAATCATTGGTTGTCATTTATTGTTATGAATGCACCTATATATTGTTAGTGATATTAAACATCATATTGTTGGTGGCATACTGAGTTTCTTACATGCACCCTATATGGTAATATCAGTGTGTGTGTGTGTGTGTGTGTGTGTGTGGATTCATGTCTTGTATTTTAAGATAGTATGGGGCCGTAAGGTTGGAGTTGTATCAGGTCACTGATGGGTTATGGTACAGGTTGGATGCAAGGATGATGTTGAATATAGAACTAAGTAGATCCTCAATGTCTATAGATGTGATCTCTATTTATTTTTCATTTTTTATAATATATGACATTAACCCACATTGGGAAATCATTTATGGTATTCATGTTGTATTCATATAATTAATTTCATTTAGTAAGGACTATGATTTTCTATTTTTATTTGGTTGGGATTTTTATTCTACCTGATTATTTTTATTACTACTTGTTTAAATTTTTAAATAAAGTTACATTCACCCCAAAATCACACCTTATACCCCCCCCCCTTCTATCAAGAAGAATTTAGCGTATGAAGAGGCACGCCTAAGGACATATGGAGACACCTATCTTGGAGCTATTTGAGTGGTCCAAGTTATGAAGACTTACAATTTGGTACTAGAGTAGGTTTTCATTTTGTTATTTGGGGTGTGATAGATAGTGATTTAGGGATGTGTAGGGACTTATAATGGATGTTTTATTGTGTCTCTAGCATGCACAAGTACAAGATTTAGTCCAAAATATTTGGGGATTTGGGATTGTTGTTTTTGGTTTTCATGGTGACTGTTATTTTTTTTTTTTGCTTATATAAAACATAAAGTTTAATGTTATAGATTTATTATAGAGCCCGGACCCGAGATCTATTTAAAAATCATGCTCTAGGCTAGAGGTCCACTAAACCTTATGCGTTTCTCCCATATTACAAAGGCTAAAAACTAATAGTGAGTTTCTAAATGGGTGATATTGGGTAGACTATACCATTTAGTGGTGATAATAATAACGGTCTATATGTTTATAACAAAGTGGAAGAAAGACCATAAATATCAAGAACAATAACCTGCTATAGAAGAAGTATAAACAAAAACAATGAAAATGAATAAATAATTCAAAACAGACCATTTGTAGAAAATACCATTTATAGATACTAAAACAAAACATGCTATTTCATGTCAGGTTATAAAAAATAATAAGCAAAAAGGGTCTCTCACGGTGGACCATCAATATATATATATCATGTTGAAAAAAAAAGATACTGAAAGTAAATCCAGCTAATGTAAGAACCTCTAGGGTCCCTTTCCATCTACCCCATGCTAAACAGCCCAACATGATCAATAAGGACCATATCCTTAGCACAAACCCTTACCTAATCAATAAATCATAAATTCTACACATGTCATGAGGGGCCCATGTAGGGTGTGAGAATAAATCTCAGAAGGCCACCACCAATGTGTACTAAACATACATCCCTGGTATTGTAGGTGTTCCAAATATAAATAAAAAGAAAGGAATTATACATCCATAATATAGTAACCAGCTTCCCTTATGCTCAGTTCCCACAATGATGCAATCACTTACTTTGGCCATTGTTGGTATACCACATTCCCCAATTATATATATTTCATACATATAAATCTCTTCATATATTTAATTGTAGTTGGAGGATCCTTAGCAGTAATCCCAATTAATTCCCTTGTGAAAATCACCCCAGGTTAACCCTTGGGTTCCACCACTAGGATATGTCACCCAACACCTCACATTGTCAATCATGCATTGGCCTCCAAAAAGGCATGACCATAAGTAATTGGTACCCTGTATCCTAGCTCAGAATATCCATTTGGATTGATTATTGAATTCCCAAGGCATATCAATGTCTGTCCTCAATAATAATAATAATAATCTCAATAGTCAACATCCTGACGCACGACGATACCCATCCTCCTAAGTCCAGAACCATGTCCTCAAGTAATACAGTGAGCCTTATCCTGAATTGATGGTCTCATCACCATCAAATGATGGTCTATTATCATCCATTTGGATTTCTATGACAAGCACCTCCAACCTCACTGATGGTCAACACCATCCTAAGTGCCAACTAATGGAAGCCTCTACCCACATGAGTGATCAACACCACCTCATCATCTGAGTCCTAGCTGTGTTTACATGACTTCAATAGTGCATCATCCAATCACAGTGAGCGGTAATCACCCAATCATAGTATATATGCCACATCATCCAACACCTCATACCACTGTGACTACATTTCTCAATCATGATGGTCATCACCATCTCATGTTATTTGGTCCATGCCCCAATCCTGATGACCTTGTCACCTCAATCTGACAACCAATTCACCTCTACATGTGATCAACATCACCCAAGTAGCCCAATCCAATCCCATCATAACAAATAACACCACTCCAAACTAGGAGGTAAATCACCACCTCAATCCATATGCCAATCCTTTCATGTTCCCATGAAAATAGGCAATTTAATATAAAAAATTTTATTTAATAATAAACACACACTTGATATAACCATCCACAGTGGATTGAATCCTCTCACCATGATTATATCATTTGTATTCAAGGATGATCATGATCATAGACATATTGTGTAATCAATTTAATAAATAATATAAAAGAATTCAATTATTAGTCTCTCTCTCAAACAACCCAACAACATGCTCAAGAATGCACCCTCATGAAATACCACAAAATCAAGGATAAATTTAATCACCACCTACATCATACTCATAGATGTATGCTCATATTATATCAAACTATAACTCAATATGAATCAAGAGACATTATAATTTTATATGAATGCCTTATATTCTTCCAACGATACCAACGGTGATCGAAAAAAATCTCGGATCATGGAGTTCACTCAAAGCCTAGGAGAGGAGGAGGAAATGGGATACCCACAAGCTTGAGTGTGAAGGATAGGAAAAATGAGAGAGAAAACCTAAATATAAAGGAGGTGAATTTTTGTAAATTCCCACACTTTAATGACCCATATGGTCTGGCTACATGGTTTTTCTAACCAATTTCCAACCCTAAATCACCCACTGTCTTGAAATCATATCTCACATGTTTAGGGCACATGATTTACCAAACCATGTAAAAAACATGTGACCCATATATTAAAAACTGAAGACCTCATACATAGTTGTGTTCCCCATCTTAGATAATTTTTGAAACCATTTTCAGTGGAGAAAGAGTGTTACATAGTTACCCCTAGGAAGTCATACAGTTTGTCCAAACCATGCGCCGCTATCTACGCCTTTAGAAAAGTTGGGTTTTTAACCACTAATGCACCCAAAACCCACTTGAAACCCTAATAAAATTTTCTGGTCTTAAAAATAATCTACAAACAAGGCATGGGGTCAATGAAACTCTTGGAATAAGTTTTTATAGTCAAGAAAAGAGTTGTCCCGCTCACCAAACTCAAAATTTCAAAAGGTTGGGGAAATTTGAACATGCTCTAAAGATTGGGATTTTTCAGTATCCCCACATTTACATAGCTCTTCCCAGAGCTATCATTCCTTACCTAGAGTTGGTACTAAACATACCCATATCATTTTCATCACTCGGTCTACCCCGATCATGAATTTGAAGGTAAAATATCTAAATACACTCCCCACCTTAAGAGATACCAATCTGGACACTTCCTGACCCAAAACAAGCAATTTTGATGGTCCATCAACCATACCATGACTCAAAAGTCCTCCTATGACACATCATCACTCATTCACCTCATTAGGTGATCACACCATGAATGTCTCATATTTGGAACCCATCAATTACCTCATATCATTATATTACCACCTCATGACCATGTTGCACATGACACCCATGTAGCCTCGCATGTTATCAAATGATCAAAAGTTCCCAAACCTCAATTGGTGCTCATAAGAAATCTCAGTTTCATGCACCTCATATGTAACCATCATCACATTGATCCCTAGATACCTATGCACATCATCATAACCCACATCACACTGATGTCCAGATGCCTATGAGTCTCATATAATCCACGCATCCATCAATGAAAATAATAAATCCAGTTTCCACACACCTCATATATATACACACCACATGTCAGAGCTAGTGCTAACCTACTAAAAATTAGTTTTTAGTCCAAAATTACATCTCGTGAACCTCGTGCACCAAAAAAACTAAATCCCAATATAAAAGAAACTTGATCATGCCCATCGAGGTGTAAATCATATCAATTATAAAATAACATAGGATAACATTATTTTTGTATCCCTAAAAACTTAGTTTATCCCCCATAAATGGGGTTTCAGGCACCCAAAAATTATCTATGTAGCCACTTATGACAATATCTTAGTCTCTAGTCTACCATAAACCAAATAGAAATCCCCAAAAAAAACATTTGTTATTATACATAGATAGTCAAATTCTGCTATTGAATCCCATTCATTAACTAATCTGATTCCACTTATAGCACCCAGATCCGAGATCCCCTTTAAAATCATGCTCTAGGTCGGAGGTTTGTTGGGCCTTAGGCATGCCTCCCCATACACCAAACATTTCCAACTAGAAATGAGGGTGTAAATGGGTGATAGTGGGGAGACTATTACCTATTTTGGTGATAATAGTAATTTTCTATATGTTTATAACATAGAAAAATAAAGTCTATAAAAAGCATGATCAGTTACCTACCATAGTCAGATCATAAACAATAGTAGGGAAATGAATAAATAATACAAAACATACCATTTTTAGAAAATACCATTTGTAGCTACTAAAAACATTATATATCATATTATGTTATTCAAAATAATAAGCAGAAAGCGTCGCCTCTAGCCGACCATCAATACATTCATAAATATCTATATATATATATATTATGTTGAAAAAACAAATAGACTCAAAGTTACACCAGCAGATGCAAGAACCTCTAATGTCCCTTGACACTAACCCCATTCTAAACAGCCCAACATGATCACTAAGTTCCAGCTCCTGAGCCAAAACCCTTACCTGGAAAAAATCATAAATTCAACATGCATCTCGAGGGTCTCATGTAGGGTGTGATAATTAATCTCATTATTCCACCCTCAATGTGTGCCTAACTTATATACCTAGTAATACATGTGTTCTAAATATAAATAAAAATAATGGTTGAACATACTTTTCATATAATAACCTTCTTCCATTGTGCTCACCATCCATAAGGAATCAATCACCTACTTTGGATATTGTGGGTATACCACATGCCCTATGTTATATATATGGAATATAGTGGCATGTATGCATATATATAATTATAGTGGATAGGATCCTTAGTAATAATCAGAAGGAATTACCTAATGAAAATACCCCCAAGTGAACCCTTGGATTCCACCTCATTGATATATCACTCGGCACCTCATGTAATCAATCATGCACTAGCATCAATAAAGGAATGCCCAAAAAATAAGTACCTCATCACATGGACCCCATCTTAGAAGCTCCCATAAGCTCAATTCATGTTTTCCTGAGGCATAGTGATGTGTGTCCTAAATAATAATCATTGTTGACTCAACAGTCGAAATCTCGAGGCACGGAAATACCCATAATCCCATGTCCTAGACCTTGTCCTCAAGTAATACAGTGTCATCCCCAAACCAATGGTATCATTACCATCAGCTAATGGTCCATCTCCAACCATGTGTACTTCCATTAAAATAACCTCTAACCTCACTTATGGTCAACACAATCCTAATTCTTTTCTAACAGAGGCATCTACCCACAAGAGTGGTCAACACCATCGCATCATCTGAGTCCTATGTGTGTGCAAAAGACTCCAATGGTGCATTACTCAATCACATTGAGAAAAAATAACCCAAATATAGTAACTAATCCACATGATATGACACCTCATTCCCCTATGACCATGTCAAATAATCATGATGGTTATCACCATCTCAAGTCATTTGGGCCATTCCCCAACTTTGATGACGTTAGTGCCTCAATCCAAAGATCAAGTCACCTAAACCTATGATCAACATCACCCAAGTATCCTAATATAAGACCATCCTAATTAATCACATCACCTCAAAATAGGTGTTCAATAACCACCTCAATAATTGGGCTAATCCTATCAATTTTCCATGGAAATAAGAAATTTAATATAAATAATTGAATTTAATAATACACACCCGACCTAATTTACCCGAGTGGTATGAAGACTCTTATCAAGATTATACCATTTGTATTCTAGGAGGATCATCCCATATACATCACATGTGATCAATTTAATTATTAAGAAATAAGTATTAAATTTTTAGGGTCTCTCTCAGACATCCCAATTATGTTCTCAAGAACCCCCCCCCCCCCAAAACACCAAAAAATCAAAAAGAAAACTAGGAAAAATATACCTTATATTAGTAAGAATATTCTCATATGGAATCGGCCTATAACTCAAGATGAATCAATAGAAATCAAAATTTTATATGAATTCCCGATATGCTTCCAAAGAGATTAAAAGTGATCAAAATAGAGCTTGGATCAAGGAGTTAGCTCAAAGACATGGATAGGATGAGGAAATAGGATACCCCCTGTGCTTGTGGGTGAAGGAGATGAGAAATGAGGGAGAAAAACAAAATAAAAGGGAGGTTAATTTTCATAAATTCCCACACTTTAATTACCCACACAGTTTTTCCACATAACTTGACTAACTATGCGCCAACCAAGTGGTACACACAGCCTAGGAACCTCACCTCGCATGATTAGGGTGTACGGTTTACTAAACCGAGCAAAAAATGTGTGTGATATCTCTATTATAAAATTAATATCTCACACATGACCATATTCCCCAACTGACACTATTTTCTAAACTATTTCCATTAAAGAAGTATGGCTACATGGTTAACCCTGAGAGGCTGCATGATTTTTCCAACCCATGATCTTCTATCTATGCCTTTATAAAAGTTGGGTTTTCGTCCTCTAATGCACCGAAAACCCACTCAAAACCCCAATAAGCTTATAAGGCCTTAAAACCAATCTAAAAAAATTTGTCTATAAAAGGAAATACCAGAATTTCGTTATGGTAATTAAGAAAAGAGTTATCCCACTCACCAAACTCAAAAGTAAAAATAGGTTGGAAAACCTCCAACCCACTCTAAATCTTTAGATATTAAATTTATGGTTTTCTCATGGACTTTAGATACAATAGGTGTTTATTAATACATCATTTTACACACATAGGGTTCACATGATATTTATGTACTTATTTGTGACTATTATCCAAGTTTTAGAAATAGATACGATTGTTTAAAGTGTCAACAAAAACTTATAAGGTTTTTCCCCATATAAATTATTAGTGGAATTCTACTAAAATACACATGGTTAATTAATGTTATTTGGTATTGAATAATGATGGTTATGTGGATATTATGTATTCATGGTTATTTTACCAAGATGCTAATTATAATATATTAAGATGCTTGAGAATGAAGGGAACTAAGAATGGGAATAGATATAGGATGTTAGTGTGGATTAGGTTGGAGGATGGCTTGGGTATAGGTGATGTGATCTAAGATTGGTTCAAGAATGGTGATATCAAGGTTGAGCTTGAGTGTTTGTTCATATGTTTTGGAGGTGTCTTGGTTGTGAGAAGTCAGGCACTAAGACCTATTGAGTTGTTACATTCCAGAGTACAAGAGTTTTGTGGTAGTGGTTGAGGTTTTTGGATATCAGTATTTGGTTTATAGTGGGATACATGAAGTTGTAATTTTATTCTTTTGTAAGTTATTTCCTATAGTGGGAATTTCACCATTGGCGGTTCCAAATGTAATGTGATTTTCAAATATGGATATTAGTGTCAGAATAGGTGATGGGTGTGGTAATATAACCTAGAGCGGGTTGAGGTGTTGTGTTGGTGTTTGGTTGTAAGTAACCTAAAAGTTTTGGTTAAGTGGAACATATCAATAATGGTGTTGGATGATGATAGTTTGGTAAGGCATATAAATTTAGTATCCAATAGTTGTGGGATTAGGGATAACGATTTAGAGAGGGACCAGATGGAATGTGGTATATGTGTTTGTGTCAATGATTCATCGATAAATTTGATATCTAAAAGTTTCATTAGTATAGAATTCTTATGGTAGGAATCATCCATAGTCAGAATCATCCATTTCATTTTGGTCAGGTTTAGTATATGAGAATTCATGTTTATTTTCATCATTTTCTAAATAATTTACCATTGTATTTGAGTAGGGGTCAGGATATAGGGTGTTATGTCACAGGTGTATTATTGAGGGTTATGTTGGAATTATGGTCAGAAATAACTCAAGGATGAGTTGTATTATTTTGGGAAGGTTTTAACATCTCAGGGTGTTTGATTAGGTGATAGGGGTATAAACTCTTTTAGACTTTATTTTTATTAAAGGTTTGGGATGTTTGAGGTATTATAAGAGGTCGGTGGTTGGTATTTTATGAGATGTCCTCGATTTTGGAAGAAAATTTTACTTTAGAAAAAAATAGAACACAGCAACATAGAGCATTGTAGTCTGGTAAGAGGATTCATGAGATTAAGTTTTGGGTTGGGTATTGATCATGTTGTGAACCTAGAATTGTACCATGAATAGTGGTCGAAGGGGGTCATATCATGCTACAATTGTTATAGGTTATGTCATGAATCCTTGGTGATGTGATATGTTATGACATGATATATATAATCATTCCACAATGTGCACTAGTTCTAGGGTGGTTGGGTTCTCCAATTCTTCCATAGAGAGGTGAATTGCACCATGACCTATAGGACCACACTGTATTATAACCCCCATGATGAGGCATTGCTCTATGGCCAATGGGGCCATGTTGTAACCCAACTCTGGTATAATTATTTTTTATATTTTAATTAAATGATTAAAATTATTTTAAAATTATGGGATCCTCATTTATAATAGGAGGATGTTGAATGAAACATATCCCCCTTCTCTCATTTCTTCACCTCTTTGGTGTGATATCCTTCATTTTTGGACAGATCATCGATCCATAAATACTTGGGGATTTTCATGGGTAAGTATATTATCTTCTTCTCTTATCATTTCTTTTTTTTCGATTATACTCTAAATTTGATGGGTTTTTAGGTTTTTTATTTCCTCTGATTTGATATGAGTTATCTGATATTATGATTTTTTAGATAGTGCGATCCTAAATTTCTTCCACTGATATATGTTTATTTGGGTACCATGTTATATCATAGGTAGGCGTGTGTTTCCTGTGGAATTGGGGATGATCGCATTGATTTAAGATTCAAACATTCCAAGAAGTTTCTAACGGTATTGTTCGTAGAACCAGAAACATCTAATGATTCCATATCCATTTGAACCTACTTTCCAAAGGTAGGTGCTCATTAGTTGTGGACTGATGAGGCTTAGGAATTTTCATTGGTCAAGAGGATGGGAGGTCGGACTCATCACACATTTTTGAGGGGAATTATTGTCTACTCAGGGAATCTCTTTATAGATTTAAGTTTATGTTTGTGAATCCTTATTACATTACCAAGTATAAAATTATCTTTCCTTTAGATATGACAATCAATGATTAAATATGTAGGAAATTTAGAGAATATTTTATATGTATTCGAGGTTCTTAATCGATATAGAATCATCTGTATTTGTTAGAGATTCATAGTCAATGGTATCCTTCAATACATAAAAGTCTCTTGGTCATTATGATGACCATACTGGTTTCAAAGCCACTTAGTGGGCCACTTGAAGTTTATTTTCATTCAGAAGGACATGTATTATTTCAGAGTTGGGATCATACCCGCTGATGGGCTACCTACGTATCCTTTGTTTTGGAAAAGGAATCAGAACCCATGTAGTTTGAGTAAGGGAGTATGATGTTTATGCATGATTGATGGCTCAAAGAAATATTTCATGATTACTTTTACACTCTAATATCACATGAGTCATGCTCGGTGTGAGAAATAAGAGGTATTGGTGAATTTGGACTGGGGATTACTTCTGAAAAGGAGGCCCGGGTTAAAGATTCTCTCATATTTAAAGGATGAGGTTGAATGAATGAACTCTCTAACTTTAGCGATGTAAAAAATGTGTAAACCACTAAGTTTTGAGAGATGTTCCACAGAATTCTTTTTACATAAGGAATCCAACAAGGAAATCATGCCATAAATGGATTTGGAGAGAGTTATGAAGGCTTAATCCTGGAGAGGATAAGTGGATAGGTGTAAGAGAAGTGAAATAGGAAGAAGTGGCACCCAAAAAGATAGGGGCGCGCAAGTCCAGGTAGGCACGCAGGTACTGTGTGGGCATGCAAGTCCTGGTCACGCAGGTATACCTATGCGGTACATAGGTACTTGCATGATTGTTAAACAATAGGGTAATACTTGGGAAATCCTTGATCAAAGACTTTAGAATTATATTGAGGTACTTCCAAAAGAGTGGCATGCAAGTTTCAATGAGTAGGTAAGGAGGCGTGCAAGTGTGTCCATTTCCCTTAAGGGTAAAACACTTAGGCGTGAAAGTGTTAGTGAATTCTAACACTTAGACCTTATTCCTCTTGTTTAGACTTTCCATTCTAGGTAAAGAATTAACTTAGAAGTGTTTGGAAGACTTAAAGAAGAGACTTGGGCATTCAGAGCTCTGTATCTGAATTCTGGAAAAAATCCTCTCGAAATAGGGGGCCCATCGGGGGTATTTATAGGCTGGAGAAGACCCTGGGCGATTTTCAAAGAGGGCGTGCAAGACACTTATGAAACCATTAGGTGGCGCGCCAGTATACTTGCACGAAAATGAGGGAACTTGCGCGACCCAAGGGTATTTGACTCCTTGTTCATGCCTTTTTTGATTTTCGATGTTTTCTTCAAAGGATGAATCAATTTGTGCTAAGGAATTTTGCCTTTTTATTCTTTTAGACAATGTGACGAAAAGGAGAATCAACAAAAGTACCCCCTAAGATTTGGATCTGAAAGAATAAGGATGTGACTCTGAGGAAAAGAAGAAAACTAAAGGGAAAGAGGTGTGCAAGTGTTCAGCACGCAACACTCATCACACAGGTGCGAGTCACAAAGGGCTGGAGCACACTGGATTTTAGGCACGTAGGTGGGCAGCCTGGCCTATAAATATGCGACCATTTTTCGTGCATAGCACTGACTTCTGGCTTTTTGAGCTCTCACCACACAGGTCACCTTCGCTGCGCAAGTTGCTCTTTTTTCCACTTTTCTTCGTTGTCGCACTGCTTTCAAAGTAT
Organism: Viscum album; assembly: GCA_963277665.1. Classification (NCBI taxonomy): domain Eukaryota; kingdom Viridiplantae; phylum Streptophyta; class Magnoliopsida; order Santalales; family Viscaceae; genus Viscum; species Viscum album. The sequence continues at coordinate 154,963,573 of OY728163.1, forward strand.
CTGGACTTGCACGGTGATACATGCGCGCCAAAAACTTGTGCGGAATATTAACACTTGCGCGACACATCCACACTTGCACGCCAAGATTAGACTTGATCTTATTAATGCCTTTTCCATTTATTTCGAATTCCTTCACAAATTTTATGAAAAATAAACCCATTTAAGAGTTAATTTATTCAACTTTTGTGCAGATTGAATGGCTCCCAATAGAATCAGAACGGCTGATGAACTGGAAAGAAAACGTCTTGATGATATGATGAACATCATTGACCGTGATTATTATACCATCTGTGATAGAACTCTTCCATATTTGGCAAAGTATCTGAAGAAATATTACTTTGATTTCCCACAAAGCACTTTTCTACCATTGTAAGGTTATGGTCATCTGTGAGAAATCACTATTCCAGAAGCAAAGAACTATCCCCCATTTTTGTGGTTTCGGAATTATACCAACTTTGATTCAGCAAATATCTCATGTGGAGGAAGATTTATAAATGCTGGAACAGTGGAGAAGGCCCATATGATGCATCACAGCCCTTATACGCCAGATCTGAAACCTCATAAGCCCGAGCTGCAACCACATTGTCATCTCTCAATCTTCCAAAATGCTTAGATGGATCAATCCAAAGGCTGGAAGAGAAGTTGGTACTTCTGTCCTAGGGGAGGTGTGAAGCCAACTTGGATGTGGGCATACTGGGTATGACAAACCAGTGCAGATTTTTTTGAATATCTGAAAGTATTTACGATATATGAATCTTTCTTGGTTGGGAAAACATATGTTTATATACATGATAGCTTCGTGCCGGAGATACTCAGCCATTGGAGCCCAGAAACCAATTTTGTCCATCTGACTAATGGAGAAGTAGGCATCAATCTTTGGGATGTCCACTGGATCTCAGGGGATCCAATTTTGGGAGACATGTATGATAAATTCATTCCTCCCAAGGTGACTTGGAATGATTCAGAGAAGACTCCTGCTTTGGCTCGGGAATTATTTAAAATATTCCACAGGATCAAGAGTTCAGAGACCTCCATAACTCATTCTAGAAAGGATATTCATCTGGAGGATTGGATGAATATATTTCTTATTGAGAAGAAAGATAAGGATCCAAAGGAGAAGGAGCCAAATAAGAAAGGATCCAAGAAAAAGAAATCCAAGAATAAGAGCCCCACCCGTCCTACCACCTTCCCAAAAACGGAGAAGAGGGGTTCTCCTGGCACATTCTGGACAACTCTAGAAGTAGGAGAGTTTGAGAAATGGGGATATGAGTTTAATCAAAGGATCCCAAAGAAGACTCTTCTAGCGGGCTTCTTGGCTTTGTCTCTCAGCGTTTATCTCTTGCCAGTCTGGGACTCGAAGGGAGGTGTCAGGCCAGGGACCTTTGTTATTGTAGCAAAGTTGGCTGAGGAAAAAATGGTTGGGTTGGCTACCCCCATTTTAGAAAAGATTCACAAGAGTTTACTTCATTCCTTCATGGGTAAATCTCTCCTGATAATAGTGGGACCATTCCAAGTTTTATGGGGATGGATCACCACTCACTTCAGAACTTACAATGTATAGAATGGAGTAAAAATTTCTGGAAGTTCTTTCAGGCCATCAGTGCAAGAATTCTCTGGAATTGCTCCATTAGATCTTAATGCCTATGACATGAAAGTGAGGATGATCATTTTTAAAGAATTAAACTTCGTTCCCTATGGAAATCCTCCAACCGGGCGGTTTGTTGATGATGGAACAGCCCACTTGGATTTAAGGGTATACATGCTGGCCTGCAGAGATAGTGTGATGGTCACCAGGATTGACGGAGAGATTATATGTGAGGACTATGCTACATATAGATTTTCACTCCAATTAAAGTGTTTGAAACAGATTTTTGTATCTCCCCCTGTACATGTCAGGTTAGAGCAACATCCGATGGTTGCTCGGCAACTGTGGTTGTTGACGTCTAGGGAGAAGACTGGGGCGGTGTTTGATCTACCAGCTGAAAGAGCAGCACATAACTTGACTACATGGTATGTCGAGTACTGGATAGCATCATACCCTAAAGGGGTGCTAAATCACCCAGTTTATCAGGTAGGGAAAAGGTGGAGGATTGTAGAGAAATAAACCCTTCCTCATGAAGATGATGCTTCCCCACCTGAAGTTGATTCTCTAGATTCCTCCTCTAGGACTGATTCACCAGATTCCCATGATGGGGATCATGAGGCACAACAAGTGGAAAAGCGGCCTCGTGCCAGATATAATCCTCCAATCAGAATCAAAAGACCCACTCCATCAACTCCTGGTGAGTTACTTCATTGGGGTACTTTAATCATTACTAATTTATAAAGCAATAAGTCTTATTTTCTTATTCTCTATCTATAGTTATAGGAGATGGGAAGAAATTGAAGTCAAAGATTGTAGGACCTTCCTCGCAGCCTTCTGGACCACGCACTGAATATCTACGACCAGAGGTTGTCCAGACATGGTGGAGTTTATACTATGGTATTGAAACTTCCTAGCTGGATTTATGCGAGGGGATGCAACTCCCTAGAATAGGGACTCCTCTCTCTTCTACCGATATTAATTTCGATGATAGCCCCAATGAAGTGCGAGCTTATATTAGAGAGCTATAAATGATCATATATGCCACTGATGATTAAATTCCTGTCACCAAGCGAGTGAAGGAAATGATAGATCGTGGCACTGCTGAGGGGACTGATGAAAAGTGGCACAATTACGTGGCCCCTAAATATGTAAGTTTTCTTTCCTTATTTGCTTTTCAACTTGATTTCAGTCAAATCATTGTTACTAAAGGAACTTATTTTCTTCATATTTCAGCTTTCAAAGAAAGGAACTAATGATGTTCATTCTCCACAGTATAGCCCTGGTGGTACTGCCATCGGGGCTACTGCTGAATCTCCTCGCGAGTCGGGCGAGATATCTCCGGGCCAGCAGGCCATGGATGAGTAGTTGGACATGGCTTTCCATTATCTCATTCAGGTTCCTATAATGGAGACTTCCGACACTCCCAAAAATCCAAAGAAGCAAAGGCATCAAAGGAATAAGTCCACAACTAAATGCTTTATCAGTAATGGTAAGTCCTTCGGATAATCATGAATTTGAAATCATGAAAAAGATTGCTCATTTTCCTTGGGATTGCAGGGGATTCTTAAATTTCCCCTTTGAGGGAGAGGACTAATCCTCCTCTGAGTACCATGGAGGGTGTTGTGGAACAATCACAAATTCAAGCTGACTTGCCTGCTCCTGGAAAATATCCAGCGTCTATTCCCAGTATCCCTCCTACTTCTGTTGCAAGAAAAGAAGAACCCGCTTCTGGTAAGTTAACAATGCTTCATAAAATGTTGAATGAAACATCTACTGAATTCCATTCTATGATACTTCAGGTTCAACCCATGCATTAGATCTTTTGGCGGCTATTGCAACTGATGTCGTGATTTTATCCGACGATGTTGTCCAGGGTCAGGGACCGCAGAATTAAGGTCACCAAGTAGACACATAAAATGCTCCCACTGGTGAGACTAACCAGGATTCTAAGATGACATTAGATGAAATGTTGTAACTTGGCGCATCTTTCAAAGATTTTATAAATCATTTTAAATTACCATGTAATTTAGAAGATTATGGACCTGAGTGTTATCCTTCGTCCTATTAAGAATAACTTCTTATTACATGTCTAGTCATGATTGGTTCAAATATACAGTTTTGTCTGAGGAAGCTACTGAACTACCCATGCCTGAAGGGGGTACGGAAAACCCTACCACAGCAGAGACATTAGCACAACTGGAGCTGAACCCAATAGAGCTTTCTCAAACTCATCCTGAAAATCCTATCGAAACTAGGAAAGATGGGGAGGATCCTTCTCAAGTTGCTGATCTACCGTTGGGTAAGGAATAACAATATTTGTGATTGTACTTAATTTTCAAGACAACCAATTAACTTTTTTTATACTTTGAAACTCACAAAAGCTTTCAATTAATTATGCAGGGCCATCAATTGCAGTGGCTAGATCTGGAGGTGAGGCCTCAGCCATCGCCCCAACAGGAATTGAAAGTGAAGAAGCTCATGTCAGGGGGAAGGGTCAGAACAGAGAACTTCCCTAAGTGCATTAATCCCAGATTATACTCCCCCATGTGACAGTGATGCTGAGTCAGACATGGAAGTTCAAAAGGCGTTCCAATTTTCACGACGTAAGGCATGGAAGAACATATGGAAAATCATATCTAAAGTGCCTCTAGAGGAGCTTCCATTGAAGATACCCTGGCTGTCATCCCAATTTTTCATATTGGGAATTGGCGGTTTTGGATATGAAAAGATCCATTCCGCGGTAAAACAGGTCATTTTTAAGAGGGATCAGGAGAAAAAGTGTCGCGAAGATCTGACTAGGGTGAAACTGTCAGCCAATATTAGTGAATTTGAGGCTGCAGTATCCTGAGCTGAGGTTGACTATGCTGCCAAGATGAAGGAGCTGAAGCATAAGATCAAAGATAAATTCTTCCAGCAAATGCACCTTTAGAAATAGTTAGACACTGTTACTTGGGAACTTGACCAACTCAATAATTCATTAGAGGGAGCTCAAACGAATGGTATGAAGGCCATCGCAGATGCCAAGAAAGCACTCCATCAGGATGAAAAGAGTGAAGTTGTTTGGGTGCATGAGATTCAAGTAGCTGCTGATAAAGCTCGGGATGCTATTCATCAAGTGAAGACTTATGTTGACAGCCTCTTGTAATTTCTTAGAAAAGAGAAGAGACTCCAATCTGTGGATGTCCTTCTAATTCTTGTACATCAAATGGAAATAATGATTTCATCTTCAATCACTTGTGCACGTATTTTTCTGCTACCTGCTTTAAAATTTACATAATCCAATGGGCCTAGTAAGCATAGTTAGATTTTTACTAGAATTATTATAAATAACTCTACAAACTTTGAATCTTTTAATTGATCAATATTACATAAATCATACAAAATGTATGTTTAGTGAGCTGGAACTTGACTTTTATTCAGATTTCCCTTGTCTTTTGTGGGCAGTTTAAAGTCATGCACGTCGGACATAAAAAAAGGCTAATGTTTATGGTCGAAATAGATTTGACTGAATGAATTAGAATTGACTCAATTCCTTGAAAATTTATCTAAAAATATATATTATTATACTCAAGTATGAGGGAAAATATGTAAACTATGTCTTAAGAAAATTTGAATCTGAGGAATGATATGAAAAAGAGCTAAAAAGGCATTAGAAGAAGTAGTTCCCAAGAATGAAGTTACCATTATTTAACAAACTCGTTAGGGGGTTGAATTATGCAGGGCCACCTAAGGGCATTGGCTGCATAGTCAAATAATAGCATCTTTTGGCTAATAGGTCCATTATGTAGACTACTTATGCAAGGCCGCCTAAGGTCACGTGCTGCATATTCAGGCAAAATAACTCTCAGAAATTTACTTTTCTACTACTAAGAAGCTAGTGAAAGTTTATGGGGATTCAACTTTTCCAAATTATAGACATTGCTGTATGAAAAAAAGGTACTTGAATGTGGAGAAGATATTTTCAATCAAGATTTTCTAAGAATTGGATGAATGTTACTCCTACGAAGGTATGACCCAAGCGTAAGGAAGGTAAATATAAACCATAGACTTGAATACATTCCGATCATGAAAAATATTATGAGATGAATATATTAAGGATGGCTATTTTTGTGGATCCATACATATTTTCGTTAAGGCAACTAAGGACAAAAGGATTTTTTTCTTCCTAAGAATGAAGTTACCTTTATTTAACAAACCAGTTAGGGGGTTGAATTATGCAGGGCCGCCTAAGGGAATTGGCTGCATAGTCAAAATAATAGCATCTTTTGGCTGACAGGTCTGTTATGTAGACTATTTATGCAAGGCCGCCTAAGGGCACATACTATATGGTTAGGTAAAAGAACTCTCATAATTTCAAGCCTTTTGCGATTAGAAGTTATGAAAAGGGTCATGAAGACCTGAAAATATTTAAGATTAGGATTATGACACATAAAAAATGGGTATTGTTCAATGTATGTAGATATACATAGATCAATGCTAACCATAATCATGTTGCAGCTGGGTCCTGAATTGAAATGTTGGAGTTCACTACGTATCCCATAAGGATGGGAATCAAGCCATACGTAGTTCTTAAACTACAGTTTAACGTCATGTGGGACAAGAGGATTGGAGATCTCAGTTTAGGTTCATAGAGCTCGTACCATTATAAGAAATACATAGTGTGTGTTTTCATGGGGACTTTTCAGCCAAGGGACTGAAAGTGGAATTTGGGGTTAGGCCCAAAAGACTTGGGGCTGGATTCTAGGGACACTCGAACGTTCCTATGTATCCCATAAGGATGGGAATCAATCCCACGTAGTTCTATAAATACCCTCTCTACAAATTTGGTTCGTACATGTGAAGGGTGAAAGGGGACTTTAGTGCAATGATGTTTTAACCCAAGATAAAAGGTTCGGGCATTTCCATGTATGCACGTAGTCTTTGGAATGAAACATGATTGAAAATCAATTAAAATAATGATTCCCTCTCAGGTGAGAGTATCAAAGAATTTTATAGTTTATTTTCATACTGGACAAAAAAGTGTTGTACAGTTTAACGTCCTATAGGCACGATTAAAGTGAACCAATGTAAAGATATTGATTATGGGGGCAGTTTCACGAATCAACATCGTACGAGATGGAGGTGAACCGATGTGAAGAGATTGGTTTTTGGCTTGAACCTCAGGAGGTTGCCTACGTACCCAGCCTAGAAGGCAAGGATCAAAGTCCACGTAGTTCAATTAAAGAATGAATTAGTGATCAAGTTGTTCTTGGGGACAACGACCTAAAAAATAGTGTTGGGACTTACACATGGTTAGTAGCCCAGAGAGAGTGTTATGGTTGAAGTTTTCTCTAAGATCACGTGAGTCATACTCGGTGTGAGAAACAAGAGGTAGCAACAACCCTAACGATGCACAGTTTAATTTCATGTAGGACATATGAAGGGACTATACAGTTTAAAGTCTTGAAGTTAGGACTATTGGTGCTGCACAGTTTAATGTCATGTAGCAGGTACAAAGTACAGTTTAATGTCATGTAGGACATAAGGGGGACTGTGTAGTTTAATTTCATGCATTAATGACAAAAGAGTACACCGTTTAACGTCATGTTGGATGTATTAGGGATTGTTTCAAATTTTAACTTCTTGTTAGATGAAAAATGGACAATACAGTTTAGCGTCATGTTGGACGTAAGTTCCAATAGTATAAGGTCATATGCATGGACCATTGATTATGCAGTTTAACGTATTTCTGGACGTAAGGTACTTCTTTACAGTTTAGTGTCATGTAGCTAGGACGTTACAGTTTAACGTCGTGCGGGATGAAAGAAATCCAAATAGTTTAAAGTCATATGCATGGACTCTTGCTGTATAGTTTAACGTCATATAGGACGATAAAGGGGACATAGTTTAACGTCAATTTGGATGAAAGAAATGAAAATAGTTTAAAGTCATATGCATGGACTCTAGATGGTGCAGTTTAACGTCGTGCTGGACGTAAGGGACATGAAAATAGTTTAAGGTCGTATGAATGGACCGTAGATGGTGCAGTTTAACATCTTGCTGGACATAAGAGACTTCTATACAGTTTAGCGTCATGTAGTTAGGACGTCACAGTTTAACATCGTGTGGGAATAAATTAATACAAATAGTTTAAGTTCATATGTATGGACCGTTGCTGTATAGTTTAACATTGTATAGGATGATAAAGGGGACACAGTTTAAAGTCATGTTGGATGAAAGAAATGAAAATAGTTTAAAGTCATATGCATGGACTCTGGATGGTGAAGTTTAACATCATGCTGGATGTAAGGGACATGAAAATAGTTTAAGGTCATATGCATGGACCGTAGATGGTGCAGTTTAACGTCTTGCTGGACATAAGAGACTTCTGTACAGTTTAGCATCATGTAGTTAGGACGTCACAGTTTAATGTCATGTGGGATGAAAGAAATGAAAACAGTTTAAAGTCATATGCATGGACCCTTGCAATTTATTTTGTGTTTATACAAAATACTTCTTTAGAAATCCGGCATTGGTTGGAGTAGTGATGAGTTCTCCATCCATTGAGATTAATGAATATGCTCCATTGGAGTAGACCTTATGTATTGAATAAGGTCCTTCCCATTTTAGTTCAAGATTGGGAGGTTTCTTTCTTGGTATCATTGGAGTTCTAAGAACCAATACCAGTTCTCCCTAAATGAATGAATGAAGATGAACTTTTCTGTTGAAAGCTCGTGCTATTCGATTCTGATAAACTTCCAAGTGGTGCAAAGTGCAAAATCTTTTCTCGTCTAACTATTCCAATTCATTCAATCACTTTTGAGATTGTTCATCTATAGATGATTGATCACAAATGGATACTCTGAGAGAAGGAAATTGAATTTCAATGGGAAAGACTGCTTCCGTTCCATATACCAGTGAATATGGAGTTGACCGCATTGTAGTGCGGGTGGTGGTTCGATAATCCCATAAAGCATGAAAGAGTTTATCAGGACATGACTTATTATCTTTATCCACCATATTTTGCAGTATATTTCACAGAGTCTTGTTGAAGGCTTCTATCTGGCCATTGGCTGCTGCATAATACCGAGATGGATGATTGGATTTGATGTTGTATTCTTGATACAACTTCTTCACCTCGGATGAACAGAATTTGGTGCCATTGTTCATCAATATGGTATGAGGGACACCAAATCTGGTAATGATGTTAGACTTGATGAATATAACAATGCATTTAGAACTGACTTCCTTGAGAGGTATTGCCTCTGCCCATTTGGGAAAGAAATCAGTAGCAGTAAGAATATAATTAAGCTGCTTGGCCATAGCTGAATGGTAAGGTCCCACCACATCCATTCCCCATTGGGAAAATGGCCATGAGTATTTAGATGTATGAAGAAACTCTGGAGGTTTATTAATGAAGTTGGCATATACTTGGCATGAATGACACATCTTTGTGAAATCAACTCAATCTTGTATCATTGAAGGCCAAAAGTATCCAAGCCTTCGAATCTGATCAGGCAGTCTATGTCCAGATTGGTGGGCACCACAGACTCCTGTATGCACTTCTTTCATGACATCCATTGTATCTTCACCATCAATGCATCTAAAGAGAACTCCATCAAAACCACGCTTGTAGTTAATTTTCTCTAGGTGATCTAGGCCATCATAAAGAGTAACATTGACCACATGTTGCCGAATTTGTTCTTTCCCGGCTCTATCAGGTGGAAGTGTTCCATTTTGAAGGTATTCCCTGATAGGTGTCATACATTCTGTAGTATGACCATATGGTTCAGGAATGGGACTAATTTCATTGATCTCTTCTATTCTGGTTCGAACATAAGGTGAAATTGTACGACGGTGGGCAATACTGATGGTTGTCCCGTCCCGATTTAGATCTGCTAGAGTTGTGGCTATATCAGCCAGTGCATCAGCTTGGGCATTTTGTGATCTTGGGACATAAGAAAATGTCAGTTCCGAAGGGAATTCTTCCATTAACTCTCTGAATTAACCATACAAAGGGATTATTTCTTTTTTTCTGATGGCATAATCCCCATTGACTTGTTTGATTACCAGGTCTGAATCACCTTTCACCTTTAAGTGATTCACTTGTGCTTGAAGCGCCAACTCCAAGCCTGCGACGAGAGCTTGGTATTCCACTTCATTATTTGTACCACCTCCCAACAATGAGAAGGAATAAGGTAACACTGCATTTTCTGGAGAAATGAGCACAATTCCTAAACCAACCTTGTTGAATTTAGGATTTTCCATTTTCCTCCCTGTTGGACTTCTAGAAGCACCATCAAACTACATTTCCCATGCCTAAGGACTTTATTGAATAAAGAAGACTTCCTCATCAGGGAGTTCAATATCTGAAAATGTATCTTCCACTGAAGGGCATTCATCCAGGAAATCAGCCAGAGCTTGGCCCTTTATTGCCTTTCGAGACACATATTGAATATCAAATTGTTGCAAGATAACTTCCCACCTTTCCAGACGTCCTGTAAGCATTGGACGACTAAGGATTAATTTTAGTGGGTTATTGCAAGATACCAATTGGACCTCATCATGTTGCAGGTAGTGTCTCAACTTCTGAACTGCAAAGATTACTGCCAGGCTGCACTTCTCAATACTTGAATATCAGGTTTCTGCTTCAAGCATAGTCTGACTGAGATAGTATAGGTTGTTTTCATTCCCAGCATCATTCTTCTGAGCAAGAAAGGCACCCAATGATCGCTCTAGAGATTTCACGTAGAGGATAAGTGGTCTTCCTTCAACAGGTGGCATGAGTACCGGTGGACTCAATAGGTATTTATTGAGAATAGCGAATGCTTCTTAACATTCGTCATTCTACTAGTAAGTGACTCCCTTCTGCATCAATTTGGTGAAGGGTAAACTTTTTCCTGCCAAATTGGTGATGAAACACCGAATATAGGCTAAGTGTCCTTGAAGTCCTCTCAATTCCTTCAAATTTCGAGGAGGTGACATACCAAGGATTGATTTATTCTTCTCAGGATCGACTTTGATACTATGATGGCGTACAACAAAGCCAAGAAATTTCCCCGAGGTTACCCCAAAAGCACATTTTAAGGGGTTCATCTTCAAATTATGTTGTCGAAGTTTGTGGAATATGATTTTCAAATCATCCAAGTGATTAGAACGTTGTTTGGATTTGACCACCAAATCTTCCACATAACATTCAACAAACTTCCCTAAAAAGGGTTTGAAGATATGATGCATGTCACGCTAATATGTTGTGCCTGCATTCATTAGGCCAAATGGCATTACCTGATAGAAAAATACACCCTAAGGGGCTCTGAAAGCTGTAGATTCCTCATCTTATGGATCCATTTGGATTTGATTATATCCGGAATATCCATCCATGAAGGAAAGTGATTTATATCTAGTTCTTGTATCGATTAAAAGTTCTGTAATCGGAACTGGAAAATCATCCTTAGGACAGAGTCGATTAAGATCTCTGAAATCAATGAAAACTCTAATTTGTCCATTATTCTTTTTCACTGGGATAATATTAGCCAACCACTTGGGATATTGAACTTCTTTGATGAAGTTAGCTTTGATAAGATTATCCACTTCAGCCGCAATTTTGGAAGCATAGGTTGGGTGTGTTCTTATAGCAGCTTGTTTGAATCCTCGATGTTCTTTTGGAAAACCCAAATGATGAGTGGAAACATCAGGATCAAGCCCTGGAATCTCTATATAGTTCCAAGAAAATATATCTCGATTTTTCTTTAAAAAGGAAATATACTTCTCTTGTTCTTCAAGATTCATGGTCGCACTGATTAAAGTGGGGCATGGATCTTCTTTTGTACCCAGATTGATTTTTTTGAGTTTATCCATATTGGTAGAGATACCCTCTTCAAATGCTGGAGGAGAATCTCTGAGATCTTCCTCTTCTTCTTCAACATGTGCTACTTCTTCTGTTTATACTTACATTGTAGATGATGAAGCAGAATTTCCATGATCAGAAGAGATGTTAAAATTTTCACATCTTGAAGAAGAATCTTCCATTGCCAACCCAATTTATGATGAAGGGTATTCTTTGGGTAATAAAGAGGAGATTATGGATTGAGAATTGACATCATCGTTAACCTATAGCATTGCTATAATGTATTCTGGCCTGGTTGGCGAAGTATAGACTTGCTGGATTTCAGTAGATAAAATGAAGACATCTCTATTTAAGCTTTCATCATTGATTGGTGGATCACCAATTTCTCCCATGTTTTCTGGTTCGATTGCCGTAATTGACATTATGGATATTTCCATAAGAGTATTTTGATTTGGGTTTATCCTGTCAATTTTACTAATAGGCAACACATAATTTTTACTCACATGTGCTAATGGGTTTACTGGAATCTTTTCCAAACCATATGGAGCATTAACTTTGGTAATATCCTTTGTTGTGGATTCCTCCTTTCCCTTCATGTGATAGAATTACGCCTCAATTTATTAGGATTCACATGTCTTGAATGGGGCCTTATCACCATATAATGTCCCAACTTGACCATTGAAACAATACATGAGACACTGATGATATGATGAAGGGATGGCCGCAAGTTGATGTAGCCAGGGTCTTCCAAGAAAGATGTTGAAGGCTGAGTCTTGATCAACAACCATGAAATCTGAATTGGACACAAGATCTCCAAACTGATTTCTGAGTGTAATATCACCCAGTGATTCTTGTTCATTTTTATCATATCCTTGTAACATCATGGTAGAAGGAGATAAATCAGATTCTGTGAGGACCAATCGATGAAGTGTACGAATGGGCATGAGGTTGACTCCTGAACCATTATCAATGAAAGCTCTTCGGATTTCTACGCCATTGACCTTTCCAGATAAGTAAAAAGGTATAATATGTCCATGCACGACATCATATTCATCTTCATCTGTGAAAGATATCACTGCATTGAATTCTGCAGGATTATTCTCTACATGGTAGACTTCATCTGCAGCAATTTCAGTCTCAAACTCCTGAGGACTTGACAAAGCCTCGATGAGTGCCTCCTGAAGATATTTTGACAGATTCAAAGCATCCATAATTGATAATTTTTCCAGTAATTGGGCCAATTGTTTTAATACATCATACTTTTGATCCAAAGGTCTGTGTTTCCAATAGGAACATGTGGTTTAGCAGGTTCCTTGGAAGTTGATACGTTGGAAGTAGACGCATCTTGTATCGGCATAGGAGTTGGAAATATTCCTAACTTTGGAATATTAGACTGATTATATCCATTTAGTTGTTGAGAGGATGAAGATGGAACCCCCAACCGATCCTCCCGAATAACTGTTCGAAGACTGAATTTTCTATTGGTGGAAGAACTTGCTTGTTATTGTTGAGCTCGCTGAAGGGCTCTGCCACGAGTTTCTGCAACATACACAGTTCTAGCAGGGTTAGAATTAGAATAATTCCTTCTGGGATATACACATATTCCTTTGTATCCTAGACCCCTATAACTTCCTCTAATTCCTCTGTTTGATAAAGGGAATTCAGGCTCATCGAAATCGAAACTGCGACTGGCATAAGGATTTGTTAAATAAATCATATTAACAGAAACAAATATTAACTCTTCATCTGATGAAGACTCTGCTTTACTAGCCAATTTTGGTTGTACATTTTGGTGGGGAGGTTCCCATTGCTTTGAAGCAGATGGCATGAAATCTTCCAGAGTCAAAGACAACTTAGGCTTTGACACATACTCATTTTCTTCTGATTTCTTTTCTTTCTTTGAACTATGCCTCCCTTTTGAGGATTTTCCCTCTAAAGAGGATTTTTTTGTGGAATCCATAGTATAAGACACAATTAGTTTCTTCAATTCTGTTCACAAAATGGCATGAGTTAGGTTGATCGTTTTCCTGACCATCCACTCATCATATTTCTGCGCATTTTTTCTTTTGACTTCTTGCCATTCGCCTTCTTCCTCTAGAACTATAGCAGTAACACATGCTACCTGGGCTGAAGAGACTTTTAGTTTGACTTATCCCAAGTCAACCATATTTTTCATGAGGTCTTTGAAGAAAAAACACTTTTTGATGGGATGCCCCAACATTTGATGAAAGGGGAAATAATTGGGATGGTCTTCATCTCCTTCCTTGTTTGGCCTTTTGGGCCTTGGCAACTGAACCAAATTATTTTCCAGAGCCAAAATAAAGTATCTAGGAACTTTTTCATTTCGGAAAGAGTAAACTTCTCTCTTCAGATCCTCAAATTATTTCTGTCATTGATCTCTTTGATAATCTTGACGAAACGGCCTTTTTTGTTGGCGCTCAGGAGGTGGAGCCCTTTGAGAAGATGAAGGTTATGAAGTAGAAGTAGGTACAGGTGCTTGTTTAAGAAAAACTGTAGCAGTTTCTACTTTACCCATTCTCCTTCCTAGAGCTGATGTAATTATACGATCTTTATCATTAGTCTTTATAAGAGAATCTTCAATCTGTTGAGTGATTTAATTAAGGTCTCGAAACCCTTTTGTGTATTTCACAGGGATCAGTGGTGTGTGCAACTCATCACGCAAATTTGCCACACAGATTGGCAATAATTCCTCTTGAGGGAGTGCTAATCTTAGGAAATATGTTAATCCCTTCCAGCGAGCAATGAAATTTGAGACCCTTTCATTCTCCCTTTGCTTACAGTTTGTAAGAATAAAAACAATTGTCTTTGGCAAAGTTGAGATGAATTGGAGAAGGAATTTTTGGCGAAGATCCTACCATCTAGTAATTTACTGAGATTGCAAGCTTGTATACAAAACAAAAGCTGGTCCTTGAAAGGTTCGCACGAAGCATCTAAGTTTCACTACTTATTGATATTCTATACTTCCCATCATAGGATCGCAACAAGACATGTAATGCGTCAAATTCTATTCAGGATTGCCTGATCCATTGAAAATAGGGAATACAGGGTTCCCAAAACTTGATGAGGGAGAGATTGAATCTACCCATTCAGGGTAAGCTCTCTTTTCTGGTTGAACCTGTGCACACTTCCCTTCTATAGTCTCTAACTGAGCTGTTAATGACTCAATGGTAGTTATTAACTTTTGAGAAACATCTGGTTGAACTTGGACTTGGGCAGGTGCAATAATTAGAGTCTGGACAGGTATGGTGGATGGTAATGTAACTGCTGGTAGCACCACTGATTGTTGTTGCACTTGACCTATAGGATAAGACCTGTGAGGGTGTACTGATAGAGAAGGATATTCTTGATCCATCTCAGTAGCTGAAACAAACTCCCTTGGCTAACTAACACCAGTACGCTTAGGAGGAGGAAGACTACCCTAAAGTAGTTCTGCATTCATCCTTCTTAATTCCTTCATTTCTTCCTCTTTTTGCACAAATCTTTGCTCTAGTGAGAGCGATTGGCCTCTTCCAGAGGAAGGATATGTAACCTAATTCTTTCCTTTCCCCTTGTTAGATCCTTTTCAGAGAGGGAGAAGTGAGTTACTTGAAGGATTACCTAGATTCTGGGTAAGCCTTTGATTTCGTGTACGCACACGTTCTTCATTTGTGTCTGTTCATACAACTTCTTGAGAAGAAACCTCTTCATCTGATCCCTTTGAGTGATCCTCATCTAGTGGATCAGAAACAACGGCATTGATGACATTAATTGATCCATAATGCATTGCATCCCTTCTATCTGCATTTCTGCAATATTGTCTTCTTCCATGTATTTGATGAGACATTGCCTTTTGTTGATTTGATCCCTCAGGAACTTCTTGGAGAACCATAATTTGGAGAGAATCTCTTGATAATTTGTCTCTTTGTTCCTCTTGTGTCTTCTTCCCCAATCGATAGAAGACCAACTTTCACTGATAAGGGGATTGATGATTCAAAAAAGTTCCCATTCTGGTGGACTAGGGTTGTTCCTGTTGTCTTTTCTCAACTCCTCGAATCCTATTTGTTGATTCTGAGGGTTGAGTTAAAAGAGTCCCCAGTCTGGCAATCTGGGGTGGCTCTTGACATGATATGTCTGATATTTTCTTAAAATCTCTCTTGATCTTGCGGACCTTAGTCTAGAAATTAGATGGATTCATCAACCTGCATCCACTTTTATCACATAGCTCAAAATACCTTTGGATGATTTCTGACACTTCTGTAACATGATGCTTGTTAAATATTTTCGTTTTCTTGATGCAAGAGTAATTCAACAACTTGTTCTCTGTATTATTGATTTTGATAGTTCTGTTCTTGGGAAAGCTTTTGATTACAAACAAAACCCATTGATTGTGGTCGGCCATGGGCAATAACATTGCATGAAACCATTTTCGGCGGGCTTTTCTGACTGGAGAGCACAGTGAAATGTAGTGCTCCGTGAACACCCCATCCTCTGACATGAATATCAGATGGGGAATTGGCAATTAACTGGCGCAATCTTTTTAGTGCACCAAGGCATGAACGTTGAAGGGCTCTCTGCTTCTTTTCAGCCATGAGATATCGAGAGACTGATAGAGATGCCAAATCAATCTGATGTTGTAACCCTTCTATTATCTTAACATGATTTTCATATTCATCATAAGATAATATTTTCTTTTTCAATTGACAAAGAGTTTTCCATATGTGGAGACGAATATCATGAATTCCATCTTCCGTCAACATCTCTAGAATGTCATATTGAGAGTCAGCCAGAGGCCAAAACTTGACTGGCACTTCACCTTTCGCCAGTTGTTTTCTCATGTTCAACATTTCCTCTTTATCATTAAATGAATATTATTCTACATGATTAGACTAGATCTGGTGCTTCCTTGTTGCTTCATCGGATTCAACAAGATTGGTAGAGAAATCACCAATCAAACTAGAAGATGCATGACTTAGGGGTGGTTCGGAGAATGACCTACACCCTGGGCTATCTTCTGGTTGAGAAAGGATTTCACTTTCTGATGGTATAGCATCAGACAAGACTGGATTTACTTTTGCAAGTGCCTCAAGATAAGAGGGATTTCTCTTCACTTCATTGTCTTCTGAAGAATTTTCCATACAATGCGAATTACTTCTATGGAGATGGATTTCACAGCTAAATTAATCATCATGGGGAGGACCACCATGGTGGGTTATAGCAAAAGAAGAAACATTTTGCTCCTTGATCTTCTGACCACACAGAGGGTTCTTGTGGATCTCATCTGAAGATGAAACTTTGAGATCGACTGAATTGTCACGAAGCAAGCCTTCATGAAAAGTGTCTGGTGTAGACCTTTGGAATTAATGTTACAACTATTGGGAACTGAGAGAGAAGAATCTTAATTTGCAACAGATAATTGTGTGAGTGCTTCATGAACTCCAGCATCGAGTAAGTCCTTGTTACAGATTGGCCCTTGATTTCTTGACTGTGCTGGGTGAGCCTTCTTCTTAGATGCCTTCTTACTCAATTTGGTAGGTGTGTGTGTGTCTGCTTAGGAGAAATGATCACGTTAGGCTGATTATCTCTACTCAAATTAGGTGTATGTGCCTAACTTAGTTGCCCGTATGATATGGGGGAGTACACCCCACAACCCTCTTGGACTGGAACAGATGTGTGTCTCTATTCCGGAGTGAACTGTTGATGTGTCACTCCACTGGTAGGGATAGATTTATGTGTATTTCCTTGAGATGCTGCTGAAGATGTTATAATATCCTGGAAAGCATCCAGAATATGAGCAGGGATTTGCTTCTACTCTTTCACCATTGATAGAATATTCTTGGTGACTTCAGTTGTCAGAACGGGGAGATACGTCCATTCCATGCTTGGAGTAGGTGTGTGTGCCTGCTCTTGTCCTCCTTTTCCTGTTAGTGAATCCTGACATTACTCAAGTGTGGGGGAAGAGAGTTGAGTCTGCCTCCTCTTTGTCACCAGATCTTTCCAACTGACTTCTCTGAGTGCTACCAAGCAAGACTGTTGGTAGGCTTGATCAATACTAGCAGGTGTATGTGCCTGCTGATTGTACTTCACCGAACGTGGTTGAAGGAATCCATCATATGTAGTCAGATGAGCCTGCTGACTAGATGATGATGTATAAACAGGTGTATGTTCCTTCCTATAGTACTCCGCTAGAATTTCTTGGTGGGATTAGCGTGATGCTGCCAGACGATTCTGCTGGACAGTGGAATTAAAACAGATGGGTGTGTGTTCCTGCTCGTTACTTGCCACCAAGTTAGGTTGGTGGACTTCTTCAGAGATGGCAGAGATGAGAACCTGCTCACTGTTGACTGGATTTCACCTCTGGTGATTCGTCTTGCCTACTTAGGTTCGAGGAACCATAGCCGAACGCCTGGAGTCCATACCCTCATCATGTTGAGGGTGCACTGTCGCACGAGTCTGGCGGCGATTGCTGATGGGAGCCCTTGGGAATGACTCTTATCACCTTGAATTAAGGCCCTGAGGGAACTTATCATTCACCTCCTTAGAATATAGGAGTGAATGGTGATTGCGTTCCGGGGATAACGACCCAAAACAGTTGGAGATGGTGGTTAGCACCACATGTTTCTTGATCGCTGGTCATCGCTGTCCGGACGACCAGGTTGAATTGTTCACTTGGAGGGCTTGTTGGGAAGCCTCCAGAGTTGGAATGGTACTGTGTTGATGGTAATCCTTAACCAGCGCATTTGATACCCAACGTTGAAGACGCTGAGTAGGTGATGTCATCCTCAGAGTGGACGACGATCCAGCAAGAGTAGCAGTAGTGGCACTCGCAGTAGAGGTTTTCACAGCAGAGGTATTCATAGATGTGAACTTAAGAGAAGCCATTATAGAAATGAAAAAGATCTTGGAAAAGAGTGCCTATTTGATATAACATATATAATCAAGATAAGTCCAGCCACTACATATTTTGGGTGAGAAAATATGTTATTGATTGCTTTGTTGGCCCTCTCATTGAGTTTAAATAGGGGCCTAACAAATAAGCAAAGCATCATTTTAACTTGGTTAAGGATTCATGTCGGGTTCACCATTTTTTGTTTCCTATTGAATTGGGGATGATCGCATTGATTTAATATTCAAACATTCCAAGCGGTTTCTAACGGGATTGTTCGTAGAACTGGAAACATCCAATGATTCCATATCTATTTGAACCTACTTTCCAAAGGTAGGCGCTCATTAGTTGTGGACTGATGAGGATTAGGAATTTTCATTGGTCGAGAGGATGGGAGGTCGGACTCATCACACCTTTTTTACGGTAATTATTGTCTACTCCGGGACTCTCTTTATAGATTTAAGTTTATGTTCATGAATCTTTATTACATTACCAAGTATAAAGTGATCTTTCCTTTAGATCTGAAAATCAATGATTAAATATGTAGGAAATTTAGAGAATCTTTTATATGTATTCTAGGTTCTTCATTGATAGAGAATCATCTGTATTTGTTAGATATTCTTAGTGAATGGTATCCTTCAATACATAAAAGTCTCTTGGTCATTATGATGACCATACTAGTTTCAAAGCCACTCAGTGGGGAACTTGAAGTTTATTTTCATTCATAAGGACATGGATTATTTCATAGTTGGGATCGTACCCACTGATGGGATACCTACGTATCCTTTGTTTTCGAAAAGGAATCAGAACCCACGTAGTTCGAGTAAGGGAGTATTATGTTTATGCATGATTGATGGCTCAAAAAAAGATGTCATCATTACTTTTACACTCTAAGATCACGTGAGTCATGCTCAGTGTGAGAAACAAGAGGTATTGGTGAAACCAGGAAATTATGCCATGAAAGATGGAATGATGTGGGGCTTATGTATGTATGACTGCCCAAATAGATGAGGATTAAGATTTACTTCAGGGAAGAAATCCAGGAACAGGTTCCATAAAGTTATATGTGCTTCATGGAGATTTGGATACTCTAATCTTGGGGCTTACTCCTAAAGAAGATTCCCAAGTTAGGAGGGGACTTATGATTAGGTTTTACTCTTGATAAGGAATCCCAGATCAAAAGGAATTATGACTGGTCAAGAGAAATTAAGACTAGGGCTTACTCTTGAAAAGGATGCCCAGGTGAAAGGGATTTGAAAAATTAAGGGACTTGGGGCTTCCTCCTAAGGAGGATGCCCATATTTTGAGACTGGAGCTTACTCCTGAAAAGGAATCCCAAGTTAATAGAATTTGGTTGGGGCTTACTCCTAAAAAGGAAGCCTATATTTGGGAACTTGTACTGGGGATTAATCCTCAAAAGGGGGCCCAGGTTAAGGGAATTATGATTGGGGATTACTCCTAAGGAGGATTCCGAAATTAATGAGGACTTGGGGCTTATTCCTAAGGAGGATGCCCAATATTAATGAGAATTTGGACTGTGGATTACTCCTGAAAAGGAGGCTCGGGTTAAAGATTATCTCATCTTTAAAGTATGAGGTTGAATGAATAAACTCTCTAACTTTAGCAATGTAAAAAATGTGTAAATCACTAAGTTTTGAGAGATGTTCCACATAATTCTTTTCAGATAAGGAATCCAACAAGTAAATCATGCCATAAATGGATTTAGAGAGATTTTTGAAAGCTTAAACCTGAAGAGGAGAAGGGGATAGGTTTAAGAGAAGTGAAATATGTAGGAGTGGCACCCAAAAAGATAGGGGCGCGCAAGTCCGGGCAGGCACGCAGGTACTGTGTGGGCACGCAAGTCCTGGTCATGCAGGTATACCTGCACGGTACATGGGTACTTGCATGATTGTTAACCAGTAGGGTAATACTTGGGTGATCCTTGATCAAATACTTTATAATTATCCCGAGTTACTTCAAAAAGAGTGGCGCGCAAGTTTCAATGAGTAGGTAAAGAGGCGCGCAAGTGTGTCCATTTCCCTTAAGGGTAAACACTTAGGTGCGCAAGTGTTAGTGAATTATAACACTTAAACCTTATTCCTCTTGTTTAGACCTTCCATTCTAGGTAAAGAATTACCTTAGACGCATTCGAAAGACTTGAAGAAGATACATGGGCGTTTAGAGCTCTGTATCTGAATTCTGGAAAAAATCCTCCCGAAATGGGGGGCCCACTGGGGGTATTTATAGGCTGGAGAAGACCCTGGGCGGTTTTCAAAGAGGATGTGCAAGTCACTTGCGCGACCATTAGGCGGCGCGCAAGTATACTTGTGAGACCATGAGAGAACTTGCGCGACCCAAGGGTATTTGACTCTTTGTTCATGCCTTTGTTGATTTTTGATGTTTTCTTTAAAGGATTAATCAATTTGTGCTAAGGAATTTTTCCTTTTCATTCTTTTAGACAATTTGAAGAAAAGGAGCGTCAATAGTGTGTAAGAGAAATAATGCTAAAATGGAATAAAAAATAGTTACTATGAATCATGAAGGGTATTGGAATACTACATATCATTAGAATGGTCTTTGGACAGCGGTGCAAAGTCATAGGGGTCACCAATAGTGAAAATCCTTTGTTAAAGTGAGGGTGCAAAATGGGAATAGGACACTAAATTCATTTTTGGGTTGGGTTAAGCATAAGGATTGTATCATGGGTTCTTGGTTGATTCTAGTACTTTATGATGGTCATTGTAAAGATTTGTTTCCCATGGGGTGTAAGTGAGTTGGCAGTGGAATCTTGGTAGTTGGTAGATATTGGATATAAAATGGTTAAATGAACAGTATATGGGTAACTAAGGTGGAAATGGTGCATCTATTATATGTTTAGTATGTGGTATGTGATTTATC
Organism: Viscum album; assembly: GCA_963277665.1. Taxonomy (NCBI): domain Eukaryota; kingdom Viridiplantae; phylum Streptophyta; class Magnoliopsida; order Santalales; family Viscaceae; genus Viscum; species Viscum album. Next base: position 154,984,765 of record OY728163.1, read on the forward strand.
ATTGGAAATTTGGATATGTGGTTGCATAATGGTATGGTAAGTTCGTGTTTGGTTTGTGAATTATTATGTGTTGTGAGGATGGTGACCTAGAATTTTTGGGTCACTATTATGATATTGAGATTGGGTGGTAATGGGGGTGACTTAGATGTCATCAGAAGTTGAGGATTGTGATTTTCTAAGTATGGGGTGATATATTCATTAGGTATAGGGATATATAGATTCACTGATATGTTATGGGGGATATGTCATTCATTGATGATATGGAAGCTGTGGTTTTCCATTATTATGACCATCAGATCTCAAAGATGTCACACAAAATTATAACTGAGATTGTTGAGCCATGTACACATCAGAGAGTGGTGATGACCACTAATTTTATAGAGGGTTCCTTCATAGATGTTGTGTCTTAGGAAGATAATGGTGATCATCAGACTCGAGGAAGAATACACTATAAATATTTTCAATTAATTGAGATGGTTAGTTGACAATGAGTAACTTGGGGTTATTAGGTTGGTTATGTGAATGAAATGAATTGTGTTCAATGGGAAAAATATGTTGAGGAATTTCTCCTCATGGTTGTGATGTGAGGTCCCCATTGATATGAAAATATGTGGTAGAGGACTTTGAGAGCCTATGGGATTGTTCAAACTATGGGTATATTTTCCCACTTCAGCACTGGATGAAGTTGGATGGTTGATGAATGACGTTGACGGTTTAGGGACCTATGTATAAAGGGAAAGTTTATTTGATCACTGGTTTTAATTTTTTGTTTTCAATGAACCTATATATTATAGGATATATGCAGGATAATGTTTCTAGGGGCCTATTGAGTTATGTACTAATACCTTTCGGTGTAATCTTGGTGTACATGTAGCCTCATGTCTTATATTTCCAGATAGGGGATGGGTATGAGTCTATATTTGATGCAGGTTAGCGATGGTTCAGTTTTCATAGCTAACTTTGGATAAAAAAAATTGGGATTATCCTTGGTGTATAGGGATGTGATCTCTGGTGATTATTATTTTGTGGTCCGATGTATGAGATTGGCCCACATTGGATAAAATTTTGTGGAAGGTATTTAGTATGTATATACTATATTTCATTTATTATGACATGATTTATTCATTTTTTTATTCATTTTTTGTGTTTTATGATACATTATTACTTCCATTTCTACCATTTTATTTATTAAATGAGGGAATAGTCTCCCCATAATCACAAATTTGACCTTCTCTACTAGTCAGAAGCCTTTTTCATATGAGAAATCACACATGAGATCATGTGGTTCCACTTAGATTGTAGTTGTTCAAGTCATATGGGTTGAGAATAATTAAATAAAATACCATTATTTAACTCGATTTTCTTGAAAACATAATGATGGAAATTATTGTTTAAAAAAAATAGATTGGCCACTCACTAAGTCCGTTTAACTGACACTGTCCACTCAATTCTTAGCCACCGAACACAAATTTTCTAGTATAGAGAACATGTGCCAATACCTCCTCCATAAGGTATGAAATACTCTACCATCAGGTACCTAGTATCCTCTAGTGTATAATTCTAGAAAATTACACCTTGAATTATCCCTTCCATATCTTTCCTTCACCCATAACCCCCAAAACCAACAAAAAATGTATCAAAATAAACTAAAATACATCCAAATTAAAATTAAATCATACCACAAAACCCTTAGTTGTTACAAAAAAATATTTCTTAAGCCTCATATTATGCTTAATTAAACCTTGTTAAGACATTAGGAAGCCCCAAAAGTCTACTAAAAAATATCTCATCCCAATCCAAAACATTACATATCCTCAAAGTAGGTTATCCCTAATATGTATCTTATGACTGATATGTATTTTAATTTGGTTTTATACTCATTATAGTATAACCTTGTCATCATAACAAAATATTTCAATGATGGAAATCAATATGTAGTAACTTTTTTATATCAAGTATACTCCAAAGGTCCATTATCATTATATATCTATTACCAATTTGGTGTCTAACATAAATGTAAGATAAACATAAAACCTTTATAATAAATAGATTCATGATAAAATATGTTTCTTAAGTTATAATACCATTGATAACTTTATTTTACAGAAAAATACATGGGCCTTAGTTATTGTAGGATGCTAATTTTAATAATGACTAAATCTATTCTCATCAATTTTTTACCAAAAGAGATAAGTATTAATCGATGAAAAGTTTTGAGTGCATCTAATGGATATAAAAGTCAAAAAAATTACTAATAATGCCAAATATGGTTGAAAATCACCAATAATTGGAAGGGGAAAGGATACCAAAAATAAGTTGTGATGTTTATGGTAAGCAGATTGTTTATTTAGTTATTTATTTTTTTCATTTTTTATTTTAGGTAAGGATGAGAACATACACCCATAAACCAGATACCAAACAATACCCAACTCGATTAGTCAAATTTTAATAGATTTAAGATAATAAACTAAAAACACACTTCAAATTCAATTTATTATTTATTACTTTTTTTAGGGTATCTATTGAAACTGGAGGTCCCAAAATAGAGCATAATTGGGGGAGAATTAGGTTGTTATAAATTTTATTCATCTACCAGACTTGTTTAGATATTATCATTTTGTTTGTAGAAACACTTGGAGTCTATTATAATAATATCACAACTACACAACTAGAAATAAGAAATTAAAATTTCATTCACACTAATATTTTACTTGGTTCATTAATAATGGGATAAATCTAAGGAGTTCATATCAATGATATATTGATATTTATAAAAATCAATACTTCACTAGTTGATGATTATAATCATTAGGATAAACTCACTTCACATTAAAGGTATGTGGCCTCTTCCTATCTTCCTCTCATTGTTTAACAAGACAGATAAAAATGATAAACATTATGACACTTGGGTCATTCTTAAATGTATATCAAAAAATAAAATAAACCCAATGGAAAAGGGTGTTCTCCATGGTGTTATGATCTTCTCTTCCTAATATCTACAAGTATACACAATGGCTGATTTCTCCCAAAACCGATTTTTAATGAAAATTCATTTAGAAACAACTCATTTTTTTCAATGTAAGATATTCCATGAAGTCTCATGATACATTCTATCCCTCTCTATTTTTTGATATTCTAGGTATTTTTCAAACCCTTTTTTATGTATCTATCACATACATGCTAAAAATATTTTTATCTCATACTAATTAATTAAAATTCAAATTAAAATTATTAACCACTATTTTTATCTTCCTTTTCTTAAAACTAATCCAGTGTATGTTTCATGTCTTGGATGTTAATTCTCATGAGTGTATGGTGCATTCGATGATTTTTGCAGTAGGATGTAGGAGTATTTGGTTCACTCACAACAAGGACTGACATGATGGTTACAGTAGTTCCCAGTTTGAAGTGATGGTCAGTTCTAGGGAATTAGTGGGAAAGAATTCTCCTTTAATCAAGAAGTAGAATCTTTTACCCTCCTTGCATTGTCTCTTGGATGGTATCATCGTAGGTGTCATGGAAACCGGGCATCCTTCTCAAGAAAAATGGGTGTGAAGGTCTCCTCCAGAGTGAGGATTAATTCCGAAAATTTATATCTCCTACATGAAAGGTTACATGTAGGGAGTATGGGTAGTGAATGACCAAAATAGATTGGTTATCCTTGCCTTCAGTGTTTTCCATGGTCCAGGTTACTCCCTTCTGGTGAAAGCTGCTACCATGCTCAAAGGGTTGTCTATGTGCCACTCTCATGGTGTTACTCTTAACAGAGTCAAAACTAACTCATTGGTTCTCCTTAAATAAATCCAATTTGTGTTTCCCACCCCTTAGGCCATCACATATATTGTTCATATGTGCAGGGAGTTTCTCAATAGTGACATTGAGCTCACCCATACTTGGAGAGAGGGTAACATGGTTACGATTGATATTTGTTATCTTTCAAGAAAATAATCAAAAAAATCTATCATTAAACTATGTATTTTATAAGATGAATAATTGAGAGATTTTATGGCTAAAGGTTACAATGAGTATGTGAAAATATCAATTAACTTATACATTTCATAATCTATCATTTAATGAATGTGTACTCGAGGGATGTCCTGACATCTTATAAAATAATCCAAACCCATAGAGATGTCTTTTTGGCGCATTTTATTATTCTCCCTAGAAATTTTACCTTCTTATGTACCAATTTATATGGGATGAACTAGAAATATGTGGGACTTTAAGAGAATCCCAACCGTGTAGCAGATGATTCAGCTCAACTCATGGATACACCATGGAGAGAGGATTGTTTTAATTTCTCCATTGTGATCTTTACTAACTATAAGAATTAAATATTATAAAGTAGTAGAGATCATTATTATAAGGTAATCATGTGTTATTTAGTTTATATATATCATGGATTTGGTTTCAATCATGGTAGATATTGTTAATTTGAGTTTCTTATTGTTTTCGTAGTGTTGATTAAATATTAATCGATCATAATAAACCTCCCAAAAGTATCAAATCAATTCCATGTATTTTTATTCTATAAATAATATTTAAAATGAATAAAATTTGAATCACATGGATTTATTATATGTAACATTTTAAAATAATAGAGTATTTTTACTATTATTTGGTTTATGATTTATGAAATCAAAAAAAGCGATATTGGATTTGTATTGAGATTGATATTATATTATATAATAATGTAATATGTGATTGGAGTTGCACCATACTCTATAGGATATTGTAGTTGGGCATAAAATTAATTATTATAGTTTTTCACTATATCATAGTGTATGATATAGTTTATCATAGAATATTATGGTGAAAAAATAATGCCACAAAAAAGAGCATCATATCATTTAGGTGAAATTATGGCCAGTCATAAATTATAACACCCAACCTATTTACTCTTCTTCATATCCTAGTCATAGCCTATGAATATCATTATATTGTAGTGTTAATATTACATAAGGACTTCACTAAGTCATAGCCGTAATTATGAGTCATAAAATACAATTGATCGTGCTTTAAGGGTTTAAGCATTATAGTCTATTATTTGTATATTATAATATTCCCATGACGTTAAAAATGATATGTTAAGAAAAAAATCTATTTTTAAATTATGAATTGATTTATATAATTTTAAAGTTGTTTATAAATTATGAGAAAAGGTTATTTGGGATGTTATTTTATTTATAACGGTGTTTATAAATTAATTATTTATAAAATCAATATAATTAATCATTTAATGGTTTTGAAACATTTAATAAATAAATGTCCACAATATTGATTGTTAATATTATAATAAATTATTCTAACTATATAACATAACTTATAGTTTTTATATAAGTATTCTATATGAATGTTATTAGTATAATTTAAAAAAAATATAAATAAAAAAATAAATACAAAATACAAAAGATATTATATTGATATTATAAATTATTCAAAATATTTCATTTGAATTGATCAAATTAAAAGGCCTTATTTGAATAAATTATTTAAATTGTATCAAAAGGAGTTTTTGTAATTTATATGATCAATATTTAAATAATATTAAAAAAATTATATTTTGTATGGTTGTGAATATATATATATGAATAATATATATTTAGAATGTTTATATTTCAAATATTATATATTTAAATTAAATGTTATATGAAGGATAATATGAAGGATTTCATATTATAAATAAATACAAAGTGTTTGTATTTATTTTAATTATGTAACGTCTATAATAGATTTCTATGTTATTAAAAGTGTTTATAATTATATTTATGTATAATTTGTTCATAAACTATATTATCATTTGTTAAAATGTATGAATTGTTCATTTATTTAATCTATTCCTGATTTTATTCATTAATATAATTATTATATTATGAAAATGTGTATGATTTAGTTTAAATGTTAAAATGATCCTATAAATTTCCATACATACCTTACAAGAAGTTACATGATAAGTATTATAATTGATTTAGTTTACTTATACCTTTAATTTGGATTGTACAATGGACATTGATTCGGACTGCTCATTGGCCTGGAGGCTAATGCTTTATCTAGAAAGGTAGGGTTGGATAACTATCTCTCCAAGAATACACTTTTGAGGATTATTGATTTACTATTATTCTAATCATTTACATGAAAGGTTTTAATACACCAATACACATTATTCATAAGATGAATTTGGATATATATATATATATATATATGCTTGAATTTTAATTTGGGTTAATAATACAAGATATGAGTTTTGTAAAGCGTTACACATCAATATAGTTTGAACAAATTGATTTGGTGAAAGGAATATAATTCCAAACAAAATTAATATAATAAATCATGAATCTAAAGTTAATGACCTGAGGAAACATATTGAGGTCAAATCCCATTAAAATAACACTAAGTATTAGATTCCTTTCAAATTAAACACATATCAAGACCTCAATCATTCAATCAGATAGGTTCTTCCAAAGCAGGGTGCCTATGGATTTTCTACTGTAAGGAATGGTTGAATGGATAATCATAATAGTTAGGTAACCAAATAATAATGTGATATTTGGTTTATACTTAGTTAGTAAACCCTTAGGACGGATACTAGAGGAATGGTGTTGAGTTTATCCATATCATGTATTCGATAAAGTATTCTCCACTCAAACATCTAAGTGTCATATATGATATGATTATAATGATTACCTTCCCAGATAAATAATTAGTGCGAGGAACTTTGACACAAGCTCATTACTTAGTGAAATATATATCTTTTCCTGCAAATAGATATGCTGGAATAAAAATCGGGTCATCATTTTAGTGGGACAAAATTTAAAAATAAATCATTATTGAATAAATGTAAAACATGATACTCATCTAATAAAATATTCTATTATAGAAAAATAGGCACCACCATCATCAAGAATTACATTGATATAAAAATTTAGAAAGTAGGAGCTTAATGTATGTAATTTATTATACCGGTACAAAAACATAATAATTTTTCTTAATTTGGAATAAAAAAAATACTTTTTTCTAGAGTAACCCCTTCTTGTGAAATAAACTGTTGAAGTTGTTTAAAAATTGAATCTAGATTCTTATGAGAGGTATTGAATGATTCAATTGAGGTTTTAAATACATTAAATGTAAAATTATTAAAGAAAAAAAATTATATACTAATATAATCAATATGAATGAGTATTACAACGACTTTAATAGAATAAAGGTTTTTATTAAGGATTATTATAGTCATGGAATCCATTCTATAATTATCATTGGAATTTATTTAGATGTTTATTAAAATATGACGTTTTTATCCCACTATCAGTGGAATATTTTAAATAATAAAGTTTTGTTTTAAGATAAATTCATTGAACACATATAATACTATATATAATATGGGATTTAATAGTTTATTTATTAAATACTCTTACTAAATGTAAATAAATTTTATTTCCTTACACAAAAGATTTTATGAATTTTAACATGATATTATGTAGATAAAATAGTGTCTAATAAATTAGTGGGATAATATTTGGACTTAGAGATGTTCAAATTGTATCATATAAATTATTATTCTTATAAAATTCAATGTTAATGTTACTTAGTATCTTAAGAGAGTTTTTGAAAATTTCAGTAAAAATAAATTTAAAGAGTTTCATTTAGTTACACTAAAAAAAGTATCTCACTTTATATCCCAAAGGATTTTTAGTATGTGTTAGTTAAGAAATATTATAAAGATTTACATTAAACTAGTGCAGAAAATGTTTCTTACGGTGGTTATTTTTTAGTTTTTACGTCAGTTTTTGGAGGATATTTTTACATAAGATGTTATAAATATTAATTTTTACATCGGTTATTTTAAAACCGATGTAAAAAACAAAAGTTTTTTTCACATTGGTTACTCAAAACCCGATGTGGAAAACACTTCGGAGTAATGATATATTACATCAGTTATTTAAAAACCGAAGTTGTATATACTTTATAACGTTAGTTATTATATAACCGACATCCTAAATCATTCCTCTGAAGCATTTATCATGTTGGTTATGAAAATAACTGACGTGATAAAGCATTCTACCAAGCGGTTTTCCACATCGGTTAAATAATAATTGATGTGATAACATATCTACTACATCAGTTATAAAATAACCGACATAAAAAATGATTCCTTTCCATTTATTACGTCGGTTATGAAATAACCGACCTTAAAATTAATCCTGGTGCATTTTTTAAGTCCGTTATAAAATAACCGACGTAAAAACTATTTTTTTTAACTAAATCGTACAACCACAATTATAACCATCCAAAAAAATACCTGAAACAGAATAAAAAAAGACCAACCCCCCCCCCCACCCCACCCCAATGGACACACCCCACACCTCTTGACAGCCCCCCACCCTCCTAGACAGCCCCCCACGCCCCTGGGCACACATGGACAGCCCCCCACACCCCTGAACACACATGGACCCCCCCCCCACCACCACCACCACACTGGACACCCCCCCCCCCCCACACACACACCCCTGGACTCCCCCCCCCCCACCTTCCCAGAGATCCCCCCACACCCCTAGACACACCTGGACACCCCCCCCCCCCACACACACACACCCCTGACCCACCCCCCCCCCCCAACACACACCCTGAGACTCCCCCCCCCCCCCCACACCCACCCTCCTTAACAGCCCCCCACACCCCTAGACATACCTGGACAACCCCCCCCCCCCCCCCACAAACACACCCCTGGAAACCCCCCCCCCCACCCACCGCACTGGACACCCCCCCCCCACCCCACTGGACACCCCCCCCCCCACACCCCTAGAATGCCTCCACCCTACCCTCTAAGACATCTCCCCACACCTTGACACCCCCCCCCCCACACACACACCCTTGGAACCCCCCCCCCCCACCCTCTTATACAGCACCCACACCCCTGGACACACCTGTAAACCCCCCCACACACCCATAGACTGCCTTCCCCCTACCCTCCTAGACATCTCCCCACACCTAGACACCCCCCCCCCCCCACACACACACACACCCTTGGAACACCCACTCCCACCCCACTAGACACCCCCCCCCCCCCCGCCCCACACACACACCTGGACTGCCCCCCCCCCCACCCTCCTAGATAGTCCCCCACACCCCTAGACACACCTAGACCCCCCCCCCCCCCCACACACACACACTCTACTTGAACCCCCCCCCCCCTCACCCACCCCACTAGACACCCCCCCCCCCCACGCCCCTGGACCCCCCCTCCACACCCACCCACCCACCCACCCTCCTAGATAGGCACCCCCCCCCCTCGCAACTATGCCCAGCCAAAAGAATACCTAAAACAGAACAAAAACAGAACAACCCCCCCCCCCCCCCCCACACACACACACACAAACACACCCCTAGACTGCCCCCACCCTCCTAGACAGGCCCCCACACCCCGGGACACACCGGGACAGCCCCCCACCTCCACCACCACACACACCCTTGGAAACCCCCGACCCCACTAGACACCCCCCCCCCCACACCCCTAGACTGCCCCCACCCTCCTAGACAGCCACCCACACCCCTGGACACCCCCCACAACTATGACCAGGAAAAAGAATACCTGAACCACAACAAAAACATACCAACCCCCCCCCCACCCACCCACCCCACTGGACACCCCCCCCCCACCCCTAGAATTCCCCCCCCCCCACCCTCTAAACAGCCCCCACACCCATGGACACCCCCCCACACACACACAACTATGCCCGGCCAAAAGAATACCTGAAATGGAACAAAAACAAACCAATCCCCACCCCACCCCACCCCACCCCACTAGATAGCACTCCCCCACCCCCCTAGACAGCCCTCCCACACCCCTGGAACACCCCCCCCCCACCTCCACCCCACTAAACACCTTTCTCACAACCCTGGACACACCCCCACCCTCTGGGACAGCCCTCCACCCCTAGATAGCCCTCCCACCCTTCTGGACACCCCGCACTCCCATGGACACCCTGGACCCCCCCCCCCCCCACCCACACATCCCAGGAAACCCCCTGGACTACCCCCCCCCCACCCCCACCCACATGGACACCCTGTACACCCCCCCCCCCACTGGACAGCCCTCCCACACCCCTAGAAAGCCCCCACCCCACTAGATAGCCCTCCCGAAACCCCTGGACATCCCTCCAACACCCCTAAACATCCCCCCCCCCCCACCCACCCCTAGACAGCCCTCCCACCCTTCTGGACACCCCACACCCCCATGGACACTCTAGACACCCCCCCCCCCCCCAACACACACAGACCCCTGGACACCCATCCAACACCCTTAGAACCCCCCCCCCCCCACACACACACCCCTAGACACCCCTGGACTGCCCCCACCCTCATGGACACCCAGGACACCCCCACCCCCCACACCCACCCCATTGTACATCCCTCCCACACCCCTAGAAAGCCCCCACCCCACTAGACAGCCCTCCCCACACCCTTGGATAGCCCTCCCACACCCCTATAACCCCCCCCCCCCCCCACACACACACACACACCCCTGGACACCCCCTGGACAACCCTCCCACCCTCCTGGACACCCCCCCCCCACCCCCACCCCACTGGACAGCCCTCCCCCACCCCCTGGACAGCCCTCCCCCACCCCCTGGAGAGCCCTCCCACACCCTTGAACCCCCCCCCCCCACCCCCCCCCCCCCCTCACCCCACTAAATTGCCTTCCCACAACCCTGGACACCCCCACCCTCTTGGATAGCCCCCCACCCCCCTAGATATCCCTCCCACCCTCCTGGACACCCCCACCCCCATGGACACCTTGGACACCCCCCCCCCCCCACACACACACACACACCCCTGGACACCCCTCCCACACCCCTAGATTCCCCCCACACCCTTGGACACCCCCTGGACTGCCCCCACCCTAATGGACACCCTAGACCCCCCCCCCCACTGGACAGCCCTCCCCACACCCCTGGACAGCCCTCCCACACCCCTAGAAAGCCCCCCCCCCCTCCCCCACACACACCCCTAGACAACCCTCCCACTCTCTTGGACACCCCCCCCCCCCCCCACCCCACTAAATAGCATGACCACACCCTTGGACACCCCCCCCCACCCTCATGGAAAGCCCCCCACCCCCCCCCCCCCGGACAGCCCTCCCACCCTCATAGACACTCCCCACCCCCATGGACACCTTGGACACACCTCTCATACCCCTAGAACCCCCCCCCCCCCCACACACACACACACACATACACACACCCCTTGACACCCCCTAGACTACCCCCACCCTCATGGGCACCCTGGACACCCCCCCCCCCCCCACCCCCTAGACAGCCCTCCCAGACCCCTAGAAAGCCCCCACCACACTGTACAACCCTCCACACACCCCGGAACAGCCCTCCCACACCCCTAGAAACCCCCCACACCCCAGGAAACCCCCTGGACAACCTTCCCACCCTCTTGGACACCCCCCCCCCCCTCCACCCCACTAGATAGCCCTCCCCCACCCCCTAGACAGCCCTCCCACACCCCTGAATCCCCCCACCCCACCACCACACTAAACAGCCTGCCCACAACCCTGGACAACCCCCACCCTCTTGGATATCCCCCACCCCCCTGGACATCCCTCCCACCCTCTTGGAACCCCCACCCACCCCCCCCCATGGACACCCCCCCCCCACACACACTCCCCTGGACACCCCTCCAACAACCCTAAACCCCCCCCCACACACACACACCCCTGGACAACCCTTGGACTACTCCCCACCCTCATGGACACCCCAGACACCCCCCCCCCCACTGGACAGCCCTCCCACACCCTTGGAAAGCCCCCACCCCATTGGAAATCCCTCCCCACACCCCTGGACATCCCTCCCACACCCCTAGAAACCCCACACACACCTAGACACCCCCTGGATTTCCCCCCACCCTCATGGACACCCTGGACACCGCCTCCCCAAACACCCCCACCCCCTGGACAGCCCTCCCACACCCCTGGAAAGCCCCCTGACCCCACTGGGCACCCCCCCCCCCCACACACACACACACCTTGACACCACCTGGATAGCCCTCATGCACACTTGGAAACCCCCCACCCCACCCCCACCCCACTGGACACCTCCACACACCTTTAGAAACTCCCCCCCCCCCCCCAAGACCAGAATCCATACCAGAAAAACCATCTGAACTAGACAAAAACAAGAAGTAGTGAAAAATTAAACAGTCACATATATAACATTCGTAACTTACAATGTCCCCAAAAAACCCTAAATACATCCAAAACGACTACCAAATACACAATTATAAAGACAATGTTCGAAATTACATTTTACACTACAAAAAAACTAAAATACAATCAAACCTATAAAATAATTTGACCATTCCACTTGTAAGTGTTTGACCTCTTGAGCAATATAGGTTTGAGGGTCATCAGATAGCTACAAATTAAAAGGATAGTAGTTAACATGTATAATTAATAAATAAAATAAAATATTATGGAAAATTTTAAAAGGAAATCTTACAATTTAAAAGTTTAAAAGGAAATATTACCATGTCAAAGTTCACAAGTGTTCCAGTTGTAATTATTTCATACATAAATCTTAACATATAATATTCACATTCGACGACACCTTGTTGCTCATGACAATTATATAATAATGAGTGTAAATTCAAAATATTATTTTTATGTAATACATCAAAAAGTACAAATTATAAATGGATATTTACCTTTACTTCTACATATTTGATCTTGGCACTCCTTTTCTTTGTGTTTTTTTGAAAGTAGACTCATACCCTATTAAAAAATAATACAAATAAAATAAATTTATAATTCATTATAATATTTAAAACTATTAATAAATTAAAACTTACTTTTCCAACATATTCTTAAAACTTTCCCACACATCGCCATAGATTGAGCATATCCAATAAAGTGTTTTCTCCCTGGGGAAAAAGTGTATAACATCCAATGATCACAGATAAAAGATAATTTAAGGTTAGTGTTTTTTTATGTTAAAAGATAATGAACTCTTTTCTAGATATATGTTTCATACCTCTCACAAAAAGGTATCACCCAACACTATGTGATTATATTCTGTTCAAATATTTATGCAATATAAATAATTCTTTGTTCCTCATCCAATGCATGTGCTTCAAAGGAAATCAAATGTGGGTCCATGAATCCATATACATCTATCCTCTCATTCTTCTCACACATGTTATAAATATACCTAATACAAAACATAAATAATTATACATTTTTAAAAAATATAACATAGGGAAAAGGTGTTAAAACTTACATGGAAATAAATTTCACCATGTTGATGCCCAAATTATCTCTAGTAAAAAGCTCCATGATATCATTTTTCACAATCCCCATAGTTATTGAACGTCCACAAACATAAGATTCTATTGGAAACTCATAATGATCCCCCAAAAAATATGAATATCTTGAAAATATTTCAAGAATAATAGAATCTGTATCTGTTGTCATAGCCATTTTTCTTTGTTGTTGTCTATATAGTATTTATTTACCTTTGAAGTATTCCTGTAAAAATAAATATAAAAATATATTAGTTTTTAAATGTTAAAAAAACTTTAATAAAAAAATAAAATAGAAGATATAACATACATACCTCTATGGTAATGAGTCTCAGAAGTCTGGATAGACAAATTAAAAAATGGCTGATACTATGTCCAACTGTCGTCACCTCATCTATAGGTAATGGTACTCGAGCTGATCTATCTATAATATCTTGTACAGTGAACCTATGATACTCTACCTCTAACTATTGATGATGAATTGTATCTCCTATAAAATATACCATACCATATGAAACTATATGATGTTGAGGATCATCAACATACAACTCGCAATAAGTAGAAAGTTGTGGTGGAGGAGTAGGATAAGAAATGGGGTCTGCAGGCTGAGGTGGGGGAGTGGGAGCTACTGGAAGAGGTGGAGGATAGATAATGGGGTCTTCAGGGGGAGGTGGAGGATTGGGAGCTGTATTCTGAAATTGTCTTTGAAGGTCTGCAAACATAGACTATACCGACGCTCTACTCTTTTCCTCCATCGTTGCATTAATATTATAAACTTCAGCCACCAAGGATTCTATTTTTTTTATAAACACCCTCAACGGGAGAAGTAGAAGAATGTGGAAACACTTTTCTTACCGATACACCCATCGGATATCCTTGTACACAACCAGGATGTTCGGGATTTTCCAATGCTATAGATAAAATATATTTCCTCCCAGCAGCTTTAAATACCCCTTGTGAGATCTTCTCCTCAAGAGAATCCTATATTAATTAATTGAACATTTCTATAATGATTCAAATTATATTAATAATATAGTTAAATTAAATAAATAAAATAAATATCTTACAATCCTATCATCTACGACTCTCAAATCATTCGAAAGATATTGCCCCTTTTTTCCCATCAGAGCTCTCTTTAATTTTTCATGTCTATATGGAGGGGAAGGAGGGGAAACCTCTCCAGAGATTGAAGACTCAACTCTCAGTTTTTGTAATTTTTCCACCATCATTTGGTCTTTTAATAATGGATACCCTCCCTGAGATAAACTATGAGGGTATACATTTTTATATTGGATCTCCTAATGAGATTTCTTTGTTTTTTGTAAATTCAGAATAAGAAATCATTAACAAAAAATTAATAATATCATTTATATAATAAATCTTATAAAAGTTTACATTTCCCTTACCAAAAATGAATATTTTCTTCTACTTTCAACAAACTACCTTCATGTGTGTTCATATATAAAAGTATATATATGAAATAGATTTTCGTGACTCCTATGAACAAAAATGAAATCAGATGTTAGGGTTGATTTGAAATCCCTCCATCTCCTAGAATCCATCGATAAGCATTTATTCCTTACTTCTCCAGTGTCAGGAATTTCAAATGCCATCTAATAAAGAAGAGGTAAACCATATCATACTAGAAGCATTTAAAGAAAAGGAAAACAATAGCAGAAGAACTTACCAAAATCATCTCTCACAACTAAGATATTATCGCTTTGTCCACAATTCTCCAATCATCATACAAAATTCTTACTTTTCTCTTACCATGATTTGATACAAGAAACATAAAATATTTTGCATTTGGACCTCTCGGAATATCATTCTCATCAAACTCAATGAGTATCCTCTGGTCATGCGTACAGGCAATTGATAATTTTGGTAAACGTGTGCACCCATGTTTACCAACTCTTGAACTCTTTATCATTATGGGAGCACATGAAGAAGATTGGGGAACATCAAGAGGAGCATGTGAATGTTTCTCCCCAAAGTTATGATCATTATGCTCATCTCCATAATCATGTGGTTGATTAACTGTTTGATATTTCATTGTACTTCAAATAAAAAAAACAAACATTAGTTCACAAATATACAAATTCAAATATTACAATACTAATGTAAATAGAAAATGGAAAACTGAATTAAGTTACATAATAGTAAAGATGGTTAATATGGTAAGCATGTTAAACAATGGTAAATATGGTAAACACGGTAAACATGGTAGCGTAATTTTCATTCAACAAAATTGATAAATATATAAATTACGTAAAGGTAAATTATGGTAAACTATGGAAAAGGTGGTAAACTACACTAAACAAAATTAAAATAAACAAAAACTTCTACTTATTTATTTTCATACGCATTTTAACAGAGAAAATAATTATAAAATCTAACATTTTATGCAAATAATAAATGTAAACAAGAAATAAACATATGTTACCTGTAATATTAGGAATGTGCAAATGGATTTTTTTCCCAAAATCCTTTGTTATGATCATTCCTTATGGCATAGACCATGTCTTCAACATAATCATCATTATGTTATGTTAATCTTTCCATGGAAGTAGGGATCTCAGATAAATCATCATCTTCATCAAGTTGATCCTCACCAACATATTGTTTTTCCCTTGTAAAACAACAGAATACTATATATCTGATTGATCAACTACATAGAAAATCTGTTTTGCAGGTGTTACCATTATAAAATAATCATATGTGTCTTCCAATCTATTCAGATTAACAATTTTCATTCCAAATTCATCGTTTCTGAAACTATTGTTACTGATAAACCATTTACAGTTAAAAACATGAAATTTAATTTTAAATTAATCAACCTCCCATATTTCTTCAATAACTCCATAATATGCACTTGATGTAGAAATTGGGTTTTTGTCTTTAGAACTTGAAAAATGCATTGCTTCTGCAAACACCAATACACCACTATTTTGAACTGCACTTATGTTGTCCTGATCTTTCGTATAAAATGTATAGCCATTGATGTCATAACTGGACCATGTTATCACATTTCAACATGGACCACCCACTATCCATCCTAATGTCTCGGATACATCTGATCTACCAATCAAGGTCTTTTTAATCCATGACAAAAAAATTTGGTTGTGCTCATTCAAAATCCACATTTCATTATTCTTTGGATGACATTATTTCAACTCATTAATATGCAATGTGATATAAGGTTGAGCATCAGATATGTTATTCAAGATGTATAATTATAACTTCTTCATCTGTTCAGCTGAAAATGATTTGACTTTCAAGCCACAAATCCCATTTCCCTCATTATTAACTCGTTCATGGCGAGATGGAGGCAAACCTATGTGTTATTCCACAGCCAAGTAGCTCGTACAAAGCTCTGCAACCTCCTCAGAAATATATTTTTCAACAATGTAGGATTCATGTCGATATGGATTTGTAACATACCCCTTAAATATTTTCATACACTTTTCAAATGGATACATCCAACAAAGATATACAGGTCCACAATGCTTTATTTCTCAAACCAGATGAATCATTAAATACACCACTAAATCAAAAAAATATAGAGGAAAATATATTTCCAATTGAAAAAGTATATAAATTTCATACTTTTACCAAATTTTCAAAGCATTCACATCAATCACCTTATTACAAATTGAATTGAAAAAATAACACAACTTCATTATAGTCTTTCTGACATGGATGGGAAATATTCCACGCAATGAAACTGGTATAAGTTGTGTCATCATGACGTGACAATCATGAGATTTCATACCTATCAACCTCAAATCCTTCAATGAGACAATAAATTTTACATTTGAAAAATAACCTTGAGGCACTTTGATATCATGTAGACCCTGAAAAAATCTAATTTTCTCCCTCTTGGATAATGTATGAAAAGTCGGGGGAAGAAGTGTTC
Source organism: Viscum album (assembly GCA_963277665.1). Taxonomy (NCBI): domain Eukaryota; kingdom Viridiplantae; phylum Streptophyta; class Magnoliopsida; order Santalales; family Viscaceae; genus Viscum; species Viscum album. The sequence goes on from OY728163.1 coordinate 155,001,980, forward strand.
GTCTTCCATTAGGAGTGGGAGCTAACTCCAAATGTATTCCCATTAATAGTTAGTCTAATCTTGCATTCAACCCATCTTTTGTCTTTCCTTTAATATCTAACAATGTTCCAATCAAACTATCACAAATATTCTTCTCCACATGCATGACATCAATATTATGTTTAACTTCATGATATCTCCAATATGGTTGCTCAAAAAATATTGACCTTTTCTTCCAAATATGTCTATCATTACCAGATTTTTGTGTCTTACCCAATGTCACATTAAGGTTTTCTACCCTCTAAAAATACACATTAGGGGATAAAGGTTTAGGAGAAATTTCAAATTCTTGTGAGCCATTGAATGCCTTTTTTTAGTCTTCTATAAGATTGATCCATAGGAAAAAACTTTTGATGACCCATGTACACTGTTTTCCTCCCATGATGAAATTGACAATATGAAGTCTGTTGTTCACAAATTAGACATGATTTATGCCCCTTAACACTGTATCCAGACAAATTCTCATATGATGGGAAGTAATTTATAGTGAACATAAGCACTTCATGCAGCTGAAAATATTCCATTTTATAAGAATCATACACCCTAATTCCATCCTCCCGTAAAAGTTTCAAATAATCAATCAATGGTGACAAGAAAACATCAATATCATTTACAAGTTGCTTCGGACCAGAGATCATTATACTCAACATGACATATTTTGACATGATACAAACTTCATGAGGGAGGTTGTAAATTACCAATAAAATAGGTCATGAACTATGTGTGCTACTGAGGGTTCGGTATAGATTCCTTCCATCTGTGCACAACCCTGGTATGATATTTCTAATTTCATTTCCAAATGTAGGATACTACTCATCAATTTTCTTCCATTGTGAACAATATTTTGGATGATGTATTTTTCCATCACATATCTGCTCATCAGCATGACATCTTAACCTTTTTGCATCAAGTGAATTTGAAAATAAACATTCCAAAACAATGAATTATTGGAAGATACCAAAATACCTTGGAAGGGATATTTGTAATCTCTACATCAGCTTGTGATTTTTCTTTCATCTTACACCATGATGTCCCATATTTTGGACACTCTGATAGAAATTCATATTCCTTCCTATAAATCATACAGTCATTTGGACAGGCATGTATTTTCTTGTATCTCAATCTCATCAGGCATAATATTTTCTTGGCCTTATAATGTGAATTTGAAAGATCATTATCTTTTGGAAGAATGTCTTTCATCAATTGTAGCAGCTCTGTAAAACTTCTGTCACTCCATACATGGTTCACCTTCAGGTTAATCAATCTTAACACCGCTGACAAAACCAAAAAATCTATACAACCAGTATACGGTGGTTTTTCAGCATCACCATATAGACGCGCAACTGTCGGTTGTATCTCAATTTCTTCTACTACGATATCACGAATCATTTCTTCAATTCCATTGGAGTTAGCATCTTGAAAATCATCATCATCTGTAGATCTGACATTCTATCTAGTTTCACCATAACCAATACAAGGGTTGTAACTCAGATTAAAACCAGGAAAAATCATATGATCTTTGATCTCTCTACTTTTCAACTTCTTCATATTCAAACATTTCAGGCATGGAAAGAAAAAAATGTCACTGCTTGGAACATTTCGTTTAGAAAATTCCAAAAAGGAATCAACACCATCTTCATATTCATTACTTATTCAGTGTTTCGTAATCCAAATTAGACTCATTATTAACCTATAACAAATATAAAAATTATACATCTTTTTAAGATAATACAAATATATATTTATATGAAAAATATAATAATTTCAATGTAAAAAAAATTGAAATATAAAAAAAAATCTATGCATATTTGAAAAAAATAAATATGAAAATCATTTTAAAAAGAAAATATAGTTAGATATAACAGTTTTAAATTCATCTTGGATCCTTTCTTCTTAAGGTAAACAAAGAATACATCCCGGTGCAACTGGATACCAAATTCACCCTTCCGTAAAAAAGAAATATGATTTATAAATATTAAAATATGTATACATTCACTACTAAAAATTACACAGATCCCGACGATTTAAAACCATTAGGATAACCCCTGAAACCATTGGGGTACCCAACAGTTTCACACACCATTGGCATGATGGTCGTTGCAATAGCCCTATACCAATGATTCCATAGGAACCGTTGGTATAGACTTACTAAAGTTAAAATATTCCAACGGTTTCAATGAAACTGTTGGGATATATATATATATATATACCAAGAGGGTGTCCAAGGGAGTTGGGCGTTGTCCACGACGGTAGGGGTTATCCAGGGTGTCCAGGGGGTGGGGTCCTGTCTAGGGGGTGGGGTAAAATCCATGTGGATGGGCGGTGTCCAAGGGGTGGGGGAGTGGTATCCAGGGGTGAGGGGTCTATCCAACCCCCTACCCCATTGGAAACCCCCCTAGACAGCCCCTGGACAACACCACCACCCTGGATAGCCCCCCCCCCCCAAACATCACCCCCACCCATCTGGAAATCCCCCCCCCTCACCCTCTAGACATCCCCTCTACCCCCTTAGACATCCCACTCACCCCCCCCCCACCTGCCCCCCCCACCCATTGGACACCCCTACCCCCTTGGACATCCCCCTCACCCTCTAGACACCACACCCACACCCCCTTTGACACCCCAACCCCCTTGGACAGCCCCCACACCCCCTAGGACACCACCCCCACCCCTTTTGACACCCCCTGGACACCCAAACCCCTTTTGACACCCCTTGGACACCCCCACCCCTCTAGAAAGCCCCCCCCCCCCACCCTTGGAAATCCCCCACCCCTCTAAACAGCCCCCCCTGGACACCCCCTACCCCCTGGACACCCCCTACCCCCTTGGACAACCCACTCACAACCCTGTACACCCCACACCCCTTGGACATCCATCCACCCCTCTAGACAGCCCCCCCCCCCATGGACACCACCCATCCCCGAGACACCCCCTACCCCCTTGGACAACCCACTCACCCACTGGACACCACCACCACCCCCACCCCTTGGACACCCCTACCCCCTTGGATAACCCCCTCACCCCCCCCCCCTAGACACCCCCTGACACCCAAACCCCCTTGGATAGCCCCCAAACCCCCTGGATACCCCCCCCCCCCACACCCCCTTTGACACCCCATGGACACCCCCACCCCTTTGGACAGCCCCCCCCCCCCCACCACACCCCCATAGACATCCCCCACCCCTCTAGACAACCCCCCACCCACCCACCCAATACACCACCCCACCCCACACCCCCTAGACACCCCCCTACCCCCTTGGACATCCCACTCAACCCCTGGACACCCCCCCCCCCACCACCGAGACAGACCCCACCCCTCTAGATAGCCCCGCTGGACACCTCCCCACTCCCCTGGACACCCCCTACCCCTTAGATAGCCCACTCACCCCCTGGACACCCCCCCCCCCCCACCCCCTAGACACCCCCCCAACCCCCTAGACACCCCTACCCCTTGGACAGCACCCTCACCCCCTGGAAACCACCCCCACCACCTTGGACACCCTAAACCCCTTAGAAAGCCCCCCCTCCCCCCCTAGACACCACCCCCACCCCCTTTGACACCCCTGGACACCCCCCCCACCCCCTGTACATCCCCCCCCCCCCCCCCCACTCCTCTAGACAGCCCACCCACCCCCAAGACACCCCCACCCCCTGGACACCGCTTACCCTCTTGGACTACCCACTCACCCCCTAGACACCACCCCCACCCCTTAGACACCCCTACCCCCTTGGATAGCCCCCTCACCCCCTAGACCCCCCCCCCCCAACCCACCCACCCACCACCGTGGACACCCCAACCCCCTTTGATAGCCCCTGCACCCTCTGGACACCACCTTAATCCCCCTTCAACACCCCCGGGACACGCCCACTCCCATGGATATCCACCCAACCCCTTGGACAACCCCCACCCCTCTAGACAGCCCCCACCCACTTCGACACCCCCTGTACGCACACACACACATGATGGAACACAAAAAAAGCATAAAGTTTCATGATATCACTTCTATGGTTTCTTTTACCAAAAAATAATTCAGCACGGTATAAATGAACACTATGAAACTTACCATGATATCAAGAACAAAGATAGTAAAATAACATCTCAAAAATTTAGTTTAGGGCATCGCAACAAATAAAAACTGAAACCGAGCCGTGTGAAGCTTACTTGAGTGTTGCAAGTAGACCTGATAGATCTAGTGACAATAAACAAGATGAATGGTGTTGAAAAAATGAGGCTTGAGGTCACAACTTTGAAGAATTATTTCTAGGTTTTCTACGTGGGAGAGAGGAGTCGCAGGTCTCCAGATCAAAGAAAATATAATGACAGAATATGAGGCGCGATAAATCATTTAAACGGTTTATCAGGTTGGTTGTCTTATAAATGACGTAATAAACTATTTTTTTATGTTTATAACGTCTGTTATTTAATAACCGACATAGAAAATAATTTATCACGTCAGTGATTTTATAATCGACGTGATAAATGGCACTTTATCACGTCGATTATTTTGATAACCGACATGATAAATTTCCAAGCTTTCCTTTATTATGTCGGTTATTTTATAACTGATGTTATAAAGAGCCTATATTGGATTTTCATGGTAGTTATAAAATAACCGACATGATAAAGCTAATCTCAGAATTTTTTACTTAGGTTATTTTATAATCAACGTAAAAAATGGATTCCTATCTATTTATCTTGTCGTTTATTTTATAATGGACATGATAAATTGATTTTTACATCTTGACATGTCGGTTATATAGAACCGACGTGAAAAATGATAATGTGTTAAACGTTTTTTCTACTAGTGTTAGTTCCCAAATTAATCTCTTGGAAAAAAAATTATGGAAAATTTTACAAGAAAGAATATCTTAGTGAACTTATAAAAAGTTCTAAGTATACAACAAAAGTCACTTACATCATAAAATTTTATGTTGTGAAGTTAAAGAGTTCGAATACCATGTGTAAAGAGTTTAATATTAGGAATATTATTCTTATAACTCATCATTATTCAAACTATATTATTTTCAAAGACATTATTCACTAAAATGGTTTAGTGGGGGAGTTTTATCATATGGTCACATAGAGATGTGAAATAAATTATATAGAGATTTAATGTGTTTAATAAAACCATAAAAGTGAAGAAAACAAAAGTCCAATATGGTGGTATATCATATGAGATATGATTATATGGGCCCTAATTTATGTTTTTTCCAATATTATTATATGGGTTTAAGGATATAAAATGTATAATGTCAATATAAAAGGTAATATCTACTTTTCACATTAGCTGCGTATATTATGTGAATTAATTTCTCAAAGTACAACATTGAGTCATCCCTAACCAATGTTCATCATGGAGAATTATAGATTGTGAAAAAATGTTAAGGCTAAAATGATTAATATTTCATAGAGGCATAGAATATGATCATGAGGAAAAAAAGGGGGTTTTGTTTTATCGTTAACTGCCCCACCCCCAAGTATACCACATGGAGTTTCATACACTGTATCTTTGGTATAATAAGGTTTAATGTTTTGTATTTTTGATTTCATTAATAACTATGGTTGGTGAGATACCTTTCATGATAACCTTTAAATTTTTATACCTTTATTATGCAATACTTGAGGCCTAGCTAATTGAGGGTTGGTTGGGTATGTTACTGATCGTGGTGTTGGTTGGAGATTAACCAAAATGGGATGTTTCCTATCAAATAATGAGTATGAAATATAATACCTTGATTGAGATAAACTGAGGAAGTTAATATCTATACCTAGATAATACATATGATGTTTCTATCTATTGGATGAGGGGAATGTGATGTGATCATCCATAATGGTGAATAACATGTGATGTATTAATCAACCTAGTCAATCTATACTCAGAGAATCAAGAATGTATGAGTAGCTATATGGGATTAACATACATTGTATCATATGGATTCTTTATGTCTTAGATAAAGGTATTGTATGAAAATCAAGGATTGTATATGATGTATCTTGTAAAAATATGTATATAGATACATGTGTTTTATGGTGATTACGCTATATCCCTTCATAAATTGAGTAGAACTGATGCTTTTCTAGAGGCCACTCTTTCATACATTTAAAATTTTAGGATTTATTATATATTTTAAATGCTAAAAAGACTTGTGGGGCCAAACATTGTAGTTTTCAAAATGGTAATTGAGTTTTAAAAAACATGTATAGTTTCTCTAAAAGTGTTTTAGAGTTTATCCAAAAATATTGGATGAATATTCACAAGGTATTGTAAATTATGTGATGCGAATTCAATTTTATGATACATTTTCAAAAAACAAATGGAGATATCAAAAAGTATTTTTTGATATTTTTTCACAAGTTATTATATATGATCCTATATAAGGTGAAGTGGCATAGAGTCTATTAGGATTTAGTAAAATTGGGTGATTGAATGAGATATTCAATAAAGCCTTGCTTCATAGTGTGGGATATTGGAATGTCACTTGGTATAACATGAAGGTTTCTCAAAAATTCCATTTTTTATGATATATAGATATCTTATTATTACTTCTTAAGATAATACATATTTAATGACTTAGTTTACACCTTAAGGTTCATCGGGAAACCAATTGATAATTTCTATCATTCGAGAAGATCATCCACATAAGTTATCATTAAACTAAGCATTTAATAAGATAAAACGGTGATATAATTGATGGCCAAAAGTTATAAATAGTTTAGACCATTTCCATTAACTCATACATTTCATAAAATATGAGTTAATTCAATCATACTCAAGGATTTTCTAAAGAGATTATAAAACATGCCAAACCCATGGTGATGGGTTTTTAAAGCATTTTTTATTATCACTAGCTAAGATCTCTTATCCTATACCATTTTATAAAATATTTTCTAGAATTTTTTGGGTATTTAAGAGAATCCCATATAATTTTAGGGTAACATATCATGACCCATGGATACACCATAGTTGGAGAATTCTTTGATTTATCCTTAGTGTTTTTTATCAATCATAAGGATTGAAGATCAAGGAGCGGTGAAAATCGTCATTTTAAGGTACTCATGTGTTATTCATTTTAAATATATCATGGTTTTTTTTCAAGCATTGTAGATCTTGAGAATTTGGATTTATTCATATTTTCATTTGTTGATTAAGTGTTAATTGGTCTACAAAAACCCTTCATAATTCTACACTACATATTGATTTATAGTCTATTATATCTCCATGATAGTTTGTTTATGAGTAAGACATAAAATACCAATATCCACCTTATTTAAAACCCAATATATAATATATAGTTCTTTTAATGTAACACATTATTATATTTATCATTTAGATGTGTTTTACCTTTATATATCTCAAAAATGCACTATAAAAAATTTATCATTAAAGATATTTGGCCTTATCAAAATGAGATGCAATTGACTTCCAATAAGAATTTTTTAAACCATTCAGTATGTTACTATGTTTTCCTTATTTTTTTTAAGTTTTGTTCCAACTAAAATTGGAGTTAAAATAGGTTTCCAAGAATTCATTTTAAACTTTTTTTAATAGCTCTCTTTCATACTTCACATATTAGATAAATTTTAACTAATCCTTTTGATTTACTTGAAGCTCAAGGAAATAAGTTAATGTTCTAATAATTAAAATTTTAAATTCTAAATGCATTAATTTTTCTACATTTTAATATAATTATATTTATTCTCACAAAAGATGATGTAATCCATGTATAGTAGTACTATGAGCTACTCATTATCTAAGACTTTCACATAGAGGTTTTGATTAACTCATCCTCTTTTGAACTCCAAATTTCATAGACACATGTCTAACCATGTATACAAGGAATAATGTGATTTATTTAGGACATATAAAGACTTTTTCAACATAAAAACTTTTACATCATCAGCTATGATAAAAATTTATACCAGTGGATGGATGTATACATTTTATTTTAGCACTCCATTAAAGAATATAGTCTTCACTTATATTTGAAAGACATTTAATATTATCTAAAATTATACTAACAAAAATAATCTAATGGGTCCCAGCCTTTCTGTAGGTATGAATTTTTTCTTGACATCAAATCCTTCAAAATGATTATGCCCTTTACATACGAGCCTTTTCATGTTTTTTACCCATTTTCCATTTTTATTATACGTGTTTTTAAATACCCATTTTGTAACAATCACGTTATGATGTTTAGGTATTTCCATAATCTCCCAAGTGTGGATATTTTTAATTGTTTCCAACTATTCATTCATGGATTTCACCCTTGAATTGTCTTTATCCACCTCTTAGAATGTTTCCAATTACACCTATGATAATAGAGTAGTGTACTCTGTACTACTTATCCTTCAAGTCTATTTTGGATCCTATTTGTATCCAATAATATTTTTTGGTCAAATTAATTTCTTATACTTCTTTTTTGAGTCAAAAATTGACTCTCTAAAATATCATGCTCATATTCTAATTTAATTTTAGAATCATTATCATTTGGTGGATTTTTCACCTCTTCAAAATTCTTATCACAACCTTATTCCTCCACACAAATTTATTGAAAATTGAAACTTCAAAAAAAATTGATTCATCTTTAATTACATTGATTTTTTCTTTTAATAATTTTTTAGACTCTCATTAAACCATTTATAATATTATCTCTCAAATGAGTGTCCTATAAATATTTATTCATCCATTGTGTCTCTATATTCATCGTAATTTCCTTATTTATTTAAGATGAAACACTTTCTTCAAAAAAACTATGAAATACTTCAATAAAGGTTTATTTTCATGCTACATATCATATAGAATCCTATAATATATAAGGATAATTGAGGCCTAGTTTTGAGTTTTGATAAGTCTATTTAATGCATATTTTTTGAGTAATTTAATGTCTTGATTTGTTTACTTTAATTAATATTCTTTTTAAATGTTGATAAAATTAACTTTTTCTGTTTTTTGGTAGGAGACAACGAACAATTGAAAAAGTAATGAAAAATGGTGAATAATGAAGCAAAATGACACTTTGCACCGCTTTGCTTCGCTCACGGTGTGACACTAGATTTTTTGAGGAAGAATGAAGTTGGAAGTTCTGGAAGAACACTGGTACAAGTCATGTACTATAAGTACATGTCATGTATTCATCTGAGAGGAAATCCAACGCTAGAAAAATTCATGATGAGCTAACATGTTGTGGATGACCAGTGCACGTCATGTACCTTCAGTACATGACTTGACTGTGATCAAAACTTCAAATTTATTAATCATATTTGCGTAAGATTCTTGTGGACACAGAGGTGGAATGGAAAATGAGTACATGACGTGTAACCTAAGTACACATCGTTTAAGTGGTAAAATTTCTAAAATCTCAGCCAAGATTCATACACACATCAGGCAGATTCACAAAAGGTGGATTGGCATTACACAACGTGTAGTTCAAGTACACATCATGAGAAAGGTAGGGAAGAACCCACTTGAATCCTATAAATAGAGGATCTGGCTACTACTTTGGACCATTCAGATTCAGAGAATATTGAAGTGAGAAGTTTCATTATATAGGGCCCTCACCAAGTCATCTTTATTTTCTTTATGTGTTTCTTTTATTTTCTCTTTGTCTCATATTCTATCATATCTAGGTTGAGGAGGTAAACCCACCACATTTTAGGGTAATGTAATCGAAGGAGGAATGCGCATTTGATTTAATTATTTTTTATTATTCATACAGTTGGTTTGCATAATTTTGTTCTTATACTTCAAATCCCTTTATTTTTCTTTTACCATGACCATAAATAAATTAATTAAAAAGAAACATTTAAATTGCGCAACTGACTAACCTAAATATGGCATGACCATTGACAATTTTAGGGGAAATTAGGTTTAAAAATGGTATTGTGATAAACTTGATTTGATAATAATCTAAGATACTAGACTAAGGGAAATAGTATGTTTCTACTTTAAAGAGGGGATACCATGACCATTTGATCTAACTCGTCCCGACTCCAGAACCATTCATAAATCAATCAATCTATTTTCCAAAATACAATTGCATCCAAACACCGATATTATATTTTTCCATCATGCTTTCTAAATCTGTTTTCAAAACAACAAATCAATATTCTTTTCTTTCTTACTCTAATTTCATTAAATCAAATCAAACACATCTTCTCTCACCACTTTCTTCAATTAAATATTTCTAAATTATAATCGATCTAATTTCAACATCTTTGTGGGTTCGACCTCAAACTTCCACTTTACTTGATTCTTAATTAAGCGGGTAGGATAGTTAGAGTTTATAATTTTTTTTTGCATAGTACTGTAGGGAAGTAATAATGCCCTACAGGGCTATCAAATGTAAAATACCAATTACAATACTTTATAGTAGTGGCGAGAGATAATGATTTCAATCAAAAAGGTCTTGGCCATATTATTAACCATGTAATTATTCCTTTTCACTACTCTATTCTATTTAGGGGTCTAATAAGGACACACCATGTTTTATTCTATATTTCTATAAATAGTTTTTGACCTTCACTAAATTTTATTCAATTCCATTTCCTAACTATAAGATTTATATTGTTCCTATTTTTTTATTATCCACTCCCCTTTTGAATCTTTTGAGGTCATCAAACACTTATTTTTTGAATTTTATAGACATAACACATCCCATACTATTATAGTAAATAATAAATAAGTTAAAATATATTTCACATCAAGTTTAGGATTAATTAATTAGACCGCACAAATCAATATAGACAAAATCCAGTTTCATTATGTATGCTTATTAGTTCAGTGATAGGGTTTCCCTTCAAGAATGCACCACATAATGTTTCTCTATATCTATTTAAGTTAGGTATATCCACTACTACATTTAATTTTGAAATATTTTTCATACAATCTTGATGGATGTGGAAAACCCTTTGATTCTAAAAAAATATTTTCTACTTCTATAATAAGTAGACAATTATTCTTCTATATATCCACTTGATATGAGTTTCTATTAGTTATATAACCCTATATTAGATAATTTTCATCCTTTACTTTGATATGAAAAAATTTCTAGTTGAATATAAATTTTAATATTGATCCACACAACTCGATCAGACTCAAAATGTTATGTTATAGATCATCCACATAGAGAAATTTAGTATTATTTAAGTCATCTCTATACAAACATCTTTTAACAAATACTTTTATCTGCAAGAACTCTACCATTTCCAAAATATATCATTCTATCTACACTTCATTTCAAATTATTAAGAAGATTTATGTTACCCATAATGTAGGATGAATACCCTATATTAATAATCCACTTAATTTTATTATTAATAGTATTCAAATATATCTCAATAATTATATCCTTATACTTAATATTTAGCTTCTTTTCTTTATTATAAATCTCTAGTTAAGGTGAAAAGATATATCGGTCTATCCTCATTCTCTTCTTAAAAAGAAAAAAATCTATACTATTCTAATTCCATTGGGTAAAAACCATTTAATAAAGAAATTGTGTTAGATTATATCACATTTATCCTTATCTAACTTATATATAAATAATTATCACTTCTTTTTAACTTATAATCGATACTTATATGACCAAAATATTAATAGTAAAATAAATACCCATCAAATGATTCTTTCTTTCAAATATATGATATGATTTTGTTTTGTTTTGTTAAATACTAGGTGTCTTTTTTTCAAGTAACTCTTTTAATCCTCAAAATATGACATCATGATTCTAAAATATCCATAGAATTGACACTTAATTAAAGTAAAAAAAATTCATCCACATATCCCTGCACTAAAAATAAATTTTTATTATTAAAAGATACCCATGAAAAAATCATAGTTGCAGGTACACAAATCCCTTTCAAGGGGGAGATAATGATGCAAAACAAGGTCATACCCTTGGATAAAAACCTTACACTCCAAAGGAATAGAACCCAGACTATCATAAATAACAAGACCCTCCTCTGGTCTTCTAACGTGGGAAAGTTTGTCTTCCATTAAATTAGTATCCCTCCAACTATGATGAACAATATTCCCAATATTTTTCTCCAAAACTAATTTGAGAATTATGTATACCAACTCCCATGGAACTTCATATCACCCATGAATCGACCTTACTAGAACTTACGAATCAGATTCAACCTCGGTAACCTGAAAACCCCACCTTCTACAAATCAGCAGCCCAGAAATAAGAGCTTGCATCTCCTCCCCCAAGGAACTTCCCGGTCCATAGAAAGCATTAAACCCCAAAAGGTATAATCCCCAGGAATACCCAAGACCCCCCCCCCCCCCCCACCTCTTATAACCTCTTTCATTAGGGATCCATCCAAGTTCAGTTTCAAACCACTGAGAGGAGTTTTCCACCTGATCCAGTGTCCAACTCCCCTACCCTTCATACGAGATCAGTTTAGAATATTGAAAACCATGGATGAGAACTATCCCCCCTTAAATATAAAACCTAACTCAACGATAAGTTCCCTTAACCGCATTTTAAGAAATAATAACAAGTGATGGGATCCCAGCTGAACCTGATTGCGGGACTACCAGATAGTCCAACAGATGTATAAGAGAATAAAAGACCTCATTTTTCATTACATTCCCCTATTATCCAAACCATAAAACAACTAATCCAAAAAACCATTTAACTAAGAATTATCACAATCGATGCAGGTATGGGGTGAGAAGAAAGATGGGAGAAAAACCACACAATTACTCTGAAAAGAGATGAAGTTTTGACTCCATCCTTGGGTTCTGACAGCAGAAAAAATGAGAATCCAAGGGAATACCCTTCCTATGAATATTCTAATTTGTCGAACGTGACTTATTTTAGATATTCCATGTAAGAAAGTTCATATTCATATGGATTTCATTGAACCACTCCTTTGGTGACCACTAATCATGGGAATTCTTGGCATGTATCTCCCCCCTATAATCCTAAGTGACAAACCTACCCAAACTCAAACCCATGAAGCATTACTGATCTAGTTGTTTTCTCAAGATAATACCCTAAAATACCTTCAACTGATCAGGGTTGAGAACCGACTGAATGAGATCATGATTCGTTCTTACCTCAAAAAATGAAATGTTAGGATATGGGAATCCTGGAAATGCCAGCCTCTCACCCACCTAGTTATCCTTCCAAAAGCTGACCTAGCCTTTCTCAATAATCCACTGAGCAGAGCTACAAAGAACTTCAAGGTGTGATAACATGCACTGCACTAGATGAGAGGTATGTGTGATACGAGGCCCAATCACATCCCATTGATCACCATACCATGCTCTAAAGAAGGAAGCCCATAGAGAATCCCCAACAATAATTTCCCAATCCAGCTGACCTTGAATGCCCTCCATGGATTCATTCAGATCACATAGACCCACTCCCCCTTCCTCCATGGGATTTTCCATGAGAGACATAGAGGTCCAATGAGTTTTCCCTACTTGGTTTAAATCCTAGAGGAACGTAGTAAGAATTTTCTCTATCCTCCCAACAACCCTTTGGGGGGATTTATTATTGAATATACATGCATCGGAATAGAGGTAATCATGTTGTTTATCAAAGTAACCCACCCTCAAAAAGATAGAAACTTTATTTTCCAATTGAAAATCCTTCCTTGAAGGTGGATGATAATATCATAAAATAGTTTCTTCTTGATATAGTCACAATAAATTGGAACAGAAAGATAAACCAAGGGAAATTGTCTCTGTTGACAACCCAACATTCCCTGAATACCCCTACACCACCTTGAGGGACACTTGTTGGAGATAAAAACATGGATCTTCCTTTAACTAACTTCCTGACCACTTAATTGTCCATAGTCATACATGATCTCCATGAGTTTTTATAAGGACCCCTACCTTCCATTTGTAAAAATAAAAATATTATCAGCAAACATTAAGTAGGAGGTACCTTCCATTCTGCTCCAGCTAAGGTATGGTGCCAAACTATCATCATCCAAACCTCTATGAAGATTTCGAGACAAGTCATATAGAGCCAAGATGAAAATGGTTGGAGATAAAGGGTCCCCTCGATGAAAACCATGAACCAGCTTAAGGAAACCAAAGCACCTTCCCATAAGAGATAAAGATAGTCATGGGGATGAATATCACCTAAACCATAGATCAAAAAACACTCCTGAAATCCAAGATCCTACAACATGTGAATAATGAAACTCCTCTCAATATTGTCACACACCTTATCTATACCCACTTGGAATATAACATTTGAGCCCACTGATCTTTTATTGATGTCAATAAAAAGTTCACTAGTAATACCAACCTCTCCTTGAATGCTTTATCCTTTAACAAACCCAAGTTTATCCCTCGAGACAGGACTTGGAATGAACCTACTCATCCTTCTCACAATAAGAGAAGCCAAGATCTTATAGGAAACATTACAAACGAAAATAATCCAGTAGTGACTGAGGCTAGTGGGATCCTTCATTGTGGAATAAGATCCACCCTTGAGGAACACACAATCATATTTAGAGAACCACCACAAAAGTAGTCTTGAACTACATCGATAACTTGGGGACCATCCATACCCCAATCTTCTATATAGAAATCCATCAGAAAACCATTCGTCCTAGGAGAGATATCATGCGGTATGGAAAAAACCATACCCTTAACCTTCTCCTCACTAGGTAAAGCTGTTAGGAATTCATTATCTAAATCCTCCACTAGATGAGGAATACATCCCAAAAAGTACTCATCATCCCCAACATCTCAAGATTCCTTGAATATGAAGGGTATCTACCCATCCAAAAGTCCATTTAATTGTTCCAATGCCATCTGGACACCATCTCCATGTATGACATGAAAGTTCCATTACCAAGGCTTAGATTGATCTACATATTTCTATTATCCTTAAAACATGCATGATAGAAGGCACTATTACGGTCTCCCTCCCTCAACCATCTCACACATGACCTTTTCTTATAAAGCCTTTCAATATCCAATAATTTTTCAGCAATAACAACCAACTTATCACAAATAATAGTGAATTAATTCTCATCCCAATCATGATAAAGACCCTCCTCCAATCTATAAATTTCTTCTTTAATACTATCCACCCTAATAGGATCATTAGGCCTATTATCCAACTGGCATTTGATATCCTCCTTGAGGATTTTGAGATGCCTATCCAGACCACACTAGGACCATTCATCCACCTTGTGGTTCCACAAAACTCATAGCATCTGCATGATTCCATCATCTTGATGTATAATGTAATAATAATGAAAAGTTCGGTATCTTGCAACATCCTTTTTGAGTTCCACCCTCAATGGGGCATGGTCTGAAAGAGATTGAGGGAGGTGAGTAACTAATGCCTGAGAAAAAGAATCCAACCCCTAAATATTCCTAAAGAATATATCCAACTTGAACTAGATATGGTTAGATTCCCTGAAGTTATTGCACCACGTGTATTTAGAGACATTAAACCTCAATTCCAGTAGCACCACAGCAGACACGAACCCCTGAAAATCTTGAATGTTGTTGTTAGAAATTATAGAGCCACCTATTTTCTCTAATAAATCCATGATCAAGTTGAAGTCACCACCAAAAAACCATGGAAGAGTTTCACACTAAAATTACTCTGGATGTCACCATAACTCTACCTAACATATGGATCTGTGTTGTCATAAAAAAAAGATAAAACAACCTCCATCCCATTGCAGGATATCTTGGTGTTAAAACACTATGGCATAATACTCAATAAATCCACTAAAACATGATTCTTCCAACAAATCCAAATATGATTTTTGATAGGGCACCCATGCAAAGATAATGAAAAACCTATTTTACTAGATGGTGAGGAAAGCTTGCAAGGATCCTACTTGGGATCAATAATTTCCCTGAGAGACAATTGATACTTCCTGACTTCAGAATCCAAAAAAGCACACTTCACTTGTTCCCCCATGCCTTGGGCATTCCAAATCATCGAAGAGAACATTAAGGATGGCACATATAGGCCTTTTGGATAGAATAATTAGAGAGTTGTAGTAAAGGATACAAACTTGTCACATTCTACCTAGAGTGGGGGACTATCCCAGAGGTCCCATCAAGAGAAGAACACCTTTTTAGAGTAAGAATATTCATTTTGAAATACCCTTTTGGATCCTACAAAAATATAAAACTTGTAGGATGAGGGGGGATGTGGATGGCTCCCCACTATTTAACCTTAAAGTAGATATACCAAAAAAATGGATTGTGGAGATCCTCGAGCCATCTGAATCTCCTTCTCAACTCCATTAGGCATCGCCTCCACCCACAGAATCCCCTTGATATTAAATGATGGACTCCTAACCATTGACCATTGAAATAAATCTAGGGAGAGCATGGGTGAGATATAAAGCACTGGCGAAGGGGGTGAAAAATCACTAGGAATCCAGGGGATAGGGTAGTTGAGGATGCCATAATCATCCCAGGGTAGTAGTGAGTCCTCCATAGAAGAGACGATGTCACTATAAATGCAGGTTTTCATGCAAGGAGCATAAGATTTTATTTTATACTCAATATTCTTTTTCAAAGATATAACTTCTTACTCACATGTTTCAATCATCCTTGTTTTCTCAATGATACAAATATTTAGGTCCTTAATTCTCATAGATTAATCCTAAATATGTTTCCTATAATTCACTAAATCATTATGTTTCTCTTTATTATTTTCATTTTTACCCATAATTTTCTCAGTTTAGTCAATTTTTATTCTAGATTATCAACATATCTTGAGGATATTGGAGTTTATTCCCTTGAACCAACTTCTATATACTTTATGATTACATTTATTAATGGTTTTTAATATTAATAAAGTTATTATCACGTCATTATTATTCTTCTATGTGACATTGTATGTAATAATGTCCTAAGGGTATCCATCACACTAAAAGGTAATAGTAGTTTAATACTGTGATGAGAACCTATAATTTTTATGAACATATACTTAAATATATGTTCTATTCCAATGGAACATATTTGATAAAGTATGATAGGGATGGGATGTTCCTAATACATTGAGTATTCTTCTCATGAAGTTCACCCTTGGTAATCTCTTAGAGATGGGGGTTATGAGAACTTTAATTGATAGTAGTTAATATACATTAATATTTTTTATTGGATGTTCCTGTCTATGGATGTGTTTAATGGTCATTAAACTTTGAAAGTTTCATTAATTCATATAATGAGTCATTTACTTTGATGTATTGCTAAAAAATGTGACAATATATGCACACTACGAGGTAGGATACTTTGAGTGTGTCATGAGTGATATTTCATTAATGAATAATTTGAGGAAGGATTTTTCCATTGTATTATTTAATGGAAGTTGATATATCCGGCCCTTTAATGGGAATGTGACTTCCTGGTTAATTCTAATGTAATAAAAAAATTTCATTAAGTTCATTTTTGAAATGTAAAAGAAAGAGACAATGATAACATAGGTTGATAACATCGGTATACAACCTGATTGATTATAGATATTGAGAAAAGGGGATTATATTGCAAAATATGAATTCATAGGAGGTTTTATATCACTTTGACATTAAATTCATTTTCTATGGGGGCATTGGCATGTTTCTAGGTGTTGAATTTGGACATTATGCGGTTCTACCAAATTTTATTAAGAAATGGGACCAAAGGGTCACATACTAAGTGTATCTAGAAGCTCATCTAAATACTATATAATTTTGAATAAATATTATTTTCATAAAAAAAATTTAATTATTCATGTTTGGTTGATCGAAAAATATTCAGTCACTAATTATTTAGGAGAATAAATGTGAGATGAATATTTAATAAATATTTATTCACTATTATAGTCAATATAATATTTATTTATTTACCGATGAATAATTTAGTGATATTTAAATATTTATATAAATATTTATTATTCAGAATTGATAAATACCAACGATAAAAGATGGATGGAATTGATAGTCTAGTGAAAATTATATAATAAATATCATTTAAAAAACATTGATTTATTTATTCAAGAAATGATATTTAATTATCCGTGATTTTAGATAATTTCAAGTAAATAAAATTATTATTATTATTATTTAGACCAGGGGTTAATTGAGGAATAATATAATAATAAGGGCTCATGTGCAATTATTATTCTCTAACACCATCTCTACATAAATCGGATTATAACATTATCAACGTTAATAATTTTTGTACACAATCAATTCTCGAGAATCCTCTAAACCCTTAGAGATCCATTCCACTCGAATAATTTCAAGAACATTTAGTAAAAACCTTATTCCACCCTATCGATTATAAATAGAATAACGAGAATCATTCCACCTCAAATCGATTTATGTGGCGATCAATGACAAATAACATATGCATTAGAATATTTCATGTTAGCCCCCATGGATTTAAATAGTGATGTTCGGAGGTTAATATTGCATTTTTGGATCATTACTAAAGGAATTATAACCTTGAATACTCTGAAATCTATCACTTGATTCATCAATGAAGAAATAATTTCAACATGAGATATTATTTATTTATAAAAATTAATTATAAATTACGTATGATGATATTATGAATGATATTATTAGTAGTGATGGGTTCATTATCTGATGTAACACTCTCTCTTACAATCCTTAGGGTTTTACTCTATTTTACTCTCATACAATCATCGCTTATTCTTTTATAATGCACCTTGTATCCTTCATCACTTTGTTGGGATCTCACATCTAGGATCTTCTTGGAATGGTTTGTGTTTAGAAAACTTTGGTTTATATTTTGTATATACATATGTTTTTTAGTCTTTGTTTTGGGGTTCCCCATAGTGGTCTTTTTATTGGAATTAAAATCATCTTGGGATGATTTGGTGGTCATATTTGTATTTCATTTTGGGTTGTTCATTGATCATCATCATCTTTTTCACTAGTCTCTTTTCTAGATCTATGCATCAAAAAAATATAGTGTTTAACCTATTTTTCTCCATCCCTGGTCTATTTGTTCATCTTCTAGACTAGAGCCACCCCTCTTAGCGCCAGTGTGCTATCATCAGGGTTGGAAAAGAGTGTGTATTAGTTCTAGGGTGGTGGGTGTGTAGGTATATGGATGGTTCTGGAAGAAGACTAGTCATTGGGGAGGTAATCTAGTTCAGTTGTGATACTAGAGGGGACCATTTCAATAGATGGGAAGACAACCAGATCTAGTCTGCAGATGGAAGTGATGATCTTGGTGTTCAGAATCATGACCAGTGATGCTCACTGGGGGGTGCCGGAAATATTTTGTCTTCCATAGGGTTTCCAAACACATGATAATTGACGACTAGGCTACATCGATAAAAGTGGTGTCATGATTATGTGGGGTCTTCGGTCCATAGTATTGGACTTATTCTAATGGGTTTTTGGGACATCATTTTTTCTTATTTCCTCTAATTCTGGGATTTCGGGACATTTTCTATTTGTCATTGGGTTGTTGGGCCATTTAGTGCCAAATGTGTTTGGGACTAATGTCTTATTATGGGTTCCCCTAAACCTAGTTTAAAAGGTGGTTGATTTTTCTTTTATTAATAAAGGGTCATGAACATAACTTTTTTCCTATATGTGATGATCTTGTATCATGGAATCTAGGGTTGGAATTTAACTAGTTCTGAGGATAAATCTAAATAAGATAACTAATTTAAATTGTTGGGAATGGGCCCAACCACTTC
Organism: Viscum album; assembly: GCA_963277665.1. NCBI lineage: Eukaryota > Viridiplantae > Streptophyta > Magnoliopsida > Santalales > Viscaceae > Viscum > Viscum album. The sequence goes on from OY728163.1 coordinate 155,021,687, forward strand.
CATTGCACCCCAAAACCTTCAAGTTTTATCAAAATAATGAAATAATAATTTATTATTATTTATTATTCATTGATTTTTTATATAAAATTTCTAATAGTTTTTCATTTATATCTTCTTCATCCTTTAATAAAAAAGTAAATTAACATGTTTCAATGAATAAAAATTCTTCATTCAGTTTCATATGATCTTAAAGAGGTTAAAAACAAGTGTAAAATGATCATATATTTTATCGGGAGGTTTCATAAGTTCTAGTTGACATAGTTTCATGACATGTAAATGTTACATACACATTGTGTACCAAGGTTCATTGTATCATGAAGGGTTGTGGGATATATAGATCACCTAATGGAAATTTGAAAATTGTGAGTAATTATGAACCATGTGTTGATTGGATTAAAAGTCGCCTATTTTTTCAAAATGCATGAAATGTAGCTGACATGGACACTCTGTCGTATACTTATTTTCATAGAACATTTCATAGAAACTTTGTGGTAAAATATGCATTGTGTATTAATACATGATGCATGGGACTAACATATGGGTAATTAAAATATTCCATGTCATGTAATTGGTCTTCATGGTGTGTACCACATGAGTGTGTAAATTTTATATATGCACCAAGTACCAAGTTATACATCTCAAACACATATAAATTGACATACATGATGTGCATATTTTTAATGAATGTCATGTATTCACCTAGTAATTAACAGAATTAAATTACATGAAGAATAATTAATTTCATTATTAAAACAGAATTTCATGGATAGAATCTAGCATTATTTCTATATAATAATGTTTTATAAATTAATAAATTATCAATTAATTCCATATAATTATCTGAAAATATTGGTGAAGCCGTTTACATGCAAAATTTCTATAGATTATGAGAATCTCTATAACTATTTAGGTAGACATTAAGATAAAATAATTAATTAATTAAATCAATTCGAGTGTTTTAATATTAATAATAAAAAAATAATTGAATTTAATGTTTTCTATCTTATATTATCATATTTATTTCTCATTTGAATTATCATGATCTTAGACTGACCTGTGTATGTGATTAGTTTCTTTTAATTTTTTATTATTAAATTAAAATGATGGCATGTGTGTCATCTCCTCTATACTATATAGGAATTTTGTGTCCATGTTTTCTTTTATATAAAACCTCGTAATCATTCTATTAATTCCCAATACCTATATGTGAGTAAATTCATATGGAAAGGATGGAGCTCCCATGTGAAGGAATTTTTTCAAATTATAGATCCAAGGTAAAACAAACCTAGGAAAAACATATTTACATAGGTGGATTACTAAAACTCATAACATGAATGGTTTTAGGAGTTATTTACCTAGTTTAAAGAGTTGGTTTATCATCTTCTAGATAAAACAACCATTAGAATAAAATCATGATTATACAACTATATTTATTTTATTGTTATCAGTTTCATGGTAAATTATTTATAGATTATTTATCAGTAATTAATTGAATTAAAAATAATGAAAGACATAATTAAAATAAAATTGTATCAGGTGTAAACTTTATCTAGAAATGATTAATCACTTAAGTAATATCCACTTAATATTAACAAGAATGTAATAAGGTAAAATGGTAAATTTTCATTATAGATAAAAATAGCTCAAATAAAATATTAAGTCAAAAAGGCTTTACACTACTTGTGGTTCTTTCAATTATTAGGTAATTTTTAACTTGATTTTTAGGTCAACTTAACCTAGTTCTCATTAGGGGTTGATCAACTCTGTGATACTAAGTGAAATTGGTAGGAAAGTGTTTCGGAAATTAAATTCAAGGATTTTAGGATTTTGTAATCCACTTAATGGATTAATGAGGTTTAAGTTAATGTAGGTAGAAGGGAAATTTGGATCCATTATAGTATAATATTCACTTGATAGAATATTTTAAAACCAATAAAGAGGCCTATTGGGTTTCAATTAATTATTGAGAGATTATGAAAATAAATTTTATTATTTATTTTGTAATCAAGATAAAGTACAAAATTTTATCTTATTATAGAAATGTAAATTCATACGACATTAACTTTGTCATTATAATCTATGTTATAGTAGGATAAAATTCTTGCTGACTCAAATTTCTAGGAGTGTTTTTGGAATTTTTGTTTTGAACTATGCCATGAGAGAAAATTATATATGTTATAATATCTTATTCATTAAATGAATAGTAAAGTGGATAGTGAGGTGGAACTATCTCTCTGAATGAAGCACCTATATGATATAGTGTATGTCTATGTTTCATGTTATAATCTATGTCTTGTGAGCTCCTGAAGAAATATGAGGAAATTTATACCTATATCATTATGCCTCGCCTTCATGATCATTATCTAGAGAAGGAAAGACAAGAGAGATATGATCTCTTCAAGGATCTGTTCACATGAAATATTAGTGAATCAGTGCCAACTAGTCCATATGTATTCAAAATGATTAGCTACATACAGTGCTTAGACATCTTGGGCTTTAAGCTTCTATGTGAGTTTCAGATAGATCTTATCTTATCCTCACTACCATAGAGTTTCTCTAATTTCATTGAGAATTGTAATATTATAAATAGTGAGAAGACTCTCACTGAATTCCATACCTTTATTTCCTAAGTTGATAAGGACATGAGGTGTGAAACACTTGTTGTTCTTATGGTGAATAAAGGGAAGAATAAGGAAAAGGGCTTCAAGAATCACTCCAAGTCTAAGGATCCTGAGCATTATCCTTACAAGAAGATAAAGATCCAAATATGGGAAATGGAATAAGATGTAGTATGTTTTTCATGAGAAAATGTGGGCCTCTAGAATAAGAACTGAACCCAGTTAAAGAAGCATGAGAAAGCTTCATGTGTGTTCGTTATCAAGTGTAATCTTCCTATACCTACTAATTGGGTATTACAAACAGCTAATGGTACTCATATATATATATATATAGAAATAAAGTAGATTATATAATATTTAAAATGGAGAGGTGTATATTTGAGAAGCTAACAGAGCATGAGTCGTTTCATTGGCAATAGGACACCACCACATTCCATTTCTATTAGGGGTTACATTAGTTTTGAATAAGCATTATTGTACACCTAGTGTTACCAAAAACATTATTTTTATATCTATCTTAGATACTAGTGGTTTTGTTTTAATATTTGGGAAAAAATTTATTGTACAATGATAGAATATGTTATGGTATGGAACATTTAAATACTGGTCTTTATATATTATATTTGGGAAACCACATATTAGAAATTAATAACAAATCTGGTTCACAAGACTCATATCACACCCAGTTGTGACATCACTAAATTTTTCAGGTAAACGAGAAGTGATTAAAAAAGATTTATCAAGATGTTTATTTAGATTATTTTATACTAAAACCACCTAATAGATTTATCACTTGTTTATAAGGAAAGATAATCAGACCCCCTTTTAGTGGTAATAGTGAAAATTCCATATAACTTCTAGAATTTTCATATACTGATGTGTGTGTACCTTATATAGTAAATTCTAGAGGTGGGTATTATTGCTTCATTAATTTTTCTGGTGACTTGAGTATACAAGAAAGTGTTTAATTATTGATGTATATGTATAAATATTTTGAGAAATTAAAAGATTTTAAGATTGAAGTAGAGAATTTACTTGTTAAGAAGTTAAAGAAGCATCGATCTGATTAGGGTGGTGAGTATCTTAAATAAGAGTTCATCTATTATTTATAGGATTTGTGGATTTTATATCAACTCGCTCCTCCTTATAAAACATAGTGGAACAACTTCAGTGAAAGGAGGAACTGCACCTTTCCTGACATGGTAAGGTTGATATTGATTATTGCAGATCTTCCATTATGATTTTGGGGATTTTCATTAAAATATTCAACACACATTCTAAACCGAGTACTAATTAAGGTAGTAAATAGAACACAATAAAAAGTAATTTATGTCAATAAATTCATGTTGTTTCATAATTATTCATGGGTTTGTAAGGAATTTATTAAGGCCAAATCAAGAAACAAACTATCACCCCAGGGAATGTAATTAATTTTGGAAAGATAGTCCATATTTCTCAATAGTTATAACATCTATAAAATAGATCATGGGAGAAATATTGACTTTGATGAAGTTGATTTATAAGATATTAAAGAATTGGTCCAGGAATACATTCCACAGGTCCCCATGTAAGATGTTGTTCCTAAGACACAACTACTATGAAGGAGCACAAGTGAGGTTAAAGGACTGGAAATATATGGTTTTCTATTCATTGAAGATTGTTACTTGTTATTGGTTGACAATAATAATCTTATTTCCTATAATGAGTAAGTAGAGAGATCAAAAGATATAAGATGGAAATAAGACCTAAATTATGAGATAGATTACAAGTATCATAACCAAGTATTTTTTGGGATAATCTTCCAATTGATGTAAATCATGTTGGGTGTAAATGGTTATTCAATAAAAAATTATACATGGAGGGTAAAGTGATTTCTTATAGATCATTGTTAGTATATAATGGTTTTAAATAGTGGTTAGTCAGACACAATGATGAAACCTTCTCTCAAATTTCTATTATTAAATCTATAAGAATTCTACTTTCTATAGAATATTTCCATGAAATATTTTTATCTATGGATTATGTCTCAAAATAGGCAGATTATAAATCCACTAAAACTGATGTCTTTACTTTTTTTATTATTTTAGGAATAATATATTTTAAAAATTAGGGATCCTAAGAGAAATTATCAATGACCAAGGAACCCACTTTTTTAGTTTTATTTTTAAAATTTTAATGACAAATTATGGAAATAAAAAACATAAACACCTTACCATACATACAAAAATGGAAAAGTTGATGTTTTCAATAGGGAGATAAAAGTATTCATATAAAATAGATTAAATCAAAAGAAGAATAATTGGAAATAAAGTTTAGAATACATCTTGTGTGCTTATATAATAGCTTACAAATTCATAATTGGAATGATCCCATATCAGTTGATCAATAAGAAAATTTATCATTTACCTATAGATTTGGAAAACAATTCCAATAGATTAGTCAAGGAGATGAATATGGATTTGAAAAAATATAGAAAGTAAAATAGATTTCAGATTCCAAACTATAAGAAAAAAAAGATAAATTTTCAAATTCTAAATTTATAAGGAAAAAAACATGACTTACACATGAAAAGATGATTCAATAAAGAGACTTTCATGCAGGTGAAAAAGTTTTTTATTAAAAATCAAGATAGAAATTTATTCTATATAAATTTTATTCCTGATTAAAAGGCCCATTAACCATCACTAATGTAAACCATTTTCATGTTGTGAAAATATTTAAGAAAGGAGATAATAACTCATTTACTATTAGTGGATATAGATTGAAGAAGTATTTTTGGAATCTTCTTGATACACTAGTGGAGGAGGTCACACTCCTCCAAAAATTATTCCAATAAAACCCTAAAGTTGTACCCTTCCTTAACCTTGTTTATTGTTATCCTTATATTAAATATTCTAAAATTTAAAGTCCTATTAAAATTATTTGAGGACACTACATCATTTAATCATGGTGGAGGGATACCATTGTTGATTTTATGAATTTCAATGTTTTGTTTTTTTACTTTTATATTTTATGTTTTTATTTCCATTTGTGTGTTTTTGAAACATATTGATATCAAATTGAATGAATTTGTAAGTTTTTAACACATTACAACTGCTAGGTACGGATTTTAAACTAGAAAATAAACTTATATGAATGTCAAAATGAACTTATTTTCATATTCAAAGTTTTTCAATTTTAGTAAAAGACAATTAAATTTTGAATCCCATGCCATGAAATACTATTGAATTTTGAAATCACTTATCTATGAGTATTTTAAACTATTTTGAAATATTCTTCAAAATTTCCTCATTTATTGATAAAATTAATCCATGATTAATTAACTAGATTTTTTTTAAAATTCTGGTCAATACATTATAGCATTGAAGGACTAGTGTATAAAATGATTGAGACATTATTTTAATTTCCTTTTTAAAATAAAATTCTATTTGGATGTCACGAACTGGCCTAGACACCCTAGTACCATGACACCCATGTAGATCCTAACACATCTAGAAGGTTGTTCCCCCTAGGTTGGTAACTAGAAACCAGCATCATACAAGATAAAATTGTGAATGGTTTTTCCACATAAAAAGTGGAAGAAACATAAACATATCAGTATGCTCAAAGAAAACTCTCAAAAAATACAGTACTAGAAACCAAATAGGTATATCAAATACCAGATAGTACATTATCCATGTACTTGAAAACATATAAGACAAACTAAAACATATCAAAGGTATCAACACACCAATACCAAAGGTTCAAGAACATCCAATTACTCTAAGAGGCAGTTTCTCTTTAATCAAACCTAGAAGTATAAAAACTATAAATGCTCAAAGGAAAAGTTATGGTGTGAGCTGAAATACCCATAGGGTCTCACCAAGTGTTTTTTAATAAGATTCCATAATGAATAATCCAAACCATTCTTTCAATTTTAAATAAAATAGTCATGGAATTACAATTTCATATTTAAAACAAAACATGCATTTCATTTCAAATGAGGGAAACACATAAAACAATGTCTTAAGTAAATATTTTATATAAAAAATTTATAAATCACTAGGAATGAGTAAAATAGTTTCACAATCAATGTAACATATATCAAAGTAATCATAATAAGCAACAAGTTCATCTACTCTGTGGTATGATAGTTTCAAGTTATAGGATACTCACACTCTCATATTAGTGATGATGGAATGTGTGTACACACATTCCTTAGGCTCATGCAAAATAGGACTCATCAATGTTATATTAGTAATATTATCTCCCTAACTATATTTTGTTATATTTTTCATCATCAATTCATGGTTAGAGAATTACCATCCTAGAATTGTTTTCCAAATAACCCTCTAACTACCCAGGATCGCATGTACTCAATCAATTAGTCAATAATGGGAAAATCATTTCAAATTAATTTAAAATACAATTTCCCATTCCCAACTTCAACATCCCAATTTCATTCCAAAAACCAAAACATAAGTTTTTCATCAACATTTTATGCCTTTTCGATTCAAAATAAATCATAGGTTTTTATCAATCAATTTAAGCCTTTTTTCTAAAAATCATTTTCTAAATTCAATTTCACAAATTCCTTCAATTTCAAATCAAACCCCAACTTCCAATTCCATTTTAATTGGGGTTCTTCCTAAAATCCCATAACAAATAAATTTCAATACCAATTCACATCAAATTGAGTTTCATATTGCAATTAAAATCAAATTAAATCAATTCAATCAATTCAAGGGTTTATTAAATGGAATATATCAATAGAACCACCTACGTTTATCACAGAGATATCAAAAATCATTACCTACATAGGGGATTTACAAAGTTGAACAAGGACAATAGAGATCAAGAAATCCAACCTAGATTCGAGATCCAAAACAAAGAAGTTTAGATCTATAAAACATATTATGAACAAAAAAACTCAATGGAGTAAATTAATATAGAATGAGAGATATGGAATTGGAGAAGAATTACTTACTAGAGAGGGATCGAATGAGATTCTATGTGCTTCTATCCACCTAAAAGGGGGTTTAGAAGAGCCAAAATGGTTCTTGAGATCCTCCAAGATCTAGTATTTTGATTAATTCTAAGTTAGGTTTGAGAGGGTGATGAAATAGAGGTTTTTAAATTTTTAAAATAATTTTATAAAATAAAAAATATCGTTTGCATGATTAGCTGGGTAGGGTCACTCTATTAGAAAAACTATGCACCCTAACTATAAACCCCTATTTGGGGTGCATGGTTTCTACTAGGTGGGTGCATGGTTTTTAAAACCATGTGTTAACTATAGAAATACCCACTGCCTAACTTTTCATGATTTACACTAGGTGGGCGCACAGATTGTAAAAATTGTGCTCTAACCATGAACAACCCATAAATTTACAAAACAAATACACCTAAAACCACCCAAGAAAAACCACAACAAAAGAATAGTAAAAAAGTGGGGTCAAGTAGTACCTATAAAATAATAATATGGTATTAAAATCTCCCCATCATATAAACTTTATATCCCAAGAAATCTTGTCAAGAAGTTTCCATATCAAAAATATGAGTCCATTGTTCTCTCATCAGGGCCACTCTCTCACACATCTCATGTATATCAGAAACATGCTACTATAGCACTCATCCCAAATGTGTCTTCCTCTAATGAAGTACCTTTTTCTCATAATCAAATATCCTGAAAGGATTCTCAATCGCAGATAAATTTTATCTCAAAATCAATATCACTCAAACTCAAAACATGAGATGGTTCAAAAAGATACTTTCATTATTTCAATACATATAACATGTTATGTATCGTCATAAAGTGTGGTGAAAGTGATAAAAGGTAATATGCTTTCCACACCTACTAAACAACCTCAAAAGGTCCCATAAAATTAGTAGAAAGATTCTCTTTCCTTTGAAGTCGTCAATGACCTAAATGGGGTGATACTTTCAAGAATAGTAGGTCACTGACTGAAAACTCCAATAGTCTACACAAATGATCAGCATAAGATTTATATCAACTTTGTGCCATCAACATTCTCTAATGAAACAACTGAATCTTTATTGTTATCTCTTGAACTATACTTCTTCCAACCAAGGAACTTTCACTTATCTCAGACAAACACAATGGATATTTACAAGGTCAGTCATACAAGGCCTCAAAAGGATCCATTCTAATTTCAAACTAGAAAATATTGTTATAAGAAAACTCAACAAGTCCTAAATATTTATCCGAAGCTGCAACAAAATCGAGGATGTAGTCATGGGGGATATGCTCAAAAATATTGATAGCTCCCTCTATCTTTCAATCCATATGTAGATGATAATTTGTACTAAAATGAACCTGAGATACTAGTGCTTCCTAGAGGCCTCCCTAAAAGAGAGAAGTAAAATGGGGATTCCTATCAGAGACTATAGAATATTAAAATCCATGAAAATGAAAAATATCTCTCGTATAGATATTTCCTAGCTCCTGAAATTTTTTGGTATCGCGAATAGGTATAAATTGGGCCAATTTGGTTAGCCTATCAATCAAAACCCATATTGTATTCTTATTTCTCTGGGTAAAAAACAGCCCAACCAAAAATCCCATAGAAATCTCATCTGACTTCCTAGTCAGCACTGGAAGTTGTTGAAGAAAACTTGAAGGCATCTAATTCTTATCCTTGAGCTATTGATAAGTATAAAAGTGAGAAACAAATTTAGTGATGTCTTGTCTCATATCAGGCCAACAAAATCATAGATTCATGTAAAAAAGGGTATTTTTATTTCCTAGGTGCACTTCCCCGTGGGAATTATGAAAATACACCATTGTAAATTTTCTTACAGGAAAAGGTGAATCTTACTAGTTCTAAAAACTCAGGATACACTATAGAGAAAGACCACTTAGCAACAATCTCCCTACCATAAATAGAGTTCCTAATGTAACATAATTCATCATGAATCAATTATTCCTAAATAATAATCTCAAGGAGAGTGTAGGTCAACTGAACACTAGATAATAAAACCTTGGACCCTGATTTCCAAACTCCTATATGCAATTGTTCAAAAAGATCCAAAACATTTCACTCTTCTAAGTATTCTTTCATAGCCAAGGTCAGGAGTTTACAGATCAATGCATCAAAAATGACATTCCTTTCCTTGTAGTAGAGGAAATATCAAAGTCTAAATACTGAAGATAATCAACCCAAGTCCTCTGGCATAGATTCAAAGATATTTTAGAAAATATATAACAGAAGCTCTTGTGGTTGGAATACATGCTAAACCTTTCTCCAAAAAAAATAATTCCACCAAATATTAAGTGCATGCATGATGGATCTGAGTTCAAGTTCATGGGTTTTATAATTATTCTCATTTTCCCTAAGATGTTGAGATCCATAGGCTACTATGTGATCACCCTGCATAAAAACACAACCCAAACCTGAACTTGATGCATCATAGAAGACCACATAGCCTTGGCCGAACTCTAGAAGAGTCACCATTGGAATAGTATTCAAAATACATTTCATCTCAACAAAATAATCCTGAAATTTCTTACACCAAACAAAATTTAATCCTTTAAAAGTTTGGGAATTCATCATAGAGGCCAACATTGATAAATACTTTATGAACTGAAAATAATATCCAGCTAAACCCAAGAATCTCTAAATCTTGAAAACATTACATTGTTTCTACCATGTCGTAACATCTTTTACCTTCTCATGATCAACTAAGATACAATGTTCCAACACCACATGTCCCAACAACCACACTTACTGAATCTCAAAATCATATTTTGATATCTTAGCATAAAGTCAGTGATTTCTCAACAATTCTATAACTACTCTCAAATGAAGCACAAGATCCTCCTCGGACATAGAGTAAACTAGGATTTTCTTCACAAAGACTACCAAAAAAGTATCAAGATACTTATGGAATATTATGTTTATAAAATACATCAAAACGGTTGGTTCATTGGTTAGACTTAATGGAATGAAACGTACTCATATTGTTTGCACCTTCTTTGGAAGGTAGTTTTCTAAATGTTGGATTCTTTTATTCTCAACTGTGGATGACTAGAACGAATATAAAACTTTGAGAACCACTTCAACACTTTCAACTAGTCAAACAGATCATCAATATATGGAAAATTATACTTTTTCTTTGTCATAACTCTATTGAGTTTCCGTTAATTAACACAAAGGTGTAGTGACCCATCAATTTTATTAGCAAAGAGAACATGTGTTGCCCAAGGTGAAATACTTGGGCATATAAAGCCTTTCTATAAAAGATCATCCAATTGAGACTTCAACTCTTTTATTTTAGTTTGTATTATGTGGTAAGAAAGAATAGATACTGGCTGAGTACTCAACACTAAATAAATAGATAACTCCACCTATCTTACTGATGAAAAACCACAGAAGTTGGAAAGAAAAACATCATGAAACTCAAATATAACTGGAGGGATATCACTACTCAAGGATTCACACTCTAGATAAAAGGAAAACATTGATGTTAATTTCCTTAACTCCAGATCAGAAGTTTCATCTCTACTCAGCCTTGAGTCACACTCTCTCTAAAATATATAGCACATTCCATCAGGTGAAGTAAAGGAGACTCATCGAAGATAGAAATAAATTCATACAATATTAGAAATGAGAAAATCCGTCCCAAAAATGACATCAAGAGGTTTCATGTTGAGAACCAAAAAATTCCAAGTAAGACCAATCTATAATAAAGAGAAAATGAAAGAAGGACAATGAATACCCTTCTCTCTCCTCATTCTGAGGGGTGTAGTAATATCCATCACATAAGAAAAAAACCCCATAGAAAGATTTAGTAGATTCATAATACCATTCAATATAAAGGACTGACATTCACTAGTATCAAATAAATCAGTCACTAAAGATGAAGAAAGAGTTATGGTACCTCTCACAATCACTAGACTTGTAGCTTCTTCCTCTAGAGACTCTTCCACTACCTGAAGAAACTTCATTCTAGATGCTTGTGGATGGAACCATTTAGATATTTAATAATTTTATTTCACCACAGTACTTTTTGGTATTGAGGATCACATGCAACTACATGGAGAAGAGAATATATAATATAACTTCTACAAGTGTCCAAAATGTCTATAGGAGCAACGTATCATGGGTCCTTTAATGAAAACTTATTTCTCAAGTGACCAGGTTTACCACACTAGAAGCAAGTCAAAGGGCCTCTACGAGGCACTTTAGGAGGTCTAGAAGAACCTTATTTTCCAGTTCCACCATAAGACTCATCGTTTTTTCTCTTCCCCTTAGTGGAACTCATACAAATTCCACTGGTATAAAAAGAAACTCCCATCAACCCTTAATTACCAGCAAAATCAGGCTCGACCATCAACTCCTTATCCATCACATCAGTATAAGAAGAAATATTTATCAGGAAAACCTAAGAATGAATATCATATTGAAGTCCCATATCAAACTTATGAGTCTTCATATTCTCATTCAATAAAATCTCAGGTAAGAACTACATAAGATTAGTGAATTGGTTCAAATATTCTTCCACAGTCTTGTAATCATGTTCAAGTTTGAAAAACTCTATAGCTTTATCCAGTACTATAGACTCTGGATAGAGATTTTGAGTGAAAAGAATTTTAAATTACTTTTAATATAATCCCCCATGCTTCTTCTCCATTACCATCATGTCCCACCATTACTTTCTAGGTTATTCTAGATTAAAGGTTGAAAATTTCACTTTTCATCATCATACATATCCAAGATCTCATAAAATATATATCAATCCTGCTTAACAAATCCTCAGCCTCTTGAGGATTATTCGAGACTTGGAATTCAGGTGGATTCTATTGAAGGAAATCCTGAGCATAATATTGAAACACATCCCTCTGAGGTTTCACAACTAGATCCTGAATGGGAATGGGTGTTGGTGCCTATCACAAAGCTTGGACAGCATGTACAATAACCTCAACCTGATTAATGTCCACAAGAGGATTTTATAACTATGTTTCATTAAAATCTTCCTCCTTTATCCAATTTGCATATCTTCTAAAAGGCATGATTCTACACAACATCTACAAATAACATTTAATACATTATAAGATTACTCAAATCAACAACTCCACAAGAGTAATAAGGAAATTAATCCCATTAGATAATAAAAGAATATTTGTATTTATACATATTCAAATCTAAATCATGGAAAATAATAAAAATAATCCCCACAATTCCTATCCCAAACCACCCACAGTGACTTAAGGCTCATTATGATGAGATCTAGATAGATAATTGATTGAAACTAACTCCTAAGTTCTGATAAGATCACTCAACAACATAATCGCATCAAGGAAAGATTCACAAGTTGCACCTTTGATACCACTTTATCAGGAACCATCCTAGATACCATGGTACTCTAACACCCAAGAAAATCCTAAAATATCCTGAAGGGTCTTCTTGATCCCCAAAGGTTGGAACCTAGAACTTTTCATCATAAAATATAAAATTGGTATTGGTTTTTCCACATAAAAAGAAGAATAAATAAAAATATATCAGTATGCTCAAGGAAAACTCCCAAAAGAGACAGTACCAGAAACCCAACAAGTATATCAAAACCCAAATAGTACATCATCCAAGTACATAAAAAAGTAAAAGATAAACTCAAACATCTTGAAGGTATTAACACTCAAATCCCAATAGGTCAAGAACATACACCTCCCCCAAGTGGCATTTTAGCTTTACTCAAACCTGATAGTAGAAAAACTCCAAACACCTAAAGTAAAAGGTAGGGTGTGAGTTAAATCCTAGTAGGATCTCACCAAGTGTTCCATAATAATATTCCATAATGAATAAAACAAATAATTATCTCAATTTTAAATAAAAAACATATGGAATTAAAATTACATATTTAAAAAAAATAAGATTTTCATTTCAAATGTTGGAAACATCTCAAATAATTCCTTAAGTAAACATTTGATATAAAATAGTTTATATAAATCACTAGGTATGAGTAAAGTAGTTTCATAGTCAATGGAATATATGTAAAAGTAATCACAATAAGAAACATCGTCATATTCCCTACAGTGTGATAGTTTCAATTTATAGGATCCTCACACTCTCATATCAGTGATCATGGAATATGTGTACACATGTCCCTCAAGATCATAATGAATAAGACTCGTCAAATTTCCATCAAGAATATGATCAACCAAACTAGATTTTTTTATATTTTTCATTATCAATACATTTCTAGGTAATTACCTTTCTATAGTGCTTATTATAGTGACCCCTGCTTTCATACATTAACATTAAATCACTTTTTTGGAATACTTAAAACATTAAACAAATAGACACCCAAATTCCGTATTAGTCAAGTGCCTTTGGAAACATAGAAACATAAACTATAGTTCATAAGTGAGCTACATTATCTCCCATTGGGATCTTCTTGATTAGCACCCCTCTTAGACACATAAAATATAATACATATATTCATAACCTGGGGAAGGAAACATAAAAAGGGGTTATCTTAGAATCTTAGTAAGCGTAAATAAAGAAGAAATGTAGTTATAAACAAGAGAATAGGGGTATGAGAATGTGATAATAACATTAGAATACCATACCCAAGATATCAAAGATCATAAACATGAATAATTTCACAAATCTTGGTGGTTCATATGACATGAATCATAATGAAATAAAGAAAATAATCCATAATATCATAGGAATAAGACATGTAATTTTTTCATAAATATACTTCTTATATCATTCCCTATAAGTCAAGACTCAGGGATAGAACTTATCACAGCACTTCATGGGAACCACACCTACTGGACTAGAAACACCACCATCCCTAGTCATAGTCCTTTCCTTGTTATGGATCGATTTTTCCTATATTCCCATAGTGGATTGGGTTTCCCCATCTTCACATAGTGGATCGGGTTTCCCCATCTTCCATCTTCATTATGACTACACCTACTAGGCAGGACTCACCACCATCCCCAGTCACAGTGATTTCCTTGTAAGGGATTGGGTTTCCCCATATTCCCATATTGGATCAAGCCCATCGACTTGATTCAAATAATTATATCATGAGATATTAATCTTACCCAATTCATTTGAGGGAGACATAGATTCCACCCATCTCATAATAAAATCATTCATACATGTGCCTCAAGATAATAAAAATTTCATCATATCATAACCCATAAAATATATGGGTTTTATAAACATCCTATCATACTCCAATGAAATAAAATGGATAAAAATAAATTTTCATCACTTCATAACCTATATAAAATATTGAGGTTTCATTATCTTTTCATCAAATCGTAACCCGTTAAAAGAAGAGGGTTTCAAAATAATATAACTCGTGAAAGAGAAATGGGTGTCATAAGAATAATTTCATAAAAACATAAACAATTTAAAATATAATTTTAATGGAACCTTTGGATCGTTTCCTATAATGGCATGAGAAATATCAACAGATGTCATCATATATATAAAATAACTTGGAAAGATATTTTGAAAACATTTATTGAGGAAAATATAATTTCTTATTTGAAAAAGGATTTTTAAAACATAAAACCATTTGAAAACCATTTTCATGAAAATAAACTTAAAAACTTATAAAGAAATCTTTGAAAATATTTTTGAAACCTTTTTCTTTGAAAACATATAAAGTGAGTTTGAAAAGGTTTTGAAATCCATTTTAATTAAAAAAATTAAATGATGCTTGAAAACATTTTGAATACCCATTTATTTGAAAATAATTTAAAAACATTTAAAGAAATATTAAATCCATAAAAAAAATTAAAATCCTTTTTCCAAGAAAATTATCTTAAAATATTATCCTTAAAAACATTTTTCAAAACATGGTTCTTGAAGTTCATGACATGTGTCTCAAGGAAGGAAAATTGAGACAAACTGCCTTTTAGATTTATTAACTCTTGAAACATAAACCCCATGAAATATAGATCATAAAATGGAAATTTAAATACATATAAAATTAATGATAACAATAATAGAATATATTCATGGTTAGTATAATCACCACATAAAACAGATGAGTGGTGAATATTGCGTAAATCTCACATAAATAAAAGTGAGACTATAAATTCCATAACCATATGTCTTGAATCTATTCATACTTGTTGAAAACGCCTATATAATAAATATAATTTCATTATAGAGAACCATATATTTATATTTAATACCATATATGGTTTTATTATGACTTTATATTAATTTCTTGTTAACAATTTGATGTTAACATTTCAATTTGGGTAATATCTACTTTGTTCCTCACATATGTCTTAATTTGTTATATCATTGGTTATTATTATTATATAATGATTTAAAGAATGTAAAACATGATAAAAATATCAATTATATTAATTATATGTTTATTATAATAATCCATAGAATATATAAGTATAAAATGTAATACATCGTTCATGGAGACGGTAGGTCATATATACGCATGAACCTCATTTCAGTTTTATTGTTGTATTGAAACAAAGAAATAAAATGACATATATGTATATATTTATATATATCATTATTCTAGTATGATTATTATATCATATATTTCATATAAGTTCAATAAAAGTATCCTTAATATATTATATGTAGTGTGTGAACAAATCACATTGCTTTTATGGGGCAGTAGTCCACACTTCATCAAATGAAAATATCATATTTAAACCCAATGGAAAGTATAAATATATGTGTTGTAAAAGGATTAAAGAAGATTAAATAAATAATAAATATAATATATAACATATATAAATAGATTTTTTATCATAATTTTGACCATGGGAGGTGGTAAAGGAAAAATGAACAATCATTATTTCGTGAGGCGGTAGTTCGTTGTACATGTAAACAGTATGTATGTTAACCATTAGATGAAAGTTTTTGTATGTTTAGGTTGAAACATTAGTATAAAAATATATAATTATATTGATGATACATTTTTTTTATAATAATGGAATAATGTGATTTTAGGGGTGGATAAATAAAATAAAATAATGCAACTTTGAGGGAGGGTGTTACCTCTTAATCAGGTAAATCCTTTTGGTTTGCACTAAAGGTATTCCTTGGAAGTATATATGAAAAAATGGATGAATCAAGGAACAAGTTATGGTTTCAAGTAATTTTATTTTTAAGATATTGAATGAACCTATGTGTTTTGAGAGGTGTGGATAAGAGGGATAGGTAGTGGCCTTTTATAGGGAAGGACACACTAGGAATTTTTTAAAACAAGTTTGGTGTACCCATGTTTTTACGTAAAAAACATCATACCAAACCAAAAAACTAAATAATATAATTTTTATGGAATAAATATGGTCTTAAAATGGTTTTTGGAAAATTGTATAGGTCATTTGGGCAATTGAGTTTAAGGTTTATTCCCTTATTAAGCTTAATTTTACTTCCCGGTTTTATCATCATTCACTAATATTTTAGATAAAAAACTAATTTGAATTTTTTATAAATAATAAATTATGTTTATTCCAAATATGTAATACATTTTTCTAAATTAAAATCACATAATTGGAAGAAATTAATTTAAATTTATTCCTGCTGATAGGACGACACTGTGGGTTTTTTAAGTAAAAACATCCAAAGGTTTGCTAGGTTTTTATACCCAATTTCATTGTGAAATTGATTTTAATTATTGAAATTGAATTTATTGATAAAAATATAATATAATTAAACCTTTAGATAAATTCAAAATACAATCTATCCTTATAAATAAATTATATTAAAAAATAGTTTTGAAATAAAATTTAGTATTTTTACTATTCATCCAAAAATGATATTTCTTAGAAACTCAGTGTTGCGTGTAACATACTACAAGTCAATATTGTGTGTAAAATATTCCATATTAGTGTTTCATTTAATGTACACCAAGTTGGTTCAATGTGTAATGAATTTTTGACTTATTTCAATGCAATATATTAATGAAATTTTAATTTATTTGAAAAAAAAGGTCAATAAAAACTCAGGATTTTACATTCTATCCCACTTAAAATGAATTTCTCAATAAAAATTCATCATTCAGGTAGAAACAATGGAAATAATTATGCTTCATCATATATTCAATTTCCCACATATCTTCCTCTAACTGTTGATTTCTCTCTAAAACTTTGACCAGGTGAGTGGTCTTGTTTCGTAGAACTTTCTCTGATCGATCCAAAATTTCAAATGGTTGTTCTTCGTAAGAAAGATCCTACTACAGAAGTATGACCTCTGAGTTCAGTACGTATAAAGGGTTAGGTATGTAATTACTCATGATAGATACATAGAACACATCATTGACATGAGAAATATTTGGATGAAGTGCCAAGCGATAGGCTACCGTCCCGATATGATCAAAAATCTCAAAGGGATTGATATACTTAATGCTTAGTATCTTTTTATTTATGAACCTCATAAACTTATTCTAGGGATATATTCATTGAAATTACTTTTCACTAACTTCAAATCCTAGATCATGCCATTAGTTATCATCATAATGTTTTTGTCTACTTTGATCTGCCTTGATAGGCTGTTGAATGGTTCTAACCTACTCCAGCATATCTTTAGTGATCTCAAGTCTTAATACATTTCTTTATCCAACCTTAACCAGCATGTTAGAACTCTAAATTTCTTCCTATATAGGGATTAATAAGGTGTAATTTCCAGAGTGAAATGTATTATTATATGAAAACTCAAATAGAATAAGTTGTTGATCCCAACCACGTTTGAAATCCATATAACAAGATCTCAACATATCCTCTAGGGTTTTAATTGTTCTTACAGACTGACCATCTCCCTAAGGATGATAAGTAGTGTTGAAACTCAATTCTGTATCAAGTTATTTTTGAATACTTCACTGGAACTTATAGGTAATCCTCATATCTCGATCTGATACAATATAACATGGTACTCCTTGAAACCATAACACTTCCTTAATATATATCCTGGAAAGTTAATCCAGAGAGAATCCCTCTCTAATAGCTATGAAGTGTGAGGAATCTATAATGTGGTCAGCTAACACCTATATAGCATTAAACCCTTTGGAGTTTTTTGGTAGTCTAGTTACAAAATCCATAGTGATTTTCTCTTATTTCCATTCTGGTATGGGTAATGGATGAAACATCCTCTCTAACTTTTTTCTTTCAACCTTAACTTGCTGGTATACCAAGCACTGAGATACAAACTCTAGGATATATCTATTCATTTAATACCACCAAAATTATTATTTTAATTCTCTATATATATTCATACCTCCATTATGAATAGATAATGAAGAACTATGAGCTTCCTTTAACATCTCCTTCAAATCTATTAAGGAACAGATACACGGTTCCTAAACTTTATCATTCCATTTTGATTAAGGTTAAACTTGGGACCATTTCTAACTTTCTATTTCAGCTCTAAATATTCCTTTTGT
The DNA here is from genome assembly GCA_963277665.1 of Viscum album. NCBI lineage: Eukaryota > Viridiplantae > Streptophyta > Magnoliopsida > Santalales > Viscaceae > Viscum > Viscum album. The sequence goes on from OY728163.1 coordinate 155,040,688, forward strand.
GCCTCCTTTATCATAACTTAGATATAGGGTTGAACATTCAATTGATAAAGTTAATATTTTTCCCCTTCCTTTAGGATTTCCAACTCCACCTTTTACAAATCCAGAAATATTTGATTTTTTGTGATCCTCATCATGGATAATATAGCATGATCCTTGTGACTCAAATTATTGGTCATCTTGTTCACTTTCCCAGGGTGGTAATGTATTGAGTAGTCATAATCATTTATCAACTCTAAACACCTTCTATGGTTCTTGTTCAACTCCTTCTATGTGAATATATATTTCATAATTTTTTGATCGGTATATATATCACACTTTTCTCCATAAATATAATTCCTTCATATCTTTAATGAAAAAATTACCACTACTAACTCCAAATCATGAATTGGGTAATTTAGATCAGGAATATTCAACTGTCGCAAGGCATAAGTGATAACCATGTTATTATACATAAGAAAAAATCTTAATCCCTTCTTGGACGCATCACTATAGATTAAAAACCCTTCTCCACTAAAGAGTAATGTAAGCAGATCTTTTCTAACTAACCTTATTTTTAGTTCCTTAAAATTTTACTTACATTCATCTATATAGAGGAACTTGGAACTCTTTTGAGTTAACGTGGTGAGATGATTATATTTTCATGATAAATTCTCCACAAACCATCAATAATATCCAGCTAAACAAATAAATCTATAGATCTCAATCACCATGGTTGGTCTATTTCATCATTCAATAGCCCTTGTCTTTGATGGATCTACTTATATAACATCTCTTGAGATTATGTGACCCAAATATAAAACATTTTTCACCTAAAATTCACACTTAGTAAATTTTTCATGTAGTTTATCCTTCCTTAGGGTCATTAGTTCAATTACCAAGTAATAATTTTGCTCTTACTTTCTCTTTGAATAGATAATAATATCATCTATAAAGACTACCAAAAACTAGTCAAGGTGATCTCTAATGACTCTATTCATAAAATACATTAAGATAGTAGGGGAGTTAGTAAGACCAAAAGGCATCACTATATATTCATTGTCTCCATACCTTGAATGGAATGTTGTTTTGGGTATATCCTCCTTATTGACCCACAATTGATGATATCCTGAATGAAGGTCTATATTGTAAAAGTATTTCGCTCTGTGAAGTTGATCAAACAAGTCTCCAATACAGGGAAGAGTATTCTAGTTCTTGATTTTGATCTTGTTCAACTCCTAATAATTAATTAAAAGTCACATTGATCCATCTTTCTTTTTCTAAAAAATAATAGGTGCACCCCAAAGTGACACACTTAGTTAAATGAATCCCTTATCAAGGTTTTCCTGTAGTTGCTTCTTCAATTCATACAACTCAATTAGGGACACTCTTGTAGTTTCTTCTTCAATTCCAACAACTCAATTAGGGACACTCTATAGGAACTCTTTGAAATTGGTGTGAAATTAGGTATGAGTTATATTGAGAACTCAACTTCACGTTTTGGTGGAAGTCTAGGAAACTCTTATGGAAATAAATTAAAAAATTAGACAATAGGCATATCATCGGTGTCAATTTTCTCCCCAATCATTTGAGATAAACATCCCTTCTGAATGAGAACTAATACCCACACACTGGATGTAATCTCTATAGGAAGTTTATACATATCATCACATTGATGGATGATCATAGGAGGGTTTGAAATGTCAAATTTAAATTCCCATCCTCAAAAATGGATGTGGGATTTATGTAGAGAAAGTCAATACCTCCCTTAAATGATATAAAATTCAACCAAAGGAATAATGGTAATATTTTTAATAAGCACATTCCCACAAATGTCAACTAGAGAGGAATCGTAGACTTGAGATGAAATCATCATACCATTAGGGGTATGTACTTTTAATTCCATAGTTAATCATTTCAGTGGAATCTTTATACCATTGTAAAATTCTTTAGATATGAAAGAGTGGGTAGATCTAAACCCAAATAATACATTAGAAATTATAGTGTGTACGGTAAGTGCACCTTTCATCGCATCGTTATTTCACCACTATTAGAAGCAATGATCATAACAGATTTCCACATGTCCCTTGGTTTAAGAGGTGGCTGACATTGATCATCATAGTTGGCCCTTGGGATTAGAAACTTGTTAGAATTATTCCCATTCCCCTTACACTTGAATCATTATAGTGTGGGTGGTAAAATCTATGTATATTTTCATCTAATTGCATAATTGGATAACTTCTTCCCATCAGTGCAGTAATAAATTTCCAGATGGAATTCTCTTCCACCCTTAAAACACTTATTATAACCCATAAGAAAATTCCCTCCATGCTTCCTTCCACACTTATAGCATAAGGATCATATTCTTTTCTTCATGGATTATAGATTTTCCTTTGAACTTCATGTTCATTTCCTTATCAAAACAATGAGATTGATATGTAACTACAACCTCCATTTCAACTTTGATTTCACAATGCACAATCTCTTCATAAATACTAAATTCTATTATGGAAAATTACCTTATGAGACTTTACTTTAAGACACTGAGGAACTTATCAACTTTACTTTTGGGTTGGATGATAATTCCAGAAGAGTGCCCCACAAGTCTTGTGAAATTAGGCTCATGGATACCTACAGATTAACCATCCTTTTGATTCAACTCAAGGAACTCATTTTCCATATTCAAATGAAGAGCACGAGGAAATTACTTATTAAATAATAATTTATTTAACTCATCCCAATCCATGGATTAAATTTCTTCTTAATTCCTCATATTCTTGATTAGAGTCCACCACCAGTCTTCTTCTCCTTCTAATGGATAAACAACAATAATGAATTTCTCAAGATCCAAACATTGGATAATACATAATATCCTTTTATTAGTACTAATCCAGTGTTTAGTAACAAGTGTAACAGAATACACACTAAAATAAGGTCAAATTTTCTTTATGAAGGACTCAATATATCATTGTTCCCTTATTTTCTAGTTTAGAATCTCAACATGATTCATATCTTGAAAAAGTTGTATGAGAATGGAAAAAAGGTTTTGCATTCCAAATCCCATAGAATCTGAATGCTCAGGAGATCAATCATTTCATTGTCCATCAAAATCACCATTAACATGGTTCTTTTAGGTTCCATCCATTGACTAAAACCAAAAAACATAAAGTAAGAAACAATTATCATAGTGGGGAACTACATAATAATGAAAACCCACATATAGGATGTCTAAATTATGAAATAATCCTTAATATATAACACATAAGGTTTATCCTTGGTTATTTATAGACAACTTGTATTTAAATACTTCATGATGTTTTGTGAAGAGTTCATGAATTCCCAATTCATATCCCCAAGAGTGAAAAACTAGGTGTGCAGCAAAGCCCATTTTCATGTACCAGATTACCCCGAGTCAGGCCCAAAACATATTTTCGGAGTTGTTACTCCTAATTAAATCTATTCTAGAGACACATTCACTTGTAGTATATAGACAGGTATGTATTGATAGGAAACCACTTACTCTATCCTTTAACAAAATTCCATGAAATGTTCCTATAATTTTCCTTATCCATAGATTTATCCTTAAACATTTCCTTAGGGTTATCACTGAGGTTTTCTCATCCTAGATTCAAAAGGATAAATAAAACTTTTCTCCAATACCAACTATATTTACCCTCACGTTGAAACATTAAAATTACATCACATTTACAGAATACTTAAAAAAATTAATTAAACAGATTCCCAAATACCATATTAGTTTAGTTCCTTTGGAAACATAGAAATATAAACATGTGTATATAAGTTAGCTAAATATCTCCCACTAGGTTCTTCTTGACTATCACCCTTTTTAGAAACATAAAATAAAATACATGTATTTTTAAAATGGGTATGGAAACATAAAAATAGGTAAGCTCGGATTCCTAGTAAGGGTAAACAAGGGAGACATGTGTGCATAAACATGAGCATAGGGGTATGATCACGTGATCATAACATTAGAAGAATATACCCTGTATATAAAAGATCATAAAAACTAATAATGGAATAAATCTTAGTGGTTCATAAGACATGAATCATAAGTAAATAAATAACATAATCCATAAAATAATATCATAGTAATAATTCATGGAATCTTGGCATACATAAACATGTAATATCATTCCATTTAATTCAAGACTCATTTCTAGAACTTATCAAGGCACTTCATGTAAACCAAACCTACTGGGCAGGACACACCACCATCACTAGTCACAGTCCTTTCCATGTAAGGGATCAGGTTTCCATATCTTCCCATAGTGGATCGGGTTTCCCCATCTATCCATAGTGGATCAGTTTTCCCCATCATCTTCATGGTGACTACACCTACTAGATGGGACACACCGCCATCCCTAGTTGTAGCCCTTTCCTTATAAGGGATCAGGTTTCCACATCTTCCCATAGTTTATCATGCTCAATAATTTATTCACATCATTTTATCAAGAGATATAAATCTTTACCCAATGAATTAGAGGTAGATATAGGTCCCACCCATCTCATAATAAAATCATTAACACATGTTCCACAAGATAATAAAACTTTCATCATATCATGACCCATAAAAATACATAGTTTCTATAAACATCCAACTATAATAACATGAAATGAAGTGGGTAATAATTAATTTTCATCACATCACAACCTATGGAAAAGATATACGTTTCATAGTAATTTCATCAAAGCATAACCCATGAAAAGAAGCGGGCTTCAAAATCATATTACCCATCAAAGAGAAATGGGTGTCATAAGATTCATTTAATAAAAACAAAAATCATTCAAGAAATAATATGAATGGAACGTTAGGATCATTTCCTCTAAGGTCATGAGTAACATGAATAGATGTTATATTATATGGAAAATAAATTGCAAATATATTTTCAAAACATTTCTTGAGAAAAATATCAATTCTTCTTTTAAAAATACTCTTTAAAACATTAAACCTTTTGAAAAAAATCCTAAAAATAAACTTGAAAACTTATAAATAAATATTTGAAAACATTTTTTAAAAATTTTTCTTTCAAAACATATAAAGAGATTTTGAAAAAAAAAATTGAAAACCATTTTCCTTAAAAACATATAAAAGAAACATGAATACTTTTTGAAACACCATTTATTTGAAAATACATTGAAAATTTTTAAAGGCATATTGAAAACTGTAAAACATTTTAAAAATCCTTTTTCCTTAAAAATTACATTAAGAGATCATATTTTAAAACATTTTTGAAAACATGGTTCTTAAAGTTTAGGACATGTGTCTCAAAGAGCGCAAATTGAGACAAAACTACTTTTCTAATTTGGTAACTCGTGAAACTTAAACCCTATGAAAGATAGATCATTAAATTGATATGTAAATACCAATAAAATTAAGGACAATAATCATAAAAGATATTCATTTTAATTATAATCTGAGAGGACCAGTTTGGGATATACCGAACACTGAGAGGGGGGTGAATCAGTGTTGGGGACTTTTTCTAAACCAATTCCAACTTTTATCTCTACACTTCTTGAGCTGTTAGGATCTTGATTCTCTTATTCTCTTTTCCCTGTCACATGCAATAATAGAAAGCAGTAAAAATATGCACACGATAGTTTTACAAGGTTCACCACTCAATAAGATTACCTACGTCCTTTCCAAGCCTGGATATGACTAGTGCATGGATTCTCCACTATGATGTGATACGCAATTACAATGGAGTGTCTAGGAAAACAATCCTCTAGCCAGTGTGAGTCCCTACACTTTGGAGGGGGTGGGAAACAATACTCTTCCCTGGACTGGTGATGGCCTAGTCCAACTTGCAGCCTCTAGCAAGTTCTTTATACTGCCTATGGAGACAGTCTTCTTCCTTATTCAAAATTTAGATTCTTCTCTTGGTCTTCTTTAGTTCTCTTCACTTGATTACTTGCAAATCAGTAGGGAAACAATTATTGTCTTCTTCTTTTCTTCTTCACTAGTGCAAAACCAGCTACACTTGGACTTCTTCTTCTTCAGTGCAATGACAGAATGCACTTACACTTCTTCTTCTTTCTTAGCAAGAATCACATTAACCAATGTGATTAATCAGGAAGTGAAGATCGGTTCACTTGGAATCATCTGAATTTAGCTGCCCTGGACAATTTTCAGCATTCAATTGGGCATACTCTATTATCCTTCTTCTTCTCTCCCTTTTCTTTGACACAGTAGAATATGGAATGGTACTATAGTGTCTTAATCTCTTTTTTTAGTTCTCAATACCAACACATAAGTGTGTCGGTATACTACCTTCTTCCTTTGTGAATTTGTGAGTTCGATTGCACGTCTAGTTCTTCTTTACTTCGCAAAGTACAACAAGGGTGATAAAAATCAGTCGTGTGAGTGCGGTTAAACTTATCTTTGTGAAACCGAATGGTTCACAGTTCTTTCTTCTTTGCAAAGATGCTTCGAGAGTGTTATGCACCTATCAAATGCCCGCAAGACCCCCAAATTTTTCACGCACCCTTCTAGGTGGCTTGCGCATAAAATTAAAACCTTGCATGTAAAAACACCTCTTTCCAAGAAAAATCCTTTTCGCACAACTCTTATTTTTCTGCGCAGAACTTCCCTTTTTCACACAACACTTCCTTTTTCGCACAGCACTTCTTCTTTTCACGCAATACTCTATACTTCAATTTTTTTGCGCATCAGAGCTCGGGATTTATCTAAGTGTCAAGTCTCTACAAATGAGAGGGGGGTCACCTCATATTTATAGGCATTTTTGACCCTGCGCGTAAAACCCCTCCCTACGTATAAAAATCCTTCTGGTGCGTAAAATTGTCTCTCACTTATTTAATTACACACACCTTCCTTTACTTTCGCACACCACCTGGATTTTTCACTCACCTCATGACTTTTCCATTTTTCATCATTCTAAGAAATAAGCTCCAATTGCACGCAAAATTCCACATCACGTTCCATATTGTGCGCAAACCCAACCTTTTGCGCGAAATCGTATTTCAAACAATGATCCAATATTTTGTGAATTCCATGCCTTTGCCAATTTTTGAGCTTCTAATCTTGAAACACATTTTGCGCGAAAAACTTCATTCCTCTATTTCGCGCACCACGCCAATATTTCACATGGCCTTCATTTTCCGCGCATCCCTTAGATATTTCGCACATCCTGCTGATATTTCACGCATTCCACTACTATTTCGCGCACAGCTTTATTTTTTTGTGCAACTCGCCAGAATATCCGCGCACTCCATGCCTTTGTCATTTTTCTATGTTTTGACCATGAATCATGCCTCGCACACAAAAATCTAAACTATCTTCAATATTACGCGAAACATCCATTTCCAAACACATTTCTTCATCTTCCAATTTTCAGGGCCTTAAAATTGGCAAACACTGGAAAATGACACAACTTTAAATTGTGCTTTTGTGATGCCCCTAAATTGTCCATTTCTTTGTCATTTCTCTCTTCACTTCTTCCCATAACTATTCTTCAGCTTTCATCATGAACTCCACTATTGTGATATATATCATTTGATAGATCAATTTTAGCATCGTCAGAGTTACAATGAAAAATACTGAACCTTCCATATCTTCCAGCAGCATCATTCATTTCCAATCAAAACTATATATGACTGGCATCATCATTTCTCCCCCTTTTCTTCATAAGGCTTGCATCACAAGTTCTCCTAACTTATTATATTTGTGAAATACAAATCATAAATGCATCGTCTGGTTTTGATATAATGCGAAATGCTTGGATACCTTATAATGCCAAGCCCTTCCACATTCTCTCTTCTTCTTCAACCATCATTATACACTTCATGCAATTCATATGATTTTATTATTCACGTAATCTCTTTCATGGATTTCTATCATGAATAATTTCATGTTCTTCTTCAAATCCTCATTCTTCTTCAATCATCCTCAGATGGATGATACTTCTCCATTCTGATCCAATCATGCTCAAATGGATGATACTTCTCCATTCTTCATTGTTGTAAACAATGTTCCACCTTTGACACAAGTTCTTTGAACTTAGGATCCGCTCAAAAATCATCTGAATTCCACTTCATAGTGAATTTCCCAAGTATTACATTCAATTATATGATTTCACAACAATTCTCTAGGAATACTTACTTCAATCGATCTCCATTAACTTTGGAGTCCTTTTTCATGTCCTTCTTCATTTTGACCAGCATTGAAAACTGTTGACAACAAATAAAAGCTTCATACACAAAGTGGTCCCAACAATCTCCCCCTTTGAATTTGTTGTCAATACCTTAAATTTCTCCTCAAATTAATGTGTCAATGTCAAAATGAGAATATTTCTCTCCCCTTTAATTATTTCTTTCCCCCTTACTTTTCAGACTTCCATTTCACTTTCTCTCCCCCTTATTGACAAGAAATTAAAAGTTCATTGTAGAGAGTGTATCATTCCATTATTATGCAATGTGTCATCAATCATTTCACTCTAAGTATACTTGAGAAATTCTCGGTGTAAAAAACAAGAGGATTTGATTAAGACAACAAAGTTGTCCATTACCCACTGAATATGACACCTCATGATATGAGAACTCATACACATGTCTTCAAGGGTTTTCCACCTTTATTTGAGGCCGAACATATTGAATTTTATTAATAAATAATCAACCTTAAATTCCTGCACTCACTTCAACAAACGGATCAAAAACATTCAAGTGTAATTGGCAGGATAAGTGGACTTGGGGCACTTTCATTATTCTTATGTCACTGATTGACTTAGTTACTCCCCCTTTGAAAATTTTTTTTTACTTTGATTGATCAGGATGAGAGGTTAAGATATGACATACCTTTTCCAATGACATGATCCTTGAAAATCTTTAGACTGATTTATTTTAATACTGACTAAAATTGATACTAATTGAGATATTGACTCTGCAAGATTCTCCATGTGACTCCCCCTCAAGGGAACACTTCTCCTCACTAAATCCCGGGTTTTCTTCCTGAGATCTTACTTCACCTTAAATTCCTTGTATGATAATTACAAATACAATACACAAAGATTTAATGTAATAAGGTGGATCTTCCATGCTTCTTCAATGTGAGCAGGAAGGCTGAAATGATTTTCTCAACCAAGATACTCCGTTTTCTCCACTCCTCACACTTTCACATTTGATATTTAATTTTGAATGTGGTTGTGTGGATCTCAATACTTCTTCAATCTCTTTGTGTGTGAATCTTCTTTCTTAAAGAGCTTTCCATGAACTAGAATCTCCTGGTGCAACTTTTATTTTCTTCATGAATTCTTGTTGAGCTGGAAGAAATTCAAAGCACTTTCTGACAGTATGACTAGCCTTGTTTCACCTCACACATAGAACTTCTTTTTCATCATGTAGAATCATCTTTTTACTTTTAGCACAAGTATTAGAATGTGAATCTTCCATCATTCTCATTCTTTCCAAATCTTCTGGCCAAACCACAAGAATATCATTAGGGACTAAGGCATCATGATTTGATCTTCTACATGGATTCTTCTGAGTGTCTTCCTTTTAAGTAATTATTTTGGATGAACCACCCTTCACCTTCTTGGATTTAGAATCCAAGGACTTATCATCTTTCCTTCTTGGAATCTTCTTGGGAGAGTTTTTTTTCAAATTATTCATCTGATTTCTTCCCAAGGATGCTTATTCATTCTCACCCAGCTTATGTGGTCTTCTTTTCTTATCATATTTGGGTAACTTTTGAAATAAACATGCCCCATTCATATGACCACTCTCATTGCATACATCACAGATGTTATCTAAAATTACAAATCTATTTTCAGTGTACAGATGCTTCGGGATCTATGTATGTTGCTTCTTCTTCTCTAGATTTCTCCCCCTTGAGTTTGGATTTATCTGTGCTTTTACATTTAAGGGATTGTACCAACAAACCAGTGCACAATGCTTAAATCTATTACAGCACCAGCATTGACCAACAAACCTTGACTTCTTTCCATGTTCTTTATGAGGTTGATGAATCTTCTACTTGGTATGTTGTTATTTCTGTGGAAAAATATCTTCCACACTCTTTCCCCTATCCATCGTAGCCATGGTGGTAGGTTTCTTCTCACCTTTATTCATCCATACTTGTTTAGAAGTTTTCTTCCAACCTGTACTTTTTGTTGAAACAATTTTAGAGACATTAGTACAAGTTGGTATGGATGGTACCTTTACTTTCTTATCTGCTTGTGATAGATCAATGAGTGAAACCATGATCTTCTTATCACATGTTGGATGTCTTTTGACAGTATAATCCTCCAGTGAGCAATGAGTACTAGCAGCATTTGTTTCCTTCTTTTGTGGAGACTCAATATGTGTCTTCTCAAGACTGGTCATATGAGCTTCAAATTCTACACATCTCATATTGAGGAAGACTTCTAGGTATTCAATCATAGTCATCTTCTCTTCACAATCATTCTTTAATCTTTCAAATTCAAATTCATACATCCTTACTTTGTTTTGTAACAAAGATTCAAGTTCTTTGATCTTCTTGGAGTCTTCTTCCAAATATACCTTCTTGACATCATTGTTCTTTTTCAGATCATCTTCAAGTGTATGGATGTTCTTTTCTAGAGTCTTGTTGACTCCATCTTTATCTTCAACATCTTTGAGCCAATTTGAAGAACTTACTTCAAATCCCTTATTTGTTTCTTAAAAGGCTCCAACCTATCTGGAGAGTTTAATACATTCAAATTTTTTTGCTTGTAATCCTTTATCCAAAACATCAGTTTCTTCTTCCAGCTGAGTGATATTTTCCTGCATGCATTGAAATAATCCACAAACCAGGGATGTACTTTCTTCAGGAATACCATGTAGAATCATTCTTAATCTATCAGCAGATCTTTCGTGGGATGTTGTAGATTGATCATCACTTCTTGTGATAGCATTTACATCATGAGAAATATTTCCAAATGTACTAACACATACCTCTTGATCAATTGAAGTAGGAAGGTTGTCTATATTCTTGGTGGAGACTTGATCCACCTTCTCTTTACTTTCCATGTCTGGTGTGTCTGCCAGATATGGAGAACCGGATACTTCCTCTTCTTTCGATAGGAGGGAATTCTTCTTCAACTTTCTTTTCACTTTCTTTTTCCTGTTCATCAGGGTCTTGGTAGATATATCCTTTTGATCAGAGGTAACTTAATCTTCACCAGAACTTCTCTTCATTGTTGAATCAGGAAAAGGACTCAAATATTCAAAAGAGAATAACTTCACAATAGAGAATCCAACAGAGGTGAACCTGGATCTGATACCAATTGAGAGGACCGGTTTGGCATATACCTAACACTAAGAGGGGGGTGAATCAGTGTTGGGGAATTTTTCTAAACCAATTCAAAAATTCATCTCTGTACCTATTGACCTATTAGGATCTTGATTCTCTTATTCACTTTTCCCTGTCGCATGCACTAATAGAAAGCAGTAAAAATATGGACATGATATTCTTACAAGGTTCACCACTCAATAAGAGTAGCTACGTCCTTTCCAATCCTGGATATGACCAGTGAATGGATTCTCCACTATGATGTGATATGAAATTACAATGGAGTGGCTAGGAAAACAATCCTCTAGACAGTGTGAGTCCCTACACTTTGGAGGGGGTGGGAAACAATCCTCTTCCCTGGACTGGTGATGGCCTAGTCCAGCTTGCAGCCTCTAGCAGGTTCTTTATACTACCTTTGGAGACAGTCTTCTTCCTTCTTCAAAAGGTAGATTCTTCTCTTGGTCTTATTTAGTGATCTTCACTTGATTACTTGTAAAGTAGTAGGCAAGCAATTCTTGTCTTCTTATTTTCTTCTTCACTAGTGAAAAACCAGCTGTACTAGGTCTTCTTCTTCTAATTCAGTGAAATGACAGAATGCACTTACACTTCTTCTTATTTCTTAGCAAGAATCACATATACCAATGTGATTAATTAGGCAGTTAAGATCGGTTCACATGGAATCATCTGAATTTAACTGCCCTAAACAATTGTCAGCATTCAATTGGGAATACTCTGTTATCCTTCTTCTTCTCTCCCTTTTCTTTGACACAGTAGAATATGGAATGGTACTGTAGTGTATTAATCTCTTTCTTCAATTATCAATACCAATACATAAGTGTGTCAGTATACTACCTTCTTCCTTTGTGCAAATGTGGGTTCGATTGCACATCTAGTTCTTCTTTACTTCACAAAGTACAACAAGGATGATAAACACCAATCGTGTGTGTGCGGTTAAACTTCTCTTTGTGAAACCGAATAGTTCAAAATTCTTTCTTCTTCGCAAAGATTCTTTGAGAGTGTTATGCACCTATCGAATGCCCACGGGACCCCTAAATTTTCCACGTACCCTTCTAGGTGGCTTGCGCGTAAAATTCAAACCTTGCGCATAAAAACACCTCTTGGAAAGAAAAACCCTTTTCGTGAAACTCTTCTTTTTTCGCGTAGAACTTCCCTTTTTCGGGAAACAATTCCTTTTTCACGCAGCACTTCATCTTTTCGTGCAATAATCTATACTTCAATTTTTTCGTGCTTCAGAGCTCGAGATTTGTCTAAGTGTCGAGTCTCTACAAATGAGAGGGTAGACACCTCATATTTATAGGCATTTTTGACCCTGCACATAAAACCCCTTCCTGCGTATAAAAATCCTTCCAGCGTGTAAAAATTTCTCTCACTTGTTTAATTATGCACACATTCCTTTATCTTCGCACACCACCTAGATTTTTCACACACCTCATGACTTTTCCATTTTTCATCATTCTAAGCAAGAAGCTCCAATTGCACGCAAAATTCCACACCATGTTTCATATTGTGTGCAAACCCAACCTTTCGTGTGACATCGTATTTCGCACAATGATCCAATATTTCATGCATTCCATGCCTTTTCCAATTTTCAAGCTTCTGATATCGAAACACATTTTGCTCAAAAAACTCCATTCCTCTATTTCGCGCACCACACCAATATTTCACGCAGCCTTCATTTTTCACGCATCCCGCAGATATTTCGCGCATCCCGCTGATATTTCGCGCATCCTGCTACTATTTCACGCACAGCTTTATTTTTTCGCGCAACTTGCCAGAATATCCGCGCACTCCATGCCTTTGTCATTTTTCAATGTTCTGACCATGAATCATTCCTTGAACACAAAAATATAAACTATCTTCAATCTTACGTGCAACATCCATTGCCAAACACATTTCTTTATCTCCCAATTTTTAGGGCCTTAAATTTGGAAAACCCTGGAAAACAGCGCCACTTTAAACTGTGCTTTTGTGCCACCCCCATATTGTCCATTGCTTTTTTATTTCTCTCTTAAATTCTTCCCATAACCATTCTTTATCCTTCATCACAAACTCCACTATTGTGATATATATCCTTTGATAGATCAGTTTTAGCATCGTTAGAGTTACAATAGAAAGTACTGAACCTTCCATATCTTCCAGCAGCATCATTCCTTTCCAATCAAAACTGTATATGACTGGCATCATCATTTCTCCCCCTTTTCTTCATAAGGCATGCATCACAAGTTCTCCTAACTTATGATATTTGTGAAATACAAATCAGAAAATCATCGTCTAGTTTTGATATAATGTGAAATGCTTGGATACCTTAGAATGCCAAGTCCTTACACATTCTCTCTTATTCTTCAACCATTATTTTACAATTCATGAAATTCATATGATTTTATTATTCACGTAATCTCTTGCATGGATTTAGATCATGAATAATTCCATGGTCTTCTTCAAATCCTCATTCTTCTTCAATCATCCTCAGATGGATGATACTTCTCCATTCTGATCCAATCATCCTCAAATGGATGATACTTCTCCATTCTTCATTGTTGTAAACAATGTGTCACCTTTGACACAAGTTCTTTGAACTTAGGACCATCTCATAAATCTTTTGAATTCCACTTCATAGAGAATTTCCCAAGTATTACATTCAATGATATGATTTCATAACAATTCTCCAGGAATCCTTACTTCAACCGATCTCCATTAACTTTGGAGTCCTTTTTCATTTCCTTCTTCATTTTGACCAGCATTGAAAACTATTGACAATAAATAAAATATTCATACACAAAGTGGTCCCAACATAATCACCACACAAAAGAGATGAGTGGTGAATAAGGCATAAATCTCAGACAAATAAAAGTGAGACTAGAAATCCCCTTACCTTGTGTCTTAACTCTTTTCGTACTCATTCAAAACTCATGTATAATAAATATAATTTTATTATAAAGAAGCATATTTTTATATCTAATATCATATATGGTTTTATTATGAATTTATATTACCCAATTGTTAACAATTATATGTTAAGTTTTCACTTTGGGTAATATCCTTTTTATTCTTCACATGTGTCTTAATTTGTTGTATCTTTGGTCCTTATACTTATATAATTATTTTTAGAATATAAACTAGGATATAAATATAAATTATATTCAGTGTATTTGTCTTATAATAATCCATATAATATAAAATTATAAAATTTAATACACCGTTCATGGAGATGGTAGGTCGTACATATGCATGAACATCATTTCTGTTTTATTATCGTATTTAAAGAAAGAAAGAAAATGAAATATATGTATATATTTATATATATATAATTATTAAATTATAATTATTATATCATGTATATAATATAAGTTCAATTAACCCATACTTAATACATTTCATATAGTTTTTGAAGGAATCACATCACTTTGAGGGGGCGGTAGTCCACACTTCCTCAAATGAAATTATCATATTTACACTAAATAGAAAGTGTAATGATATGTGTTGTAAAAGAATTAAATATGATTAAATACATAATAAATAAAATATATAATATATATAAATATATTTTCCATCATAATTTCCACTATGAGATGTGGTAAAAGAAAAATGTGCAGTCGTTGTTTTGTAAGGAAGCAGTTTGTTGTACATGTAAATAGTATGTATGTTACCCATTAGATGAAAGTGTGTGTAAGTGTATGTAGAACCCTTAGTTTAAAAAAAATATAAATATATTTATTAGAATTGTGATTTTTTATAATAATTTAAAAAGGTTATTTTATGGGGTGGAGAAATAAAATAAAATAAAGGATCTTGAGGGAGGGTGTTACCTCTTAATCGGGTAAATCCTTTTGGTTTCCACCAAAGGGCTTCCTTGGAAGGATTTATTACCAAAAGTAGGATTCAAGGAGTAATGGAGGGTTTATGGAAATTTTATTAGGTAGATATTGGCCTAGTATAAGTGGTTTTATAGGTTTAGAGAAGAGGAATAGGTATCTTTTATAGGGAAGGGAGAGGACACACTAGGCATTTTTGAAACAAAATTTAGGAGTACCCACGTTTGTACCCAAAAAAGTCATACCAAACCAAAACAACTAAAGAATGGAATATTTATATCTGAAATATATATATATATAAAGGGTTTTGGACTAGTATATATGTCATTTGGGCAATTAAGTTTAAGTTTTATTCCCTTGTTAAGATTAATTTTACCTTAATCGTTGTAATTAATTTTAACTACATTCACTAATATTTTTGGTAAAAAATAAGTTGAACTTATTAGATATTATAAGTTATTTTGATTCCAAATATGGAATCCATTTTTTTAAATTCCAATATCACAAGTTTAAAATATTAATTAAAATTTAATCCCACTAACGGGACGACACGTTAGGTTTTTTAAGTAAAAACATCGAAACATTTGCTAAGTTTTTATACCCAATTTCAATGTGAAATTGATTTTAATAATCTAAATTTAATTAATTAATAAAAAATGATATAAATAAACATTTAATTTAATTTAAAATATAATTTATCTTTATAAATAAATTAGATGAAAACGTGGTTTTGAATTAAAATTTGATATTTTTCACCATTCATCCAAAAATGATGTTTCTCAGAAAAATCCAAAAAATTCAACTTAAGATAAATTTTACATTATAAATTCAAAAATGAAGTATATTTTATAAAATTTAACTTCTAAATGTGTTTAAAATAAATTTTATTGTTTTTTTAGAAAAGGGTATGAAAACCAGTTCATTGGAGAAAATAGTATTTTTAGACATATAAGGATTTTATTAAAAATTATATCTTTCATTATAAATATGTTC
This sequence comes from Viscum album, assembly GCA_963277665.1. NCBI lineage: Eukaryota > Viridiplantae > Streptophyta > Magnoliopsida > Santalales > Viscaceae > Viscum > Viscum album. Next base: position 155,056,777 of record OY728163.1, read on the forward strand.
AATTTATATTAATCAATTATAAATAATATTTTAAAATTAGTTACTACTATTCTTATTATTATTTTTATTGTCTAGCTTATAATTGTCTCATTTAAATAATTAAAAAAAAGATGCTTCATAGAAACTCAGTGTTGCGTGTAGCATACGCCAAGTCAGTATTTCATGTAATATACACCAAGTCATTGTTACATGTAATTTAATCCATGTTAAAATTGTGTGAAAGGAATTTTTGACTTATTTCAATGAAATATTTTATTTTAAATTTAATTTAGTCCAAAAAAAGATCCATAAAAAATGAGGTTTTGCAATTGTCCCAAATAACCCACTAACTACCTAGCCTTGGATGTGCTCAATCAATCAATCAATAATGGGAAAATAATTTTGAATCAAATTAAAATATAATTTCTACATTCCTGGTTTCATCATGACAATTTCATTCCAAAAACCAAAACATAGTTTTTTCATCATCATTTAATGCCTTTTCAATTCAAAACCAATCATAGATTTTTATCAATTAATTTAAGACATTTTTTCTCAAAATAAATTTCAAATATTTCATTAATTTAAAATCAGACCACAACTTCCAATTCCATTAAAATTGGGGTTTTCCTAAAATCCCATACCAAATCAATTTCATATCCAATTCACTTCAAATTGGGTTTTCATATATTAACTAATATCAATTTAAATCAATTCAAGAAATTTAAGGGTTTATAAAATGGAAAATATCATCATAACCACCTACTTTTATCAAAAAGATCTCAAAAATCAATACTCACAGTGGGGATTTCCAATGAAAAATTATGGAAATAAAGATAAATAAATCAAACCGAGATTAAATATCCAAAATAATTGAATTTGGACCCATAAAACTTATAATGATCCAACAAACCCTATGGAGGAAAGAAAGGGAGAGTGTTGGAGATGGAACGGGAGAAGAAATACTCACCAGAGAAGAATCAAATGATATTATCCACACTTTTATCCATCTAATAATGGGTTTAGAGGAGAAACAAATGGTTCTTTAGAGCCTTCAAGACCTAATATTTTGAGTAATCCCAAGTTAGGGTCGATCAGGTGATGAAATAGGGGTTTGAGTATTTTTAAAATAAAAAGGAGAACATTGATAGTAGAAACACATACATAATTATTTTACCAAGTTGAACTATGGAATGTAGATAAATCATTGAATCTTCAAGAATAGTAAGATTTCATGAATAATTAATTAAAACATTTGTAGAAGAATTATAATTGAGAGTTGGTACCAAAGGTGACAAACAATAATTTTATTGGAACAAAGTGGGTGTTATAGAATTATCTGAATGAAAATGGTGAAGTAATGAGGGAAATTAGGGGAGGGTACCAAAATCAAAGTCTACATATCCAATAAATTAAAATATAATTTTTAGTATTCAAATCAAAGTCTGTATATCACCACCTTCTCTAGAGTTCAATAAAAATCTACATATCCAAGTGATTAAAATCAAATTTTCAGTATTGAAATCAAATTATATACGTCAAAATCCAAACCAATTACTCCAGATATCATCACCTCTGATAAAATTGAAATTTAAGTAGTGCACCAGTATTTTGAATACCATCACGACAGTATATCCTTCTAGGAGGAATAACCGAGAAAACAACTATAAGAAATCCTTCATTTCCCTTAGAAACTCTAGTTAAATCTCTCTCCATGTATTGAAGTGGGGGAATGATATTAAGATGGAATACTACCATATCTTCTACACCCTATAGATCTCCTTGTACTCCTTGATCTCCATGGTGATCAAACTAAACTGGGTTCCCAATAGCAGGGATGGGTAAAATGATTATAGAGGGGAATAGGAGATATACCAATGGTACATAAACTTTCATATAGTGAAATATGATAAGATTATAATTCCCACATGATCTTCTATATTATTAGAAAAGTTAATGATCGGAAGAGGTAGAACAGGAAAATTTGTGAGAGGAATAGCACCATATCGGAGACAATTTGGGAGGGAGGGTTTCTTGATGAATCCTCCCTTTTATCTTTCCTTCCTTTTTATTTATTAGCTATCATTTTATTTTATTTCATGTCTAGGGCTAGTCTAAGGGCAACAAGGCCAGCCCAAGGTATGTCTCGATTTCTCATCAGTCATTTATTTTCTTCTAGATCACTCCACTTTATTTAGATATAAATATTGAATCAGTGGTGTATAAACTATATATAGAAGTTTTTTGATGATTTGTGATGTTTTTAGTAGATCATCAACTGAAAGAGGTGTAATACATTAGATTTTTATTGATTATTATATAAATTTTCAAGATCATTATTTTAAGTGTTATATCCCTATCTTACCTATTTACCTTGGGATTATTGAATCTAAAATAGGTTTTATGAGATTCATGATTTGTGATCATATCCTGATTCCTAGAGTCCTCTTCTACTTTATCACCTGGATACCATGAAATTTTTTAAATTCCAATTGTTTGAGGAAGGTGGTTTCATTTAAAGTAATTGTTTTATGAACTATTTATTATCTCTCATTTATAAACTTTATGTATAAACTATTAACAACATGATCTATGATTTAATGAAATTCATATTTGATGGGTTTTATATAAAAAAAATTTCCTTTTTATTTGATAAATAATGGTTGATTTCAAATCACTATTTTTTTTGTTAAAATTCATTTCAAAGAATTATTTTGGTATAAAAAAGGTTTTTTTGGTATGTTTGCTAACATATGACATTCCATTTTAGAATAATTTTATATATTCATCACATGGGATCTTGGGGTACATGATTAAGGGTCATATAGGTATATGTTACAGTGACTGATATGATAGGTTCAAAAATTTAGGTTTTCCTCTACTCATTAGTTTTTCATGTCTAGGATAGTTTTACATGACATCAATGGGGGTTTCACACATCATGGTGTTCCTCTTATCCTTTTTTCATAAAATATATGACTTATTTTGTGCACAATAGTAACTATTGGTCACATGGAGTAAGATTCATATCTATTCCAGACTTATATTACCCTAAAGGTATTTTCTATTATGATTTTTTTATATGAATTTATTATATAATCTTTTAAAATGATAAATAGTATAGTTTAAACTACTTTGAAAATAGTTTTTTATCAAGATTTTTTTAAAATATTGGAAATGGAGAATTCATGTTTTTTATAAAAAACTATGTAAAACGGTATATCTTTCCTTGTTTTCTTTTAAAATGTGCATAGTCATATTATTTAACAGTTACTATTTATGGAACAATTAGTGGGATTCAAAAGGGATTTTTTATCACATCATGCACACATCTTTAGTTGTGTGTAGACCTTCTTTTTATAATTCATTAATGTTAAAGGAATAATAGTTAGGTGGTGGGTATTTGAGTTAGCTAGTTTTAAGAATTTGATGGTGAGATGAAGGGATATTAACAAGGTGAAACATGAAGATAGTGGTCATTTTATTTTTTCATTTGGTTACTCTTAGATCTGGTACATATATTTTAGTGTGATTTTCCCATTATGCTTCATTTTTCTGATTTTTGACTCTTTTATGAAATATTTATCCAACCTTATTATTTATTCCATGATGTATATCTAGTTTTGAGAAATAATTCCCAAAGTAATTTTGCTTATGTGATTGCTTGTCGCCATCCCATTTGGGTCAAGAATGTCGATCTGTTGTTGTTGTGGATCAGTTCATAAAATTGATTAATGGATAATATGGGTCAATTTATGAATAGTTTTATTTCATTAAAATTAATCATGAAGAAGATGTTTTTTAATAACATGGGGATTTCCTTTGAGAAAATGATTTAATCATGGTGTACAATATTAAAAAAGATTTATATTGGTTTATGTGATTTTCAAGATCCTCATATTCCAAAAATTGATGTGTGCTTGAGGAGCATGGATTTATAAATGTAAAAGTTTATAGTAATATTTATTTCAATTGTTTTACCACATGTACACTTATTTTTATAGTATGTATATTGATGAAATAATTTTTACAGGTGATAAAGAGTACGTTTGTGATAAATGTTCCTAGTTAATAAAAATTCATTTATAATTATAAATTATGGGTGATGTTTCATTTTTTTAGTATTATAAATCATATATGGTTTGATAATTTCATTTTATCTCATGTAAATTTACTCCAAGGAATTATTTAAGAAGTTTGGCATGGAGGAATGTGAAGGGAAATCTATACCAATGACTGTTGATAACAAACTAAGAAATAATTAGAGTGAAACTTCTATGAATCAAAAGGAATTCAAAAACTAATTTTTATTCTACTCTATTTAATATCCTCTGCATGTGACATTTTATTATTGTGACTTGATAGATATATTTTAGAGTAGTCCTAATGAATCACATATGTTTGTATCCAATATAACCATGATTTATATCAAGTACATACTAATTTTTAGACTATTATATAAAAATTTCCATGTTATAATCTATAAGGTTTTAGAAATTTTGATTAGGATAGATATTGTGTTAATAGAAAAAAAACTTTTGGTGGAACATTATTTCTAGGTGAAATCTATGTTTCATGGTATAGTAAGAAAAAATATATCAGTGGCATTGAGTAAGAATGAATCCAGGATAATTGAATCCACTAATGTTTGTACATAAATTATTTAGATGAGAAGCCACTATACAATTCATGTGAAAATAAAAGTTATATAGATCTTTCCCAAAATCCAGTTCAATTTTCTAAATCCAAGTACATTTATCTTAGTCATCACTTCATAAAATAAAAAAATCATCAATTATTCAAAAGCTTCATGTCACCAGGGTATTAAACTCCCTCAAAAACATTTCATTATTTGGTGGTGTGTTGTCAAGATGCATATTATTGGAGATAGAATGTGATTTTATGAATATTTAGTTACTTAACTAAAAGTATTGATGTTCTTGAGAAATATTAAAATTAGTTGAAAATGGGTTAGAAAAAAATCTGAAGGAAGATATTGAAGTACCCTTGGAGTTGTTGAAGGAATTGCTAAATATTTTCATTTGTTTTCAACATGATTAAAGTGTTTTGAAGTGTTATTTGAGGCTATTGAGATATTATTTATTGTTCTTAATGTTTTTTTTTAGATGTTTTAAAGGGTTTTAATGGATTTTATGATTATTTCTGAGTGTTTTATATGTTTTGGAATTATTATTTTAGATGTAGAATATTTGGTTAAGAAATATATCTTATGGGCCTCATAGAATATATTATAGCCACATAATTTATTATTTTAGTTTTTCATATGAGAATTCAGCTATGCATTAGATATTTAAATAGTGTATTGGAAAAAATTTAAACTCGAATGAAACTTGAGAAGAGCCTAGGAGATTTTATGAACACATATAAAATTTGATCACCGGGTAGGTAATTAGAGAACATGTAAGAAATATGTGTTATACATTGAAGTAATAACATTAGAAAATGAAATGATTATAATAGGTAATAAGTTATAATAAATTTTATTATCTATAATCTATTTTTAATGAAAAATCATATGGAATAAGTCCTTTGTGATCTCGTATGATGCTTCCATTTTATATGAATCTATGAATGGAAAAATACATGTGTCACCTAACATTTTGTGTTACCCGTATGATATTTGAGGAACTCACAGTAAATATTTTCCTTTATGAAAAAATAATATTCCCAGTAGTCCAATTATATAAATAATATAAACCTAGTGTTGTAATTGATATTCTAAAAAGTTCTACAAATTTTATTTAAAATAATAGTATCCCCACCTGTGCATTTTTACGGGACATAATATCTTCTAAAACAAATTAAAAAATAACCTTTTCTTAAAGATTAACAACATAAATGTTTGATTTAATAAATTAGTAATTTAATTTTTAATAATAGAAAACTAAGAATCTTAAAAAATGATTCTAAGGTAGGTAGAAAAGTTGGGAATTTTTTTGGAGGTAAAAACTACAGTTAACCTAAAAATGTTGAGAATTAAAATTCTAAACATATAGTACCTTGTATGTCAAGAAGTTGTATCCTAAGAATGGAGTCTGAGAATCTAGAAATTCTAAGAGTAAACCCCCCCCCCCCCCCACATATAATGCAATTGAATGATTTTTATCCTATAAAAAACAAATGTTTTAAATGCAATAAAAGAATGTAAGGTCTAGGAAGAAATCCGTATTATTAAAAAAGAAAATTCAAAGAAAATAAACATTATTGAAATTGAAATTTAACTGTGTATAAATATCCATCCAACATGAATAATGAAACCACGTGGCATGAAAGAATATATAAAATATGCATATTTCCTATATGCAATGTGCATATACAAGATATGCAATGTTCATATACAAGATATATCGCATATGAATATACAAAATAATCAATCCAGAATGTGCATAAATAGATTTTCTAAGAAGCAATATCATATACTACCATAAGAAATATACATATACTAAATATGAAATGTCTATATTTTGAATACTCAATATGTATACACTGGATATTTAATATGAAAATACTAAATATTTTATATACATATTTGTAATTTACATATACTGAATATATTGAAGATTCAATATCCATATATTGAAAATTAAAGAAGAACTATATGCATAATATAATTATAACGAATTGAGTATGTGGAGTATTTAAATATAGAAAATAAGGGTTCTCAATAGACATGAAACTACCTTAGGGTTTGAAAACCATGTTTGTCAATACAAGGGAAGAAGAAAAAGAACACACGTGTAGACAAAATATGTTGCAAAAAATCATAGAAAGAACACATAAATTCATTTCCCTAAAAACCAACATAAATACAAATTCCAACTAAAAAGATGAATTGGGTTTAACAGTTTGCAGAAGACACCATAGGCATTTAAAAATGGGGACTGAAAAATATATATATCAGAAGAAGACATTGTATGTAATGAGTTGATGTGTAGAGGCTTCCATGATAAAGAACAACATAGACCCTTGGTAGTTAGGGTTTATGGAAATTGGGAAAGCATGTAAAACTAAAAATTTGAACCTTTCATAATGATGAACAATCGATATTCAAACACACATGAGATTTGATTTTAGGTAATTTGACAACCAAGCTAGTATCAAGAAGAATAAATAGTCGCTAAGGGAGTGTGATGCAGAGGGCATTTACATGAAAAATACAAAAAATGATGGCAGAATCTATGATTATGTGGGGTGATAAGGGGTGTATACTAGATAATATGGCGGTGAAATAATTTTCATCTTCAAAAGGATAATTATTATGAAGGTTTCACAATTATGATTTAGAGGAGAATGGATTTGTTGACACTCATAGGGAAGGTGGGAACACGGATCAGGGGAGTGAGGGAGCACAGGGAGTGGGGAGGGGGATGGAGATGGGGATGGTGATAGCGGTGAGGGCAGCAGGGAGGGATGTGGGGACAGAGAGATGGAGAGGGGGATAAGAGAGCTGGGGGAGTGGAGGGAGGTCAACAGGGAACATGTAGGTTGGCAGGGAAGGGAGAAAGGGAGGGGAATGAAACACATAGAAGATGACACGTATACTTAGATCCACTCAATTTAGTAAGAATAATATATTTTCATGAAAAAAACATTGTTTTTACAGTTATATGGGAAGGAAACATGGCTAAACAAATTTTTCACCCTAATCAAGCATCCCTCTACTGGGGTGCATAGTTTCTACTTGGTGGGTTCATGGTTTGTAGAACATGCACCAACAATATAAATCCACATTGCCTAGGTTTTCATGGTTTACACTGAGTGGTAACATGGTTTGGGAAAAACATGCCCCAATTGTTCACATCTTAGAATTTTTGAAAAAAAAATAAATGTCCACCCAAAACCACCTGAGAGAAACCCTAAAAAGGCATAGAAAAATAGGGGTCAAGGAATGCCTAGAAAATAATAACAATATGTTAAATTAGACTATCTTGACATCTGGCCCTTTTTATCCCATTTTAGTCATTTATGACCATGTTAGGTGTCCGAATTATAATATTTTAACCCCTAACTACCCAACTCTAAAAGTAAATATATGATCGTAGTTGAGCACAAGTTTGAGGGAATCTATTTTTTGAGAAGGTTTTTAGAGAAGCATCAAGTATTTGGTGGATATAAATGAAAATATCCTTCAAAATTATGTAATAAATTTCACACAAATCTTTGAATGCAAATATTCCTATATGTATTCAAAACTAAAATATGTGTGGAATTGACCTGAAAAAAAAAATAAAAAAATAATGTTACTAAATAAAGAAGAGAGAATAAACATCTTATACTAATAAAGTTATTATTGTCTATACCTTCCATGATAATATACAATACGTAATTATATCAAATTATTGTATGGGAGAGTGAATAAGGATGCCATTCTTGAGTTTAAACTTGACATAATTAATTTTACTTCATTTTAGAGTCCAAACCTCCTCATTCTATCAATGAAATTTTCAACATAAAAACCTATCATCCCTTAAAAAAACAACCTAAAACATCCCCATGATAAACACAAGTACCTATATCATTGGTTAGGGATTTATAAACTCTTCAAGCCTAAGGTGTCCCCTGTGTGAGTTTGTATTGAAAAAAAATTCTTGAACTTCATACTTTGTGTGATGTGAGAAATATTTCCAAAAAGATAGGTATAAATGAGTATTGTAGGATAATGTAACTTTAAATGAATTGAATGTACCTCAAAGATAAAATGGAATTAAGAACATGTATAAGGCATAATAAGTTTGAGTTACATGACAATTAGAAAGGTGACTCACATTTTCTAGTGTTTTCAATTTTTCTTAGGTGATATTTTTAATGTTCATTTGTCCAAGATTCTAAGGTTTAAGTGTGAGGGAATTAAAAAACACAATAAATTCATTATATTTTATTGATATTTAATTAATTTTATCCTATCATATTAATTAATTGATTAATTTTTAGAGGGTTTTTTAATTAAAGGATCATTTCATTAGATTTTTTAATATTGATTAAAATGGCCAAAATTTTTATTTTAATTGATTTATTTAATTTTTTGAATAAAATTAATGTAAATATATTTACAATCCTATGAATTGATATTTTTAAGGATAATAATTATGTATTTTAAGTTGTTTAATATATAAATTAGGTAAAGTACATGAATAATATTCTTTGAAGTATTTGAGATAATACATATGGAATTAACCTTAATAAATGATAAAAGTGTAGCAAAGTACTAGGAATATCACTTTGATATGTATGATATTTCAATATTTATGTAAGTAAAGTGCCTTTTTAAATGAGTATGAACTAGACATAATTTTAAAGTGTTGGGTTACAAAATATTTTTGAAGTGGTATGTAATATTTTACAAATCATATTTAAGATAATAGAACTTTTATGTAAGGATTTTTCCTTCCCATTTGAGGTGAATAGTCAACCCCCCTATGGTTCATAATATATTTGGTGCTCTATAAGGTTTTAAATTCATACATAATGATTTCCTACCCATATGTAAAATTTTTTGCTGATGTGTATGATTATACCTCTTCCATGGGGGTAAATCACTTGATACATAAGATCCCTTTGCTAATAAGTAAGATTTATTTATAGGATAATTAATGAATTTTATTTTTCCACTGATATAAGAAATTCCATGTTACATTAGGGTTTTTGGATCCCACATAAGGTTTCTCCCTTTTCAAATTAAGTTGTGCTTGGGTATGGAGGGTTATGTAAATGTTACTTCAAATGAACTAATGATATATAAAGGACAATTTATCTTAAATGGTACATGTATTGGTTTTATCCTTTGAAAAATCATAAGAATCACTACTACAAATATGGCTTTTATCAGCGCTAAAAATGGCCATTAACAGCGCTAGAAAAAGTGCTCTTAATGCTGGTGAAGATAAAGGGGGGTTCCCTTTATCAGCACTCCAAAAAGCGCTGATAAAGACCACTTTTATCAGCGCTTTTTTTTAGCGCTGATAAAAATAAAAAAATTAAAAAAATAAGAAAAATACTACCAATCTCGGGGGGGGTCTTTTTATAGTGCTTGAGCCCCCCTTTATCAGCGCTTTCTCGCACCTCCAATGCCCGCCTGCACCGCATACAACCTTTATTAGCGTTGTCCCTTTAAATCAACCTTGCGTGTGCACCCGTGCCTCCACCCAAATTTGATCTCGAGGCCTCCCCCCTGCGCACCTAAAGCCTTTTCCACTACCCTATATTGATTTGTTCTCTTATTCATGATATATCTATTTATATATATATTTATTTAGTTATATTTATTTGTATAGTAATATATATTTATATTAATATATACATATATTTATATTAATATATATATATAGTTATATTAATATATGTATAGTTATATTAAAATATAGTAGTTATATAAATATTCATATATTGGTATTTTAAATAAAATGGTTATTAGTTTTTATTTAGATAAATCTAATATATTTTATATGTAAATATGTTTAATTATTTATTTAAAAATTTTAATTTTTATGTGTGAATATATAAAAAATATGTACATATAGTTATATATTTGATTATAAATAGAATTTCATTATAAAAAGGATGAAATTTCAAAGACATAATATCAATATGAATGTAATACCTTGGAATAAATTCAGTCTCTACCAAAAAAAGCCAATAATACCCCCTTAAACGAGGCTGAAAATCCACAAAATGTTAAAAAATCTGGGTACCCCGACTAAAAACTCAGTTTTGGAGGCCTTATGGGCCTCTTTTGGCCTTGAAAAATGCTTTACCAGGGTTCCCCCGAGTCACAACGATGTATAGCTTGTCGTCGGATTCGATTTGATATGTGGTAGAGCTCAAATGGACACTCGAATCGAAAGTTATGGCCGTTTGAAGTTTGAGTTGCGTTTTCAACATATTTTGGATCTTTTTTTAATTTTTTTAATTTTTTTAGTCTTTAAATTGTTATTAAATGACTATTACTGCATAATAATTATCAAATTATTAATTAAAAATATTTTTTACATTTTTTAAGAAGCCATTTTCACTAAATATCTTATATATTAAGTATAATAAGTGTAAATGTACATTTATACTTATCTAAAATATATTTAAAAATTATATATTATAATTATATCAATATAATTATATAACTATATTTATATATTAAAAAATATTAAATTTTTTTTTTGAAGTTGACCTTTTATCAGCACTTTTAAAAAAAGCGCTGATAAAGGCCCCCCCTTTATCAGCGCTACTAAACAAGTGCTGATAAAGGGCGTCCCTTTATCAGTGCTAAAAAAAGTGCTGATAAAGAGGGGGTCTTTATCAGTGCTAAAAAAAGCGCTGATAACGGGGTACTTTTATCAGTGTTTTTTTGAGCGCTGATAAAGCCCCCCCCCTTTATCAGCGCTTTTTCGTTAGCGCTGATAAAGGGGTGGCGCTGGCCTTGCCCAGTTTTGTGGTAGTGAATAACATGTCACATCACTATAAATATTTTCAGAAAATTCAGCAGGAACTAAACCCATGGAGTTCATCTCAATGATTTTTGGAATCTATGTATGATGAGGTACCTATGTATGACAACTCACTAAATTTTAATAATAAATCAATTTTATATTTTATTAATATTTATTAATATATTTTATTGAGACATATTCACTATAATAATTTTAATTAATTCTTAATTGAAAATGAAATATTTTAATCATACTTAATTATTTTCCATGAATTATATGAATTTATTTAAAATTTAAATTTATTAATTTTAGGATTTAAATATGATTAAAATAGATACATTTTTATATTATACTATCAAAATTATATTATGTTTTTTTTGTATTTTTTTGAAATAGATGATTTTTGGGTGAATAGTGAGAAATACCAATTTTACAAATATTGTAACTTTTATGACGTCACCATGAGATTGGAATAACATAATAATTCATAAAACCATTTTATATATCAAATATGTATTTAAGGAGTAAAAAAATAATTCAAAGACATTAGTTTGATTTTGGAAACCCATGCTTGGATTTTAGGAACCTGAGTTATATTTTATTCAAATAAAAAAATATTTTTGATTATATACCTTTATTGAGGTATTTCGATGATGAAATTCAATGTCTTAATGGTTAAAATTTCATATAACATTATCTTTTTAAAAAAATTAAATAAAATTCATAGGAATCATCACTTCTCAAAATTCTTTTCCCTAAATGATAAAATAATAAATATTATTACAAAAAAACAATCTTGTAACGCCCCAACCCCAAAAGCCCAGAGCCGGTGCATTATTTTAATAAATTGGCATGATTACAAGGAATCAAGTCCGGAAGGACCAATCAGATTAGCAGGCTTGGAAAATAGATTACATACATGAACTTTAAATTACAATTTCTAACAAAAAATACAAAATTGACAATCCTTTGAGAATTCCAATATTCTTCTATCATAAACCTACATATAAAACATAATACACTTCTTGGCATCCTGGGAAAATAAAACATAAGAAAGGGATGAGCTCAGATGCTCAAAAAGGGTAAATAATTTAGCAGAAGCTATAAACTTTTAAGACAATATGTGTAATAAAAACAACAGTATTTTTAAACATAATCTTGAACATAATGTGGAAAAAATAAATAAAACATTATCATATAAACATGAACATGGATATTATACTAGTTGAATAATCACATGTAATAACTAATTTCATAATGAGAGAATTCATAATTTCAGACATCATAACCGTATATTCAAGGCCTCGTTCCAAGACTACAAATAAATATTTTGTCAATACCCTGTTCTAAGACACTAATTTGTCTCATGATACCAACCAATGCATTGAGGAGCTATAGAGGGTTCCACCCGTCACTTACTAAGTCCAATGGATTCCTCATATGAAAATGTAGAAACATAACATAAACATTCATATTAAAACTAGCATATGAAATGTCAATACTTTATCCATAAATCATGAATGGTATAAAAATAGAACATTAATAGTCACACATAACATAACTCATTCAATACAATATTTAATATTGTATTTATAATAAATTAACCTCAATAAAAAATAATATCCAAAAAAGATATTGACATAGTTGAAAATAATCAGTAAAACCCTTTGAGAGAAATATCATTTTTTTCATGAAAGCATTTAAAATTCCCAAAATTTATAAAAGAATTCATTTAAAAGAGATTTTTTAATCAAAGTTTCCCATACCACTTAGAAACTTTTTAAAATAATGAATATTTTAAAACAATTATGTCCATGTGAATAAATCCTTAAAATCATTTTGAAAACATGGACATCAATGAAATAGATTTAGAAAAATAAATCTTTAAATCATTTAATATGATGATATAGTTAAATATTCCATTAAATAAAACTTTAAAATATTATTTTTGAAAATATTTTTATGAAACATGGATGTGGATGATAAATATTTTCCAGTAAATACATACATATAAACAATCTCGGATAATAATAAGATTGAGAAATTAACCCTTACCTTGTACTTTCCTTTGGTCTAGGGTATGTTTAACCCCCTATATAATGACCATAGTATGTTATTAAATTATACCAGAACCATATTAATATTTATTATTTTATACTTGATTCATTTATCACTTTATATTACTTATTTAATAATAATTTCTATGTTAAAATAACATTTTGGGTAATAATCGCATTCTTTATCATACGTGTTTTAACTTGTTATTATAGATCATATCACTTATATCATGATTTAATTGATTCTAGAATATGAAACATTATTTATGTATCATATATATTCAGAATATAAATATGTTTAATAGATATATATATATATATATATATGAAACGTAAAACACCGTTCATGGAGATGGTAGGTTGTACGTACGCATAAAGGCGGTTTTTGTTTTCATATCGTATTGAACAGAAGTAAGTGAATGTGATATATGTAAATACATACATATATATATATATATATATCTAGTAGAATTATTATGTCATATATTACATATTTATTAATAATATATATTTTTATAATCATCGTTGAATGGTGAATGTGGAAATGAATCTCATCAAACCGTGAAGACAGTTAGCCGTACGTACGCACGAGTGACGATATCATTCTATTGATGGTGAAATAATATGTAATTAGATGAAATATTATATATAAATAATCATTAACATTTTATATTTATTATTTAAATAAATTATACTCATTATTATACTCATCCAAATAACAAAGCGCTGAATAACAAACTGCACCACGACGTGGAGACGGTAAACCGTACGTACTCACATATGGTGAATTTGTCATTCACAGGATGGAAAGAATAATGAATATAGTTGTACATAAATTTATAATAATATCACAGTCTGTAGAAGGTATTGGAGTTATTATTTTGATATGGAAACAACAAAGAAAGAGGAAATGGAAGAAGAAAAGAACTTTGAAAGAGGTAATGAAATAATTACCTCTTCTTCAGGTGCTTCCTATTGATTTGAACAAAACAGCTCCTTATATTGGCTTTATAATCAATGTAATGACTCTATAATGAAGTTATGGTAGTTTTAAGGATATATGAATCAGGTTTGGATAGTCCAAATGGCTTTGGAGGTGTGATTTTGAGAGAAGGGTGTGTAACCTTTTATAAGAGAGGTGAGGGTCACTTTAAGAAAATCTTGAAATATTATTTTATTATAAAATTATTTTTGGTTTATAATGTCTCCAAGTGGATTCATTTAGAGGATAAGGTGTTGATGGGTCGAAATACTCTCAACCAATAGGTTTTAGACAATTTAAGTCTCTATATTAACCTTATATTTTAGATTTAACTCTTAGTTAAATTGTTAAACTTTTACCATGTCTTCTTGTATTTTTATATTACATAGTTAAAAAACTTAATATAAAATGTTAGGAGAACCTCAAGTGTTTTATTGATGAGAAATATATGATTATATAAGTACTTTGGACTTACCTTATATTTTTAGTAATATTATATCATTTAATAATATAGTATTTGTTTTAAAAACTCATTTATGTCAATTTTGACACTATTTAGTATTTGGTTTTTGTGAAAGTCATAAAAACATATTACCTTAAAAAAATCATTTAATCAGCCCTAACATGTCATATTAACCTATAAAATTTTTGGAATGCAACAAAAGTCACAATTTAAATTTATTTTAATATTTATAACATCAATTATTTTAGTCTTTCATTAATCAGGTAATTACTGCATCATCATTGTGTCGTAAATAAATTTAATTATTTAATGTATAAAAATTATAAATAAAATACCATGATGTATAAAATATTTTTATATTTCTAATTAATATTTATAATCGAAATTATCTTATATATAATCCTATATTAAAAATTATTAGTTATTATAATTTGAATTTAACACTTTAAACTCTTCTTTAAATAAAATAATAATAAATGTCCTAATCTAATCCAAGTGGATCAAAAAGGATCATATTTTATTCCTAATGTTGATTTAGTTATAAATAAACTTATCCAATATAATTATGACATGTGTTAGGGTAATTATAATATCATTTTTACTTATAATTACCCTATTTACTTTTAGCCACGGTAAGTAAAATTTAAAAGTTACTATTCACCAAAAATTATTTTTACCCAGTTGAACCACATTTTACTTACTGATTTCAACCATGTCTCTTGGATTTTTGAAATTCAAATCACAGAAGTGGTAAAATTACGTTTTATGCAAATTTGCATATGTGCCTAGAAGGTGGGTAAAGAACGTTAAAATGTTCAAAAAAAATTTATGTCTAATCTTATTATAAAATGAATCCAATGAATTAAATTGTACTAATATAGGTATTATGTATCTATTTTGACTTTAAAATAAAGTTTAATTAAAAATAATTATTTAAATAAAAAATCTATTTTAAACAATAACGCAGTGTTTTTCACTATTCATCAAAAATTGAAAGTTTTCAGAAAAAAGACCAAAAAATCATCGTAAGATAATTTTGATATTCCGAATTCAAAAATGAATTCTACTTTATAAAATTCAAAACATATAAGTTACATTTATTAATTTAAAATTAAATCTCGTTGTCAAAACCAAAAAGTGGGTTTTTTAGAAGTAAAAAACTATCAAAAGATTGATATGTGTATATATCCAATTTAAATGTAAAATTACTTCCAATAACTAAAATTGGATTAAAGGATAAAAATATAATCTAATTATACTTAAAAACCATTCAAATGTATAATTTAACACTATAAATTATTTTTCTTAAAAAAATTCAATTAAAATTTCGTATTTTTTACTATTCATCAAAATATTAATGTTATTAGAAAAACACAAAAAATTTATCCAAAATAAATTTTTATGTCCCGGTTTTAAAGAAGAAGTTTATTTTGTCAAATTTAATATATAAAAGTTTCAAATATTGGATTTAAAAAAGGTTCTCTATTAAAAAGCGGCAAAATAGCATTTTTTGAAAATTACTTCTTTTATCTGAAAAAAATGAATTTGTTCTTATATTATGTATAAGAAACAAATAATATTGATGCAAAAATTATATAGAGTATATAAAATTCAAAATGTAGTTAATACTATTCATAACCTCTTTTTGAATGGCAAGTTTGGTAAGTCGTGGTGCGCTCAAAGTCGATGTTGTGTGTAGTGCAAACTGTTGAATTACTCTAAAGATGTAACGTACTATAAAATATTGGGGTGTAATATTCTCCCCTCCTTAAATAAATTTCATCCTCACAATTTTAAATTTTTCTTCAACAAAAAGGTTTAAAATAGAAAATACCTTTTTGGAAAACCCACATCTGAAATAGGGTTAATAAAATTTAGTCATAATAATAGGGAAAGGGAAATTAAAAGGTCACCACCAAATTAGGGGTTCGAATAGGAGAACATTGGTGGCAATTATATACCCATAATTGGATGGAAAACATAAATACTTATAGGGAGTGATTGAGGTCATCAATCACTAACAAGTGAACAATAAATGGAAAATTGGGGGCTTCAAGGCCATATATTTATGATGAGTTAAAATATCATCGGTCCAACAAAACATAAGGTATTAGAAAAATATATTTTTGGTTTTGAGATCCTTTCCCTAATTTTTAGGAATTAATTTCTTTATATAATAAGAAAAAAAATACATGACACGTAGAGTTCCATCCTTTAACTAATTTCTACCACAAACTCATCTTTCACTCCAAAAGATAATTGAACTCAAAAATATTCAATATATCCTAATTGTATTTATAATTCATCTATCAGACATTTTTTTAAAAAACTATATTATATAATCCAGTACATCACGGAGGCTATTGGTAGTTGATGCACCCTTGTCACCCTTCGATTGTAGGTTCAAGTCTCGCGGCCTAGTCGGAGACGGGTTGTCGCCCGACCTCCAGGTTGTCCTTTTTATAAAAATACAAAAAAAAATCTTAAGAAATTTTTTAACCTTATTCAATATTATCCAATGTCCAGCCTAATCCATTATATCCATTAGACTTATCCAAAATACTTCTGTCTAAAATCACTGTACAAAATTTATAAGGAAGGTAAACATAACATAATGAAGATATCTTTTATCACATAACAACATGTGAATAACTTCATAATGAATTCTATTAAAATATGGTAAAAACCTGAATTACCATAAAACCTTATTTGAATAGGTATGTACTTTCTTATTCCTTTTTTAAAACATAGAATACTGGATATACTCCTCAAATTCAAATAAGTTGTAATCTCTAACAATTATGGAATAAACAAACCATTAATTAGTTCCAAAGTAGTCAATAATATCAAATATACTTTATCCAACTTAATTATCTCTTATTCCAAAATCATTACCTTAGATTTAGGACTATTTAAAGTTTTTTCTTTCTCTCAACCATATATTTTCCAAAAAAATGAACCTGCTATTGAGTCACTTTTCTTAGTACTACACAATCTCAAATCCTTAATGAAATAGTAATGTGGTACAATCCTGATATACTCAATAATTCTTATAACTTTTACATCATTAACACAATATTCAAATGACACAATTCTTTAATAACAACATAAGAACACTATTCATTTCTCTTCATTTGTGGTAGTATCATAACTTGATTATTATCCAATAGCATCATTTGGTTCATTCTATCATGATTTGGACATTGATTCGCGTAGTGTCCCAACTTCTTGTAGATGAAGCATTGTACATTTGAAACCTTTTTCTTACCCTCTCAATCACGAACGTGGGGTCCTTTTTCTCCACACTTAAAACATACTCTCATTACTTTCAAGAATTTACCAAGGTGATTCTTTCCACAGTTATCACATGTGGGAAAATCCTTATTTCTCTTATTCCCTTTATCCATATTTCTCTCAGCCATCCTATTCTTTTCTTGATTCCTTTAAAAACCATAGGACTTAGATAATTATTTAATTATCTTATTAACACATTATACTATTTCTTCATATGATGCAGATACATGGGAGGCTATTTCCCCTCTAAATATTTTCTTAAGACCATGAAAGATATTATCCTTCTTAATCTTTAGGACATTTGTATTATTGGAGTCTTCATTCCTTCTACTGGGTGCCATTTCTAAATAATGACATACACTATGTTAGATCATATCATAATGTATAATCCAAAAACCCAAAAAAAATCTCAACATTAATTGAATATTTTCACACATCTAGTCTCATAATCATAAAAATGGTTTCTTTGCTGACATATTTACTCATAAATCCTTTATAATTGTTTTTAAATAAAATGTGAATTATCCTAAGCATATCCCCTGTGAGTTTCAATACCAAGAGTGAAGCAAGGCCCGTTGTTATATACCAGGATACCTCAGGTCAAGCCTGAAACTCCTTATAAGATTTTTCACTCCTATGTACATTTGTGCTAGATCCACCTCTACCGGTTTGTATCTAGATAGGGATGTATTTTCTTGGAAAACCAACATAATATTTACACTACCAAAATTTTTGTATTTCCTTCTATACTAATCCTTAAATTCTATATTAGGGTAATGTTCTCAAATCAGAGTTTATCTAAATCTAGTTTCCAAGGTTTGTACTAAACTTCCTCTGATACCAACTATAACAGCCCGACCTCGGAATCCAAGAGTCGGTGCATTATTTTAATACATTAGAATGATTACAAGGAATCAAGTCGTGAAGGACCGATCAGTTTAGCAGTCTTGGAAAATAGATTACATACATGAAATTTACATTACAATTTCTAACATAAAATACAACATAAATAATCCTTTGATAATTCCATTATTATTCTAGCTTAAACCTATGTATAAAACATAATACACTTCTTGGCATCCTGGGAAAATAAATCAAAATAAATGGGTGAGATCAGATGCTTAGTAAGGAAAAATAATTTAGCGGAAGCTATAAACTATTAAGGCAATATGTGTAATAAAAAAATATCCTTTTTAAACATAATCTTGAACATAATGTGGAAAAAATAAATCAAACATTACCATATAAACATACACATGGATATTCTACTAGTCAAATAATCACATGAAATAACTAATTTCAAAATGTTGGAAGGCATAATATTGTACATCATAACCACACTTTCAAGGCCTCATAATAAGACTAAAAATATATATTTTGTCAAGGAATTATACCAAAACATTATTTTGTATCATTAGACCTACCAATGCATTGAGGATCTATATCGGGCTCCACCTATCACTTACTAAGTCCAATGCATTTCTCATATGAAAATGTTGAAACATAACAAAAATATTTGTATTAAAACTAGCATACGAAACGTCAATAATTTATCCATAAATCATGAATGGTATCTAAATAGCACATTCACAGTAAAAACATATCATAACTCATTAAATACAATATTTAAGATTTTATTCATAATAAATCAACCTCAATCAAGAATAATATCCAAAAAGGATATCGACATAGTTGAAAATAATCAATAAAACCCTTTGAGAGAAGTATCCTATTTTCCTGAAAGCATTTAAAATTCTCAAAATTTATAAATGACGTCATTTAAAATATATTTTTGAATAAAATTTTCCCATACCACTTTGAAACTTTTGAAAAGAATTAAAATTTTAAAACAATTATGTTCATATGAATAAATCCTTAAAATCATTTTGAAAACATGGACATTAATGAAATAGATTTAGAAAAATAAATCTTTAAAACATTCAAAATTATGATCTAGTTAAAGATTACCTTCCATAAAAACTTAAAATATTCCTTTTGAAAATATTTTTATGAAATAAGGAAATAGATGATAAATACTTCCCAGTAAATACATACTTATAAATAATCTCGGATAATAATGAGATTAAGGAATTAACCCTTACCTTGTACTTTCCATTGGTCAAGGGTACGTTTAACCTCCTGTATAATGACCATAGTATGTTATTAAATTATAAAATAATTTTATTCATATTTATTATTTCATAAATGATTCATTTATGACTATATACTACTTATTTGATAATAATTTCCATGTTAAAATAACATTTCGGGTAATAATCGCTTTCTTTATCGTATGTGTTTTAACTTGTTATTATTGATCGTATCACTTATATCATGATTTAATTTATTCCAAAATAATAAACATTATGTATGTATCATATATATTCATAATATAAATATGTATAATATATATGTATTTGAATTTGAAAATATTGTTTATGGAGATGGTAGGTCGTATGTACGCATAAACACTGTTTATGTTTTCATTTTGTATTGAACTGAAGTAAGTGAATGAGATATATGTATATACATAAATATATATATATATATATATATATATATATATATTTCTATTATAATTATTATGTCATATATTATATACTTTTTAATAATATATATTTTTATAATCATCATAGAATGGTGAACGTGGAAATGAATCTCATCGCGTCGTGGAGATGGTAAGTCGTACGTACACACGAGCGACGATATCATTATATTGATGGTGAAATATTATGTAATTGGATGATATATTATATATAAATAATAATTACCATTTTATATTTATTATTTCCATCAATTATACTCATTATTATACCCAACAAAATAATAAAGCATCGAATAACAAACTACACCACGACGTGGAGACGGTAAGTCATACGTAAGCATATATAGTGACTTTGTCATTCAGATAATGGATTGAATAATGAATATTATTGTACCATATTTATAATAACATCATAGTATGTATAAATTATTTGATTTATTATTTTTATATGGAAAAAACAAAGAAATAGTAAGTGGAAGAATAAAAGAACTTTGAAAGAGGTGATGAAATAATTACCTCTTCTTCAGGTGCTTCTATTTGATTTGAACAAAATGGATCCTTAGATTTAATTTCTGATCAAATTAAAGCCTCTAGGATAAACTTAGGGTAGTTGGGAGGATATTTGATCAGGGTTTGGACTAGCCAAATGGCTTTGGAGGGGTGATTTTGATATAATGGAAAGTACCCTTTTTTAAGAGAGGTGAGGGTCACTTTAGAAAAATCTTGAAATATTATTTTATTATAAAATTATTTTCGGTTTATAATGGCTCACAATGGATTTATTTAAAGTATAAGGTGTATTTGGGTCGAAATTATCTCAACAAATAGGTTTTAGATAAGTTTAGGTCACTATATTAACCTTATCTTTTAAATTTAACTCTTGATAAATTGTTTAACTTTTACCATGTCTTCTTTTATTTTTATATTACATGTTTAATAAACTTACTCTAAAAAGTAAATAAAACCTTAAGTGGTTTATTAATTAAATATATATCATTATATAAGTCCTTTGACTGAACCTTGTATTTTTAGGATTATTATATCATTTAATTCTATAGTGTTTGTTTTAAAAACTCATTTATGTAAATTTTTACACTATTTAGTATTTAGTTTTTCTGAAAGTCATAACAATATGATTAATTCGAAAACAATTAATTTAATCAACCCTAAAATGTCATATTAACCTATAAAATTCATTTAATGCATAAAAATTCTCGATTTACACTTATTTTAATATTTAGTACATCAATTATTTTAGCCTTTCCTTAATAAGGTAATTATTGCATCATCATTGAGTCATTAATAAATTTAATTATTTAATGTATAAAAATTATAAATAAAATATCATGATTAAGGAAATTTTTTTATATTTATAATGAATATTTATAATAGAAATTATATTATGTATAACCCTATATTAAAAATATTTTAGTTATTAAAATTTGAATTCAACACTTTTAACTCTTCTTTAAATAAAATAATAATAAATTTCTTACTCTAATCCAAGTGGATACAAAAGGATCATATTTTATTCCTAAGGTTGATTTAGGTCGAAATACACTTATCTAATAGAAATAAGACATGTGTTATGGTAATTATAATATCATTTTTACCTTTAATTACCCTATTTTCTTTTCATCGTGGTAAAGAAAATTCAAAAGTTGTTATTCACCAAAGAAAATAATCCTATTTAACCACATTTTAATTACTTATTTCAACTGTTTCTCATATATACAAATCACAGAAGCCATAAAATTACAATTTATACAAATTTACAAATGTAACTAGACGGTGGGTAAAAGACATTAAAAAGTTCAATAAAATTTTATGTGTCTAATATTATTATAAAAAGACTCTAAAGAATTACATTGGACTAATATAGGTATTATGTATCTATTTTTACTGTAAAATTAATTTTAATTAAAAATAAATATTTAAATAAGAAGTCGGTTTTAAATAATAACACAGTGTTTCTCACTATTCATCAAAAATTGAAAGTTTTCTGAAAAATACCAAAAATTCATCTTAAGATCATTTTGATATTACAAATTCAAAAATGAAGCCTATTTTACCAAATTCAAAACATATAAGTTACATTTATTAATTTAAAATTAATTTTTGTTATCAAAACCAAAAAGGGGGTCTTTGAGAAGTAAAAACTATCAAAAGATCGATATGTGTTTATGTCCAATTTAAATGTAAAATTACTTACAATGTCCAAAATTGGATTAAATGATAAAAATATAATCTAATTATAATTAAAACCCATTAAAATGTATAATTTAACAATATAAATTATTTTTCTTAAAATAGTTGTTTTTAATTAAAATTTAGTATTTTTCACTATTCAACAAAATATTAAAGTTATCGGAAAAACACCAAAAATTTATCCAAAATAAATTTTTTTGTCCCTATTCTAAATGAGAAGTTTATTTTGCCAAATTGAATATATAAAAGTGTCAAATATTTTATTTAAAAAGGATTCTGCATTAAAAGGCAGTAAAATTGCATTTTTTAGAAAATACTTCTTTTATCTGAAAACAAAATGCATTTTTTCTTATATTATGTCTAAGAAACACATAATATGGATTATAAAATTATATGAAGTATATAAAATTAAAAATGTATTTAATAATATTCATAACTGCTTTTTGAACGGCTTTTTGGTAAGTCATGGTGCGCTCGAACTCGGTGTTATGTGTAATGCAAGCTATTGGATTATTTTAAAGAGGTAATACTATGAAATCTTAGGGTGTTACATTCTCCCCTCATTCAATAAATTTCTTCCTCACAATTTGAAATTATTCTTAGAAAATAATAGGTTTAAAATAGAAAATACCTTTTTGGAAAACCCACATCAGAAATAGGGTTAATAAAATTTAGTCATAATAAGATGGAGAAGGAAATGAAAAATTCACTACAAAATTAGGGTTTAAAATATGAGAAAATTTGTGGCAATTATAGACACATAATTTAAGGAAAAACATAAATATTTATAGGGAGTGATTGAGGTCATCAATCACAAACAAGTGAACAATAAATGGAAAATCGGGGGCTTCAAGGCCATATATTTATGATGAGATAAAATATCACCGGTTCAATAAAACATAAGGTATTAGGATAAAAAAATTGGTTTTGAGATCCTTTACCTAATGCTTAAGAATTAATTTCCCCATAGAATAAGAAAAAAATATTTTACAATTAGAGTTTCATCCTTTAACTAATTTCTACAACAAAATCATCTTTCACTCCAAAACTCTAAAATATTATATTTATCCTGATTTTATTTATAATTCATCTATCATACCTTTTTTAAAAAATAAATTATATAACCCAAGACATCACGTAGGCCTGTGGTAGGTGATTCACCCTTGTCGCCCTTCCATTGTGGGTCCAAGTCTCGTGGCCTTGCTGGAGACGAGTTGTCGCCCGACCTCTAGGTTTTCCTTTTTATAAAAATACTAAAATAATATTAAGAAATGTTTTAACCTTATACAATAGTATCCAATTTCCAACCTAATCTATTCCAACCTTTAGAATTATCCAAAATACTACTGCCTAAAATCACAGTCCAAAATTTATAAGGAAGGTAAACATAACATAATGGAGATCTCTTTTTTCACATAACAACATGTGAATAACTTCATCATGTATTCTATAAAAAAATGGTAACAACCTGAATTACCATAAAACCTTATTTGAATAGGTATGTACTTCCTTATTCCTTCTATGAAACATATAATACTAGATACACTCCTTAAATTCGAAAATGTATAAATCTTCAACAATGATGGAATAAACAAACCATTAATTAGTTCCAAGGTAGTCAATAATATCTAATATACTTTATCCAAATTAATTATCTCTTATTTGAAAATAATTACCTCTACCTCAGGACTATTTAAAGGTTTATCTTTCTCTTAGCCATATATTTTCCAAAAAGTTTAACCTGCTATTGAGTCACTTTTATTTATACCACACAATCTCAAATACTTAATAAAATAGTATTATGGTACAATCCTTATATACTCTATAATTCTTATAAATTGTACATCATTAATAAAATATTCAAATGACACAATTATTTAATAACAACATAAGAACACTAGTCATTCCTCTTCATCTGTGGTAGTATCATAACTCGATTATTATCCAATAGCATCATTTGGGGCATACTCTGATGATTTGGACATTGATTTGCGTATTGTCTCAACTCCTTGCAGATGAAGCATTGTATATTTGAAACCTTTTTCTTACCCTCACAATCAAAAACGTGGTTTCCTTTCTCTCAACACTTATAACATACTCATATTACCTTCAAACATTTACCAAGGTGATTCTTTCCACAGTTATGGCATGTGGGAAATCTTTATTTTACTTCTTCCCTTTATCCATATTTCTCTCTACCATCCTCTTGTTTATTGCTTCCTCTCAAATCCATATGGCTTAGAGAATTTTTTTAATTATATTATTAAAACAAGATATTATTTATTCATATGATGTGGATACATGGGAGCCTATTTCCCTTATAAATATTGGCTTAAGGCATTGAAAGATATGATCCTTCTTACTCTTTGGGACATTCGTATTGCTGGATTCCTCATTCCTTCTACTAGGTGCCATTTCTAAATAACTACATACACTAGGTTAGATAATATCATAATGTATAATCCAAAAACTAAAAAAATATCAAAATTAATTGAATATTTTCACACATATAGTCTCATAATCATAAAAATTGTTTCTTTGTTGACATATTAACTCATAAATCCTTTATAATGGTTTTTAAATAAAATTTAAATTATCCTAAACATATCCTCTGAGAGTGTCAATACCAAGAATGTTTCAGGTCTCATTGTAGTGTACCAGGATACCACGGGTCAAGCCTGAAACTCCTTGATAGTGTTTTCACTCCTTGGTACATCTGTGCCAGATCCACCTCTACCTATTTTTATCCATATAGGGATGTATTTTCCTGGAAAACCAACATAATATTTACATTACCAAAATTTTTGGATGGCCTTCTATACTAATCCTCAAATTCTATCTTAGGGTAATGTTCTCAAATCAGAGTTTATCTAAATCAAGTTTCCAAGGTGTGTACTAAACTTCCTATGATACCAATTGTAACACCCGGACCCCAGAAGCCTAGAGTCAGTGCATTATTTTAATACATTGGAAAGATTACAAGGAATCAAGAACTGAAGAACCGATCAGTTTAGAAATCTTGGAAAATAGATTACATAAATGAACTTTACATTACAATTTGTAACATAAAATACAACATAGATAATCCTTTAATAATTCCATTATTATTCTAGCTTAAACCTACGTATAAAACATAATACACTTCTTGGAATCCTGGAAAAATAAAACATAATAAAGGGGTGAGTTCAGATACTCAGTAAGGATAAATAATTTAGAAAAATCTATAAAATTTTAAGGTAATATGTATAATAAAAACAACATCCTTTTTAAACATAATCATGAATATAATGTGGCAAAAATAAATCAAACATTACCATATAATCATGCACATGAATATTATACTAGTAGAATAATCACATGTAATAACTAATTTAATAATGAGAGAATGAATAATGTTGGACATCATAACCACATAGTCAAGGCCCCGTGCCAAGACTACAAATACATATTTTCTCAAGGCCTTGTGCCAAGACACTACTTTGTCTCATGAGACCTACTGATGCATCAAGAAGCTATATCAGGCTCCACCCATCATTTGAGGCTCTGCCCATCACTTAATATGTCCAATTCATTCCTCATATGAAAATTTGGAAACATAACATAAACACTTGTATTAAAACTAATATACAAAATGTCACTACTTTATCCATAAATCAAGAATGGTATAGAAATAGCACATTCACAGTCAAACATATCATAACTCATTCAATACAATATTTAAGATTTTATTCATAATAAGTCAACCTCATTTAAGAATAATATCCAAAAAGGATATTGACAAAGTTGAAAATAATCAGTAAAACCCTTTGAGAGAAATATCACGTTTTCATGAAATCATTTAAAAGTCTCACAATTTATAAAGAAAGTAATTTAAAAGAAATTTTTGAATCAAATTTTCCCCAACCACTTTTAAACTTTTGAAAATAATTAAAACTTCAAAACAATTATGTCCATATTAATAAATCTATAAAATCATTTTGAAAACATGGACATTAATGAAATAGATTTAGAAAAATAAATCGTTAAAACATTTAAAATGATGATCTAGCTAATGATTCAATTCAAAAAAATCTTAAAATATTCCTTTTGAAAATATTTTTATGAAACATAGACATGGATGATAAATATGACCCAATAAATACATATATATAAACAATGTCGGATAATAATGAGATTGAGGAATTAGCCATTACCTTCTACTTTCCTTTGGTCGAGGGTACGTTTAACTTACTGTATAATGACCATAGTATGTAATTAAATTATACGAGAACCATATTCATGTTTATTATTTCATACTTCATTCATATATGACTTTATACTAATTTTTTTACAATAATTTCTATCTTAAAATAACATTCCAGGTAATAATCGTTTTCTTTATCGTACGTGTTTTAGCTTATTTTTATTGATCGTATCACTTATATTGTGATTTAATTGCTTCCAAAATATAAAACATTATTTATTTATAATATATATTCATAGTATAAATATGTATAATATATAGATATATGAAATTAAAGACATCGTTTATCGAGATGATAGGTTGTACGTACGCATAAACACTATTTTCGTTTTCATATCGTATTGAACAGAAGTAAGTGAATGAGATATATGTATATATATATTCAGTATAATAATTACGTCATATATTAAATAATTATTAGTAATATACATTTTTATAATCATCATTGAATGGTGAACGTGGAAATGAATATCATCGCCCCATGGAGACGGTAAGTCGTACGTATGCACGAGCGATGATGTCATTATATTAATGGAGAAATTTTATTTAATTGGATGATATATTATATATAAATAATCATTAACATTTTATATTTATTATTTTCATCAATTATACTCATTATTATACCCCTTAAAATAATAAAGCGTTGAATAACTAACTACACCACGGCGTGGAGATGGTAAGTCGTATGTACGCACGTATGGTGACTTTTTCATTCAATGGATGGATAGAATAATGAATATGGTTGTACCATATTTATAATAACATCATAGTATGTATAATTTATTGGATTTATTATTTTTATATTGAAACAATAAATAAATAGAAAGTGGAAGAAGAAAAGAATTTTGAAAGAGGTGATGATATAATTACCTCTTCTTTAGGTGCTTCCTTTTGATTTGAACCAAAGGGATCCTTAGGTTGGATTTCTGATAAGAAAAGGACTCTAGGATTAATTGAGTGTTGTTTAGAGGATATTTGAGCAGGGGTTGGCCGATCCTAATGGCTTTGGAGTTATTATTTTGAAAGAAGAGGAAGTACCCTTTTATAAGAGAAGTGAGGGTCACTTTAAGAAAAACTTGAAATATTATTTTATTATAAAATAATTTTTAGTTTATAATGGATAAAAATGGATTTATTTAGAGGATAAGGTAAGGATAGTTCGAAATCCTCTCAAAAAATAGGTTTTAGAAAAGTTTAGGTCACTATATTTACCTTATCTTTTAGATTTAACACTTAGTTAAATTGTTTAACATTTACCATGTCTTCTTGTATTTTTATATTACATAGTTAATAAATGTACTATAAACTTCCAATAGAACCTCAAGTGGTTCATTAATGACATATATATCATTATATAAGTCCTTTTTCTAAAATTTATATTTTTAGGATTATTATATCATTTAATAATATAGTATTGTTTTTAAAAACTCATTTATGTTAATTTAAAAACTATTTAGTATTTGGTTTTCCTAAAAGTCATAACTACATGATTACGACGAAATAAATTCATTGAATAAACCCTATAATTTCATATTAACCTAGAAAATTTGTGGAATTCATCAAAAGTCTCAATTTACATTTATTTTAATATTTATAACATCAATTATTTTAGCCTTTCATTAATAACGTAATTACAGCATCATCATTGTATCATAAATAAATTTAATTATTTAATGTTTAAAATTTATAAATAAAATACCAAGATATAAGAAATATTTTTATATTTCTGATGAATATTTATAATCGAAATTATATTATGTACAACCCTATATTAAAAATGTTTTAGTTACTAAAATGTGAATTTAACACTTTTAACTCTTCTTTAAATAAAATAATAATAAATGTCCTAATCTAATACAAGTGGATCAAAAAGGATCATATTTAATTTATAAGATTTATTTATTTCTAAATACACTTATCCAATAGAATTTGGACCTGTGTTAGGGTAATTATAATATCATTTTTACCTTTAATTACCCAATTTACGTTTAACCGTGGTAAACAAAATTCAAAATTTACTATTCCCCAAAAATTATTTTCATCCTATTGAATCAAATTTTAATTACTGATTTCAATTTTGTCTCTCAGATTTTTGAAATTCAAATTAGTAAAGTGGTAAAATTACAATTTATACAAATTTTCAAATGTGCCTAGAAGGTGGGTAAAGGACGTTAAAAAGTTCAATAAACAAATTTTGTCTAATATTATTCTAAAATGACTCCAATGAATTAAATTGGACTAATATAGGTACTATGTATTTATTTTCAATTTAAAATAAATTTTAATTAAAAATAATTATTGAAATAAAAAGTCGGTTTTAAATAATAATGTAGTGTTTTTCACTATTCATCAAAAATTGAAAGTTTTCAAAAAAATACCAAAAATTCATTCTATGATAATTTATATATTAATAATTAAAAAATAAAGTCTATTTTACCAAATTAAAAATATATAAGTTACATAAATTAATTTAAAATTAATTCTCGTTGTCACAACCAAGAAGCAGGTTTTTGGGAAGTAAAAACCATCAAAAGATTGATATGTGTTTATGTCCAATTTAAATGTAAATTTACTTCCAATGAAAAAAAAATTGGATTAAATAATAAAAATATAATCTAATTATACTTAAAAACCATTCAAATATATAATTTAACAATATAAATTATTTTTCTTAAAAAAAATTCAATTAAAATTTAGTATTTTTCACTATTCATCAAAATATTAAGGTTAGGAGAAAAACACCAAAAATTTATCCAAACTAAATTTTTATGTACCTATTCTAAAGAATAAGATTATTTTTTAAAATTTAATATATAAAATTATCAAATATTGGATTCAAAAAGGGTTCTCCATTAAAAGGCAATAAAATTGCATTTTTTGAAAAATACTTCTTTTATCTGAAAAAATGAATTTGTTATTATATTATATCTAAGACACACATAATATACATTCTAAATTTATATGGAGTATATAAAATTAAAAATTTATTTAATACTATTTATAACCACTTTTTGAACGGCTATTTTGGTAAGTTGTGGGGTGCTCAAACTTGGTATTGTGTGTAGCGCAAGCTATTGAATTACTTTAAAAATGTAACATACTATGAAATTTTGGGGTGTAACAAACCCTCTACTCAAGTATAAATACCCCTATCTTTTCCCTTGTAAAACCACTTTATATTTCATTTATCTTGGAAAATCCTGTACCAAATACCTACCCAAAATAACCATCACATCCTAGATATCTTGTCCTTCCCAAAATACAAATCCTGGATAGCTTGAAGTTTAATCCAGTGGAAGATATCCATTGGGGAGGTATAAATATTAACAAAATTATTTCATGTTTATCTCCTCTTCTTCCACTATAAAATATTTTATAACCATACCAAAATACAAAATAGATATCTTTACTCTAATAAAGTATTATTATTATTTTGGAACAACTATTTTATACCTCCTTTCCATCCTATAAGAAATGAAAACTTCTCTCATGCATATGTGCGGAATATCGCCTCCATGAAGCAATGTACACCATTTTTCATCACCACTACACATGACTAGTTATAAAGAATATTTAATAGATTGATATGATTTTTATAACATAATTATGATTATTTAATGATAAAATATTATCTACCTTTTTACCCTCCTGTCTATTAAAAAATAGAAATGTTGCTTGTGTGTAATTGTGAATTACCACCCACATAAAATGGTGTAATTTTTTTTTCATTTTCACCTCACATGGATATTTACAAGGATATATTTATATAATAAATATGATATTTATAATACTATTATTCTAGGGAAAAAAACTTTCATATTATGTATTTCCCTTTTATCCATTATAAAATATAAAAGGTCTCGTCATGTATATGTGTGGATTACCGCCTCCATGAAGGATGTATCTTATTTTTCATTACCACCGTACATGGATGGTATCAAAATTATATTGAATTTTTCAAAATGATATTTATAAATTTTTTAGGATTTTTTAGATTACGGTACCATGAAATCTTCGACCATAGTTAATACAGCAAAGTTATTTTGGAGATTATGAACAAAACAACCTCAAAACATCTGACATAATCTTTACCGATTTAGTAATAAAATAGAACATGATAATAAATAAAATAAAAGGAATAATGATAACATAATGAACATTAATTTTTTTAATCATGTAAATAAGTAATATAATTTTATTATCTTGTAATTTATAAGTCAGACAAAATTATTTGGAACTTGTGGTAAGGGATTTTTATTTAAAACATTAGTTCAAATACTTAAGACACTTTTTCTTCCCTATACATGTTCTTATAAATGTTTCAAGAATACAATTATTTATATGCAAAAAGTTTTTAAAGTTCATTTTAAACTAATTTTAAATTTTTTTTACATTGGTTGGAAATGAATCTTTTCAAAGTTTAGAATATAGGTTATTTCTGACTTTCTTTACAAAAATGCTACTAGTGTTTGTTTTAACATTTACCACATTACTACCTTTTTCCACCATCATAGAAATTATTATTTATTAATATTAATCTACAAGTTTTAAATATTTTTAAATAAGGTAATATTTCCCATTGTTCTAATAATTTTTAGTTATTAAATTCTTTAAAAATAAAATGATATTTATTCTTAATTTTTGAGATAACTAAAAGCTGTTTGGTTATGGGATGAAATGATAATTTTATGAGTTTTATGATGGAAGTGAAATATTTTATGTTTTTTATTAATAATATGGCACCCAATAATATTATATGATTATGGGTGGGTTTGATATATCCCTCCAATGCATTGGGTAGTGATAGTTTCTCAAGAGGAGACATGTGAAATTAAATATGAAGGTTATTCTTTTATAAGTGTTCTTGTAAATTTGATTATAAGGATAATGTACCAAGATTACCACATGGATTTTAAATGATTTATATGTATTTTTTATGGAAATATTTTGATTTCATGAGGTTTTTAAATTGTATTATGAAAGTTTTTGATCATAAAATGTAAAATATTTGTTTTTAAGGAAAATGTTTTTGTGAGTTTTTATGTTTTCTTAAGAAACTGTCATGGTTATGATTTTTCATTTATCCTTAAAAATAATTTTTCCATAAAAAATTGGGATTTTATATTTATTTAATGATTAAGTAAATGATTATTTGATATCAAAGTTTATTTCTTTATGAAGTTAAACTTATGGTTTTTCTTGTTTTTCAAATGGACTAACAAGTTTTCTTTTCTTTTCATATCCCTTAATGGGATTTTTTTTCAACCTGCATTCTCAAATGTTTTTCATAGGGCTTATGGATGTGTAGGGATTATAGAAATTTCATTATTAACATATCCTAAAATTAGACAATTTTTTATAAATGAAACCGGATTAAAAACATACAAACTTTTTCTGAGAGAAAAAATATACCCTATATGGAAATATCCAATTTTTTATGTAATTTTTTCCCTAAATATCTAAAACTATAAACTATTAAAGATCCCATAAATGTATGAAAGTCAAACCCTTGTTATAAATAATATAATTATGGTTTTATTATGTTACATGTGTTATAGTTTGTTTCAAAATAAAGGTTCACATAACTTTATAGGTTAGGATGATGTTAAAATACACTTTTAATATATTTATATTCATGGTTATATTATCATGAGATAGATTTTGAGGATTTTCATGTCTCATCATCTAATCCATGTTAATATGGATTTTTTACTTAGAGTAAATAAATAAAATTAACAAGGTTTTTTTTTGTATGCCTAACCATAGTTTAAACTATGTTTTTATAAGGATTTGACGATAGATATATCATGATATCTGAGATCATGAAATCCAACACTAATAATTTTTTTATTAAGAATTTAGTTATCAATATCCATGAGATTAATTCATTGATATTATCCATGGATGCATTTTTTTCTCAATTTATTCATTAAATGGAATGTGTATTTAGTTATTTAACTTTACATATTGATTATACCATATTAATCATGATAGTTTTTTTGTACGTAACCCTTATTAAGAATCTAATATCTACCTTTATTTTCTTTCTTTTCATTGATATATGAAGAAGGGTATTATAAATAATATTAAGGTTTCCAGAACATTTTTTATGTTATGTATTTTATATTTCCAAAGTAATATGGGAATCATGTATGTATCTGGTTCTTGAAGACTGCTAAACAGATCGATTATTTGAGGTGAGATTCTCTTATACCTTATACCAATGTAATTAAATAAATATTTGTTTTAGGTTACTAGATTCAAGGTGTTACAATTGGTATCAAGGGATGTTTAGTATAAACAATGGGATATATAATTTAAATAAACATAACTAAAATGAAAATTATGATAATCCCTTATATAATATGATATCTTTTACCATTATGGGTATTTTATTTTATGGTTCAATATTTATTATGATTATGAGCTAACTTAGTGTTTGTTATTATTCAGTGATGGTTCCTAATGGGAGAAATAGAATCAACATTTGTATAAAATGTAGATATTTCCCTACTCATAAAAAAAATATAGCTAGAGTTATAACTAAGTTGATCAATTTCATATTATGGTATCTTACTCAGTTTATGAAAAATAACCTTTCCCAAATGGTGAAACCAATTATTCTATAGTGTGATTCACATATGTTGGATTACTTCATGCAAAAAAAGCCTCAATATTTTAGCGTAACTACTAATCCATCGGTAGCTAATAAATGGATTAAATATTTTAAACAATATTCCTATATATAGGATGTAATTAAAGTGAAAAACTTATTCTATCATTATATTTTTTTAGAGGAGATGTCAATAAATGGTGTTCATTGATCAAGACTACTAAAGAGGTTCAAGAAATATAAATTTTGGAAAAAATTACTTTTAAATTCATATTCTTTGGAAAATACTTCTCTTGAGAATAATTAGAAAAAATGGAGGGGTTGTTCTTCACTTTAAAGAAGAAGTACGAAGACATTATGATGTAATATGAGGATAATTTCACAAGATTATCAAAGAATGTTTTGAACTACATATGTAACCCAAATATCAATATTTATCATTTATTTGATGGTTTCAAAACAAGTATGTGAAGGGATCTAGTGTCTCAAACGTTTTTATAATATGATGATATAGTTTTAAGTACCATTAATATGAAGAAGTAATTTTATAGATTCTATATATTTAAGGTAAATTAAGAGAATAAGAGGTTAGATGAGAATAAATAAAAATGTAAACCATCAAAAAAGAAGAAGCTAACAAATTAATTTCCATAATGTAAAATTATTGGAAAGAAACATCCTAGAAAATGATTTAAGGGCATGGGAGTTTACTAAAACTGTAGAGATAAGGGTCATACGGCTAATGAATAAAAGGGTAAGAAAGAAATAAATGTTCTCAAGCATTTCAACTATATAGAAATGGGGCATTATTCACTTAAATTTCTCAAGCATCAAGGAAACTTACCACAAAATAGTTTTAGGGGAGAATTCAAGGCTTATGCAATCACTATAAAAGATGTAAAATTTCTTAAAGATGTGGTGGTAAGTACTTTAATCATAGCCTCATATTTATCTGATTATTTAGTTGATTCTAGATCATTAAACTATTTTATATCTTATATGTTTTCTAGGAAAATTCGATATTTTTCTATCACGTTAAGAAGGGAGTTATCAGTCAAAACTCCCGGTGAAAATCTCACTGAAATAAGGATGAGTCAATCAGTTCCCATTATGACCCATAAATGTGCCATATTTGTAAACATGATTATTATACCTATGGTAGATTTTTATATAATCCTTGGTATGTATTGTATTTTAAAATATAATTAAAAATTTTATTTCTTGGAGAAGGAAATTATGATTCATGATGAGGATGTAGAATTATTTATCTTTATATGGGAGACTTCATAATCTGGGTAATATCTAGATCAATATCCAGTAGCTCTTTTAAATCAGATTCTTAGGGAATAAAATCATATACAACTATGTATGAATAAGGTAGTATTAAAATTGAGGATATACCTATTGTATAAGAATACATTGATGTATTTCTTCCGAAATTACCCAGTCATCCACTAGAACATGATGTGGAGTTTATATTGATTCAATCCCTGGTGTGGGGCCTATATTAAAGAATACCAATAAAATGGATGTTGTATAATTATTGTAGTTGACTAAATAACTATAGATGTTTTGTGATAAGCGATTTATAAATCCTATTGTTTCCCATTGGGATCCCCTATTCTTTTTGTCAAGATGAAAGATGGATATATGAGGTTGTACATTTATTATATGGAAATAAATTCAATTACTATTAATAAAAATTATCTAATTCCTTGCATTGATGACTCTTTTGATCAACATAATGAAGCTTAATATTTTTCAAAGATTTAAATTCATTCTAGATATCATCCATTACAAGTAAAGAAGGAAGATATTCCAAAGACAACATTTTCCACAAGGTATAGACATTATCAGTTCATAGTAATGTCATTTGGATAGACTAATGAACCCTATATTTCTATATATTTAATGAACATAGTATTCAAGGAATATCTTGATATTTTTTTTTAGTATTTATTAATAAAATTTTGGTGTACTCTTAAATCTATGAGGATTGTGAGAATAACATGAAGATCATCCTTGAGACACTTAAAGAAAATTGGTAATATAGGAAGTTTAGTAAGTATGAATTATGGATTTTTAAAGTTTCCTTTCATAGACATATTGTGTCCAAGCATGTAATCTCAACTGATACCATAAAGAAAATGGTAGTCAAATATTGGCTTGCACTAATGAATATAATTGAGGTATGTAGTTTCATTGGATTGGTATGTTGTTTTTAGTGATTTTTTAAAAAATTTACCTGATTAGATAACCCATTAACCAACATTACAATTAAATGTATTAAGTTCATATAGAAAAAAATGTGAATAATATTTTAAGAATTTAAGATAAAATTGGTGAATTGTCCTATTTTGACTCTACCATTGGGAAATAATTGACTTGTGATATAAAATGATGCATTGAATAAGGTACTTGATTATGTCCTTATATATAAGAATAAAATTAGTGACTCTACATCAAGGTAGTTAAAGACTCATGAAAAAAACTATCCAACTCATGATCTTGAGTTAACAGTCATAAACTTTTCTTTGAAGATATTGATACAATATCTATATGTGAAATATGTGATATATACACAAACCATCAAAGCCAAAAAAATATTTATATATATATAAGACAAATTGAATGGCTTCATTAACTTAAGGATTATTATTTCTAATTATACTACCACCTCAGGAAGGAAAATAAGGTAGCATATGTATTGAGAAAGAAATATTATGGATTCCTAGACAAAATTAGGATTGATAGGGATTATATGTTCATAGATTTAATGAATATGGATATAGTAATTATTGAGGAAGGAGAAACATTGTTAATTTTTTAAATTAATTCCAAACCATCTTTATTGGAAAATATAAAAATTTCTCAGACTAATGATGAGAATTTTCAAAAGAAAATTAAATATGTGAATGATAGAAAGTTGGTAGAATTCAAATGTGAAGATGAAATTATAAAATTTAGAAAGAGGATAAATGTTACATATATACCTAAGCTAGAAATGGAATTATTAGATTAATTTCATAGTTTTAATTTCTATCTACACCTACAAAGCACCAAGATATATATATTTGAAGGAACATTTTTAGTGGGATAATATAAAGTAGGAAATTGCTGACTATGTATCAAGATGTGTGTTTTTTCAATAGGTGAAAGCTTAGAGACTTTAACCTATAGGATTAATTCAATATCTACTTATTCATATTTGGAAATGGGATGACATTACTATTTGATTTTTCCCTGAATTTCCAAACACTCCCAAAAAGAATGATGTAAAATGGATTATTTTTTATCATATTACCAAATCTATACATTTCATCACTATAATAGAATATTTAACTCTTAATTTCCTTAAACAAATCTATTTTAATGAAGTCTTATTACTTTATGGATCACCTCTTTTAATTGTATCTAACCATGATCCACAATTTACATCAAAATTATGGAAAATTATTTAGAAGTCTCTAGATACTAAACTTTATTTGAGAATTTCCTATCACCCTCAAATTGATGTATATTCTAAAAGGACTATTAAAACATTATAATACATGTTGAGGTAATTCTCTCCTAACTTTCATGGTATGTGGGATCATTAATTACCTTTGGTATAGTTTGCCTAAAACAATATCTTCCATTCAAGTATTCAAATGGAATTTTATGAAGCACTATATGGAAAAAGATTTTTTCCTCCAACTTATTGGGATGAAGTTGGTGAGGTAAATCAATTGGATCTAGAACTCGTTGAGGATACAATAGAAGAATTAAAGGCTATTCAAACTCATATTAAAGTATCTCAAAGTAGACAAAAGAGATATGGTGATAACTAAAGTAAAGATTTGTAATTTCAAGTGTTCGGTCAAGTTTTCTTGAAAGTATCTCCATAGAAGGGTGTTATAAGGTTTGGTAAGAAATGATAATTGATCCCTAGGTACATTAGGCTATTTTAAATTATATAAATAATTGGAGTTATGGATTATCATTTAGAAACACAACGTAAACTCTCTAAAGTATATAATGTGTTCTACATATATTTTTTAAGTATAATTCAGATCTAACACATTTTCTCACCTCTAAGGAAATATAATTGGAACCTAATTTATCTTACTATAAGGAGGATATCCAAATTTTTTACATTAGAGAACAAGTGTTGAGGAATCGAATGACTTATCTAGTAAAGGTTCTTTAAATAAATCATAGAATGGAAGAGGCAACATGGGAACATGAAGAAATTATGATGAATAAATACCCAAATATATTCATGAGGTGACATTATGTAAATTTCAAGGATGTAATTTTTTTTAAATAGGGAAGAATGTTACACTCGAGCTTTAATTATAGTAATTTTTATGTTTAAAGAGACAATATCACAATACACATAGTTTTACTCAAGATTAAAACCAAAATTTTCAAATTGTATAAATTTAGTTCCCTAGAATTAATTTCATTTTTGAAATAATAATATCAAAATTAACATATGGTGAAATTTTTGGATTTTTAGGAAATAATTAATTTTTTAGTGAATAGTGAAAAATACAGATTTGTCAAACACTATCTTTTCTTTTCATTAAATCAAGTAACTTAAAAGTCCAATTATATTTTTTATTTTCTATTAAAGTTACATATGATATATATTACTTATAATAATTTAATTTTAATCAACAATTTTCATAATTTTGATATAAGTTAACTTTTATGCTTAAAAATGATTTTTTATAAAAACTATTTTTCATTAATTTTTATGCATTAAAATTAATTTATTCCTATTATATAAATTTAATATTTAAAAATAGATTCAATATATAGAATTATGAGGTTTAAATTTGGTAAATAAGTCCATTTTATTTTCAATAATTAGGAATAGTAAACTTAATAAATATTTGTTACCTCGATAAGGGTAAAATGAGTAAAACAAAGTTAAAACATTCGGATAAGGCTTTAAAATTTACCTAAAAATTACATTTATCCTATTATATGAATTTATTTAGGAAATTTCTATCCAAATTTATAAAATATGGAAACTTGGTGCCATATTTCTTTTATTTTGACCCATATAAAATTTAAGTAAAAGATAAAGCTAAAAATGTCACTTTCTTGATTTTAATGTCTATAATATTTTATGATAGGGATAAAATTAACTTATTTTCAGTTATAAAGGTTATTTGAAATATAAATGAATTTTATTATCATGTTAATTTATTTTAAATTTTTAGTGATTGAATAATTAGCTTAAATGTTTATGCAATGATGACACGGTACTTATTCAATTGATAGAAAAATAAAATATATCATTTTTAAAATATTAAAGTAATATAAATTGGATAAATTTTTTTTTTCAATAAATATTATAGATACATATGATATGTTTTGAATGTTTTAAAGTATTATATTGTATTTCCCTATTTTTATTGATGTCTTTTAAGTCAAATTAAATGAATAGTGTCAAAATTGACATTAATGACATTTTATAATAAATAATATTTTGTTAAATGATTTAAAATTCATAAAAATATTAAATTTAGAAAAACTAATGGTATATATATATTAAAAAATAAACCTTGGTTTATTTATGGTTTTTTTCCTTTTATTCTAACATTATTGACCCTTAAATGGTAGAAAACTTTAATATTGCGATAATTGTCAAAAGGGCTAACATGGGGTTAAAACTAAAAGTTAACGGTGAAAACATAACCGAAACTTGTAAAAATTTACTATATGATATTATTTTGACTAATAATAAAATAATATTTTAATTATATAAATTTTTAACTATTTGGACATAAAAAATAATTTATATTGATTCAATACTTCAAGAAATCCCAAAAATGCCCCTCTCCTCACTTATTAAAGGGTGAACATTATATCTTTTATTTAAAGAACATTGATCCACATATCTTGATAAAAACATACCAATTGCCTTATAAAAATACTTATAAAAATTATATGTGTTTTTCTTTCCAAAAGACCAACCTACTTCCCATAATATGAGATCTAAAGGAAGTCTATCGAAGAAGAGGTAATTGTCTTTACTAAATTTTTCAAGTTTGTTTCTTCTTATACTTACTCATAATGTGCTGAAAACATCCTAAAATAATAACTTCAATGTCATAAATATACCAATATTTTATTATTATTATTATGGTATAATCATATCTTATCTCTTTTTAATCCTATAAAAAGTGAAAATGTTGCCCGTGCGTACGTATAGCTTACTGTCTATATGTTGTGGTGTAATTCATTTTTCATCACCACGCTACATGAATGGTTATAAAGATAAAAATAATGAATATATATGATATTTATGACATAAATATTCTTCTATAATTTTAATATCATATATATATTCTTACATTCGAATCCTTCAGAAAATGATAAGTTGCTTATGCGTACATGTGGACTACCACCTCCACAAAGCGATGTGATATGTTTGTTCATTTCTTCTTTACATGGATAGTAATAAGGAAAAGTTTAATGGTTATATATGATACTTATATTATGATTAAAATTATATATTTTATGTAACCATAATCAAAGTATAAGGTTTATAAATACATAATAAAAACATATATGAAAAATGAAGCAGTTAATACCTAAAATAATGATAATAATAAAAGACTATTAACAAATGGGTGATAAAATGTCATGAATGGATCATATATGATATTATATATATGTATATAGTTTATATATATATATATATATATATTAAATTTAAATTTATTTTACATGCGGTAAAAATAAATTTTGAGGCAAATCAAATGCGAGGTAAGGGATTTCGTCTCAATTTACACTTCATCAAGACATATTTTCTATTTTGAACCTATTTAGATTATGTGATGTATATACTAACCATTTTTAATTATTTAACACAAGTATTTATTTATTCATTATTATTAATTATTCAATTAAATTTACAATTTTAAGAGTAATTCTTAAAAAACTGATCTTATTTAACTCTTTGATCAGGAACATTTTTCTTCCATGTCCATATTTTTGAAATATTATTATAAAAATTTCCTTTTATTTACTCAATTTATTTATTAAAGAAATTTTAAGTTATCATTTAATTTTTAAAAGGTTTAGAATTAATCTTTCTAATGTTTTCTAAAATGTTTATTTTTAACTTATTTTATAAAAAGTCAAAATAATATTTTTTTAACATATACGGTGTTAATGGATTTAATTCCACCATAAAAATTGTACAATATTATATTATTTAAAAAAAAAATTTACAAAGAAAACTATTAAATGAATGATTATTTTAATATTTTTCTTCCATTTTCCTTATTTCTCTAAAGACGTGATTTTAATAAAAAACGTATATTTCTAATGAATCAAGGGTCATATATTATCTCTTATTAATTATGTTGTCATAAACTTTCTATTGAAACATTAACTTTTTTATGATATTTGGGAAATTACATTTCTTATAAATATAAATATTTTTTTATCATGGATATGATTATTTATTCAACTGTATGTTATTTCTATATACGATATTTTACTATGAAAGTTATTTGATTGACTAGGGAAAACCTTGATAAATATGTATTCTTTACACAATATAGATATTTTTTAATAAATTGAATTATTTATTAATTTAATTTATCATTTAATATATGAGTAATGAATTTGAAATGCATTGATGGGTGGGGCACGTAATTA
Source organism: Viscum album (assembly GCA_963277665.1). Classification (NCBI taxonomy): domain Eukaryota; kingdom Viridiplantae; phylum Streptophyta; class Magnoliopsida; order Santalales; family Viscaceae; genus Viscum; species Viscum album. Next base: position 155,098,270 of record OY728163.1, read on the forward strand.
TATATCCCCTAGATGCATTGATGGGTCTCATGAGACAAATTAGTTGGGAAAATTAAATGGGTTATTGGTTTAATTCTTTTAGAGTAGAGATATCAGGATGTTTGATATCGTGATGTCTACCATTAATCATTTACTTCATTAAAAATTTAGTTATTATTACCCATGATATTACAACACTGATATTATCTATGGATGTATTTTTATCTCAAGTTGTTGATTAAATGGAATGTGTTCTTAGTTATTTAACTTACCATATTAATTATGAATTATTTAATCATGATAGATTCTGTTATACATAACCTTTTCTAAGAATATGAAATCATCCTTTATTTTTTTCCTTTCTCTAGGATATAAAGACGGGTATTATGAATAATATAAAGGATGTCATAATATTTTTTATGATGGGTATTTCATATTTTTAATGTAATAATGGAATCATGTATGTATATAGTTCTTAAAGATAGTTAAATGGATAGATCATACATGGTGATATCCCTTATATCTTATACCAATGTAATGAAGTAAACACCGGATCTGGGTTTTTGGATTCTGGTTGTTATATTTTGAAGTTGTCTAGAATCTTGGTTATGGTTATTTTTTTAACAATGGAATTAAACTATTTTGTAAGAAAAAATCATAATTTATAGAAATCTACATGAACCATATCAACCACAACATTGAATGGAAATAGTAAAAATATCAATTATATCTTACATAGGTGGTATTATAAAATAGATAGTGTCCATTATATAGTTTAGCATAACATCATGTTTGTAGGAAACATGTGTGAGGGACAGAATGAGTGACTTATTGGGGTCGGGTAGAACCTAAGGTATTTATCGAGAGGCCAATGGAGTGTATAGGGTGATAAATAAGTCTCTTAGTGAATTTTTTATGTGGGGTCAGGAAAGACTTGGTACCATTCATCATTAAAATCCCATGTGATATAAAGTCTAAACTTATCTCATGTAATGAGCCTTCCTCAAGGATACACACTGAGACAATTCTATCCAAGCCATTTTCCACCATTAAAGTATAAGTAATCTTGAGTTGTGATCTCAAAGTTCATTTCACAATGTCAACATTTCAATGTGAAGGTCAAATGTTCTTAACATGATTGAGCATTGTTTTGAATCTACATTCATAAGTTTTTATGAACATAAGAAGAAGAAATATTATAGGTGCTATTGGAAGTTACTCATAAGGGATGAATTCGCTAGAAGTTTTAATGAATTAACTGGAAGATAGTATGTAAATCAGATGGTCCTAATAGAGGGATTTTTTTATGACCCCGTCCATTGGGTCCCACCTATCCAATGGAAGTCTAATCCATCACAACCCCAATCTTTCCTCCAATAGGTCAGGGGATGACGACAAGTGACAAGAAGGCATAAATAAAATGGAAGGCCTTTTCCTAATTTACCTGTACACATGCACTCAACCATCTCCATGAATAATTGAAAGGAAATATAAAAGATAGTAATATATATATATAATGTAAATATGCATAAAATAAACTCTAAGAAAATATATCATAGTATGATAGTGTAATAAAAATAATAAAAAGGGGAAAATACACACCCAACTAGAAATATGGGAGGAAACTGAACTGAAAATAATTGTAAAGAGTAGAGAAAGGGATAGCCTAGATCAAGATCCCAGAGTCTGACCATCAAACATAGTCTGCATCACCACATACTACTAAGATCCACTGATATTAGGTCCACTATAGTCACTACTAATTTCTATGTTATCTATATAAGAAAACATATGTGTTGGAAAATCCCATGTAGGGGTGATTATATACATACCCAGTATGAAACCATGAAATCAACAAACATGAAGCATCAAGAGAGAGTAGTCACATCATCAAAACAAAGTCATGTCAATCAGAATATGAGACAAAACTATATAGATAAACCTATATATGATCAACAATACGCCCAAATGTAGAGAGAAAGAGGATATCAATCTCCACGTACCAGATAAGAATGATAAGTCCACCCGTAGCTCCAAAGTACAATCTATAATGCTCAACATCATGCACAGCTACATAAGAAATTATATGGAGGATCTCCCACCTCTCCACTATGCTACACAACCAAGGGATCCACCACTATGAATAGTATATCTCTCATATCCACACCAAAATATGAGTGGAGGGGTCTTCTCCTTCCTATTGCACTCCATATATGAGGGTGACATAACTCCCATGGAGGAACCACACCCCACCAAATCTCAAAGATTGGGGTGTACTAATCTGTAAATAGAGGACCTGCACCCACTATAGGGAAGTACCAACTCTAACTATATAAAGAGTATGTGGAACTTGAGCCCTAGTGTGACTAGGGAGTACTGACCTCAATAAAAATACGATGATCACACCAGATCACTACCATCATTAATAATTTCTAGGAGAAGTTTCATACTTGAATCACCTCATGTTTTATCTCTACTATCGAAATAGAGTCCACTATCATGTTCTACATGGAAAAATACACAGGATGGGCTACTCATGATCCAAAATATAAGTCCATATAAAGGATATATGAGAGGAAGTTTTAGAGGGAATAAACACAATGTATAGGGATGCACACGATGTGTAACCCCACCTCATTACCTAGTTATGTTCTCCTTTAGATAAAGCTTGGAATACATGTCATACAATATGGAGTTTACAGGTGGTACATGATGTCTCTGCCACCCGGGGCCTGCCTGAGTACTGCTGGTCATGCCCTTGTACTTTGGGATGTTCTCACATACCATTCCATGCTTGGGTACCAAGATGTACATGTTTACCCTTGGATGTGCCTATGTATTCTCAAATTCCATGGTGTGTCTGTAAAAAATATTTACAGATTCATGAGTCTCAACATCGGTCTGATGACCTAAAATGTAATTCTACTAATATGTCACCACAAACAACCCTAAATGTAAAAAATGGATCATGTCATTGTGATACTCATGGAAAAAAACTCTGGGAGGGCTATTTATTTTCCCAAATCAGACACCCAGTGAACAAAACACATTTCTTCATAACAAATACGTACACCACTTCATGGATCCGAGATATGAGTTGGAATCAAGTATCCATCATTAGTATTGAATAGTCTACCTCAATATTGTGATCATAATGTCGTTAACAGATCACCAATACGATGTTTCACAAATTAACTACCACTGAATCAAGGTTTTAACAGAAACATATATTATTTTTATTATTATTATACTATGTGAAAGGAGAAGACCTCCCCCTTTACCATTCCTATCATACCCACCAAGCCCCAGTGAATTATTTCATTTTTTTATTTCTATTTTTTAAAACTCTCTACTATATCATTTGTTCTCCCATAAATTCATGCCTATATATTCCCCATTCTAGTTGCTACGTCATGTGGAACCAATATTCTTGTGCACCACCAATCCTACAACACCACCAATATAACATAATAATTTCACCCAAATCCATCGCATGCACCTCCAAAATTCATGTTTCTCCCATGCCATGTGCACCAAATTGACCCAAGGATCACTTCCATCGTGAGCCTCTCTGTCATCTCCACCTCTACTATAACCAGCACCATTGTCCATTGTGCTCCATATTTCATCATTGGACCCCCAAACGGCTCTGTAAAGCCAAGATTCTCATACGGGGTATCCCAAAACTGAACCTGAATAATCCCCTATCATCACGCACTGCAACTGTTTCATTGATCTGTTATTCCAAAGATCAATTGTGCAATGATTTTCGGCCAGGTATTTTCCAAATCATTGACCAAATTGAATATCAATGATCAACACGCCAAAAACAAGGAGATAAATGCAAAAATCTGACAAAAAATGAAAGAACCTTGGTTTTGTGCCCATGTTGGTCTCAAATTGTTTCCATTATAGTAATTAATGGAGAGAAAATTAATAAACCAACAAAATCAATTCATAAACTACAGGGAGATAAATCATCAAATGTAATTAACCATCAATCCAAAAAACAATTTTGTTGGGTGAATTGATTCATGTTCAACAAGGTATATCAAAATGGGATAAATCTAATTAAATAAAATGTTTTATATAGAGAGCATATCAATCCTTGGTAAAGAACACACTCGCTAGTGATGTCTTTGAAGATCCCACTATGTTCATCATCAATCAATTTCATTTCCTGAATCTTCATCGATGATCGACATTCCCTATTTGTCTTCACTAACGGAGCTCTCTTCCTCCTCCTCTCTAATATCTCAGGGCTATGCGGTTAACCTGGGATATTTCTCATAACATGGTATTTATTGAGATAGGGTTAGGTTTTGTAATTTAAAATAAAATAAATAAATAAATAATTTATTTTACTAAATTCACTACCAATGTCTACCATCCACAAAATTTCTGACACTGATGAATTTTATATTGTGGCTGGGGTAAACCCTGCATTCTGGAATCAACCATGGTCTCAAATCACTTATTCGAGACTCCGTTCAGGATTTATTTCATTATTTCGTAAAAAAAACATGTATGTATGATATTAATATATTTAATATTATTATAATATCAATACCAGGCCTATAAATATCATTTCATCATAGCTCTTTCCTCCAAAATTAGTCCTAGAAATATTCCAAAGTCTTGTATGGGAAAAACTGACTCATTACACCCTCCCCACCTATAAATTTTTTCATATCAAAAAAATAAAACCTACCCTAAAGTCAGGATACTCAGAACTCAATTGGATTTCCTATCCCAACAAGCTCCCCATAGAGTTCCCATTCTATTAACACATGCACGCCCAAGGGAACCACTTTCCCAGGGAGGGTCTTCTCTATCAGTTCAAAAATCCATCAGGCACCTCAAAGAGGTAACCCCCTCTGCGATGTACATTTTATCCTGGTTGACATCGTGAAATGATTTGGGTATATTTCTCCTCAACTATAAAACAAGGAAAACACCAAGCACCCAGACCAATTGTAGTCATGGGTCCAAGTAGTATGACACTTCGCAAACCCGATGCAGTAAACTGGAAAAAGGGCATGTGATCCTTAGAGATAGTATTTTATCCCAACCAAATCCATGTGATCCTCTATGAGGTGAGATATCTTAGAAAACAAGACATCTTTTTCAAACTCAAAAGGATATTTTATTTAGTCCTCAAGGGACTCCTGATGTTTCCAATAAATCCTCATCTACTCTAAGATGAATGGCCTCTTTCACAACCATTTCTTACACCAATTTTAGGCCCATAAGAACTATCTTCCACTAGCTCTAACCTCCAATGGCCCGAAGGCCTTCATTTTTTATTTATTTTTTATAATACACCTTTAAATGGATGAGGTGGAACCCTACAATGCCCGTAGGCGAATGATTACATGCCCGTAGCCAAAGAGGAATTCATTACCCATAGGCACAAACATTACATACAACCCAGACTAACAACTTGGAACTGCTCCTCCCTAGCATCTTCCACTAGCTCTAACCAATACAGTGGTGACCCTCCTGGTTACCCATATATGGCCTCAAATTATTCTTCACCGATGGTGGAGTGGTCATTATCATGATATGAAAACTTCTCCATTATAAAATGATCCTCCTATCTATGGCCTAGAACCAACATGAAAACCTGAATCATGTTAAGTAGAATATAAACAATTTAGTTAACATATCCATATATATGGGGAAAAACATCTTGATCAAGTGAAAATGAGTCCTAAAGGCCTTCAAAATCCTCTCTATAAACATGACATGAAAAAACCATCATGATCTAAAATGATCATCAATGGAATTCCATGATGTCAGACTACCACTTGTATGTACATGGATACCAAACTCTCTAATAAACTCTTATTTAATATGTTTAAGAAATGGAACAACTTGGTGATTTGGTCTTTGATCATTAGGATTTCTTCAAAGCCTCATGATGATCATGGATGCTCTAGCACTAACACCAAAAATATACAATCCCATTTACACTTCAATATAGACACCTTAGACTTACCCATAGGAAGGTGAGACATTAAGAGTTAAACTCAACAACATCATACAACATCATTGGAAAAAAAATATTGATTCCAAAGGATCTAGATACATCCCCAACACACTTGGATGTACTAATAAGGGAAGGAAAACTCTTAAAAACCTCTTCTCATAGAATGACTAGTTTCATTATTAATCCTTAGAAGGATGATGGGATCCCCACCTTCAGGAAATCCATAAGAAAAATGTACATTCGATATCTGGTCATGAAAGATCTCACAATCAATATCCCCAAGTTTTACCTCCCTGCCTTTCTAAAGAATTAGAGGGATAACAACCATTGACTGGATGTATGTTTCACCATCCTCACCCTTAAGGATCAACTATAAATAGGTCAAGTTATACATCACTTTTCTTAACAACAATGGATATAAAACTATGTTGTGATCATTTTCTACCATAGACACACTCACTGGAAAAAATCAAATAAATATGGATGGTATATAATTAGTTCATACTGAAGAAAACATTGTAGGTGTCACGCACCAGATCTAGCCACCATAAAATATAGCACTTGACCTAGTCTGCAGCAAGGCCCAAAGGGCGTTCTCGATCCCCACGGACTGGAACAAGTTCCCAGGTATCATAAATTAAAGTTTGGGAATGATTTACCTGAATTTAGAATCACAAAACAACCAAAAAATAGATAAACTGAATGAAATTTTCCAACCAAACAAACTTTAAATAAAATTCATAATTGGATTAAAAGGTCTATAAAAATCCCAAAGGCTACCACAAGGGAAGAAATATAAAAATAACAGCCCAAGAACAACCTCATGGCAAGGGTCATCGCCCTCAATCCATCTCCATGACACTACACCAGGAAATACCACTAGTAAACCAAACCAACGGCTCTAAAAACTTTACCCACTTGTGATAAACATTACCAAGTCTACTTACAACCAAAGGTGTAAGTAGGGTGTGAGCATAAGCCCAATAGGATGCCACCCAAAAATATTACACATGATAAACATTCTAGGACAAAAATTGTGCTATTTTTATAAATAATAAAAGCTAAAAACAATTTCTAAAAGATGCAACTTTAAATGAAAATAGTTTTCAAGAGAGAAACGTTGAAGAATGTAAACTTTTGAATAAAACATACATGCTACTGAATTTTCCAACAAAAAACACTGTATGTCGAAGGTAATTACAATATATCCAATGAGAACTAGTCACGGTAACACTTCTAGGCACTAGTTAGTTGTGGTGGATGAGGTACATCGTATCTCAGTGTAAAAGTATACATAGTCAATAACCTTCTAATGCACCACCCACTAGGAGGGGAAACCCCAATGAACTAGTGGTCCCCAACATCATCATAGTTTAATTAGTGTTGTCATCATCAAACTTTATAAATGAAACTGGGACCAAACTGCTACTGAATCACTAGCATACTAGTCCAAGTCTTCCCACCTAGCTACTCGGGTTTCCCTCTTTGGGCTCAATCAAGATCCACATGTTTTAAAATACCAATTGAACATAAAAGATGCCATTTAAAAAATATACACACACCAAAAATCCCAAAAACATGTCACATAATTCCCTTTTCACCTTAAAATTCATTTTAACATCATACTCACACCAAAACATCCCACAAACATGTCTCATACATTTCTCATAATTTTTATAAATTGTTCCAACCATTTATAAAAAATACTCAAAATTTTTTACTTAAAAAATAATCAATTTCTCTTTCAAAACCCCATTTCAAGAACATAAACCCATCAAAACAGTACCTAAACATCTTTTTCACACTTTTTTTAACTCAATAAACCATTCAAGTGTTTTATAAAACAACTCCAAGGAGTATAACAAGGTTTTTCACAAAAAATTCATTTGAAAACCTTCTTTCAAGACCAAATTCACACCAATACCAAACCAAAATAGAATTTTAATCCCTTGAAACATTTAATAAACCACTTTCATATGTTATAAAATGACCTCCAATAACAACACATGAGTTACACATGAAAAAACACACATTTTTAAGAAAAAATGGAACTTTAAAATTAAACGCTAAACCAATTCCATCAAAAATTGTCTTTCACCACCCACAATATATAAGGAACATTATAAATAATTAAATCAATAAAAAATAACTCATAAAAGAATTATTACACATAGAATCACCTACCATAGATATGAAAATCCCAAATCATTGTGAGAAACTTCAACTGCACCATCGATGCACCATAAGGGACATAAAACAAACCCTAACCAAGATTATTTGACCAAGAAACTCAAAAATAAACCCTAAGTACGAATCCCTAGTTTTTGTACATTTGTAATGTCAATAATTAGGGAATAAAACCTAATAAAATGGAAGAAACAAGGAAATAATTCACTTACTTGAAGAAATCTTGAAGTTCTGTCCCCAAAAACCCCTTCAAAATTGGGTTTCAAATGAGATTAGGGGATATTGGGATCCTACCATGGCTATAATGGTATAATGGGGGAATAAAGGAGTGCACTAGGGTTAATTTTGGAAGGGAAATTTGGAATTACATAAAAAAAATTAATGTGATGGACATGATGTATAGTTTAGTAAATTGTGCATCCAAACCGCGCTACCTATTTTGTCCACCCAAAAACTTTCCATTTTGATCCAAAATTATGGGGAATCAAGGTGTAATTTAAGGGGAACTTAGGGGGATTCGAGTGGAACCTAGGAGGGAAATATAGTCCAATAAAAGGAGTAAATAATTCCCCAAAATTTCAACCTTGTCACACCCATCTCCTAAAGAAATTACCAAGAACTGGAATGAAGTGAAAACTAAAGACTGGGTGTAAAAATTCTTCACACCATAAATATTTTCACCCCCAAAAAGCCTCAGTAAGGTCAGATGAAAACACAAAACCCAATACTATTTCCATGTTCAAAGCGGGGTTCCCAATGAAAGGATAATAAGGACATTACCAGCAAGAAAAGATGACCATAAGAAAATTTGAGAGGCCAAGAAGGACTCCCCCTCTAAGTTTCACCCACCCCAAAAGGCCAAAACACCTTTAGTTAATCAGATAAAGGAAAAGATACTCTCACCAACCAAAATTCACACCACTTTCCTGAAACAGAAAACATAATCAAACCACATCAAATACAAAACACCTTAAACACTACTAGAGGAATCTTAAGAAATTTTCTTGAAATGAACAATGAATTTTAATGGGGTTACCTCATCCTTACTTCAACAAAACTATTGGGAACACCCTAATACAAAATTTTACCCAAGTAGTTATTTGGTGGTTAGATAGCTCCGAACGATACTACCTAAATCCAAGACAACAACAAGAACAATTGAAATACTGATACGGGGAGACCTGAGTGGCTCCCACCGTAGAAATGAACTAACACCTGAGACTAAACTAGAACACTAACATAGGGAGGTATAGATGAACTCCCCATTATAATAGAAAACATAATTTCCCACGACAGAATCAAGACACCAATTGGGGGACTCCCAAATGGACTCCCCACCATAAGGGATAGAAAAACATTATAATTATTCCAAAAGAACTTATGTGAGACGCTTGGTGGGTCTCCCACCTATAAGAACCAACCGTCTTAACGAAATAGCATGGGAAAACATCAAAAATACCTAATCCCCACTACAAGGGGGGTTCGGTCAATGAAACTCCAAACCAAAAGAGACACTAATCAGTACATCACTCCCATGAAAACTATCATCCTTGGATGAGTCCAACCAAGATCGAGATCAAAAAGAGCCTACCAGGTTATTCATACATGAACAACCATACTAATCGTTTCACCCACAAGGGTTTAAGAACTATGTTTGATAAAATAAAACTACCCCGCCTCTCTATATCCAAGGAGGGACTTTTCCACAGACACGGATTATAACCCTGAGGGACAGGGTTCGCACATCCCCTTCCACAACACCAACCCACTTGGAACAAAACCACCACATAAAAACCTCAAACTATCTCCACATCCTATATTGGAGATAGAAGTTAAACTAAGATCCCTTACACACCTGGTTTTCCTAACTACATTCCAGATTCACTCTAGGACCTACGGATAGAGATTAGATGATTGAAGCATTTAAAACCTCAAAATCAGGCACAAAATCCCCCATAAATATAAATTCTTCATCTAGTTACACTAGTAACTACACCAAGACAGGGACTTAGAACACACAAAAGCATCACCTCTTTCACCCTGAATAGGAAACAGTAAAATAAAGAACACACAAAATACATCTTCACTTAGAATAAGGAACTCATAAATTATCAAAATAGAAACACACATCCATTTAAGTAGAATCCCTCAAAAGGTTCCACAACATCCACATTTTTACTTAAAATTAAACACAACACAAAAATACACCATAGAACATGGCCCAAGAAATTGAAAGAGACATTACCAAGAGTAGAACCTTGAACAGAGTTTCAAGTATCATGAGATTACCACAAGCAACAATAAAATACTTGAATGACCATATTTCTCCACACTGGTGGCCTAACATGAACCCTTGCTTCAAAAATACTGATGAAAGACCCAAATTTCTTTAGTACATCACCTTATACTGACAACCCTAGACCACATTCACCTTCCTCACTAAATTCCCCTTAACCATTTCCAAATAAAACCTATAGACCCAACGGTGTCAAATTCCCCTTTGAGGATTCAAGAAACTCAAGAAATCATGAATCCTTTGAATTCCTTCTGTATTAACTCTTCCTATATGAGAGGATCAGTGTAATATGAAAAATAAAAGAGATAAACTCAACCTTGAAACCTGAAAATATATTTTGTACTTTGATCAACTAGAGGACCTACCAATAGTGAATCACATGTGGCTAAACTTAACTCATGAATTAACTCTTTATGGGGGCATACCTTATCCAACAAGAAAACCCAAGGACCCAACAAAGATGGTCTTTTGGTCAAAAAATACCACAAACTAGAACTGAACACATGAGGGGAAAAACTGCAAAGGCTTCCCAAAACATTTCTCATAAAAGACCACCAACCAATACTTCAACCCTACTTACTACCGAAACACAAACCCAAAACAACATTTAAATAAGATTGGTTTTCAAAATATTAATATCCCACAAAAAAATTCAAAAATCACATGAAACACACCACCCAAACACCAGTTTTCAAAGTATTAAATTTTCCTTTAAAATAATTTCTTTGAAAGTAAACACGGTCGATGGTTAGAGCACTCACCATTAGTACCCCATGGGCCTCATAAATTCATGATTCAATGCAACACTGGGAACCCTCCTCATATACATATCGACACTCATAAATCCACTCCATTAACCATCCATCTTCCCATGTAACCCCATTCATGTGGTCACTCATGGAAATACCAAAAGTTAAAATGAAAATTCTTTCCACTTTTCAAAACCAAGAAATTTGACTGACACTTCCTTTTTCTCAAAACCGCTAGAAACAAAATAAAAACCCAGTTAAAATCTTACAAACCTTTTCATAAAATCATAAACCATTCAAATAAAATATAACTTTCAATTAATACAAATTAATTTCAAAACATCTCGACCCATTTCAAAACACTTACTCTTTCATGAAAAACTCCATTTTAAAATCATCCTTGTTTTCGAAACCATCGAGTTTTTGAATCCAAAAGTTTTGATTATAAAAAAAATTCAATATCATCTTACACAAAGAACATTTCATAAAAATAAACCTTTTCAAAACCTCGTTCAAAATATTTTTGAAAACCCATTTTCAATCCATTTGAAAATCACACCATTCCCACTTTAAAATCCCATTTAAAACAGATTTCCAAAACCTGATTTAACATAAATTATTATTTCCTAACAATTAATTTTATTAATCCACATATCTAAATTATTAAAATCAAATATCAATAAACTAAACCCCATACACTCAAAACCACTTTCATTTTAAATTATTTTTTTCAAAATTTTCAAAAAATTGTTTTCAAAATGAATTTCCAAGACCCATAAAGATATCGAATGAATCAAGGGTAAGCTAGTGCTGAAGGGTGAATCATAAATATGGTTAGTGGCTATAAGACAATCATACCACCATCAAGGAGAGTGTTATAGGATAAAATCCCCATCTCCACATTTCTTTACAAGCCCTATGAGCTCACTGAAACCATTGTCTATACTACCATTTCATTTCCCAAATAACAAACAACCATAAGAACTAAAAGTATTATATGGAACCTGAATTACACTAGTAACTCAAGTACCTCCACAAGGTGTTTTATCCAGACACCTTACTCAAATCAAGAACATCTATTTCTAAAAATCCTAGCTCTGGTCTTCCCAGAATCTTTCATAAGATACATGACCCAAAAGAGCAAACCTTGCTTTGATACCATTTTGTCACAAACCAAATCTAGTCACCATCAAAACTGGTGCCCAAACAGGTCAGTAGAAAGGCCCTAAGGTCATTTATTAACCCCACAGGCTAGCACAAGTGTCTGTTAATGGCTTCGTAGAGTGACATTAATTCCCTACAGTAATATGAAAAAAAATATTTATAAAACTAAAATTATGCTACTCAATTAATTAAAAATGTACTAGAGTGGAAGTTATAGGTCGAACCCATAGAGATGATGAATTAGTTTTACTAGGTATTTAAAATATTTGATTAAAGAATGAGGTGAGGGAGAGAGTGAATTTATTGATTGAGAAATCAATATGAAAATTAAATAGATTGATTAATTGGTTTGTGAACATATTTTCAAGTGTGTCAGAGTAATGTAATTTCTAGGTTCAGGTGAAATTGGATTGATTGATTCATGATTGGTGTCTAAGTAGAGATGAGTAAGATCCAATGGTCATGGTATCCCCTTCTTAATGCAAAAAATATCCCATTTCTCTTGGTCTGGTAGTTTAGGGTGTTGTCGAATCAAGTTTGTCTTGATGCCAATTTTAAAACTAATTTCCCCTAAAGTCGAAAAATGTCATGTTGTCTTTAGGGTATTCAGTTGTTCAATTTATATGTCCCTTTTATATTCGAATATAGATGGTTGTGATAAATGAAAAAGAAAGGGATTGGAAGTTTTAATAATGAAATTACACAAACTAAATACATGAATAATAAAAAGATTTAAATCCAACGCACCTTCCCCTTCGGTTGAATCACCCTAGTACAAGGAGGGATTATTCTATCATCCTAGATATGATATTTTTAGAGGGAAGGAGAAAAGAAAACATAAAGGAAAAAACACAAAAATGGAATATCAGCTTCCCTCTAGGCATTTGTCTTTAGTTGAATCTAGAATGCTCCAAAGGTGTGGCATGGGGCTCTATTTATAGGCTTTAAATTGGCTCTTCCCAACCACCATCACATCGTGTACTTGTCCTACATGGTGTGTACTATTCAATCCTCTTTTTTTGAATCCTCATGATGCATTCGTGGATCTCAACTGAGATTTTGGATATTTGAACACTTGCATGACATGTACTTGGACTACACGTCTTGTAAACCTTGTCTATGTCACCTCTGCATCTGTGTGAATCTTCCACATATCACATACATTAATTTTGAATTTTGACTCTCATCACGGTTTGTAATTGTGGTACATGATGTGTACTATTCATTCACAACATGTTCACTCATCACGGATTGTTCCAGTAGTGGCCTTATTCTCTGATAAAGTCACGATGTGTACTTTTGGTACACAACATGTAACAATGTTTTTCCATAATTTTCATCTTTGATTTTCTTCAAAAATCGGATGTCACACCGGCTTATATTTCTACCCTTTTTTGTTCCTTTTCTACATATTCATTATTTCCTTCTATAAAACATAAAACAACTCCATTCATTATAAAATTGTCAAGATTTATTTATTTAAAACCAAAATCAATACATTAAAACATTCTAAAATGTATGCATGAAATACACATATCTAACCCCCCCCCCCACACACACACACACACACACACTTTCATTCAACCTTGTCCTCAAGGATGGAATCTCAACATACTACAGAGGACATTCACCTTACAATGATTTAAATTAAATTTCAACAAAATTGATTGATCAAATAGAAAATTTAATTTTCAAGAATCACATATAGAAAATTAATCAATGTAGAATTTTTCAAAGAAACAAATCAATCATGTATTTTAATTTTGACCTTTTGAAATATCCAAGTCTTGTCAATCATCCATATTTTTTTCAGTTCATTATTAATATGCATGCCACTTGAAATCTACCTCACATGAATTTTATTCTCATAAAAAAGGTATAAATTTAAATATCATTCAACATATACCTCAAAAAAATATAACTTGCCATAGGCTTGCAAGGCATCTAAGATCTCCACTGTGTAAAGAAAAAATCACAATTAATCATGAGGGCTTCACCGTTTAGGGTCAAATGACTATGATGCTTTAGGGTAGGTAGGTAAATGATATAAAAAGGTAATTTAAAAATTAATTTTAACTCTAAAATAATTTTAATGATATTTAAAACTAGCTCAATGAATGTCTCCTTCATAAATGTAATCTATCCCTTCCCCCAAAATCTCAAAGTGGGCCCATGATACATGTAAGCATAATGAATGAATCAACCTCTCTTGCTCTTTTTTTCTTTTCTTTTTTTTTCTTTTTCAAAAGATATACTCGGGAAATATATCACATCCATCACTTAACCACATACAATTAAAAAATCATCACTCTGAAAAATTGTGACTTTTGATCCTCCCAAAACAAAACCCAATTTTTTCAATTTTTTTATTTTTCAAAAGCTATGATCAGGAAAAATCTCACATCCATCACCTAACCACATATGATCAAAAAAACTGTTGGTCGAGAAAATGGTGATTTTTTATCCCCCCAAAACACAACTCATTTTTTCATTTTTTTTTTCAAATGTGTTTTTAGCAACAGAGGTGAATAATGATAAATAATAAAAGATATCATGGCCTTTCCCAAATCACAATAGAGAATCCCCCAGCAAAATATCCACAACAAGGTATATCTCAGTATACCCAATAAATATCCTCCCCCACACTTATTCTTTTAAATATCATGAAAAACATTTAGACGAAGGTAGGGATGGATAAAATAGGATTGTAACATGGCTCAATTACTAAAAAGGCAATTCATGGATTCTATGAGCTTAAAAATGAGTAATGCATGGTGGCTATCAGGATAAGGGCTAAAAAAACAATGCCTCAATCATTTTAAAAGTGAATCTATATAATCATAGCTTTGACAAGATGTAGTGAAAGTTCAAGAAGAAAACATGCTTGAGTTTCTCAAGAAATATACAATATATATAATTTAAAATATTTTCTTAATGGATGTCTCAAGAATGAGACGAATAGTCAGCAAAATCACTTATGTAAATTCATACCAAACATCAGAAGTTCAAAACATGGCTAAATATCAGAAAAATTTTATTTACAATGATTAACCTGCTCCTCTCAATCAAGATTTGTCAAATCATATTCCACATTTTTATCTCTACCAATTATTTTCTCCATTTTTATCATTCAAATTTATTTACAGAGAAATTTAAATTCATGCCATGGTAAATATCCTAAAGAGTTTTATGTCTCCTAGATCATTTTGAGTAAAGAATGATTCAAGTGTAGGCATGTAAAAGAAAATTAAAAATTTAAAACTATTAAAATGTGGGGAATTGATTTTTTTTTAATTGAAATGATTACTCCCCTTTAAAATTGATTCATAAACTTGGTTTTGAAGGTTTTGTCTTCTCCTGATCATGATGTGTAAGTGCCCTTCACGATGTGTAATCTCTCTGCAGCTTCTTCTCCTATTTTCTTGCTTCTTCCTACCTCTGGCCTTAATGGTCTTGAAAAAATAAAATACACAAGTGAAATAATAGGCCATAATAAAGAAATTTGAAAATGTTCAGAGCGAGAGCATGTGTGCCTTAAAAAATAGAAAATAAAGAAAAATAAATAACTTGGGTTGCCTCCTAAAAGTGCTTTTGTTTAACATAATTGGCTAAAACTTACCTCCTTCATCTCTAGTTCATTTGATAGATTATTGAAAAAATTTTACCTCTTTGGGGTCCATGAATGGTATTATTTGTGTCCAATCCACATAGTTTTTACCCTATCCTTCACCCCTAAATAGATTGATTCTTCCAAAAGGTAGTAATTGCTTGATCTCCATTAGACCAATGCCCCATTTCTTCCTCAATATTGATGAAAAAAATGTAAGTTCATGAATCATACATATCTACTATCCATTCTCAAATGTTTGGAATTCAGTCTCTCTTTTGGTTTCAGTGGTATTGGTTTTCAGCTTCTATTTCCTCTTTGGTTGAGTATCCTTTTCCACAATAGCATCAAACTCTTGTAACTCCTCAATCACAGAAAAATCATTAATTTTAGTTGTTTCACTTTCTCCGAACTCATTTTCCTCTTTCACATCATATTTATTCATTTCATGGTGGATGTTGAAGCTAACTTGATCACTTTAAACTATCAGAAAGAGTTCTTCATTTTGAACATCGATCAGCGCATGCCATGTGGCTAAAAATTTTCTTCCCAAAATGAGTGGATTCCTTTCCTATTCTATATCAAAAAATAGAAAATCAATAGAGAAGTATAATTTTTTAAATTTGATCAAGACATATTCAATGAATCCCTGGAAATTATTTACTATTGAATCTGCTAATTTAATTGAAACTCTTATTAGATTTATTTCATCCAGTCCCAAACTCTTGAATGTCATGTATGACATGATATTGACACTCAAAACTAAGTCATAAAAAGATTTCCCACATTTGTTATCTCTAATAAATATGGGAATTGAACAGATACCTAGGTCTCTTTGCTTCTTAGGTAGGTCATTTGACACCACTTTCGAACACTTCTATGTGAGTTGGATGGTGCCAATCTCTTTCAGTTTCTTCTTGTTTCTTACCAGATCTTTCATGAATTTTTCATAAGTTGGCATGTTCACAAGAGCCTCTGAAAAAGGTATATTAATATGTAATTTTTTAAAATTATCAAGAAAATTACCTCTCTACACATTGTTCTTTTCTTGTGTCATCTGATCTAGAAAATGCATCCTTGGTTTGTACATAGGTGGATCTTATTATTTTTTTTCTACTTGTTCCTTATCAGCTTCATCTTCATCTTTTCTTGCTTTTACAGGTGATCATTCTATAAATTATATTCCACTTCCTTTGGTTTTCATCCCACTTCTGAGCTCTATAGCCTTCAAATCTTTACATGGGTTTTCTTTAGTGAATCTTAGAAGCTCTCCCATTTTTCTCTCTCTAAGATTCTTGGCGATTTGGCCAACATGATGATTCATATTCTAAAATGTGGCCTTATGGTATGTTGATTCTTCTCTTATCTCCTTGAGCACCACCCTATAAGTAGTCATAAATGTTTCCAATGTCTCCTCCAATGAATAGACATAGCTCGTCAGTTTGGGCCCCTATGGCACTTACTGTTGGTTCCCTAGTGGTCTTTTTTGAAATCCTTGTCCTTGATGTTGTTGTGGTTTCCATCCCTAAAATCGATTTTCTTGATTGTAATCAGCATAGTTGGAATCTTTTATATGTGTACCTTGGGGGGTTTGGTTGTTGTCCCATCATGATATCCATCTTTTTGGTCAGCAACTCTAGTTGTGCTTCCATCCAGTCATTATTATTGATTTCATGGATTCCCTTTCACTGTGTCCCTTATATTTTCCACTAGAAAATATTTCTATCCATATCATCCAAAAGGTTGTAGCTTGCTTCAGTTGATTTATTTATCAATGATCCTCCTGATTCAGCATCCATAATTGACATATTTTTTTGTGACATCCCCTTATAGAAATTTTTAAATAGTATCCAAAGCTCTATTCTATGATGGGGGAATTTATGATTCATATCCTTATACCATTCCCATAAAGAATATAATGATTCATCATCAAATTGATAAAATTTCAGAATGTTTACCTATATGTCCATTGACTTAGATGGTGAAAAGAATCAGGTGAGGAAGTTTTGTGCTAACTCTTCCCATGTTGTGATGGAATGAGTAGGTAGGCTTTGAATCTAGTCTCAAGCTCAATCTCATCAAGAAAATTTTAAAATACAGAGTCTCACAACATCGCTTGAGACATTTTGGAATTGGAATGTGTCTTAGAGATAGAGGAAGTCTCTTAGATGTTTTTTCAGATCTTCATGTGGAAGTTCGAGTAATTGCATAGTGTTTGTGATCATTGAGATTATAACGAGCTTGATCTCTAAATAATTTGCATCAAGCTCAGTTGAAATCTTGTGTTTGAATGGTTCCCGTAGTCAGCAAGTGTCTGAATCCCCTGATCTCCTTGAAGAATTTAATTTTGTTCTGTTCCTGCCATGGTCGTAGTGAATTTAATCTCAGTGCTTGGTTCAGAATGCTGGGTTGATTCGTTTATGTCTTCTTTCTTTGATCAAGTGTTGTAATTGTGTATTAAAAATCTGAAATTCACAGCACGAGCACACCCAGTGTAAAAAGAGAAAGTGAAATAAAACAGTAAAATAAAAAATTGAAATCCTAAAAGAACTAAAAGGGTATTGTCCCTAAAAATGGATCTAGTTTAATGTCCTTATAGGTCATCATTAATTCCCTATGGTTCTATGAAAAAAACAATATTTATAAAACTCAAACTATGCTACTCAATTAATTAAAATGTAGTAGAGTGGAAGATAGAGGTCAAACCCACAAATATTATGACTTAGTTTTATTATATTTTAAAAATATTTTATTAAATAATGAGGTGATGGGGAGAGTGAATTTATTGATTATGAATGAAATATGAAAAAGAAATAGATTGAATGATTGGTTTGTGAACATATTTAAAAGCGTGTCGGGGTAATGTAATTTTCAGGTTCAGGTTCAATTGTATTTTAGAAAGTAAATTGATTAATTCATGATTGGTGTCCGAGTTGAGATAAGGAAGATCCAATGGTCATGGTATCCCCTCCTTAATGTGATAATATACCATTTCCCTTGGTCCAATAGTTTAGGGTGTTATCGAATCAAGTTTGTCCCGATACCAATTTTAAACTTGATTTACCCTAAAGTCGCTGATGGTCATTCCATATTTAGGGTAGTCAGTTGTGAAATTTAAATGTCCCTTTTAGATTATAATATTTATGGTCATGATAAATGAAAAAAAAAGGTATTGAAAGTTTGATGGCCCCATAGGGCGTTGTTAATTCCCTATGGTACTATGAAAAAAAATATTTATAAAACTCAAAATATGCAACTTAATTAATTAAAAATGTAGTAAAGTGGAAGTTTGAGGTTGAAACCATAGAGATGATGACTTAGTTTTATTAGTTTTTCAAAATATTTTATTAAATAATGAGGTGAGGGAGAGAGTGAATTTATTGATGAGAAAGAAATATGAAAATGAAATAGATTGATTGATTAGTTTGTGAACATATTTGCAAGTGTGTTGGGGTAATGTAATTTTAAATTTCAGGTGCAATTAGATTTTAGAAAGTAAAATGATTGATTCATGATTGGTACTAGAGTCAAGATGAGGAAGATCCAATGGTCATGGTATCCCCTTTTTAATGTGACAATATCCCATTTCCCTTGGTCTGGTAGTTTAGGGTGTTGTCGAATCAAGTTTGTCCTGATACAAATTTTAAATTTGATTTCCCCTAAATTCAATAATGTTCATGCCATCTTTAGGGTAGTCAGTTGCGCAATTTAAATGTCCCTTTTATATTAGAATATTGATGGTCACGACAAATGAAAAATAAAGGGATTGGAAATTTGAAGAATGAAATTATGCAAACCAAATACATGAATAATAAAAAGAGATAAATCCAATGCACCTTCCCCATTCAGTTATATAACCCTAGTACAAGGTGGGATTACCCCGTCATCATAGAAATTAGAGGGTTAGAGGGAAGGAGAAAAGAAAACATAAATGAAAAAAACACAAAAATGGTGTATTAGCTTTGCTCCAAGCTAAATCCAGAATGCTCCAAAGGTGCAGCTTGGGGCTCTATTTATAGGCTTCAAACTAGCTCTACCCAACCTCCATCACATCATGTACTTGTCCTAAATTATGTGTATTGGTCGATCTAATTTTTATGAATCTTCGTGACATGCGCACGGATCTCAGATGATATTTTGGAAATTTCACCACTGACACGACGTGTACCTGGACTACACATCATGTATACCATGTACATGTCACCTATGCATCCGTGTGAATATTCCTCATATCACATACATTAATTTTGAATTTTTAGTCTCATCATGGTGTGTACTTGTGGTAGATGACATGTATTGGTCATTCACAGCGTGTTCACTCATCACGTATTGTTCCAGAAGCGGCCTACTTCACCGATAAAGTCACGACGTGTACTTGTGGTACACGACGTGTAACATTTTTTTCCAGAATTTAGATCTTCTCTTTTCCTCAAAAATCCAATGTCACTCCATCTCATATTTACACCCCTTTATGTTCACTTTCCATAGATTCATCGTTTCTATACATAAAACATAAAACAAATCAATTAATTCCAAAATTTCCAATATTTATTCATTTAAATCCATAAATAAATACATTAAAACATTATAAAATGTATGCATGAAATAAAATTATCTTCTAGGTATCATAAATAAAAGTTTGGGAATGATTTACCCAAATTTAAAATCATAAAACAACTAAAAACAATAGATAAACTGAATCTAAAAATTTCCAACCAAACATACATTAAAAAAATTTATAATTGGATTAAAAGGTATATAAAGATCCCAAAGGCTAAAACAAGGGAAGAAAGACAAAAATAACATCCCAATAACCACCTCATGGAAAGGGCCATTGCCCTCAATTCGTCTCCATGACACTGCACCAATAAAGACCGCTCATAACCTGAACCACCAACTCTAAAAGCCTTACCCACTTGTGAAAAACATTACCAAGTCTACATAAAAAAAATGGTGTAAGTAGGGTGTGATATTAATCCCAATAGGATTTCACCCAAAAAGATTACATGTGATAAAATTTTTAAGACAAAAATCATGTAAGTTTTATAAAAAATAAAATCTAGAAACAATTTCTAAAATATGCAACTTTAAATGAAAACAGTTTTCAAGAGGGAAACTTTGAAGAATTTTCACTTTTAAATAAAACATACATGCTACTGAATCTTACAACAAAACACATTGTATGCCAATGGTAAGTACAATATAGATAATTAGAACTAGTCATGGGAACACCCCAAGGCACTAGTTAGTTGTGGTGCTCTAGGTACATCGTATCTCGATGTAAAAGTATCTATAGTCAATAACTTTCTCATGAACGAACCACTAGGAGGGGAAAACCCAATGGACTAGTTCTCCAAAAAAATCATAATAGTTTAGTTATTATTTTCATTTTCAAACTTTCTAAGTGAAATAGGTATGAACCACTACCATATCACAAGAATATTGGCCCTAGTCTTCCCACCTAGATACTCGGGTTTCCCTCTTTGTGTTCAATCAAGTTCCACATGTTATAAAATACCAATTGCACATAAAATGACATATACAAATTATACACACACTAAACATCCCACAAAAATGTCACATAATTCCCTTTTCACCTTCAAATTCATTTAAACATCATACTCACACCAAAACAGCCCACAAACATGTCTATAACCTTTCTCAAAATTTTAAAAAACGTTCCAACCATTTATAAAACATTATAAAAAGGTTTAACATCACAAATCATCACTTTTTTATTTCAAAAATCCATTTTAATAAAATAAAATTACCAAAATAGTACCTAAACATCTTTTCCACAATTTTTGTAACTCAATAAACCATTTGAGATTTTTATAAAACAACTCCAAGGAGTATAACAATGTTTTTCACAAAAAATACATTCTGAAAACCCACTTTCAAGGCCAAATTCACACCAATACCAAACCAAAATAGAATTTTCAGCCCTAGAAACATTTAATAAACCACTTTCATATGTTTTAAAATGACCTCAAATGACACCACATTATTTATGTTGAGTCAATAAGGTTTTCCTTATGACTTTTCCATTCCTTCTTGTTTTGAAAATCACAAACACCTTATCTTAAGGAAAGTTTCTTTCTTAAGGAAAATCACTTTTATAAGGAAAATTGCTTTCTTAAGGAAAATCGCTTTTATAAGGAAAATTGTTTTCTTAAGGAAAATCGCTTTTATAAGAAAAATTATCCTTATCACATTTTCATTCATATTTTTCTTAAGTATAAGATTCGGAATCATTTTCTCGGAATCATTAAAGCTTTGATAAAAAGCATTCTGTTTTAGGATCTGAATTCTGGATAGGAACTGTAAGGAAGTTTCATTCCGAATTCCGGATATGAACTCTGACTAAGTTCTATTCCAGATCCAGGATACAAATTCTAATGATGAAATCTCATTACGAATCTTGATGATGAATTCTCATTATGAATTCAGATGATGAATTCCCATTACGAATTCTAATGATGAAATCTCATTACGAATTCTAATGATGAAATCTCATTACGAATTCTAATGATTAAATCTCATTATGAATCTTGATGATGAATTCTCATTATGAATTCAGATGATGAATTCCCATTACGAATTCTAATGATGAAATATCATTACGAATTCTAATGATGAAATCTCATTACGAATCTTGATGATGAATTCTCATTACGAATTCAGATGACGAATTCCCATTCCGAATTCTCATTCCGAATTTTCATTCCGAATTCACCTATTAAACAGAATCTGATTATCTTTGTTTTATACACTCTGAATTTATTCACTCCGAATCTTCACTCCGAAGTTTTCATTCCGAACTTTTATGTTAGAGTTTAAAACGATGTCGTACATTCTGTTACAATTGTTTTGTTATAAAACGATGTCGTCCATTTTGTTATAAACTAACTGTTGTCTAAGTGACACGTGTATAGGTCCCTCCGATCTTTAAGGGAAATATGACCGTTGGAGAAGGAGCCGACCTTACCTATAAATAGGAGCTCATTTGAAAGAGCTCGGTGCTGAAAGGCTAACGGATGGATGAACAATTTGACCTTGTGCATACATGCTGTTGAAGTGATTCTAGAGAGAGAGACTCTTATCAACTCTCAAAGCTTTGTGCGACTCCGAATGTTGGTGATTACATTCGAGGGCTTCCGGGGATAGGAAGACAGAGGTTTCCGACTACCTTAAAGTTCGAGGGCTTCCTTGATGAGGAAGACAGAGGTTACCAACTACCTTGAAGTTGAGGGCTTACGGGGATAGCAAGACAGAGACTCCAATCTTCGTATCGAGGGATTACCCTGGTGTGGGTAAGACAGACTTGCTTGAAAGTATAAATCAAGGGACCTTTATCCAAGGTTGTTGGATACCCTTCTCTTTGGGTTAAAAGACTTATATCTTGTTACTAACTAGTTCTACTACTTGTTCTTATTCCGCTGCATTTTGTATTATAAGGAAAGTATAACTTTCTTATACTTCCTTATTTGTACTCTGATTATTTTAGATTCTATACGCTTTAAGGTAGAATCTCATATAGTGTTCTTTTTTTAAGTTTGAATTTCTGGAACCATATTTCCAGAACCCTCATTCGGAATCTCTTTCCTAGTTTGAATTCGGTGTTAAGAGGTGTTGTGAATTTACTTAGTTTAACTTTGTTAAACTTAGTCTCTTCCTTTGCTTAAGGAAAAAATATTTATTCTTAACTAACTTTAAAGGTTCCAAAGGAATTTTTAAAGTATACAATTCACCCCCCCTCTTGTATATTGAGCATCTCATCTATTTCGATCCTATAATTGGTATCAGAGGTTGGAAACCTCTTACTCTATACCAATCTTACATTTGGTATCATAGCAAGTTACTGAAATACTTATACTCACGAATAAGTTTTTCTTTCTCACTTTATCTTTTCAAACTGTGTCATTCCGAAATTTTATATTCCGAACTGTCCATTCCGAACTTTCCCATTCCGAACTTTTTGATTACGAACTTTTGCTACTAACAAGTTTGTGTGTGCGAAGTTATACTAAGTATGGCAGGAATTAATGTTGGCTCGATTGACAATCTGAATCCTACAAGGCCACATATCTTTGATGGTAATGATTATGAGTACTGGAGAGATCGTATGAAGACTTTTGTTATCAATACTGGAGTAGACAACTTTGTTATGCTTACTGGTGATTATAAAATTCTTGACAAGGAAGTCAGATCTTTTACTAATCAGGAAAAGCAAGAATATCAACTCAACTATAAGGTACGCAATACTTTACTATGTTCAATGACTATAAATATATATAGCCAAATTTCTTCTTGTGAAGCAGCTAACTGTATATGGAAGAAGTTAGAAGTTACACACTTTGGGACTTCTAAAGTGATTGAGACCAGAAGAGCTATGCTTAGAGATGAATATCATGGCTTCAACTTTCCTTATGGAGAACCTATCTGTAAAGTTCAACAGAGATTTATGACTATCGTCAACAGTCTACAATCTATGGGAGAGAAAGGTTTAGATTATGAAGCTATTGTGGACAAGATAATTGATATTATGCCCAATGAGTGGGAATCCAAGAGAACAGCTATAGATGAGAACAGGAAGGTCACTCAAATTACTCTTGATGAATTATTTGGAACTCTTCTAAAACATGAAACTAGAATGAAGAGAGATGCTGACAACATCAAGAAAAAGAATGGAAATGGTACTGTTGCTTTTACAACAACTTCAAATCAGATGAAAGCTAAGACTCATGAAAGAGTAACCAGATCCAAGTCTAAGAAAGTCATTTTCCAATCCGAATCGAGTGAAAGTGAAGTCTCTGAAAATGAATTAGCAAATCTTGCTCGAAGGATGAACAAGATAGCTGGATAGAGAAACTTTCAATCCAAGTATAAGAAAAAGGAAAGGAAAGATAATAAAGATGGAGAAGTTACTTGTTATAAATGTAAAAGAGCTGGAAATATTAGACCAGATTGCCCTTTGCTCAGAAAGAAAGAAAGAAAGTAAATACATTCAGACAAGAACAGGAAGAAATATTATAAAGCTAAAGCTAAGAAAGTTCTGAAAGCTAATGATACCTGGAGTGCCAGTGGTGGTGACTCTTCAGATGAATCTTCTGAATATGAATCTTCAGGACAGAAGAATCTTGATCTTATAGCCAGATTACTTATTGATAATCATTGTCTTATGGCTAAGGTACGAAATGCTGAATCTTTGACCAATGTTTCTTTAAATTCTAATGATAGTAAGTATTATAACTCTTCTGATGAAGAATCATCTTCTGGTGAGGAAAATACTTTACCTACTTATGAAGAAGTCTCTAGGTTTGCTGAACTTCTTGATATTGAGAATTCCAAACTCAATAAGAAACTTGATCAGGCAAACTCTAGGAATTCTATTCTTACCAAAGAGATATCAGATCTTTCAAAAGATCTTGATAAGAAAAATGCTGATTTTGAAAATATTTCAAAACATCTTGAGGAAGTAAGTTCTGAGAAGAATAAACTTTCTAAAGAATTAGAAAAAGTAATTTCTAAGAAAAATGTTTTCGAGCCTAACTCTAGTTCAAAAACTAATGATTTTGAGGATAAAAACTTGGTTGTAAAACTCAAGTCTGAAATTTTTTCCTTAAAGAAGTGTTTATCAAACTTTACCCATGGTAAGGAAAATTTTGATAAGATGTATTCTCAAATACGACCTTTAAGAAATAAATCCGGATTTGGTTATACCCATGCAAAACCTATTTTCAGTAACAATTATTTTGTTCCTCAAAGTGCCCCATTTTGTACTAAATGTCAATGTGGTGGTCACTGGGCAAAAAATTGTTCTTTAAACAAAACCCAATCTCTAGGATTTCACAAAGCTTACTTTTCTAAGAAAATGTGGGTACCAAAAATTTTATTGTCTGGAAATCTCAGATCCAAACAAGTTTGGATTCCAAAAGTCTAATTTTCTTCTTGATTTCAGGAAAATAAAGAAAGTACCAGCAACAATACATGGTACATGGATAGTGGATGTTCCCGGCACATGACTGGTAACAAAAGATTTTTTGAAAAGATTATCAAAACGAAAGGAGGAAAGGTAACTTTCGGAGATAATGCTAAAGGAGATATTATTCTTCAGTTTATCGGAACGCAAGATCAACTTGCTGATATTTTCACAAAATCTTTGCCTTCTGATAGATTTGAATATATTAAACAGAAGTTAGGAATGATAACCATAAGGTAATCTTTCTTAATTAACTTTCTGTTGAAAAATTCTCCATACAGTAACAAACTCCTTTTCATAGGGGGAGTACATTTGATTGTTTATTTAACAAAGTTTTTCAAAATTTGTTTTCAATATTTTCGGAACGAATATTTCCGGAATAGAACTTCAGGAACTACAATTTTCCAGAATGAATATTTTCGTACAGAATACTTCTGGAATAGAAGTATTCGTATTGAAAATTTCCGAAATGGAAAATTTCGTACTGGTATTTTCATAGCCAGATTTTCGTACCGAACCTTCATAGTTTCATTTTCATACTTCGTTTTTTTTTCGTACTAAGTTTTTCGTACTTCGTTTTTTTTTTACTAAGTTTTTCGTACCGAGTTTTCCGTACTGAGTTTTTCGTAATGAGTTTTTAGCAGTAAGTTTATTTTCCGTAGTAAAATTTTGTGAACTTTATAGTCATTTTTTTCCCATTACGAATAATCCTCCTAAGTCAATCCGAAAGGTATGATTTCCTTACTCAAGTTTTCGTAGTCATATTTTACTTGCTGGCAGTTTCTTATATTATACTTTCGGATTATAGTTTTCTTAATTTTTTACTTTAATAAAAACCTCAAAAAGATCGGATTCAAGCTATCAACCATCAGATTTGATCTCAGTTCATTCTAAACCGTTAGATCAATCGTGGAAGGTGAACCGTCATCTCGTTGCCTATATAAAGGGGACCCAATTCCTCTTCCCACATCGGTTTCAAGCTCTCGCGTCCCAAATCTCTGCCTCTCTGATTTAAGGCCGCTCCGAACTTTAGTCTTCGCCGCTCCGAACTTCAGTCTTCGCCGCTCCGAACTTCACTCTTATTTGTTCCGAACATCCCAGAGGACCTCAAATCCGAATGTCTGCAGAGTTAGCATCTCAAGAAATGTCTTCAACCAAGCCTATTTCTCAGTGGTTAGTTTTCAGAGAAAGGTTGGTTCATTCGGCTTTCTTCAGTAACTACGATTCTATCATTTAAAAGAACATTAAGTTGAATGGCTGGGAAGATGTTGCGGTATCTAAAACCAGGAATCAAGATGAAGTTTATTATGATTTACTTGTCGAATTTTATGAATCAGTTTCTTTCTTTAAGGAAGATGATAGAGAGAAGTTTTCTTTCAAATCGTATGGCAAGACATATAATCTTTCTTACACCAAGGCTGCAAGCTTGGTAGGGTTAACTTATGAAGGTGAAGTTGAGTTCATTTCCCACGTATTGCCGGACTCTAAGGGTAGCTTCAACAAAGAGAAAGCCTTAGAAACTCTCGGACTGGCTGATGATAAGGCTCCGAAAATTGCAAGTCTATCTACAAATTTTCGGATTCTGGAATTATGGGTGCAAGGAATTATCGTACCGAGAAAAGGTGATAAAGACATTTTGAAGAAAAGTGAGATTTATATCTTAGATTTTCTGATAAATCTAAGGAAGTTCAACTTGATGAAGCATATTCTTCTTACAATTGAAAATTTGAAGAAGGGGAATCTGAGAGCTCAGATTATCATGTATCCAGCAATTCTTTCAAAATTGATTGTTCGGTGTCTTCAATCCTTCAGGGAGGCTTGCAAATCTAAGCCAAGAGTTTGCAAGATCATGCTGATCAGTGATGGTACTCTGAAAAGAATGGATGTGGCTTTCAACAAGAAAACTGGTGAATTCTTTGATCTACCTGCTCAAGAAGAAGTGGCTCCAAAAGTTGCTGATCCGAAATCCTCTAAACCGGTAAGGAAGAGAAAGATAAAAGAAGTACTAGTAGAAGTCGAGAATCCTAAGTCTAAGAAAGTTCAATCCGCACCTCCCAAACCAAAGAAGAAGAAGGCTTATCCTGATGAGGTTGTTGCAAAGTGGAGAGCAGATAAAGAGACAAGGAAAGAAGGGGATCCGTAGTTCGGATTGGACCCTGCGGAGGCTAAGGCTTTGAAGGAAAAAACTGCTGATGAGCTTGAAAAGCAAGCAAAGGAGAAGAAGCTTAAAAAGAAGATGTCAGAAGCCGAGGTTGTTCAAGCGTTGTTAAAGTTCAATGAAATGGTTTCAGCAACCATTCCAGTTCCAAGAACTTTCTCCTTAGAATCTCTACCTGAGACTCCAGGAAGAAACCTTGTTGCTCCGGAAGAATCTACTGCTAAGAATACTGAGGAGGTTGAGCAAGTAGAACAAGAAGAAGAAGTTGCTGAAGGAATTGGTGAGACAGGAGATGTGCTAAAACAAGTAGATGAGTACAAGGGGACTCCTTCGGAACACTTATCACTCCGGACTTCAGAAGATGAATCTTCGAAGTTAGTTACTCCAGCGATGGAAGAAGAGAAAGGAGAAGAAGAAGTTGCCTATCATGGAGAAGAAGAACAACTTTTACATGATATTTCTCAGATGAAAAATGTAGAGGATGCTATTCACGAAGTTGCTGATGAGGAAGATAATATCGTTCAAGTTTCTGACAGTGAGAAGAGAACTCCGGAATAGGATTCAATTCCGGAAAAAGATAAGGGAAAGAAAATACTTGCTGATACTCCAAGCTCAGTAGTAAGAAAGAGGAAGGAAGTAGGTAGCTCTTCAAAGAAAAAGCTTGAACTTGTTGAGGAAGAAAATTCTCCTAGAAAAATTTCAGATTCGGAGTCATCTTCGTTGGGGCATGACTTTGTTGTTCAGTCTTTGAAGAAGTTAGTGGGAACCATTCCGACCTTCTCCAGTATTGATTCACGATGCCAAATGCTTCAACATGCGCTGAATCAGAAAACAGACTCTGTATCCATGGTTATGGACAAGTGCGTTGAGATTGAGGCTCAATTCAAAACTTTCTTTGTTGGTTATGAAGCCCATAAAAGATCTTGCAAGAGGATGACAAGCTGGTCTAAGAAGACTGTGGAAAAGATGAGGCTATTCGATGAATTTCAAGATAATGTTAAAGATGCCTTTGAGACCGAGGACAAGAAGATAAACGAGCTGACTGCATCCTTTGAAGAAAAGTTGACAGAGGAAAAGAACTTTCGGATTCAGGAAGTGAGAGATCTGAATGGGAAGTTGAATTCTATTTCTCAGAATTGGAAATTTGAAAGGGATCATCGGATCGATTTTGAGGAAAGAATGAAGGCTCAGGAAGAAAAGATCCAAGCTCAGGAAGAAAAGCTGAAGGCTCAGGAAGAAAAGATTGAAGCTCAATCCGAAAGAATAGTTTCCTTAGAGAAGCAAGCTGAAGAAGATCATAAGGACCTAAAGAAGATCAAGACTATTCTAAAGGGCCTCATGTCAAAGGAAAATGATCTGAAATAGTCTAATCCGATCTTTTTGTTGTATTTTTTTTCCTTGTTGTCGAAATTTCAAATCTAATGAAAGTTGTGCGTGTTATTTCTATTGTTATCATTTCTAATATCTCAGGTACTCTGTTAAGTTTTTCCATTCCCTTCAATTCTTTTTGAAAATCACAAAGGGGTATAAGAAAAAGATCCGTAAGAAAAAGAAGAAATCTAATAAGAGTTTATCAAAGGGGGAGAAAGAAAAAATACCCAAGGAAAAAGAACTCTAATAAGAGTTTGTTTAAGGTGGATTTTTTCTTAAAGAAGACCTTATTATGAAATATCACTCCGGAAATATGAATACGATCCTTAGAGTTTCAAAGCCTAAGGGGGAGTTAGTCGTATTCACCTATATACTTAAAGCAAGGGAGATAAGCACTAATATGTTTCTTTCTTCTTAGAATTTTTTTTCGTAAGGATGTTTGTGCTTTCCAAAAAGGGGGAGATTGTTGATTCAATAAGGTTTTCCTTATGACTTTTCCATTCCTTCTTGTTTTGAAAATCACAAACACCTTATCTGTAAAGACCCGAAGCCTATCGTACATGGACATTACATTACATTTGCGGAATACTTAGTACATAACAATAACACACACACAAGGATCGTAATATTTTAGTGTCTTTGGAAACTCGGAACATAATCTTCTAATCGTGGTGAAAGATCTTCAATATCTCCCATAAAGATCTTCCATTTTTTTTTACCTAAAACCTTTCTTTATATCCTGGGGAAAAGAAAACATAAAAGGGTGAGCTCAAATGCTCAGTAAGGGTAAACAAAAGAAATATCAATCACATCATATACATAAGAACATAGCTTTTGGAAATCTTAACCTGCAAAAGAGCTCATAATATCATAACGTGGGATAAATCATAGAAGTGAAAATGAAATCATAACTTAAAACATTACTCATTGTGGCATACACACATAATCATAGAGAATCATTTCTTGTTAGTCAAGACTCATTGCCAAGACTATCTTAGTGGACAAAGTCCCTTTCTGAATCGAGTAATCCTCGTTTCAGTCCTGTTTCACTGAACCGGTATAACCTACCATTCCAGCCATGTCTATCTCATGAGATATAAAATCATTACCCAATGCATTGGAGGGAGATATAGGTCCCACCCATCTCTTAATGATACCATTCTTATGTGTGCCACAAAATCATAAATCATACATCATTGCATAACCCATGTAATAAAAATGGGATTTTTAAACAACATGACATCGTAAAACCATTCATATAAGATAAAGGAATTCATAAACATAATTCCATCACAACATAGTCAAATCAATGTAAAAATATGGATAGAAACAGAACCCTTTATTATCTTATATGGAAAATAATTTCGATAAAACACTTGAAATGAATTCTTGAGGAAAATATCCTTTCTTCTACAAAATCAATTTCTTTTCACAAAACATCATGCAATTTTAAAAGAAAGAGATTTTATTAAAAATAGTCATGAAATATTTTGGTGGAAGCTTAATGAAAATAAGGCTTTATAAAATAGTATAAATCCGTTCGTGCCGTATAAGTTAAAAAAAACATTCTTCGTACTTTTATCGAAAAAGTCAAAAAGTACCTCGTACGGAAAAACGACAAAAGATTCCTTTCATATTCTTTACTAAAAACTCACCTAAGGGTAAAATTGGATTTAAAATATTGCAAGTGGATGGAAACAATATTACATATTGAGGGAACATGGATGTGGATGATAAAATACACCCCAGTAAATACTTACGAATAAACAATCTCGGATAAAAATGAGATTGTGATATTTCCCTTACCTTAGGTCCGACTTGCTTTGTAAGTGTCCGAACCTCCTGTATAATGATTTAAATCATGTTATTGACTTATTAAAGAATCATATTCATTGTTATGATATCATATATGGTTCACTTATGACATTATATTACCCGTTCTTTTGTAAATTCCATGTTAAAGAAGCGTTTTGGGTAAAATCGTTTCATTTATCGTAGGTGTTTTGACTTGTTGTTCTTGACATCATTATTACTTATATCATGATTTACTTACTTCCAGAATATAAAATATGATTTATATATCATATATATTCAGTATATATATATATATAATAGGTAGATAAATAAAATGAAAAACACCGTTCATGGAGACGGTAGTCCGTACGTACGCATGAACGCTGTTTTCCTTTCCTTATTGTCTTGAAATGGAAGTAAGTAGATGACATAAATATGTATATATAAACATAAATCCAGTAGCTTTATAATGTCATATATTTCATTATTATTTCTTATATATACATTATAATCATTCTTAAATGGTTGACATGGAGAATGAATCTCATCGCGTCGTGGAGACGGTAGTCCATACGTACGCACGAGCGATGATATCATTTCCATAAATATTGAATTGAATTGGAGTGGATTATACAATATATCAGAATCAATATGATGTTTTAATAACTATGTATAGTTATTCTTTACACCATTATACCCATCCATGTAAGGTGGTGGTGGAAAATAGATTACACCACGGCGTGGAGACGGTATTCCGTACGTACGCACGCGCGGTGATTTCTTTTTCCGTAGGATGGATATATGGTGAAATAGGGTTGTTTCATAATTATAATAACATATCAGTATATGAGTGATACTGATGTTATTACTTCATAATGAAACAACCTAAGAAGAAGAAGTGGAAGAAGAAATAAAGATGAAAGAATTGGTAACGGTAATTACCTCTTCTTTGAAGTGCCTCTTTGAGACCTCCTCTTAGGGCACTAAAATTGGTCTTTGAGGAAGACCAGAACCTCTAGGATGTTGCTAGGGAAGTGTAGAAGAGATTTTGGCATGGGTTGGCCGAGCTTGAGAGCTCAAATTGGTGTGATGAGGAGGGGGAGGAGGTGTCCTTTTATAGGGGAGGAGAGGGGCACCTTAGGAATTCTTAAAAATATTAATTTATAATAAATCTAACCCCACTTAAAAACCTCCAAAAATGACACATATTCGAAGTTTAGATGAGATATGGTTGTAATCTCATCAACCAATCAAATTTAGACATGTTTGGATCTTATTTTAAACCTTATCAATTAGATTTAACTCTAAGTTAAATAATTTAACTTTTACCGTGTCTTTTTGTTTTCTTTCACTATATGGTTAATACACTTACTATAACATGCCAAACGAACCCCAAATTGTTTATTATTAATATATATATCCTTATCTAAGTCATTTGGCCGAACCTTAGATTTTTAGGAATAAAATAACAATTAATAATATAATATTTGATTTAAAAACTATTTTGTGTCAATTTTGACACTATTTGATATATGATTTTTGTGAAAGTCATAACAGAATTAAATGTTCGAACCAAGTTGATTAAATCAACATTAATATATCATAGTAACCTAGAAAATTAGTGGAATTCATAAAAATCTCAAATTACATTTATTTTGGTGTTTATAACATCAATTATGTCAATATTTCATTAATAAGATAATTACGGCATCATCGTTGTGTCATAAATAAATTAAATTATTTAATGTCTAAAAATTATAAATAAAATACCATTATGTTGGAAATCTTTTTAGCTTTCTAATGAATATTTATAGTCGAATTTATCTTATGTATAACCCCATATTAAAAATGATTTACTTATTAAACAATGATTTTAACTATTTTAACCCTTCTTTAAATAAATTAATAATAAATGTCCTAATCTAATCCAAGTGGGCCTAAATGGTCATATTTTATTACTAAGTTTGTTTTTGGTCGAATTACACTTGTCCAATAGAATTAGGACATGTGTTAGGGTAATATTAATATCATATTTACCCTTAGTTACCTTATTTACTATTAACCGTGGTAAAAAAAGTAAAAAGTTACTATTCACCAAAAAATTATTTTCATCTCATTGAACCACATTTTAGTCCTTGATATTAACCGTGTCTCTCGGATTTTCGAAATTCCATTCACAGAAGCGGTAAAATTAAGTTTTATGCAAAATTCAGTTTTTAACCTACCACTTAGTAGTTTCACTATTCATCAAAAATTGATGTTTTTCAGAACAATTCCAAAATTTCATCCCAAGCTATATTTCATATTCCGAATTCAAAAATGAAGTCTATTTTACCAAATTCATAACATAAAAGTTGCATTAATTAATTTTATAATTAAATCCCGCTGTTAAAACAAATAGCGTGTTTTTAAGAAACAATATCTATCAAAAGATTGACACTTGTTTATGTCTAGTTTAAATGTGAAAATACATCCAATGACCAACATTGTATTAAATTGTAAAAATATATTCTAAATATACTTTAAAACCACTCAAATTAATGATTTATCACTATTAATTATTTCGATTAAAAAATTTGTTTTTAATTATAATTTAGTAATTTTCACTATTCATCAGAATATGAAAGTTATCCGAAAAGTACCAAAATTTCACCTTAGGCTAAATTCGATACTCCGAATCCAAAAATAAAGTTCATTTTGAAAAATAAGATTTACTGGATTTCAAAAAGTGGTTATTACTATTCATAACGGCTAGTTTTAATAATATTTTTATAGCATATCGTTGTTTAGTGAAACTCGGTATTGCGTACTACACACGCTATCGAGGAAGGTCGCGATTGCGTGTAATGCAAGTCAAGTCAAGGATGTGTGTTGTGCAAGCTCCTTTTGGTGTAGCGTACAACACAAGACTTTAATAAAATTAAAAAGAATATTTTTGTTTATAAAATCTTGGGCTGTTACATTCTACCCCCCTTAAAATGAATTTCGCCCTCGAAATTCGTCGGGGTTATAAATGGTTTACTATTCGAAAGTTTCTTTAATAGAAACCCACATCGTAAAAAGGAATATCAAAACCAATCTTTAAAAACAAAAGTATGAAACGTAACGGTTACCCAAATAAACTAATCATTGGGTTTCCACATAGGTGAAAATATGGATACGGAAGAGAAATCTAACCATCATGTTCTGATGGAGAGTGGTAGAGAACATGGCTATGGAAAAGCCAATAATCACAAATCCATAAATTTGTGACGATCTAAGGTACCATCCGATTCATCAGGTATAAGATTACTAGGACAACATTTTTGGTTTTCAAGATCATTTCCCTAAAGTTGAAAATTTGAATTGGAATAAATACTTTCTTTATTTTGGTACAATCTCACTATTGTTCGTGCCTAGAACAATTTCCACTTCATCTCTTAAATAAATGAAGTTGAATTTGTTATTCGTGAAGTGTTAGCAGATCATGTGATAGAATGACGGGTCATTCCATCTGTCTCAAACAAAAGTTTAGCAAAAATTATATACATAAGTCGATCTATAGTGAGATTAATCATATATGGTTCCTAAAATGGACTTATACTTCATATATCATACTGCTTAATATAATAAAACTAGTTTCTACTAAACAGGGACTTCCTGTAGGTCAGTGGTAGGCGATAAAGGCCAGTCGCACTTCGGTTGTGGGTTCGATTCCTACAGCCTTGTCCGAAGCGATGGGCTGTCTCCCGTCCTACAGGTTGTCCTTTTTTCTAAAACTACATTACTATAACATCCCATCAATAATATCGAAAAAAAAACTTCTATCCTTAAACAATAATCACTTATGTCCAACATAATCCATTTCAATCTTTAGGCTTATCCATAATACTGCAGTCCACTCTCATAACATAGTGAAAACGATTACCAGAGATTTAATACCATCGTTGATCCCCATATATCATAAGATATGTTTTGTTGGTCACATTCTAAACATTCAAAGTCCTTAATCATGTATTCTCTTGAATACCTTAGTGAAAACATGAATGCAGTTAAAAGTTAACACTTTCCACATACCAAAATCCTCAAAATTCTATATACTCAAACCATGATATCACTTAGTCCTTATATCAATCATGAGCTCATGAATACTGTTAAACATTTCATTTTCTCATTTTCCCTTCATTATGCGCATATCATCTTATTTCCAAAAATATCTCAATCACCATAAAAGTACCTCAACAACATTATTCTTGAATACCAATACATAAACACTTCAGTCCATCCACATCAATGACTGTCCTGGAAGAAGTCCTTCCTTGATTTAGAAGTATCTTTTTAGGTCAGGGCATTGAGTTGGGTAATGCCCATGTTCTTCACAAATAAGACATTTAACTCCATAACAATCTGTCACTCTATGACCCTTTTCTCCACACAGATAACATCGGTCCCTCCATTTGAGGTATTCCTCAAGGTTCTTCTTCCCTTCTTTAGAAATCTCAATCTTCCTTTCTTTATGCTCCTCAACATGCGAACATGCATAATAGTTTATCTTCCTCTTCTTTGATGAATTAGTCATACCACTAAATTTCACCTTGTTAATCATATATCGCGATGACTGATTCGGCATAATCACAATATCTTTATCTTTAGGCATTACACAATTTTGTTGCTCATAGTCACCAATTTGTCCATTGGATTCAATGTTAACCGAATTCCTTCTGGTTCCCTCCATTAACTAAAACACAAAAAGAATTTTGTGAGAGGCGAAATCATGCTAGGTAAGACAATATAGTAAAGGGGAAGCACCCTCAATATCTAACATCTTAGGTTAAATTCTAAGATCGTTACCGTAGTTATAGGACTATATCCTATACGTATACTTATCCTTAGGGACATCCCTAGACATACCTTAGAAATATCTCTAGAGATCTCACTAACGTTTTCGCGTCCTAGTTTCCAAAGGTTGACTAAACCTTTCCTCTGATACCAACTGTAAAGACCCGAAGCCTATCATACATGGACATTACATTACATTTGCGGAATACTTAGTACATAACAATAACACACACACAAGGATCGTAATAGTTTAGTGTCTTTGGAAACTCGGAACATAATCTTCTAATCGTGGTGAAAGATCTTCAATATCTCCCATAAAGATCTTCCATTTTTTTTTTACCTAAAACCTTTCTTTATATCCTGGGGAAAAGAAAACATAAAAGGGTGAGCTCAAATGCTCAGTAAGGGTAAACAAAAGAAATATCAATCACATCATATACATAAGAACATAGCTTTTGGAAATCTTAACCTGCAAAAGAGCTCATAATATCATAACGTGGGATAAATCATAGAAGTGAAAATGAAATCATAACTTAAAACATTACTCATTGTGGCATACACACATAATCATAGAGAATCATTTCTTGTTAGTCAAGACTCATTGCCAAGACTATCTTAGTGGACAAAGTCCCTTTCTGAATCGAGTAATCCTCGTTTCAGTCCTGTTTCACTGAACCGGTATAACCTACCATTCCAGCCATGTCTATCTCATGAGATATAAAATCATTACCCAATGCATTGGAGGGAGATATAGGTCCCACCCATCTCTTAATGATACCATTCTTATGTGTGCCACAAAATCATAAATCATACATCATTGCATAACCCATGTAATAAAAATGGGATTTTTAAACAACATGACATCGTAAAACCATTCATATAAGATAAAGGAATTCATAAACATAATTCCATCACAACATAGTCAAATCAATGTAAAAATATGGATAGAAACAGAAACCTTTATTATCTTAGATGGAAAATAATTTCGATAAAACACTTGAAATGAATTCTTGAGGAAAATATCCTTTCTTCTACAAAATCAATTTCTTTTCACAAAACATCATGCAATTTTAAAAGAAAGAGATTTTATTAAAAATAGTCATGAAATATTTTGGTGGAAGATTCATGAAAATAAGGCTTTATAAAATAGTATAAATCCGTTCGTGCCGTATAAGTTAAAAAAAACATTCTTCGTACTTTTATCGAAAAAGTCAAAAAGTACCTCGTACGGAAAAACGACAAAAGATTCCTTTCATATTCTTTACTAAAAACTCACCTAAGGGTAAAATTGGATTTAAAATATTGCAAGTGGATGGAAACAATATTACATATTGAGGGAACATGGATGTGGATGATAAAATACACCCCAGTAAATACTTACGAATAAACAATCTCGGATAAAAATGAGATTGTGATATTTCCCTTACCTTAGGTCCGACTTGCTTTGTAAGTGTCTGAACCTCCTGTATAATGATTTAAATCATGTTATTGACTTATTACAGAATCATATTCATTGTTATGATATCATATATGGTTCACTTATGACATTATATTACCCGTTCTTTTGTAAATTCCATGTTAAAGAAGCGTTTTGGGTAAAATCGTTTCATTTATCGTAGGTGTTTTGACTTGTTGTTCTTGACATCATTATTACTTATATCATGATTTACTTACTTCCAGAATATAAAATATGATTTATATATCATATATATTCAGTATATATATATATATAATAGGTAGATA
Organism: Viscum album; assembly: GCA_963277665.1. Lineage (NCBI taxonomy): Eukaryota > Viridiplantae > Streptophyta > Magnoliopsida > Santalales > Viscaceae > Viscum > Viscum album. Next base: position 155,136,110 of record OY728163.1, read on the forward strand.
AATAAAATGAAAAACACCGTTCATGGAGACGGTAGTCCGTACGTACGCATGAACGCTGTTTTCCTTTCCTTATTGTCTTGAAATGGAAGTAAGTAGATGACATAAATATGTATATATATACATAAATCCAGTAGCTTTATAATGTCATATATTTCATTATTATTTCTTATATATACATTATAATCATTCTTAAATGGTTGACATGGAGAATGAATCTCATCGCGTCGTGGAGACGGTAGTCCGTACGTACGCACGAGCGATGATATCATTTCCATAAATATTGAATTGAATTGGAGTGGATTATACAATATATCAGAATCAATATGATGTTTTAATAACTATGTATAGTTATTCTTTACACCATTATACCCATCCATGTAAGGTGGTGGTGGAAAATAGATTACACCACGGCGTGGAGACGGTATTCCGTACGTACGCACGCGCGGTGATTTCTTTTTCCGTAGGATGGATAGATGGTGAAATAGGGTTGTTTCATAATTATAATAACATATCAGTATATGAGTGATACTGATGTTATTACTTCATAATGAAACAACCTAATAAGAAGAAGTGGAAGAGGAAATAAAGATGAAAGAATTGGTAACGGTAATTACCTCTTCTTTGAAGTGCCTCTTTGAGACCTCCTCTTAGGGCACTAAAATTGGTCTTTGAGGAAGACCAGAACCTCTAGGATGTTGCTAGGGAAGTTTAGAAGAGATTTTGGCAGGGGTTGGCCGAGCTTGAGAGCTCAAATTGGTGTGATGAGGAGGGGGAGGAGGTGTCCTTTTATAGGGGAGGAGAGGGGCACCTTAGGAATTCTTAAAAATATTAATTTATAATAAATCTAACCCCACTTAAAAACCTCCAAAAATGACACATATTCGAAGTTTAGATGAGATATGGTTGTAATCTCATCAACCAATCAAATTTATACATGTTTGGATCTTATTTTAAACCTTATCAATTAGATTTAACTCTAAGTTAAATAATTTAACTTTTACCGTGTCTTTTTGTTTTCTTTCACTATATGGTTAATACACTTACTATAACATGCCAAACGAACCCCAAATTGTTTATTATTAATATATATATCCTTATCTAAGTCATTTGGCCGAACCTTAGATTTTTAGGAATAAAATAACAATTAATAATATAATATTTGATTTAAAAACTATTTTGTGTCAATTTTGACACTATTTGATATATGATTTTTGTGAAAGTCATAACAGAATTAAATGTTCGAACCAAGTTGATTAAATCAACATTAATATATCATAGTAACCTAGAAAATTAGTGGAATTCATAAAAAGCTCAAATTACATTTATTTTGGTGTTTATAACATCAATTATGTCAATATTTCATTAATAAGATAATTACGGCATCATCGTTGTGTCATAAATAAATTAAATTATTTAATGTCTAAAAATTATAAATAAAATACCATTATGTAGGAAATCGTTTTAGCTTTCTAATGAATATTTATAGTCGAATTTATCTTATGTATAACCCCATATTAAAAATGATTTACTTATTAAACAATGATTTTAACTATTTTAACCCTTCTTTAAATAAATTAATAATAAATGTCCTAATCTAATCCAAGTGGGCCTAAATGGTCATATTTTATTACTAAGTTTGTTTTTGGTCGAATTACACTTGTCCAATAGAATTAGTACATGTGTTAGGGTAATATTATTATCATATTTACCCTTAGTTGCCTTATTTACTATTAACCGTGGTAAAAAAAGTAAAAAGTTACTATTCACCAAAAAATTATTTTCATCTCATTGAACCACATTTTAGTCCTTGATATTAACCGTGTCTCTCGGATTTTCGAAATTCCATTCACAGAAGCGGTAAAATTAAGTTTTATGCAAAATTCGGTTTTTAACCTACCACTTAGTAGTTTCACTATTCATCAAAAATTGATGTTTTTCAGAACAATGCCAAAATTTCATCCCAAGCTATATTTCATATTCCGAATTCAAAAATGAAGTCTATTTTACCAAATTCATAACATAAAAGTTGCATTAATTAATTTTATAATTAAATCCCGCTGTTAAAACAAATAGCGTGTTTTTAAGAAACAATATCTATCAAAAGATTGACACTTGTTTATGTCTAGTTTAAATGTGAAAATACATCCAATGACCAACATTGTATTAAATTGTAAAAATATATTCTAAATATACTTTAAAACCACTCAAATTAATGATTTATCACTATTAATTATTTCGATTAAAAAATTTGTTTTTAATTATAATTTAGTAATTTTCACTATTCATCAGAATATGAAAGTTATCCGAAAAGTACCAAAATTTCACCTTAGGCTAAATTCGATACTCCGAATCCAAAAATAAAGTTCATTTTGAAAAATAAGATTTACTGGATTTCAAAAAGTGGTTATTACTATTCATAACGGCTAGTTTTAATAATATTTTTATAGCATATCGTTGTTTAGTGAAACTCGGTATTGCGTACTACACACGCTATCGAGGAAGGTCGTGATTGCGTGTAATGCAAGTCAAGTCAAGGATGTGTGTTGTGCAAGCTCCTTTTGGTGTAGCGTACAACACAAGACTTTAATAAAATTAAAAGGAATATTTTTGTTTATAAAATCTTGGGCTGTTACATTATCTTAAGGAAAGTTTATTTCTTAAGGAAAATCGCTTTTATAAGGAAAATTGCTTTCTTAAGGAAAATCGCTTTTATAAGAAAAATTATCCTTATCACATTTTCATTCATATTTTTCTTAAGTATAAGATTCTGAATCATTTTCTCGGAATCATTAAAGCTTTGATAAAAAGCATTCTGTTTTAGGATCTGAATTCTGGATAGGAACTGTAAGGAAGTTTCATTCCGAATTCCGGATATGAACTCTGACTAAGTTCTATTCCAGATCCAGGATACAAATTCTAATGATGAAATCTCATTACGAATCTTGATGATGAATTCTCATTATGAATTCAGATGATGAATTCCCATTACGAATTCTAATGATGAAATCTCATTACGAATTCTAATGATGAAATCTCATTACGAATTCTAATGATGAAATCTCATTACGAATCTTGATGATGAATTCTCATTATGAATTCAGATGATGAATTCCCATTATGAATTCTAATGATGAAATCTCATTACGAATTCTAATGATGAAATCTCATTACGAATCTTGATGATGAATTCTCATTACGAATTCAGATGATGAATTCCCATTCCGAATTCTCATTCCGAATTTTCATTCCGAATTCACCTATTAAACAGAATCTGATTATATTTGTTTTATACACTCTGAATTTATTCACTCCGAATCTTCACTCCAAAGTTTTCATTCCGAACTTTTATGTTAGAGTTTAAAATGATGTCGTACATTCTGTTACAATTGTTTTGTTATAAAACGATGTCATCCATTTTGTTATAAACTAACCGTTGTCTAAGTGACACGTGTACAGGTCCCTCCGATCTTTAAGGGAAATATAACTGTTGGAGAAGTAGCCGACCTTACCTATAAATAGGAGCTCATTTGAAAGAGCTCGGTGCTGAAAGGCTAACGGATGGATGAACAATTTGACCTTGTGCATACATGCTGTTGAAGTGATTCTAGAGAGAGAGACTCTTATCAACTCTCAAAGCTTCGTGCGACTCCGAATGTTGGTGATTACATTCGAGGGCTTCCGGGGATAGGAAGACAGAGGTTGCCGACTACCTTAAAGTTCGAGGGCTTCCTTGCTGAGGAAGACAGAGGTTACCAACTACCTTGAAGTTGAGGGCTTGCGGGGATAGCAAGACAGAGACTCCAATCTTCGTATCGAGGGCTTACCCTGGTGTGGGTAAGACAGACTTGCTTGAAAGTATAAATCAAGGGACCTTTATCCAAGGTTGTTGGATACCCTTCTCTTTGCGTTAAAAGACTTATATCTTGTTACTAAGTAGTTCTACTACTTGTTCTTATTCCGCTGCATTTTGTATTATAAGGAAAGTATAACTTTCTTATACTTCCTTATTTTTACTCTGATTATTTTAGATTCTATATGCTTTAAGGTAGAATCTCATATAGTTTTCTTTTGTTAAGTTTGAATTTCCGGAACCATATTTTCGGAACCCTCATTCGGAATCTCTTTCCTAGTTTGAATTCGGTGTTAAGAGGTGTTGTGAATTTACTTAGTTTAACTTTGTTAAACTTAGTCTCTTCCTTTGCTTAAGGAAAACATAGTTATTCTTAACTAACTTTAAAGGTTCCAAAGGAATTTTTAAAGTATACAATTCACCCCCCCTCTTGTATATTGAGCATCTCATCTATTTCGATCCTACAATTTACACATGAAAAACACACATTTTTAAGTAAAAATGCAACTTTAAAATTAAACACTTAACCAATTACATAAAAAATGGTTTTTTCACCACAAAAAACATATGAGAAACATGATAAAAAAGTAAATCAAGAAAATATAACTCATAAAATAATTCTTATACATGGAATCACCTACATTAGATTTCAAAATCCCAAATCGTTGTGTGAAACTTCAATCACACCACTGCCACACCACAAGGAAATGAAAATGAATCCTAACAAAGAATAGTGAACCAATAAACTCAGAAATAAACCCTAAGTATGAAGCCCTATCTATTGAACATTTTGAACTTCAAGAAGTAAGGAATAAAACCTAATAAAATGGAAGAAACAAGGAATGAATTCACTTACTTGAATAAATCTTGAAGTTCCACCACCAAAAACCCCTTAAAAATTGGTTTTCAAATGAGATTGGGGGATATTGGGAGCCTTACAAGGTTTTAATGGTAGAATAGGGAAAGAAAGGGGTGCACTAGGGTTAAGCACGGAAGGGAAAAATTGGAATTACATAAAAAAAATTAATGCGGTAGACGCTGTGCGTAATTTTGTGGCACGGTTTAGTAAACTGTGTGGCATGTTTTATCAACCCAAAAACATACCATTTTGATTAAAATTAAAGGTTAACCAAGGGGAATTAAAGGGGAACTTAAGGGGATTCAAGGGGAACCTAGGAGGGAAATATAATCCAAGGAAAGGAAAAAATACTGCCCCAAAATTTCAACCCCTTCACACCCGGCTTTCGAGGAAATGACCAAGGACTGGGACAAAGTGAAAACTAAATCCTAGGTGTGATAGTAGGGTATCTTAGCCACTAAGTAAATATCTTGTATGAGAATATATCTCTTCCCAGTGTTAGGTTACACTATTAGTAGAATTGTGATCACTAATCCTCCTTTGCAGGGTCCTCCAAGCACAAGGGTTGAGTAAAAGGCATCACAAGTATCGCTAGGTCTCAAAACAAGGGATACCTTCATGGGAAAGTTGATTGTGAACACATAATAAAACTAAAACTAGAGAAGAGAAGGCATAGTTTATACCTCGGTCACACCCAAAACTTCAGTGTCACAAGCCTCCTATGCTTGAATCCACATCTTCTCTTTCCTTATTTTCCTCCTTAGCCAGGGCCTACTCTAAAACCTTATCATAATGAAATGACCTCAAATATACAATTCAAAGTAACTCATCCACCACAACTCAAAAATATCCACTTTTTGGGGAATTTAATCACACACATGGTTTTAAATTGTGTCACAGTAATTCATCTGGGTGAAATAAGTGCCCCTATCATTTACATGAATTAAGTTACATCTAACATCACCAAAAATGGATCTATAAATGCCCCAAATCACCCTGGATAAGTCTCATTTCTAGGACCACCATCAAGAGGGGATATATCCTGGTGGGAATTTTGTACCAAAGGCTCATGCCAGTCATCAACCACCCGATAAAGAGGTCCATCTCACCATGAATCCTGAGAGACATTTAACTATAGATTTCACGATGAGAAATCAATATAAATTCATCAACTTCTAGTGCCACTAGAATAAACTATTTCTCTATGGATAAAATTGGTTGCGAGTGAAACCATCCAATCTGTTAGGTTCGGAAGAAGGTAGATAACTTGGGATGCTACCTCAATACAATACTCTAGTAGCTGAGGGTCTAGCTTGCCATGAAACCTCAGTGATCTTCATTGCCGGAACTTGAGTCATGTGTTAAACCTGTGCATACCATCGTCATGTCTTATTGGAGAAATCCCCTGCTCAACATGCTAGTGATTGTCCATTTGGACCATTATAGGAGAGTCCATGTGATTCTCAACAGGTGGTATCATTGCACCGTGCCCTCTTGGAGGAAATACCTTATGATCCATGAACTAAGGCCCCCTCACTCAACAGGACATCTTCATAACACAATCTAAAAATACTAGGTGGCTATAATCGCAAATACATCGTTAAAGTTATCAAGATGTACTACGGTCAAAGGGAATATTTGGGGAGATGACTCGAGAAGGATAGTCAGAGGACTCAATCCTATATGATTCATGTACCATTGGTTTCCTTGTAACTGATGTCTTTGTGTGCTGAGTCGACAAGCAAGTAGTCAGAGTGCTGGTGAATGGATACATTAGACGCTGCACCAGCACTAGATTCTCTATCCCAAAATCCACACACGAGACACTTGACACTATTTCCCTTACTCCCAAAAAATCCTCATAATGGTATAACTCCAAAAACTATACCAAGGAATAAACTTCTATTATACCACTCTATAATGACCTGACCTATCGAGGCCCTTCTGGATGACGTAAGGCTGAGTCTTCACAACCCCAAGACCACCTCAAATAGGATAGGGCTAGAAACAAGTTCCAAGAAGGAATAAATGAAATGGGATGCCTTTTCCAAATGTATCTATATAAACTCACCCAATTATCTCCATGAAAAAGTACACAGGACTATAAAATATAGTAACATCTAGAGTGTAAACATACATGAAATAATATCTAGGGAAATAAAAACAAGTATGAAAATATAATAAAAATGATATAAATGGGGAAAATATATGACCAAATAGAAATTCAGGGGGAAGTAGAATTGAAAATACCTTCAAATAGTAGAGTAGGGGAGTTTTTTACTCAAGATCCTAAAGTCTAACCACTAAAAATGGTTAGTGTCACCATGCACTGCTAAACCCTGTTAATACCCAGTTCACCATAGTCACTAATAATATTTATGTCAACTACATAATACAAAATGTGTGCGGGGAAATTCCATATAGGGGTGAGTATATACATACCCAATAGAACACTCTAAAATCACCAAACACAAAGTATCAAGAGAGGTTATTCAGATCATCCCAACTAATTAATGTCAATTAAAACATGAGACAATAACCATAGCGATAAATGAAGGTATTATCATCAAGAATCTCAAACATAGAGATAAATGGGATCACAATCTCCACAACCCAGCTAAGAATAATTAGTTGCACATAGCTCCAAAGGTCCATCTTTGATTCCCATCATCATACACAACCGTATAAGAAACCGTATGGAGGGGCCCAAACCTCACTACTGCACTCCATAGTTGAAATATTCATAACTCTGAACCATACATCCCATTTATCCTCACAAAAATATGAGTGTATGAGATTTCTCCTCACTTCTATGCTCCAAAACCGAGGGAGCCACAACTCTCATTGAGGACCTGCACCCTATAGGAGCTCGAAGATGCAGAATTTCTATTCCATATATAGTGAACCTACACCTAGTATATGGGAGTTCCAAATATACCTATTTAAAGAGTATGGGGAACCCATGCCTTAGTGCGAAAGGGGAGTACTAACCTTGGTAACACTCTGATGATCACACCAGATCACTACCATCTCCAAGCAACACTAAGAGAAACGCCATGCTAACATCACCTCACATCATATCTCTACTATCAAAACTAATGCCACCATCATGTTCTACATAGAAAAATACTTATGAAAGGATACTCATGGGATAAAATCTGAGTCCATGTGAAGGAGATATGAGAGGAAGAACTTTTAAAGGGAATACACTGTGTGAATGGGGGTCCACATGGAATATAAGATTGCCTATTCTCCTATATGCGTTCTTATATGGACATGTATTGGAGGTCATGTCACACTAAATGGAATTTACAAGTAATACATGGCATGTATCAACCACCTAGGGCCTTCTTAATTATAAATAATTAAGCTCGTGTACTTCAGGTCGTGCCCATGTACCTATTCGTATACCTGGCAATAATTTGGTACCGAGTTCTGATCGTGTACCCCTAGGCATTCCCATGTACTCTTGGAGTACACATAGTGTCGGGAAAAATCCTACAAAATTCACGAGGCTCATTTTTGGTTTGATAGTATAAATGTAATTCCCCTGATATGTCATAGAAAATGGTTCTGAATGTCCAAACAAGTCATTCTATTGTGATCCTTGTGAAAAAACACTCAGTATAGGATATTAATTTCCCAAATCGAATACCCAATGAAAAAAATTCATTTCATCATTTGATGTACATACATAACTTAATGGTCAGGATCCATGAGTAGGAATTTAGTATCTATCATTTATCGTGAAACATCTACTTTAATACCATGATCGTGAATCCATAGGCGGATCGCCAATCCGATGTTTCACGAAGAAGCTATGATCAAATCAAGGTTTCCAAAACAAAAATAATAATATTATTCTTATTTTTTTTATTTTTTTTATTATCATTATTATAGTATAAGAAATAAGGATACCTCCCTCTTTACCATGCCCATCATGCCATCCTGGCCCTTATGGATTATTTCATATTTTTTCCTTTTTATTTTATTAAACTCACTCCTATATCATTTAGTCCCCTACAAATTAATGCCTATATCTTCCCCATTCTAGGTGCCCTATCATTTGGAACCACAATTCATGTTCACCACATATCATGTACCACCACTAATCTCACACAAAAATTTCACCCAAATCAATCACTCGTGCCTCCTGAATTCATGTTGTTCCCAAGAACTGTGCACCACAGAAACCCAAGGACTTCAACCACCATGATTTTCCCCACCATAACTATTAATAACAATATTCACTATTATCCATAACCACCTCTACCATGATTGGTTTCATACATCTCTATACATTATCTATCAACACTGGACACTCAATATTCTTAGGAAATTCAAGATTCGCATGCTTGTTATCCAAAAACTGAACTGAAATGATCCCCCATAATTGAGCACCACAACTGAAACCTCATTATACACCTCCAACTTAAACCTATGGTAATGATACTTCATTTAAAATATTGTTTATGTAATGATCTTCCATTGGGTATTTTTCAAATTTTTTGCCAAATCAAATACTGATGATGAACATTCCAGTAAAGAGAAGATAAATTCACAAATATAAAAAAATGAATGAACTGAGGCCATAGTTTGGGTTGTCCATAATCCATTCTCGTTATAATGATGAAGGTATATGAAAATAATAAACTAATAAAATAAATTCCCAAACCATAGAAAGTTAAATTATAAACCATAATCAACCATGGATCCGTGAACCAATTTTGTTGGGTGAATTGGTTCACATTAGATATGGAATATCAAAGTAGGATAAATCCAATTAAATAAAAAAACCCTACCTAGAGAAAAGATCAATCATTGGTGAAGAAAATTCTCTCTAGAAATTTCATTTAAGATCACACTATGTTCGTCATCCATCAAGTGATTTTCCTTGAACACTGTCAATGATCCACATTCTTGTTTTATCGTCACCAACAGATCTCTCTTTCACTTCCTCATTAATCTCCTAGGATTATATAACTAATGTTGGGGATTATTTTATAACATTATATTTATAGAGATTGGGTTAGGTTTTAGAATTTAAAATAAAATAAATAATTTATTTATTTATTTTATTAAATGTTCCACTAATGGTTTCTTATAGGAAATCCCTAATACTGATGAATTTTATGAATCACCTAGGATAAACCCTACCTTTAATAATCAACCATAGTCTCATATTTCTGATCTAAGACTCCTTTAGGGAGTTATTTCATTATTTCAGAAAATACTATGTGTGCTTGATATTATTATTTTTAATATTTTTATAAAATAAACACCTATCTCACTGGACCATAGAATCCCACATCGTCTCAGTGCCTAGCTTTACAAATATTACTAGAAATATTCCAAATTATTAAAAGACAAAAAATTATTCATTAAAATTTTATAGTTAAAAATATCATGATGACTTTTGATTATGATTAAATACACTATGTTGAAGATAAAGAAAGATAATTAAATTAATATCACAAAGTTGTGTTGATCAAAATTCTAGTGTGTGAGTAAATTATATTTCATGTGAGTTATTTTGTGCAACTCATGGAATAATTTTCATATGTAAGAAAATTTTTATATGTGTAATATATTTTGAGTTTATATGAAAATATATAAAATAACTTATGATGTTTTGTGGAAGGTTTTGAATTTATAGTAAAGGAAAATATCTTATAGTGAATAAAAATTTTGTACAACATCATAAGAACTTCACAAATTTTTCTAAGTAAAATAATTTTTGTTTGAACGTATGATATTTTGAAGCACGTACGACATTTAAAATCATATGACTTTATTGCATAAGAAATTTTGAGTGGCCCATACAAGTGATATAATATGGTGATTCCATATAATTTGAGATCTTAAGTACTCAAATATCATGATTCTGAAAAACATGATTCCAATAAGTGATGAAGGAAGAATAAGAATTTGAAAGATATTTTTCTCATAAAATAACGAACCATGATCATACCTTGGCCATTATATTTCTTATCCACGAATGGAAGAGTTTTAATTATGTTAATTTTTTGTATTGAAGGTTTCATGATATTTTTTCATATACTATAAGGAAGAAGGAATTTAATATGAGTCCATAGGAAAGATTCAATGAGTTTTGAATACCTATATTAATAGAAAATGTACTATGAGAATTATGCAAGACCCAATTTTGTAACTCGTAATATATATTTTACAAGTTGAATATTAATTTGTATGATTAATAATGTTATTATTAAAATAAAATATATCTATGTGTCACAAGAGTGAATAGAACTAATGTCATTCATACCATATACACATCCTATTGAATTATAAGAGAAGAAAAAGATTCAACATTGTAATCATTATACATAATTTTTGTTTTGAAGAGGAAGAGAAACATTGTTGTTATTGAGCACTAAATAAAGAGGGAAGAAAAACAAGTACAATTATTGTTCACTGAAGATAGAAGAAGAAGAAGAAGAGGAGGAGGAGGAGGAGGAGGAGGAGGAGGAGGATGATGATGAGGAAGAGGGAAGATAAGAGAATGAATTTTGTTCAAATTAGTCCACATAGAAAGAAGGTGCCTTATAGATATTGAAAGATAATCGGAAAAGAGGAAGTTGGTGTATTATTCAGTTTACATAAGAATAAAAAGGTGTAACATCTAATCGGGTTACTACTAAGAATAAGAAGAAATAAATCACTCAGTTTGATGTTGTGCAGAGGAATAAGAAGGTTTGAGAACAGCCATGGAAACAGAAGAATAGATGAAGCTTTCATGTTTCTGTGAAAGTAAGAGAATTTGAAGGAGAACAAAGCTAAATTTCATATTCAATATGGATTATGTAATTCACTTGATTATGGTATGTATCAAATCATTGTCAAAAAACTAAAGTGAAAATATGAGTTTTAGGGATATACCCTTCTCACTATAGCTCACAGGATTATTTATAGTTGGTCATGTGATCATGGATTATTTCTCATTCCAACCAGGGATTATTTTTCTCATTCAAAGTTAAACATTTTAAATATCATGTTTTATTTTTATGTATACTGATGAATGAAGGTAAGGTAATAGGATATGAGAATTGAGATCCTAATTGATCAAATAGTAAAAGGGATAACAAAATTAAATTGATCAAAAATACATCAACATCGATTCTTTACTCCCCTCTTAGTGTTGAATATATCCCAAAGTGATCCTACAATTGGTATCGGAGTAGGTAACATCTATGATGGGATTCCATGCTATTATAGTTGTTCTATTTTATATATTTTTGTCTCTTTCTGAATTTATAATGAAGTGAATTTTTTGTGAAGGACTATCTATTTCAGAACATAATTCTATCTCTACCAAAACCATGTTGAAAAGGAAAAAATAAAGGGAAGAGAAGGTTGAAGATGGAATATCAACCATGCCAAGAAGAAAGAGTTTCAATTCCTCTATAAAAATGATTATGATTATATATTTGATTTTAAAGGATAATAATTGGTGGTTCAACCAACCAAAAAAGAAAATAGAATCCTTTTTACCTTATAAGAATCAAGTTAATCGATTGATAAAGAGGTATGTGTTAATTATATTCAAAATTTTCCATAAGAGAAACCAAGAACAAATGGGAATGGTGAAATAAAAATAGACATATCAATTGATACATCAAAGGATATGTTGTATTTTTTAAAAAAACTATATTCTTTGATTTATGGAATTTTTTTAAATCATAAGGATGAGATCACCCATCTTGAGGAGGAGTTGGATAAATTTTAGAAGACTCTAAAAGAAAATATTTGATCTTATGCAAATATCTCCAAGAAAATTAGATCCAAGGAAACTAAAAATTTGATATTTGAAGAAAGATGATTCAAATTTTAAGAATAGTGGCTTAATATAATTCATGAAAAAGTTTATTACATAAAAGGATTTGGAGATAATATCCATGAATTTGAAGAAAATCATAAGAACATCAATGATGTCATGAATGTACAACTACAAGATGAAACTAAAAAGATTAAGGGGATTGAATAATTGTTATAAGAAAAGGTAAAAATGAATTAGGAAAGATTTAAAATAATCAATAAATAATGTGAATATAAATTAAATATTTTGGAGAACTCTCAATATTAAATTCCTTGATTTTGAGATCAAATTAATAGATCTAGAAATTTATGAAGACAAGCCTTCATAAGAATCTAAGGGAAAACATTATGTATCCATATAGTGTTAATATGGGTGATTATATTATAAACATAATCTATTATATGGAAAAAATAATTTGGGATCATCTAATGATAAATACTTAAAATGATCACAAGAAGAAGTACCATCCATTTCAAATTGTGTTTCTCATGCTAAATCTATTTCCAAAAACAATATAGGCTTCAAACCATAACCTATACAAAAATGGATGAGGATAAGTGATGAGAATATTACCACCATTTAAAGGTATGATAAAATTATTATGAGCATCATTTCCCCAAAATAAGTTCAACCAGTGGTAAATAGAGATCAAAAACAACAAGCTCTACAATATATAAAATATGGGTAGCATGTCACTCACAAAGAGAGATAAATATTTGTGGGTTACTTTCAATGTTTTAATAGTTTTGTATTTATGGAATTGGATTTTTTATATAATCCTTAAAATTCAAAAGTATAAAGGAACAATATTGTAAGGGGATTAATCTTGAGAAGAAGCAACATTTACAGATTATGAAAAAAATGTCTAATTTAAACAGATTCAGAAAACTTAGTGATATTTATGATATTTGTAATGGTTTTTATAAAATTAATAGTTTTTTTTCATCTAAGAATATATAAAAATAAAATAAATAAATAAATCCATAAAATTTGATGAATAAATTATAGAAATCAGTGGGAGAGAAATTAAAGAAAGTTCCAAACCAAAATTCTCCCAAGAAGATTCAAAAGAATAATGAATCAGCCTTGGAAAAAAATCATATTCAATGTAATCCCAAGAATTATAGAATGATTTCTGTATATAAAGGAACTAATTTTTTATATATAATAACAAAATATAATTTGGGGACTCCAAGAATATTGTCAATGTACACAAATATATTTTAGTAATTTAGCCATTAGGTTTGTAGAAGGAAATAAAGTTAAAATATACACAAGAAAAATCTAGTGCCAAAGTAAAATAAGAGATTCCATATAAAGAATCTTAATTTCATGAGAGTTTTTCAACAATTAATATCCCATGTGAAAAGAATAATGGTTTGGGATATGTAGAATGTTTGACGCCCTTCTAATGTTTTTTAATCATACTTCCAGCATAAGAAGAATCCTTAATAAGGATGAAGGATATTGAAAAGACAATAACTCCATAAAAAGATGTTGAAGTAGTGAATTTTACCATGCTACAAAAAAATCATATTTCAAGATCAAATGTGAAATCATGAAGACTAGATATAATAGAGTAAGATGGTAGAGAAGATCCTATTAACCTTTCTGTTAATGATGAGGAACCAGAAGTTCCATATTTTTCTCTTAACCTTATGGGTTTTATTTTTTCTTATAATGTGGTGAATTGAAGGTGATGTATATTCTTGAGGGGGAGGAATTTATAAAGAGGTAAATATGTGAAAATTAGACAAAAAGGTGAATAAGTCACCATCATAGATTGATTTCTCATTTGACATTCTTAAATATGGAGAAAGGAACATTCTTTATGAAGATGTGGAGGTTGTCAAATCTAGAAAAGTAGTGTAATAAGTTCCATTATTGGTTCATTATCAATATGAACAACCACTTATTTATCCTTTAAATAGTTACACCTTGATGAGGTTTTATTGGAGTGTCTCCTTTAGGGGGATACATGGGAAGAATATTGAAGAAGAAACCAGAATTATCCATATCATGAAACCCTTTATTTTCTATAATGTGATTGGAAAATATTTCATTAATAAGATACATTATCTTAAAATTAAATCCTAAATAAAAAATAATATCTTAACATTAAGGGATGGAATTGATGTTAATAAATTAATTTGAATAACATTATTGAAAAGTGTTTAGATTTTTTTTACCAGATACATTTATACTTGAATATTTTTTATCTATGTGTTGAAGTAAGTGCAGGAAATTCAAGATGATATTTTTCATGATAAATTTGAAACTCAATTGGTATCATAAATTAACTTATCCTAAAATTATTATAACACCCTCTATGATAGGTGATGAGTGTCTCATTTCAGTTGGTTCCAAATTCAATTAATTATTAATAGGTTTATTTTCTAAATAAAACCCTATTATTTTCTACACCATGAATATCTACCATAGACTTAAAGTTCAATAATTTATGGCACATTTATTGAGTATAAATTTTTACCACCCACTCTCAAGTACTTTGTATTTATTGATATTAAAGGGTATAGAGTAAAATTAAATGAATTTTTTATGATAAAAAGGGAGAGATGGAATGAATGAAGTAATAATATACTGATTCCTCATTTAAATATATTGAAAAATAGATAAAAAGGGGGGATTATTGAGAAAACTTTTTGTTTGTTATGTTTTTTATCTTCAAATGTCAACAATATTGAATTTTCAATGATTTTTTATTCAAATATTAAAGAAAGAATAATTAAAGTGAAGAAGATATTTGAATTCTTCTAGGTTAACCCAATAAAGTTAAAAGAATCATTTTGAAGAAGTTTTCCCTTATTCTAAGTGAATTAAAATTCATAAGACACATATAGGAAGATTGGTTTTGAAGAAGTTATCAGTGTCTCTAATGAAAAAAAAGGAAGAAGTACTATCCTGGTTAGCTCATGAAAGATTAACTAAAGTTTAAGGGAAATTTTATTTGAATGTTTTAGTATCATATATAGTTTAAAAATAAAACCCCCTTATCTTTTCTATGATGGTAATGATGAATTATTAATTAAAATAAAATAAGAATAAGGGTTTTTAAGTTTGTTAGAATCATGGTTAGTATTATTTTTAGGAAAAGAATTAAACTATTTTTAGAAGAAAAATATCGGCTAGTATAGACAAGGAATAGGAACCAGATCAACTTAAACCTTCAATTTTCTTATGATAAATCTCAATTATAGAATACAAAGGTGTCATGGTGGAATAAGTGGGATCCCCAACAAGATCGATAAAGTAGCAAGGCTGGAGGACACACACATATAGGGTAGAAAAAGAGAACCTATAGTGTATGGAGGTACCTAATGGATTCATTGATATTTATATGGATTATTATGGGTGATATAAAAGTATCTTCCCCAATAAAGTTTTGACGAGGGATCAGACAAAACTCAGTATTAATCATTATTAAAAAAATGTGTGATATCGGGCTCAAACCTATCCTATAAAGACCATATTCCTTAAGGATACACACCATGTTACAACCTAGTTAATGTTAATAATAAATAAATTTCATGTATTAGTAATATTCTGGATTATATTTTATGGATTCATAATCACTATATTGGTTTTAACTACTTTTTCATTTGAAAAAGAAATAACTTTTTCTAATAAAATTGTTTTTCATGAATTAAATTATTTTATTTAAAAGATAATTTTATAAATTTTTGGAATTTAATTTGATAAAATGGAATTCATTTTTTATATCATAATATCAAACTTATCTTAATGTTAATTTTTTTTTCTGAAAAGATTGATTTTTGAGTGAATAGTGAAAAAATATGATTTTTGAAAAACTTCCATTTCTTTTATTTAAATCAATTAATTTAAAAATACCATTATATTTTGTATTTTGTTTTAAATTTACATAAAATATGTTTTATTAAACATTATCTAATTAATTTAATATTAACTAGCATTGTATTTTATTTTGGTATAAGTTCATTTTTATGCTCAAAACGCATTTTTTTCTAAAAACGGTTTATCATTGCATTTTGTGCACTTATAATAAAAAGTAATTTATTAAAATTATAAAAATTAAATAATTAAAAATGGATTAAATATTTTTAATTATGAGTTTTAAATTTATTTATGACTTAAATTTCATTCTTGGTTATTATAAATAGTAACATTGGAAAAAATATTGTCACTACAGTAAAAGGATAAAGCAGGTTAATTAATACAAAAGTTAAGTGATACAGTCAAAAAATATCATATTAATTTTTATTTTATGATATTATATTTACTCTTATCACATTATCTCTTAATTTTAATTTTTTAATCATTACTTCACCATGATAGTGACTTGATATTATTGTAAAACATTGAATAATTACAAGAGTGTCACTCCCCTCACTTATAAAAGGGCATTTCCTCTTCTCACTTCTTCACACCACTTGATCCATTTAGGTCAACAAAGAACAACCCAAATACCTTCTCAAAATCTATCCCAATTCCCTATATTTCCTTATTACACTAAAGTTCCAAACATAGAATACTTAATGTGTAAGCCAAAAAAGGTTTTCAAAGAAGAAGTATAACTCTTAACCTAGTGTTTTCATGTTTATTTATTCTTCTACCTTATTAAACTATTACTTAACAATTCTGATATAACAACATAGTTATATTAAATATAATTAAATTATATTATGTTTACGTCACAACCCTTTTTCATCTCATTTTTCATCCTATAGGAAATGAAAACTTCACTTGTGCGTACGTGTGGACTACCACCTCTGCGAAGCGAAGTGTTTCATGTTTCATCACTGACTCACATTTATGGTAAAAATGATGGATAAAATAAATATATTATATTTATTAAAAAATTATAATACATAAAAATATAATATGTCACTTACATTATTACTCTTCCATTTATTGGAAAATGAGAACATCACTCATGCGTGCAAGTGGACTACCACTCCCATGAATTTATGTGATTTGTTTTTTGTTACCACCTCAGGTGTATTTTCTTAAGGATGGAAATAATGAATAAATAAGAAACTTATAAAATTTTTAGGATTATATAAAATTAAAATATTATCTACTTTATTTTTTTTACCCAATATAAAAATATAGGCATCGTTTATTAGTACGTACAGACTATCATCTCCATGAAATGATGTGATTCATTTTTCATGACCTCCATACATGTATGGTTTTAAAAGAATATTTAATGCAAAAAAATGATAATTATAAAATTTATAATATTTTTATATTATTAAATAATAAACCCCTCCACCATAGTCAATTTTTAGATTTTATTTTGCGGTTATAAACCGAACAACCCCAAAACGGCCAATGTGAACATAACCATTTTATTAACTAAATAAAGAGTGGTAATAAATGAATTAAAAGGAATAATGATAATGTAATGAATATGAAAAAGTTTCTTGAGTAATTAAATAAAAAAATTAATTTTATTATATAGTATTTAGAGAACGTACAATGTTAGATGAGACTTAAGGTCAGAGATTTCTTATCATAATTTCATTTCTTTGAGACTTATGACATTTTCACTACATATTTTCATTTTCATAGTATATAAACATACATATGGATGATTTTTTATTCATTACTAAAATTAAATTTCTTTTCAAATCCATTTTGAGTTTTACCCTTCAATCTCCTTTTATTTTAAAATTTATCAAATAAGTAAGGGGTTTTTATTTAAAAACATTCTTTTAAATGTTTTAAACTCATTTTCTTCCATAGAAATGTTATTTTAAATGTTTTCAAGAATTTTTTTATTTATATTTAAAATATTTTAAATGGTCACTTTAAACTAAAATTTAATTTCTTTACTATTTTTTAAAAAAGAAATATTTTTAATGTTTTTAGTAAGATTCACTTTTTACACTTTTTACAAAAGTACATAAGAATTATTTTTAACAACTATGACATGAAGAAATTTTTTCATATATATTTAATTTATTTTTTAATAATATTACTCTATAAGTTTTCATGGTTTTAAAATTTAAATTAAATTTCCAATTTTTTTCAAGAATTTTTCATTTTAAAGAGTTTTTAAAAGAAAGTGGTGTTTCTTTGCATTTTTATTCAAAAATATAGAAAACAATTATTGGTGGGTTCAAATGATTTTTTCAAGGGTTTTATAATAAAAATGTGAAGATTACAAATTTTTTGTTCATAATGTAGTTCTTGGAAATTATAGATGATAATAGGTGATCCTGGTATAGCTCATGGTGATGAGTGATCCTACTATAGATCACCAATGCATTGGGTAATTATTAGTATTCAGTAGAGAAAAATGAGAAAGATAACATGGTAGGTTACTAATATTGAATTAATTGGGCCTCAGTTATTTTTTTCATGGGTAAAATATGAGTGAAAAATAGTTATTAATATAATGCTCCAAGATACCTATTTTGTGCTTGCTAATTATTTTTATGGAAATATTATTATTTCTTGAGGAAAGAAAAGTTTATAAACTTTTAAATGTGAATATTTTTTTTAAGGAATTCTTTCACGGGTTTAAATATACCTCATATTTCTTTCATGATTTTTCTATGATTTTATTGGTTTTTAAATTTATTCTTTGAGAAAAGGATGACTTTATCATTTGGATATATTTTATTTATGTGCTTGAAGTTTTATTGTGAAAAAACTAAATATTTTCAAGGGTTCTCATACTTTTCACAAGATTAATAGGTTTCCTTTATTTTTTATATCCATTACTAAGCTTTTTTTATCATATAAAGTTTTAAAATGTTTTTTATAGTATATAAGGATGTGTAATAATTATATGAAATGAAATTATGACACATATTGATAAAAGAAAAAGTTTCATGAATGAAATAGAGGTTTAAATTTAAAAACCTATTTTTTGGGAAAAATGTACACTCTATGGAAGTGTCTACTTTGTTATGTAATGTATTACCTAATTCTATAAAACTCTAAACCACAAAATATCCTATAAATGTAATAAATAACAACTCTTATTATAAATCATATAATTATAGGTTGATTATGTTCTTCCCAAGCCATTTACCCCCCATTCAAGCATATGTAATATCGAGTTTTGATTTTAAAGTACATGACATGATACCAACAGTTCCATTAAAAGATAAAATGTTCTCTACATGATTTATTAGTGGTCTAAAACTGAATAAATATTTTTTAATAACATAATATGAATAAATATTAAAGGTGATATTAGAAAATACCATGGGATGATGAATTCTTTGAAACTTATGATGTATTAAATGGATAATAGTATGTAAATATGATGATGAAAATATATGTATTTTAAAGACAAAAATACCAATTTCAATGTTGATCATTATTCAAACCATTACATTGGACATAATGGAATATAATAAAGTTCATGACATGATACTGAGATAATACGGCATAAGATATTTGGTACAGCTCTCATAAGAAGTTATATTTAAAAATTATTATATGTGTAATATATTTTATGTTTGTATGAAAATATATGAAAGTGTTTATAATTTTTTTGTTGAAGTGTTGAGTTTATTAAAAAATAAAATATCATACGGTGAAGAAATATATCACACACTGTAAGAAGTTTACATATTTTTCTAATCCATATGATGTTGGTATACACATATGATATTTGAAGGGCGTATAACATTTGGGACCATATGTATTTATGTCATAAAAAATTTACATAGCCATGAATGAGTGATAAAATATGATGATTCCATTTAAGTTGAGATCTCAAGTTTTCAAATATCAAGATTATGAAAAATGTGACCCCAGTATGGAATTAAGTAACAAGAAGAATATTCAATAGCTTTGTGCCCTAAAATAATGAGAAACAATCATAACTAGGTCATTGTATATGTTATACACACATGGAAGAGTTTTAATAAGTGTATTTTGTAGAGTGAATGTCGCATGATATTTCCATATATTATAGAAGTAATGAGGAAAGTAATTTGAGTCCACATGCAAGATTCAAGGGTCTTTCAATATTATGATTAATTAAAACTTGACTATGAGAAATTTATAAGACCCAATTTTTTCACTCTTAATATATATTTATAGGTTAAATATGAAGAAGGATAATTGACACTATTTTTCTCTAAATAAAATAAATCCTTATATTTAGAGAGTGAAGAGAACCAATGCTGTGCATACCATATACACTTCTTGTAGAAGTCAAAGAGAAGAATAAGATCTTGTACTACAATAATTAAACATACTATGTGTTCTGAATAGGAATATAACTAGTGTTTTCATTGATGAATTGGTGAAATAATAAATAATTAATGGTGAAATTTTTGTGTATTGAAGAAAAACGGGGAAGAATAATTGGGAAGAGAAGAGAATAATTTTGGTGCATATCAGTCTACAAGGAAAGGAAGTGTCTTGTATCCAGTGAAAGAGAAGATTAAAAGAAGAATGTGTTGTGTTATTTGGTATGAACGTGAAGAATAAGGTGTGGAAGCCTCTCTAGTTTCTTATGAGGACAATAATAAAGGAATCACTTGGTTTGTTGTCATGAAGATGAAGAAGGAGTGTACACTATTGAGCATATAAAAGAATAGAAAAATCTTGAATGTTTTTATGCAAGTGACATAAGAGGAAATATAAAAAATTATAGCATCATATTCATTATAGATTATAGGATGCACTTGAGTGTAGGGTGCACTAAAGAACTGTTAGGATATTAAAGTGAAAATGTGGGTTTCAATGATATACCTTTCTCGTTGTATCTCATGAGATTATTTATAGTGGGTTTTATGGTTGTGTATTATTTCCCACTAAAATAAATGATTAGACTTTCCTATTAAAATGTGAACCTTGTAAATATATGGTCCACCTTGTGTGTGTGTTGATGAAAAAATGTAAGGTAAGAGAAAAAGATAATCGAGATCCTAATCTATTAAAAATGTAAAGTGACTAAATGTTTTAATTGATCAAAAAGACACCAACACTAATTCTCCCCTCTCCTATCATTATTGAATATATCCCAAAGTGATCCTACACATATGATTATTTATGGATTATGTGAATGTTAAATGGATTTTTAACAATTAAATTAATAAGGTTGATGTTGTAAAGACTTAAAAAAGTGTAAATACAAAAGTTATCATTTCCATTAATTATAAAGGATACATGAGGTTCATTCATTCACTCAAAGAGTCCTATATTATGGATTTCTTAAACCTCATTCTTTATATATGATACACAAGATATTATTCTTAAATAGGAATCTCTCTCTAATCTCTTCTCTTAATTTTACTTTGATCATATGGTGTGAGTAAACATTTGTAGAATAATAGGTCCTACTAGAGTGTTTGGTAATTTTAATGGTTGGTGGATACCTTCAAAGGTAGGGACCCATTGGATTAATCTAATTTGACTCAATAAAACTCATTATTGTAAAGGATTTTTAATGGATGGTGAGTTGAACTTTATTTAATGTTTTTATTTTATTTTATTGATTACACTCTAGTTAAATATTATAAGTGAGTTTTATGTTGTATTTAATTAATTATTGGAATACTTATGTGTTTTACCTATCCCTCTCATGGTGTTTTTATGATCACAATTACTCACCAATATTTCTAATAATTTTATTTGATACAGTTTTAGTACTTAATTTGAGTACCAAGTGATGGGATTAAATGGAATCTTAAATATCATTTTAAGTCATGTTAAAGGATTAGTTATCCCTCTTATCATTAATCAAGTAATTATAATCAATATTGAATAACCTTAGAAGGAATTTAAATGTAGTGGATCAGAACCTTCTTGAAGGTGGTGAAGGTAGTAGGGAGGAATTCCATCAGCAATCTACTGGACAGCCAGTGGAGGAGCACCGGCTAACTAGTACTAGTCCCAAAAGTTACTTCTGCTCTAGGTTGTCCCATAGTTACTCGGTGGTGGATACTAGGTATTCGGTGGCATCAAAATAGACTCTCCAATCTTGTATTTATTATGGACAAAAATATCAAAATGGTGGTCTTCCTTGACTTCATTACACCAAATGAATTCTATAATGTCATTAGTCCTCTTGGATCCTATAAATGGACTCCCTTACCTCTTGAAATATTAACACTTTCTTCAAAAAGTTCTCTCAAATATTAATAGATGATGAATTTCTAGCATCTTCAAAATTATTTCAAAGTGGTATTTTATCATTTATCAATCTCTAAAAGGTTCTCGCACATTCTCTCAAATATCTCATCAAAAATTTTAATCATACTTTCAAGAGATTTGTGAGTAGAATTTCAACAGGTTTGTGCTAATAAAAACTCCCTCATCTCATCACTTTTCTACAATGGGATTTTAGATACTGGTGAATCTCAAGAGGGTTCTCACAAACCATAATTGTGAGGGATAAGTTTCTTGATCACTTCCATGATCAAGGGATTTATACTATTGACCTCTCAAATAGAGGGGTGGAGAAGTGGGTGTAATTACCAGAAATTTATAAATTAAATTCCCTTTTTAAATGAATAAATTGTTCATTAAGAAATGAATTTATAGAAAATGCATGCACTACTTTGGTTATTTTAAATTGTTATATGGGCTGTAAAATTTAAAATACAATTAAGCATCATAACCATGGATATTATAGTTTATATATAGTGATCTTATTATTAGTATATATATTGGGTTATGATAAATACAATTGATATGGACAAAGAAAGCGATGGTCTTGACTGGTAGGATCATACCATATGAAGACCATTTATTAGAGATTTTGAGGGAGATATCATCACTGAGATTTTCCATTGACCAATCCCAATCATATTTTAAATAACTAAAGCATGAGAAACACCATTTATGAGAGAAGATCAAGCTCATTAAGATCATGGACCAAATTATGTACGTTGAACCACTCTAAGAAAATCTCAGCATCGCAAACCATACCCTTAGGGAAATTTCTGGTGTAATAAAGGGATATGTATCTAAACCCAAAAAGTATGAATTTTTTATATTTTTTACTCTTAATAAAATAATGATTATATTTATTCCTTTTATTATTAACTATTAAATTATTAAATAATGAGTTTCAACAAAATTAGATTTTGATACGATGAAACAAAAATTGTATTTTTTGAGAAATATATAGTTTTAATCAAAACACCCTTTTGATGAATTCGTGGATTTTTTAAATAACATATATTTTAATAAATTATTATTATTAAATAATATTTATAAAATATAAATGATTATATAATTTTATGAAGTCAAATGTAATTTTCATAGGGGTCAAAAATTTGTTATTGTTAAAAAATCAATATTTTAAATAAATGAAAATTTTCAATTTCAAAGTGTAAATTCCAATATTTAGATAATTATTTTGATAAAATAAATATTATTTTTTATGTATATTCTTTGAAATTATCCAACGTTGAATTTTTTATAATTTTATGAAATAGTAAAAATTTTGGGTAAAAATTAAATACGGTATATATTATGAAATCATAATGAACCAAAAGTTATATAATATATACAACCAATTATATACTTAACCTTTAAAATAATTTTTTTTTGAAGTTATTTGATTAATTTTATAAATCCTTAATGAATCCTTTAGAACCTATATTATATTTTAAGGTTTTAAAATCAATTCTTTATAAACATGACTCACTTCCACATCACCAAGGGTGTTAATTTAATCATTTAGGTTATTAGACTTATAAAATAATAAAAACCAATACTATTTGGAAGAAATCATGGGAAAATCCATGGGTAGGTTTTTATTTTTGATTAATTTATTATATAGAGTCCAAAACCTAAGTTTGGAAATTAATAAAAAATTCTCTTCTATTTTGCAACATAAACCCACCCAACCTCTAATTCATATTCAATAAAAACTCATGTAGAATGAAGTTACTCTGACCTTACCTCTCTAGAGTCCTTCTATGGTTCCCCCAATATCATAAAAATAACCTGATATTCCCTTAAAGTTGAAATAGAGATCAATGAATCTAAAGGTCCTCATGGGGGAAAGAATTGAAAAATGGAATTTAATTATGGAGGTGTGATGAAGAAATCTAATGGTGTTAAGAGAGTCCATCATCCCACTTTTCAAAAGTTTATAAAGAAGCATCCTGAAAATTACCTAAAGAGAATAAGGAAATTCTTTATATGTATGAAGGAAGGGCACCAGGATAGTGATTTTCAAAGGGAGAAACCCACTAATGTGATGAAAGAAAGTAATTCTCCAGTAAACCCTCAACATATTGTCTAAATTTTCAACTATAAGAAATATAGGTACGATGTGAATCAATGCCCTAAGCCAAGGGTTTCCAATGATAACTAATGACAGCAACCTCCAAGTTCTAAAGAGAAAGGATGGGTGTATGTGATAACAACTGCTAAGGTGGATCCTGAAAATTAAGTAGTGATATGTATGCTATTTATTCATTAAATGATATAAAATTCACTATTTTATTCTAGTTTTGTGCATTCTTTGATATCACACAAGTTTAGTAGATTTATTCAAACATGGCCTCAAAACATGGAAGTCAAGTTATTGTTAAATATGGAAAATGGGTCAATTATTGTATCCTAACTATATAACTCATCCCCTATCCAAATTTATGGGATGGATTTCCTAGAAAATCTTGTGATACCCCCTTTAGTATAATTCATTTTTTTTTTGGCATGGATCATATATCCCTCTATAGAGCCAATATAAATTTCTAAGAAAAGGAAATCACCCTCTATATCACAAATTACCCTCTGGTTCTATACATATGTATGGAGGAGGATGAATCATATTTGGTATTGACATATAAATCATGGATATTATTTCCTTGTGAGAAATAATATCTATCTCAAATGACTGAGACAAAACAAAAGATCATCCTTGATGACATGCCCATTATAAGGGAATCCATTGATGTGTTTCACAAAGAATTGTCTAGTATTAATTATATCCATGAGTTAGTGTTCTAAATAGATCTCATACCCGGATCTCTTCATATATCTAATTCTCCATATAGAATTGTCATTTTTGAACTTGAGGAGCTGAAGAAACAATTACAGGATAATCTAGATAAAGGGTTTATAAAATTATGTGCTTCACCATGGGGTGCACTAATCCTCTTCATCATGAAGAAGAATGGTTCAATGTGCTTCTAAATTGATTATCCAGATCTAAAAAGATCGCAATAAAGAAAAAGTATCCAATTACATGGATTAATGAATTGTTTTATTAGCAACATGGACCCTAGTACTTCTCTAAGGTGGATCTTCAGTCAGGATATTATCAAGTAAAGGTGATGAAGGATGATAACCGAAGACTACCTTTCATACAAGGTACAAACACTATAAGTTTATAGTAATTAAATTTAGACTCATTAATTATCCAAGAATCATATTGTGATTGATGAATAGATTCTTTAGGAATTACCTCGGTAAATTAGAAGTAGTTGTTATAGATGATATTATTATCCACTCTAAAAGAAAAGAGGAACATGAGGAGCATTTAAATACTATATTTAATACCTTATAGGAGGAAAATTATATGAAAAGTACAGTAAATTTGATCTTTAGTTTGATCAAGTAAAATTATTAGGTTATTTTATCACCAATAAAGGGATATCTATGGATCCTTCAAAAACTAAGGCCATTAAATAATAGACAAGACCAACATCTAGGACAGAAATATATATTTTTCTTAGATTGAATGGGAACTATCATTGATTTGTGAAAAACTTATCATGATTGTCAATCCCACTAAACAAGATAACTCATAAGGGTATCAAGTTTTTTTGTGTTATTGAATGTGAAGAAAGATTTAAAGAGATGAAAATGTGGCTAATCACTACACATTTATTCACATTACACACCATTGGTGGAGGATTTATGATCTATAATGATGTGTCCAAAAAGTTATTGGGATGTGTAATCATGCAATATGAAAATGTGATAGTCTATTCCTTCCACCATTTAAAGATCCATGAGCATAACTACCCAACACATGATCTAGAATTGGATTCAGTGATCTTCACACTAAAGATTTAGTGAAATTATCTCTATGAGGAGAAGTGTGACATATATATCCATCATAAAAGCCTCAAGTATATATTCACAAAAAATGAGCTTAATATGAACTAATGAAGTTGGTTAGAGATGATTAAGGATTATAATTGTTCAATACATTACCATCTCGGGAATGCAAATAAAGTAGTAGATACTCTAATTAGAAAGGACCATGTAACCCTAACCATGATGAGGATTTCAAGGGATCTAATATTATTGGACATGAAAAGGATGGACATGGGGATATTAAAAGGACATTAATATTACCTTTATTAAATAACGTTTCAATAATATATTCTTAAGAGGATTGAGAATGCCTATAAAGATGATGAAGTGGTACAGAAAAAAGTGGTGAATATTCTGGAGTTCAACATTGCTGAAGATAGAGTTATAATTTTTTAAACCTAGATATGTGTCCTATCAAAATCAAAACTAGAGAGGGAACTTTTGGATGATGTGCATAACTCATCCTTATCTATTAATCTAGGAAGTACTAATATGTATAGAGATTTGAAGAAAACAATATGGTGAGATAACATAAAGAGGGAGATTGGAATGTTAGTATCTTGATGTATGGTATGCCAATAATTCAAGGTGGAGAAACAGAAGTTTAAGGTTATGATGAAATCATTTCTTATACTTTTATGGAAATGGGAAAACACAACCATGTATTTCATCATATAAATCCTTAAGACACCAAAAAAAATGACTCAATCTGGGTGGTAATCAATTGTTTTAAAAATTTGGCACATTCCATTACTATTAAAGAAGATTTCCCTTTTTGACCAACTTACCAAGATATATATAAGGGAAGTAGTAAGAATACTTTAAGTTCTTCCCTCTATTATAACTTATTGAGATACAAGGTTTATTTTTAGGTTTCATAGAATCCTTTAGCAAGCATTGGATACAGAACTAAGATTCAGTACTACTTATCATCCTCAGACGGATGGTCAACGAGAAATAATCATTAAAACTCTAGAGGATATGATGAGATATTGTTCAATGTATTTTCAAGTATATTGTGATAAACACCTTCCCCTATTATAGTTCTCATATAAAAATAGTTTCCATTCTAGCATTAAAATAGAATCTTCTGAGGCTCTATATGGGAAGAGGTGTTATACTCTAACATTTTGGGATTAAGTTAAAAAGTAAAAGTTGGTGGGATTTGATCTTTTCTAAGATATAAAAAATAAGTTTAAAATTATTCAATGATATATGAAATATTCACAAATTCGATAAAAATTTTATATGAACAATCATCGATGAGACCTGGAGTTTGAGATCAGAGAAAAAGTGTCTATTCATATATCACCATGGAATAAATTCATGAGTGTTGGGAAGAATAGAGTGCTTAGTCCAAGATACATCAGCCCCTTTGATATCCTTGATCGCGGCCTATCAACTAGCACTCCCACCTGACCTATCTCAAGTATAGGATGTTTTCAAAGTATTCATCTTGAGTAATTACATATCACACCCCACACCTATACTAAATATAGATTTGGTGTCATTAGAGAATGATATTTCATATGAGAAGCATCACATAATGATCCTAGATCATAGTGAAAATTTTATACAAAAAAAAAGACAACTCATATGGACAAAATGTTGTGGAAGAACCACAAGTTTGAGGAAGTGAAATGTGAATGGAAAGAGGTGATGAAATAGAATTACCCTCATCTATTTTATTATACGAAATAAAAATTTTAAGGAGGAAATTTATGAAGGGGGAGAATATAACGACCTAAAACTTTATAAATGAAATTCCATTTTCTAATGAATGAATTCTTTATTAATAAACGGTTTTATAGAAAAACACATTCACTACTTCAGTTATTTTGTATCGTTATGTGGGATTTCAAATTTAAAATACCATTAATAATCATAACCATTAATAGTATAAATGATATACAGTGATCATATGATTAGTATATATATTGGGTTATAATAAATTCAATTAATACTAAAAAATGAATAGATAACCTTGACCAATAGGATCATACCCAATGAAGCCCATTTATCTGATCTTCTAAGGGAGATAGTTTATGTTCCATGTGTAGAGGAAGTGTCCTTTGAAGGTATGACCAACTTAGATATTCGCTATAAATCACATATAATCATTTCTTCACATGATCAAAAGTTCATGTCCAACAAAAATAGTATATTACTTGAAAATATTAAATACACCAAAACCAAAAGTGAAGGATATTCATATGTAATTTATAATTAATTTATAAATTGATATATAATTACCACAAATTTTAATTAAACTTTTATTGATGATAAAATATAATAGATATTATTGAACCATCATTGTTCTATTGGATACAAGTGTATAATAACTCTATAAGTGATACATACATACACCACAATCTCTGAACAACACCATAGCATCACTGGGTGCTATCATTTCCAATCCTTATTACTTACATTGTTCATGGTTGACTGTAGTATAATTATTCTTAAGAGAGGAATAACTATCGATGATCGCTCATTATCTTGATATAGGAGGGTAGGATAGCACTCTAGATATCTTTATATATCTCTAGGTATTGAGACAGTCTCACTATATCCATTGTACACACCAATTATGTTTTAGGAAACATATATAATTAGATATTTATTATAGTATTTTTTGGGTTGGAAAATTTCACACCAAACCCTTTCCATCTTTATAATTCTCAATTAACCACATGTATAATTAATAATTATATTACTATTATTATTATTAATCTATTGATATGTGTAACACCTTTAAGAATATATAAATAAATTTCATTTATATTATTTCCAATCTGACCATTAAAATTGGTCTGCTTTCACTCATCGACATTTACCAATCCTTGAATAACTACTATGTAATAAATAAATGATATTCTATGATAAATATAATTAATATTATATTCTATAAACTTAAAAATAAATATTTATTATTATTATTTAATTTTTTTATTCTTTAGAATGACTTATAATTAAACTATGGTGATCAAATAAACCCAGATAAATATTATTTATTCTAACTTGTTAAATTCATTACTTGAATTTAACAAAGATTGTGGATACACTTAGTGTGTGGCCCTATAGACCTCTTTCTCAGTGCAATTAGGAATTAATACTGAAAGTCCAAGGTTAGTGTCTAGAAACATTCCAAGTCATCCATTGAGAAAGAATTTAACATCACAACAACGTCTAACCTATAACAAATGTTTACCATGTAATATAACCCCATTATTATGATATCTCTAAGCAAGAAGATTTCATATTATTGTCATAAACATATATGTTTAGTGACTCTTTATTTGACTTTTCAAAAATTCACTTTCCCACCAAACACCATGGACATGGATTTATGTAGGTAGTTCCATTCCCATCTAAGGTACTGGGAGATCAACATCTATCTAGGGAAAGAAGGGACAAATCCTTTCTCACGTTATCTATTAATAAAATATCACTCATGACGCACCAAACGCATCCTAATTTTTTGAAAAAACATGTCATAATAGTTTTCATCAATATATAAAAATATGTGAGTCATGATATATATTAATGATAATCATAATGTCTAAGGATCAATACACACATCCATAGATAGAAACATCAAATAACGCATGGAAATGTGAATTTCCTTTTAATAGGTCTATTATCATAGCCTATTATCTTAGAGATCACCAAGGGAGAACACCATAATAAAGTGACTCAATGTACTATGAACCTCATACCCCTAATAGCCTTTATTGTCTATGTCCCATCATATTATATCATTCGGATATAGAACAAAGTTCAAGAATAATGTCGTGGCACCTCTAGGTACTCATCGTAATGGAGAAATGCTATGACTTTTCAGTGTGACATATATTCTAAGGTCATTAACACATATAAATAATATATATAATAACAATAATGATGTGATAATAAAACTTATTTAATAATAAAAACATATAATCAAGTACTAAACAAGTTGTTTCTAGGTCACTAACTCCAACAGACTCCCACTTGCACTCGAGCGGACTGACAATAGCCTTCAGTCCACTATCTCTCACATGATACTCATGATTCTACTAAAATAAAGCATTTTTAAGGGGCCTACAACATTTTCCTACATTTTTACTCTGATCACCACAACTAAACCTCATTGATAAAAATACCCCAAGAAATAAAACTTCTGAATTATGTACTTTTTTCTTTGGTGTGACCATATCTCTTTGGAGAGAGACACTATTGTAGTGTTATCGCAGTAAACTGTGATAGGATCTTTACTTAAAGGTACCACATTAAGATCTAGGAAAAATTTACAAATCCCAACAACTTATTTAGTATCATATTAAGGATCAATGTACTCCTAATCCGCTATAGAATCAGTAATAACTAGCTTATTTGAACTCTTCCATCTCACAACTCCTCTATTTAGACAAAATATATATCTAGATTGTGAATTTTGATCATTATGATTTGTTTGAAAGCTATAATATGTATAAATCTCGATGACTATATCTTTAACTCTTCCATACATCAGGAACATGTCCTTATTTTTCCACATATACTTAAGGATAACCTTAACAGTAGCCTAATATCATTCACTTTGATTTTCTTAATCACTGCCTTCATAGGAAACATCAAACCTCATACATAACATGGAATACATGATGGATCCTATCACAGATGTTTTTGGGATCTTATTCATCCTCTCTCTTTCCTTTTTGTATGAGGACACATTTTCTTGGAAAGATGTATACCATGTGACACTTGAACCAATCCCCTCTTAGATTTTTCCATACTGAACCTCTTTAGTATCTGGTCAATGTATGTACCTTAACTTAGTCCAAGAAACCTCTTGGATTTATCACACATAAAATTTATCCCTAGAATTTAGGTTATCTCACCTAATTCCATCATGGATAATTACTTGCTCAATTGTGCCTTAACCACTTATAAGTCTGGTATATCATTTCCAATTAGTAATATGTCATCAATGTATAATACTATGAAAAAAAATTATTGATGAATCTAATATTTTCATATATTTTATAATATAATTAGATTTTTATAAACCCACCATGGTGTTATTTTATGGGAAATTGTAACATGTTTAGGATTTAGTGATGATTTGTGCTTAATTTAAAAAATGGCCTAATTTTGGATTTTAACTATTTTAATTTTCTTATGTATTTTGTCCATAAAATTTTATATGATAATTTAAAATCTAAAATTAATTTT